>CM024523.1:20571327-21171327 GCA_014182375.1 Eucalyptus virginea | reverse complement strand
TGGAGCGATAGTCCGTCTAGTTGCTAGCCCAACTAGCGTCAGAAAATGGATAGAGCTAAGTGGCTGCCACTCGAGTAAAAAGAAGATCGTGCGAGACCAAACCAGCTAAGTAACATAGAAGGCGTTTCACGGCCTGCCAATTGGCCATAGTAGGAGCGCGAAAATGTTGACAAGCCGAATTCACTACAATGCAATATCGTACCATATAATAGTTAGATATTGAAGTGCTCCCACAATGCTTCGAAATTGAAAGAGCTCCACAAGTGGCTCTCATGAGAAGCAGCCGTGTCTGGTTCCATGGAATTGGTAGGAGTAGCAACAGGTTTGGCAGATTGCATATTAACATTTTTCAGTATTTTCCTAACAAATTGACCAGGGTGAAGATGTAACCCATCATTGGTATGAGGCACTTTAATGCCCGAAAAATAATGAATGTCCCCTAAATCTTAAATAGCAAATTCCGATTGAAGGGATTGCATGAGATCATGTAATGGAGCATTCGGGGAACCAGTTAAAATAATGCCGTCAACGTGCAACAATAAGTAAATGTTGAAATCAGACGTGTGTTTGACAAACAAGGTGGTGTCGACCTTGGATATGACAAATCCCAAGTTGCACAAGTAGGAACTCAAGCGGGTGTACCAAGCGCAAGGTGCTTGTTTAAGACCATATAACAAGTGTCGAAGGCGACAAACATAGTAAGGGCTTACTCGCATCAACGAAACCTTTCAGTTGAGTCATATAAGCCTCCTCCTTAAGTAATCTGTGCAGGAACACATTAGAGACATCCAATTGTCGAATAGACCAATGTTGAGAATATGTCAAAGACAAGACTGTGCGAATGGTAACGGGCTTGGCCACTGGACTAAACGTCTTGGTGTAATCGACACCGTCTTGTTGATGAAAACCCTTAGCAATCAATCTTGCTTTATATCATTCAATAGTTCCATCAAAGCAGAATTTAATCTTATACCATTTGCATCCGATGGGTCAAGCATGGGCGGGAAGCATAACAAGATCCCACGTGCCATTCTCCATTAGTGCTGGACTGCATTACGAGCTACCATTTCTCATACTTTGCAGCCTTGGCTAAACGAGTGGGTTCTTTAGGATTACTAGATTGAACCATAAGAGCCAAGGTGTGATTTCTTTTAAAAGTTTGACAAGCTATGATCCCATCTCGAAGACAGGTCATCATAGGATGTGAAGATGACGCTGCTATTGTGGTAGGAGTTTCTTGCAGTACCTCAACAGGTTCAGTTACAGTTTTGGTGGTGTCAACAAGAGGAACATCCGGATTTGGTGGAGAAACCTGGGGAGATTTGGGTGGTCTAGCAGGTGCCCAGAATGATAGGGACAAATTAGCAGGCAAAAATAGTTCCACACATGTTGGTGTTGAAGCATTTTGAGAGGAGTTTGTCGTGACAGCAAGAGGATAAGTGGCCTCATCAAAAGTGCATCTGCAATAACATAAAAACACTTATCCTTGGGGCAATAGCAGCGATATCTTTATATCCCAGAGGATAGCCCATAAAGATGCAAACTTTGGATCTTGGTGCAAGCTTATGGGGCAAGTAAGGAAGAAATGGATATACCGCACAACCAATAACACATAAATGTGTAATATCAAGTTTAGTGTGAAATAAAGCCTCTCAAGGTGAAATATTATCAATGACTGGTGTTAGTGTGCAGTTAATCAAGTAAATCACAGTTTCAAAAGCAAACTCCCAAAACACTAGTAGAACAAAACCTTGATGAAGAAGAGTTAATCTAGTTTCGACTATATGTCAATGTTTCCGTTCCTTAGTCACGTTTTGATAGGGTGCATAAGGACAAGAAACCCACTGCTAAATGCCATGCTCTTTAATGTATTGGACAAATTCGGTGGATATGACAAATCCAGGTGCTTCATTGCATTGCATAGCCTTAATTTTGCAGTTAAGTTGATTTTCAACAAGTTTGTGATAGGCTCTAAAAATGGAACAAAATTGACCACAAAATCAGAATGAATAGAAGCAAGTAAAATGCAAGAAATCGTCAATAAAACAAATATAGTATTTATTGTTGTTGAATGAAATAATAGGAGAGGGACCTTAAATATCAAAGTGATTTAATTCCAAAGGATGTTTTGACCTAGACAAAGTAGGATAATGACTATGGCAGTGATTTTTATTCATAGCACACACTGTACAAACTGAAGATAAAACGACTAAAACTAATGTTGGATGAATTGAGAAGACACACAAGCCAGTTGGTGGTGGCATCTCCCAAGCGATTATGCCATAGAGTGAGAGAAGCAACTAATGCAGAAGGTGTGAAAGAGTCGCCCGACGGAAGGGTGTGTTGGAGAAATCCTGCCAGAATATTTTGAAGCTAACAAAACGTTTCTATCAGTCTAGTCTGGATTATTACAGACTTTCGGTTTAGAGTCTAAAGACAGTCGGACATCAAGACTCAAGACTCAAGACTCAAGACTCAAGACTCAAGACTCAAGACTTAAAGATATTCTCATTGACAGTTTTCTAATCCAGTGTCGAAAGGCTATCCAGAACCTAAGTGTTTGGTTAAGGAGTTAGTCCTATTCTCTGGAGAAGATATCTTGGCTGGGTTAAGCTAACGGATTCTTTTATTTGAATTCAAGATCCGATGGTTGATGAAGTAATCTTGGAAAGTTCTATTCTTGGAAACCAAGATCCTGATTGTATGGGCGAACATGATTGATGGGCTATCGTCAAGTTCCTTTAATAGCTCGAATGATCTCCTTAATTGATTCCGTCCAACGGGTAGATTGGAGGAATTCCTTTGGTAAGTGCCAACGGGTATGATGGCATGGAGGAGTATAAAAGGAAGTCGTTCAAGTTATTTTAGTGCATGCTCGATAGACGAATTCCAGTCCGAAGTTCCTTGATATTCGATCGATTCATTCGAGCAAAATTGTATACACAAAAGAGTGTTTATACTTAGTGATATCTTGAGCAAGTGTGGTAGATCATCTACACCATTGAATCAAGGAAGAACAACGCTGTAACACTTCTTTGTTCATAGTGGAATCCAGCCAATAGGCTGTCAGTGCAGAAGAGTGGACGTAGGCTTAAACTAAAGCCGAACCACTATAAACATTGTGTTCAATTCTCTTTTCCCTTCTCTCAGTCTTTCGATTGCTGTTTATTTCCATCGATTGTCTAGTATTGTGTGTTTTAAGTGAAAAATCGTTTTATACCTATTCACCCCCCTCTAGGTACTAGTTCTAGCTATATCAATTGGTATCAGAGCTTGTGTACTCACTTTATTTGAAGTGTTTTACTTCAGAGTAAAAGATCCATGGCTAGTATGTTAGCACCAGGGCTGGTGGAAGGGCAAAGCAATACCAGACCACCCTACTTTGATGGAAAGGATTACAACATCTGGAAGAACAAGATGAAAGCTTTTCTACGATCAAAGGATCCTCTGGAATGCGACGTTGTAGAAAAAGGAATCATTCCTAAAGTTGCAGCTGTCTCAGAAAGAGGAAAAGAAGCTGTGGAAGCTAGCGGAATGTCTCAGGAAGAGATAATCAAGAGACAAACTCTTGATGCAAAAGCAATATATTCTTTATATTGTGCTTTGTCACCTACTGAATATAACAGAATATCTTATTGTTATACAGCAAAAGAAGTCTGGGATAGGTTACATATCACCTATGAAGGAACTGATCGAGTGAAAGAGACCAGAATCAATATTCTTCTCGGTCAATATGAAGCCTTCAAAATGAGATCTGGAGGATCAATAATTGACATGTTCAGTCGTTTTACAGAAATTGTGAATGGTCTTCAAAATCAAGGTCAACCAATTTCTGATCCCATGAAGGTTAACAAGTTTCTGCGTGGACTCTCCAAGGACTGGAATCACATAAAGACTTCAATAAGAGAGACATAAAGAATCATGCCACTATCTGTCGATGAGCTGGTTGGAACTCTTCAGTCTTATGAAGTGGAATGAATAAACGAAGACGAAGATCCAAAAGGTAAGAAATCCATTGCATTAAAATCAAATGATGATTTTGATGTTACGGTTCAAAGACGATATGAACGATGAGGAGCTTGCCCTCATGATAAGAAGATTCAGAAAGTTGAATAGAAAAGGAAGAAGATTCAACTCTAAGAGACAAGGCTTTTAAAGACAACAGACCAAGACTGTTGATGATGATGAAGCAAACAAAGATGTAGTTTGCTTTGAATGTAAGAAAAAGGGACACATCAGACCCAACTGTCCTCTTCTAAAGAAGAAGAAAGGAAAGGCTGAAAAGTCTCGAAAGGCTTTCAAAGCTGAAACCTGGAGTGATACAGAGTGTGAAGAAAGTGATGATGAATATGCCAACTTGTGTCTAATGGCGCAATCAGACTCAGACTCAAACTCTGAATCAGACTCAGACAACGAATTTGAAGTAAGTAATTTCAAAATTCCTGTCAAGGTTTCTAAGTATATTGATGAGCTGTGTTTAAGTCTTAAGACTTCTCTTAAAAGGATTTACGAACTTAAAAGGGAAAACTCTGTTTTAAAACAAAGGGAAAATATTTTGAAAGAAAAGTTAAATGTTTAGACATGAATGTTTCTACTCTTAAAGAAAATGAAGAAATCTTTTGAAAGAAAATTCTCGTTTAAAAATTGACTCATCAAATATTTCAAAGAAATTTTCAATAGGGTCTGAGAAACTTGAAAAAATTCTTTCAGTGCAAAAACCTTATTTCAATAAGTTTGGTTTAGGTATGACAGCATAAACTATTCTCTTAATTGATTTTCCTAAAGTAAAAGAAAGAATTAAGCAAAGACCTTCAATAGAAGCTTATAAAAATCATTTCAAAAAGGTTTTTGTAAAGCCTGTAGGTCGAGATGCTCTCAGGTGTTCTAAGTGCAAAAGTCCAGATCATTTTGAAAAAGAATGTCCTATGGTTTGGAAACCCGTTAAGAAAACTTGGGCTAATCTTTTTATCTTACTAACACAAAAGGACCCAAGAAAATGTGGGTACCAAAGAAAGCTTGAGATTCTTCTTTAAATGCGGGTATCTATCAAGAGAAAGGTAAAGTGGTATCGGGACAAGTGGATGTTCAAGACATATGATAGGAGACTCAAAATGCTTTATAAAGCTTGTTCAAGTAAATGGTGGAAAAGTCTCATTTGGAGGAAATAGCAGAGGAAGAATTGTGGGTTTTGGAACTGTGAAAATTGGAAATCTCACAATAAGTAATGTTTCTCTAGTGGAAGGACTCAATTACAATCTTCTCAAAGATCGATCAACTATGTGATACTAGGTTTTAAGATCTTCTTTCAAGAAGGAATATGTTCGGAACCAATAAAGACTCTACTCAGTCTTTCTTGGGTAGAAGGCATGGAAATATCTATCTCCTGGATGTGAAACCTGAAAAATCGCAATGCTTGATTTCAATTCAAGACGAAGCAAGTCTGTGGCACAGAAAGCTTGGGCATATTAATATGAAGCAATTAGACAAAATCTCATCAAAGCAGCTTGTTCGTGGTCTACCCAAATTGCCTTATCAAAAGATTGATCTGTGTACTCCATGTATTCTTGGAAAGCAGGTAAGAAATTCATATAAGTCTATAAATCATGTCTCAACTAATCATGTACTGCAGTTACTACATATGGATCTCTTCGGACCAACCAGAACCCAGAGTATTGGAGATGAAGACATCTTCCTTGGATATTCTTCATCAAGCAAAGCCTACAGAGTCTATAACAAGAAGAGTCAGACTGTGGAGGAGTCAATGAATGTCAAATTTCAAGACTCAGTACAAGATGAATCCAATCAGACTCATCATGAAGAGTCTGATCTTGCTCCAACCTCTCCAAAGTCTTCAACACAAGAGGAGTCACAGATTCAGGAAGACCAGCATCAAGCCATTTTTGAAGATTCAGGCAAAGAAAGGGATCATCAGCCAGATAAATCAACCAGCAATTGGAAGCATAAGTCCAATCATCCCAAAGATCTAATTATTGGCGAACTTAATGAAGGAATTCGCACCAGATCCAAAAGGCGTGAAGAGTCTAGTGCCGTAGCTCTCATTTCTGAAATTGAACCAAAAAGCGTAGAAGAAGCTTTGTCTGATGAAAGCTGGATTGAAGCTATGCAAGATGAGCTCAGACAGTTTAACATTAATGATGTCTGGGAATTGACATCTAAACCAAAAGGTAAAACTGTTATTGGAGCCAAATGGGTGTTTAGAAACAAGATGAATGAGAAAGGAAAAGTCGTACGAAACAAGGCCAGACTCGTAGCCAAAGGATATACGCAAGAAGAAGGGATAGACTATGATGAGACTTACGCACCAGTAGCAAGGTTAGAGGCTATTCGATTATTGCTTGCTTTTGCTTGTTATAAAGATTTCGGTTATTCCAAATGGACGTCAAAAGTGCCTTCCCGAATGGATTTATCCATGAGGAAGTCTATGTGGAACAACCACCTCGGTTTGAAGACCCAAAGAAGCCGGACTCGGTCTTGGACCGAAAAGGCCTTGTATGGTTTAAAGCAAGCACCTCGAGCGTGGTACAACGGACTCGGTAAGTTTTTAATACGAATGGATTTGTTAAAGGTAAAGTTGATACTACTTTATTTATCAAAAAAGAAAACAAAAGCTTTTTACTTGTTCAAATATATGTGGATGATATTATTTTTGGATCATCTAATGAAAGTCTGTGCAAGAAATTTTCTAAGTCTATGCAGGATGAGTTTGAAATGAGTATGATGGGAGAGTTAACATTCTTTCTTGGACTTCAAATAAAACAATTGAAGGAAGGAACTTTCATTTATCAAGAAAAATATGCTAATGATCTTGTCAAAAGATTTGGGCTTGAAAAGTGCAAAAAGACCGACATACCAATGTCTTGTTCCTTGAAGATAGACAAAGATGAAGAAGGGAAGAAAGTTGATCAAAAATTATACAGGAGTATCATCGGTTCACTTCTTTATCTTACTGCTTCTAGACCTGACATTTTGTTAAGTGTTTGCATCTGTGCTAGGTTTCAATCAGACCCTAGAGAATCTCATCTCAGTGCTGCGAAACGTATTATTAAATACGTTGCTTCATCTTCAAGCATTGGTCTCTGGTATCCTAAGAAGGGAGACTTTAATCTTCTGGGATATTCGAGACGCGATCTAGCAGGTTGCGAGTTGATAGAAAGAGTACTTCGTACGTGCCGGTTGCTTGGAAACAGGACGGTATCTTGGTTTTCAAGGAAGCGAGTACGTGGCTCTTTCAACAACGACGAAGCAGTATGTAGCTCTTGGCAGCTGCTGTTCGCAAATTCGTGGATTAAGCAACAACTACAAGACTTTGGAATTGAAGACTCATGCACGAAATCAGATGCGACGGCACAAAGTGCAATAAATCTCACTAAAAATCCAATTCTTCACTCAAGAGCAAAGCATATAGAGATTCGACATCACTTCATCGTAGATCATGTTCAAAATGGAGAAATCTCGATTCAATTTGTTGATTCAAAGAGTCAACTGGCGGATATATTCACAAAGCCTTTGGAGAAAAATCAATTCGATTTTATCCGCTCCAGACTCAACATTTTGAAGCTTGAGGAAGTTAAAGTCTAGAGACTCTCACACTCGAGACTTTCTCGGTCTCATGATTTTCGGACTCGGACTCGAGACTCATGGCTATAAACTGTAAGTTGTTATTTTATTCTGTCTCGAAAAGGTATGATTATTTAATTAATTTATAATTACCGAGAAAAAGGGAATCGTGTCTTTTCAAAAATATAACTTCTATTAAAATTGGCAGTTATTGATTTTAAAAGAATTCGTCGGTTCACTTTCCTTCATACCGATTGGTTTTTCCTTTTTAAACAAATTATATATATACATACAGTTTTTCTTCTCTCTATTTTCTAAACCCTCGAAAAGCATTCTTCTCTCAATCTCGTTTCCATTTTGTGTTCAAACTCGAGAAAGTTGTCATCTTTTCTTGGGAAAACGATTAAAGAAGTCTCTCGGTGTCAAAGAAAGATGTCTTCTTCAAGGAAGTCCTCAAGAATCGCAAGCAGGGGACCACAAAGAGCAAGAGAGGGTCCTACCCATGTTGATCTCACCGAAGAAGATGAGTTATCGAGTCAGCAACAGAGCCCGATTCACTCTCCAGCACGTGACTCTTCTCCATCTACCCCACAAAGTGGGGTCACCATCGAGAGGAAGAGATAATCGAGGATGCAGAGCCTATAAGAATACAAAAACCCTCTTTTATCTATAAACTCTATCGTGCTTTGAAAAGCATAGGAACTCCGTTGAACGACGTGAATGATTTTCTTAAAAGTAAGAACTATGGGAATGAGTATCTTTTTCTGCGACAAATGGAGGAGTTGGGAATTGCTCCTAGAGGAAGGGCTGAAGAAGCACTTGCAAGTATTCCAAGTGATCCTCGTATGGCTGGACAGAATCCTACTGATGGAAATGACGATGATAAAATGTTCAATGATTTTCAACCGAGGTTGGGTGTTGCTGCAAAGGTGAAAGGGAAGATGATGGATTTGTTTAAATCCAAAGAACAGGAAAATTTGTTTTTCAGGCTGTTGAAGAGAGGGGTGATAAACCCTAGAAGCGTTGATTTTGATTTTCTGGATGCTATTCATGTGAACTTAAGGGAGAAGTTCGATCTACTGCAACTTGAGCAATTTTGCTCTGACACTACTGAAGGATATGCTCAACTGACTGCATATTTCTATTCGAATCTTAGCTTTTTAGATGCGAATAAAATGTCCTTTAGTGTCCGAGACCAAGATTATATAGTAGATGTGGACATGTTGGCTGATATCATTGGAGTAGAGAGAGGATCATATCAATCGATTAAAGTTTCCATTGCTCGTCTTATTCTGGATCTTGTCAAAGGCAACAGTACAGAAGGGAAAATTGTCTACACGAGAATGCGTGCCATCAACATTTTGCTGCACAAAATTGTCATCAACTGTCTTAGGCCAAAATCAACATCCAAGACAGATGTGTCAAATTCGGAGGCAAAATTGATGTATGCAATCATCAAAGGGAAAAAATTCTCTCTTCCTCACATCATTCTCTTTCACATGTATAGAGCAATGGTGAAGGACAATGGACAACTGCCTTATGCAAGTCTTGTGACCAAGATCTTCAGACACTTGAACATTGAGCCCCCACAATCTCTGTGTGTTTGACCATGCGATAAAATGGTGGTGGGTCTGCGAATGGTGACAAAAATGCGTCTGAAAGAGCTTGACAAGGCAATGGAGCAGATTCAAAGTGAAAACTCCAGTACCTTCGGCATCCAAAAGGAAAGGAAAGGAGCAAATCAGTCCACCATCCAAAAAGCAAAAGGAGAGTATCTTGGTGGATGAAGAAGAAGAAGAGGAAGATTGCACTATTTCTGAATTGATAAGGAGGAGACGTTCTGTATCTGAATCAACGGAACGTCAGGAGAAGGAAAAAGAAGAAGAGGAAAAACAGAGAGAAGAAGAGAGACAAGAAAAGGCCGAGAGAAGAAGAGAAAGAAAGAGCGAGCAAGAAGAGAAAGAGAGAGAAGAGACGAGAGAAAGAAGAAGCAGAGAAAGAAGTAGAAGAAGAAGAAGAGGCAGCCAAAGAAAAGTCTGCAGATGAAGATGAAGATTTTCAAGACGCTGCAGAGATTGACCCTCATTCTTTCCCATCCGAGGCTTTAGAAACAGGGGGAGAAGCATTAGAAACAGGGGGAGGAGTTGAGCACAGGAAGATTACATCTGTTCCTTGTGAAGATGTGAGTCGCTCTAAAGCAAATCTAGAAGATTTTCAGGCTTCTCAAATGCCTGGAGAAAGACATGATACATCAACATCGAAACTGCGCGATTACACAGAAGATCCATCGTCTGCGTTTACTCCATCAGATCGAGCAAATGTCAGTACACAGACGGATAATTCAGCAGATTTTCGTCGCATACTTGATATCCTTCTGGAAATGCGTGGTCAAATCTATGCTTTGGACTGTGAAATTCAAGTCCTGAAGAATGCTGGGAAAGCATCTCTTGTTTCCTGCGAGATCGAGATCAAAGAACTCTCTTTTCAAATTCAAGCCAATGCCAAAGGAGAAGAGGTAGCTCAACTAAGGGAAGACTTGAAGAGGCTGGAAGGAATCGTTCAGTCCATGGGAGATTTCCAGATAGTTCGCATTCCCAAGCAGAATTGACTACTTTCTCGCCTTTTTAATGATGACAAAAAGGGGGAGAAATTGCCAGCTTTGAACTCTGAACTTTGAACCTTTTGAACTCTGAACTTTAAATTCTATTTCTTTTATGTGTTTATATTTTTGGTTTTGATTTGGGTGTGAGCTTGAACTTGAACTTGGTCTGATTTAAGTGTGGATTTTGATATCTGAATGCTTGCAGTTACATCAAGTATTGTTATATGGTTTTACTTGTGAAGGACTAACCAATTTTTCTGTGGATGCAGAGTCTGGTTGTTTTTTTATTAATGAGATAGCCATATTACTTGAGTAATATTTTGCAGGTCAAAGTTGTTCAAATCTACAAGAAAGTTTTGTCACCATCAAAAATGGGGAGATTGTTGGAGAAATCCTGCCAGAATATTTTGAAGATGACAAAACGTTTCTATCAGTCTAGTCTGGATTATTACAGACTTTCGGTTTAGAGTCTGAAGACAGTCGGACATCAAGACTCAAGACTCAAGACTCAAGACTCAAGACTCAAGACTTAAAGATATTCTCATTGACAGTTTTCTAATCCAGTGTCGAAAGGCTATCCAGAACCTAAGTGTTTGGTTAAGGAGTTAGTCCTATTCTCTGAAGAAGATATCTTGGCTGGGTTAAGCTAACGGATTCTTTTATTTGAATTCAAGATCCGATGGTTAACGAAGTAATCTTGGAAACTTCTATTCTTGGAAACCAAGATCCTGATTGTATGGACGAACAGGATTGATGGGCTATCGTCAAGTTCCTTTAATAGCTCGAATGATCTCCTTAATTGATTCCGTCCAACGGGTAGATTATTGATTCCGTCCAACGGGTAGATTGGAGGAATTCCTTTGGTAAGTGCCAACGGGTATGATGGCATGAAGGAGTATAAAAGGAAGTCGTTCAAGTTATTTTAGTGCATGCTCGATAGACGAATTCCAGTCCAAGTTCCTTGATATTCGATCGATTCATTCTCGAGCAAAATTGTATACACAAAAGAGTGTTTATACTTAGTGATATCTTGAGCAAGTGTGGTAGATCATCTACACCACTGAATCAAGGAAGAACAACGCTATAACACTTCTTTGTTCATAGTGGAATCCAGCCAATAGGCTGTCAGTGCAGAAGAGTGGACGTAGGCTTAAACTAAAACCGAACCACTATAAACATTGTGTTCAATTCTCTTTTCCCTTCTCTCGCCTTTCGATTGTTGTTTATTTCCATCGATTGTCTAGTATTGTGTGATTTAAGTGAAAAATCGTTTTATACCTATTCACCCCCCCTTTAGGTACTCGTTCTAGCTATATCAGGGTGAAGTCCATTGTCAAGCACACCGCAGAGGATTTCCTAACCATTTTCAATAGACCTAGCAATAAATGAGTTTGAATCGAATTGGAAAGCATGATGGTTATCAAAAGCAAATTGAGACACGGAAAGTAAGTTTTTAGTGATTCCAGGTACGACTAAAATTTGACAAAGTATAAATGACGGAGAAGAGGACATGAGTGTACCTTTATGGGTAATCGATAAGGAGATACTGTCACCCATAACAGGCTGATTTTGACTTGAATATGGAGTGACACTTGTAAGTTCTGTAGAATTGTCCATAACATAATGCGTAGCACCTGAATCAACAAACCACGCTGAGGATGTGAGAGCAGAGAGTGGACTTGATGGCGGCAAATACTATGGCCTTGCTAGCCACAAAGTTAACAAAATAAGCCTCCTCCGTTGCGGCGTCTTTCGTGATTTCCAATCCCATAATGTGAGCCATGGCCATGGGGTATTCCAGAAAAATTCCTAGATTGATTAGAATTTGCATGGAAGTTGTTGGACTCGTGATGGGTCTGCCGAGAAGGAGGTGGTCCTTGGCTGGTCTGCTCTAGCAAGTAGTGTCACGCCCCGATCCTCGAGCACATGCCCATCCCTTGGTGGTTGATAGATTTGCGACATCCCAGGACACGTCGCCAACCCATTCATTTTAATGCGCATGCGGAAGTGAAACAAAACCCTTGATAGCAACCAACACGGGATAGAAAAGCAGGAAACACATTCACAACCAAAACACTTTTATAAACACCTCGATTTATATACAACACTAGACTATGGACAAGAGTCTACAAAAGACTGGCTCTCAAACGAAGCTGTCCCAAGACCAGCTAGCTGGACACATTCGCCCAACCTTTGGTCTCCACAGGCTCTGGGGGCATCGGGTCCTCCACTACACTATCAAGAGGGTCAGCTGCACTCTCACCTAGAGTGGCGTCGACTACCACAGCGGGAATTTCAAAACCCAGAAGGGGACCCACACGGAATCCATTGAAACCGTAGTGAAACCACGCTCTGAACCGATAAGGTATCCTTTGAGGAAGGCCCTCATCAACCCAGACAGTGGTTACCACGAGTTCATAGACCCATTGACCCCTTGGGGCATGGTAGTCAAAACTCTGCTCGGTAACCCTCTTAGGCCGACCAAAATGTTTCGGAGGAACCGCCATTTAAGGACCTGAAAAGGTTGAGCCCACGACGGGGTGAGACAATGTCTCAGCAAGTTCACCCCTTAAACTCTGACTAGGAAGGAAATACGCCTAGAGGCAGCTATGCACACAAGTCAAAAGACTTACCTCGTCTCTGTTCCTTCCTGCATGTCAGCATACTTCATAATCTCAACCAATCAATCAGTCCAACCCAATCGATCAATCGATCCATCCATTCAATTCGATACAATCAATATTATCAATACCATCTATCAATCAATCGACACCATTACTGCTCACACAAGCTGAAATAGATGGTTATAGCTCTCACAAGCTAATATATAGATGATAGCTCGCACAAGCTGATATATATTATAGCTCACCCAAGCTAATATAGTATACTGCTCTCATAAGCTGACATATCAATGCTCACATAGGCTGATATAGTATACAGCTCTCACAAGCTGATGATAATTGCTCACACAAGCTGATACACGATAAGTCAATCCCGGCCAAAGAGCACTTTGCACACCAATTCCTCAATTAAAATAATGATATAATTGTGTTAAATATACCCGATAAAAATAATCGTATGTGGGTACACGGTTGGTTTGAGCCAAAATACTATATCTTTCTTTTCAAAAATCTCACTATTTAATATAGTGCCTAAAAACATTTTTGGCATTAAAAACCGACGCCACGGTATTTTGTGATTAAATACCAAAATTACACAATTTTGGGATAAATACCCAAAATTACAATCACCACTTAATTTGCACAAAATAGCATTCAATTAAATAAACCAAGCACACCATTACAATCGGCACGAAATTCCGGTCACCGACTATCCCAGTATAATTTTCGGAAAATAATAAATAATTAAATAAATGCAGTTAATTACCAAAAATAGAAACTTAGGCCAGAAATGCTTAATTAAACATCGAAACGGGCCCAGAAAATTTCTAAACCAATCTAGATAAATAGCACGATCTATCTAGTTCTTAATTAAGCCGTTCTATCCACCTAACATGCACAAATGAATAATTAAATCGCTAATCCGTTCTAACTAACCACCTAAATCCTAATTAGCCTAAACTAATCAACCCTTAAGCATCATTAACTCCCTAAGCAAAATTTAGTGAGTAAACTCATCGGTTTAGCATTCCGGTGAGTCCACGACAACGGCGACGCGGAGATGGGCGATAAACGACCTGCGGCGACATCAACGGAGGATTGAGTAGGCTTGAAAATAGGCCTAGAAACCTCAAAGCCCTTGCTAGCTATTCGGTTTTGCTCCAAGGTTGAGCAAGCTAGAACGGCAACGGGAAAGGCTGAAACGGTGATGAGGGCTGACGAGTGGCTGCAGCGAGCTAGGCGGAGGTGGATGGCGGCTGGACGGTGATCAGGGGGCTTCGACGGTGGCTTGGGTAACTCAGGGGACGGCGAGGTGGCTCGGGATAGGCGGGACGGGCGCACAACGCGCGGATGAGCTTGATTGGCGCGGCGGCGCGACGGGCTCGCGAGTAGCATGCGGTGGCGGCAGGGAGCTCCAGCGGTGGTTGACGGGCAAGGGGGAGGGGTTGCCGGTTTCTCTTTTGTTTTTGGAGCTCAAAACTTGATCAACAATGGATAAAGGAGGCTAGTTGAGGTAGAAGAAGACTACAGAAGCTTTGGGGGTCCTTTTTGACCACAAATATCCTCTTCTTGGTCATTGCTTGGCCCCAACTTGACTTGGCTGTCATCTAAGCCAATTTGAGCCCACAATCTTCCCCTAGAAGCTTCATTGATGTCTTAAATGTTGCACACCCCTTGGCCTACGAATTTTGGACCAATTCCCCCAAATCCACTTCAATTTCTCTTCAATTCCCTTCCAATTGGATTCAATTTGATGTCCATAAAACCCACCAAGGTGCCATAATCTAAATCAACATTTTTCCTCATCAATTTGTCCAACTTAAATCCCAAAAACGCGACAAAAAATGGTCCTATGATTTTCTCGGACAAAAATAGCCCTACTTTGAATTTTCCCCAAAAATCTCGGTTTGCAGAAAAATTTTCGGAGGATGAGTTGACGTACTTAAAATGAATCGTGACATGATAGAAGTTTCAATTTCTGAAATTGGGTTTAAATTTGCGGTTAATTTTAATCTGGCGTGATTTTAGTGTGACCTAGCTTACTTGGTAGCTTTTTGGAATTTTTAGTGCAATTGACTCGTGGTCGATTATTTTCGAGCTACAATGTACATCTTCGACACATTGACAATTTTCGGTTGTCGTGAAAATATCAATGTTTCAAATACGGACATATGGTACCAAAATGATAGAAAAATCAGTTGGTGCAGATCGACGAGAATTTTGTAATTAGGTGGAATCACCCACACTTAATCACATGGCTTAATCGAGTCGACCTATCTCCGATCTCTAATCGATTTTTAACTGTACCGTAATGACCCTTGCAGACTAGCACAGTTGATGAGTCGATTTCTGGTCGAATTTTCAAATCTATTGTGTTAAAATCCCTTAACGGCTTCACCAGATAAACTAGTTATCTCGTGAGTGATTAGCTCAGAGAATAGAACTATAGACGCGTCGATGAAAAGCTCGATTCATTCAATTGAAAACATAATTGGAAATTCAGGATGTCACAAGTAGGCAGCGCATAAATACAATGAGAACTGTGCTTTCTAGATTAGGAAGTTCGTCCCGGTTAGCTTCTCCCCAATACTTGCTGGTGACATGAGAGTAGGGTTACTCGAGACGGTTGATGACGGCGTTAATGGTGGCGTCGGTGTAGATGAAGAATATAATGTTTCTTCAAACATGGATTGGTGAGCCTTTCGCCAAAATGCTGTGCTACCAACTTAAAAATCTTAATTTCAATATATGTAAAGGAAGCTACTATAATTGCAGTAGATGCATGAGGGAGCCATGAGACTTAGTGAAGAATTAGGGAATAAAATTTTATTCCTTTTTTTTTTTTTACATAATTGTGTAATAAAAACAATGTATATAAAGGACTCTAAGAGATAAGATACAAAAGGTAACAGAATAATAAATATTTTGTAAATATTTTCTTCCCTTAACGCCACGCTTTTATCTACTAGCTTAACCTTTTAAAACAATTGACAGTAGTTCAACAAAATCTCAAAAATTCCCATCGTGGGTTGGGCAGTGTTGGAAAGATGGTTTTGGCTCAACATGTCTATAATGATGCTGCCATGACAGCTCACTTACGAACGCTTGGCTTTGTATTTCGGATGATTTCAATATACTTGCAATGACAAGGACAATTTTGCTATCAATCGCTCCCCACTCATCTTATGAGGGTAAGGTTCTAAAATAGCTTCAAGTCAATCGTAAAGCCACATAAGGAGGTAAGAGAAGCAAAATCATTGTCACAACCCGTTACCTTCTCGTTGCTTCCCCAGCAGGCATTCCAGGACAAGGTTTGAAGGAACTCGCAAGGGATACGTGCATGGCCTTATTTGCTTTATCATGTTCTCGGAGTAGAGACATTCAAGAGTCACCTGTGGCATCCTAAAATCTCGTGACAACTTTGGAGTACCATAAACCATGATTAGGTAATGGAAGTGCCGTTTGATTTTGTATTAGCCATTGAATTAATGAATTTCAATTAATTTAAGGCCGAGCATTGTAATGGATGATTGTTTGGATGGAGATGTGTCTACAAGTGAACCAAGGATTTTATTTAGGAACAAATTGACATAGAAATCTTATTCTTGGTGGTGCACTTTATAAGTAGAATTTTATTGATTTAAATTACAAATTTTTGTGGATTTATAAGTTGAAATTAGGTGTTAATTTAAATGAGGGTTAAATGGAATAGGAATAGGAGAGGATGGGCTGATTTTTAGGCCCAAAGACCCAAAGACCGTCCAACCAGCCCACACCAACCCCTTGGTCGACCGGCCCAACATTGAAGCCCATAAACCCTTGCATGTGAGCTGCCAAGTGGCATGGAGGAGAAGCCAAGTGTGGCTGCCCCCATTGGATTCCTTGGGCGGCTTCATGCAATCAAATGATTGCAAATGATTGGAGGAAGAAAGCTAAAGAGAGGGAGGCGGATGATGAAGGGAAATCGACCGAGAGAGAGAGAGAGAGAGAGAGAGAGAGAGAGAGAGAGAGAGAGAGAGAGAGAGAGAGAGAGTGTGTGTGTGTCGTCTGAGAGAGTGAGGGAAACCGAGAGAGAGGAAGAGGGAAGGAGAGGAAGTGGGCGTGTGAGAGGAAGGAGGAGGATCGTCCGCCTAGCTCGCCGCCGTCCGTTCGCCGCTTTGCCGCCGTTCTTGTTGCTGTTTGTGCTTGAGTTTAAGGCAAGTGAAGTCCTAAAACCTACCCCGTGCATTGCTGTGTGTATGTGTAGTAGATGGTAAGTCTTGGTTGTCGTAGATGGGATGAGACTTCGGAGCTTTGAAGAGAGATTTGTTGGCCATGCATGCTGTTTCTGGAAAGACCAGTCCGACCATCCATGAGTTTGTGTGCTGCATGTGACTTTTTAGTTGAAATTTTGTTTTGATTTCTTCATGAAAGTTGTAGAGAACACCTTGAGAAACAACATACTCAAATTTGAGGGAAAATGAACAAGTATTGGTTAGTAAAATGATTTTTCTTTGGAGAAATTAGATCTGGAATTCGTTGTGCTGACCTTTAGAGATTTCATGGTCTGTAAAGTAACTTTCTTGTGAAAATCTCACTTTGATCTCTGAATTAAAGTTGTAGTGTACTTCTTGAGGTAGAACATATAAAAAATTTAGAGGAAATGAACAAAAATAGGTTGGAGAAATCGTTGTTCTTTGAAGAAACTGGATCTGGGAAAAAAACGTTACCTCGACCCAGTATGATTTCGTGATGTGGATGTGGAGTGTACTGAGTGGATCTTTATTGCTGAGTGGTTGTACTCACGCCTTTAGGGGATTAACATTTCAGATTAGAAAGATGCCTTTGCTACCGGTTGCACTCGGTACTTACTATGGCATACCTACTGATGTGGATGTGGAGTGTACTGAGCATGTCTGTGTCGGTGCTCTTGGTTTAGTTTTTGTTCGAGTCCGTGTCCTGGTGATGTACAACGTGGGTCGAGCTGATGGCCCGGTTATCCAAGAGTTTTTATCTGTCCATGTCTGACATGATGGAGTTATGTTAGGGATGTTACCGCCGCTGCCACCCGATGCACTGGATTGGGTATGATGGCGCGTATAGCTGTTGGGAGCTAACACTTTTTGGAGATAGCCGACGCTCGTTGATGGAGGGTGGTACATGTTCGATGTAGAATCGAGTCCTTTTTTGGGGTGGTAGCCAAGTATAGTTAAAATCTTTGCCTTTTTGTTGTATCGACCTTGATGTCCATCATGAAAATATAAATAAGAGTGAATCGGCATTATCTTTTCTTATGGTGCGTAGTTGGTGTGTATTGCATTATGGTTATTGGAGGGAGAGATGGTGAGACTTGTTTATGCTTCCGCTAATAAGTTGCGCTGGGACCGCTTTCGAAAAAAAAAAAAAAATCCCTAGTCAAAGGGTATCGGTCTGTGAAGTTATATGAGATCAAGTAATTGAAGAGAGATCACTTGTGGCGACCTCAGGCGAAGCGGGGGTGCCACAGCGTTGTTTTGGTATCAGAGCGATGGTTATAGATTAGAGTGATAAGGAGCCTCATTTGGAAATTGAGGAACATGATGACAATGCACACCATAGGATATTAAATGGAATAATTGGTTAACCTTGAATAACAGGTGATAAGTATTCACTCGTAGATCCCTAGTAGTTTATTATGAGTTGCTTTTAGGTACCAGTAATATGTATATGTTACTTATGTAGTAGTAGTTGCTTTGAATGAAGACAATGAATCTTAGATTTTCCTGAGGCAATGCTTGGAAATTGCAGGAAAGTTATGGTGCGAGCTGGAAGTGCTCATCCATCGAGGGCTGAAGCCTCTGCTGCAAGGGCTAAACCCCGAATGGAAGACATCCTGTAAGCATTGGCCAATATTGGAAATCTGATGGATAGGCAAGCGCAGCAACAACTTGGAATGGAACGTCGCCCTCAAGGACTGGTGGAACAATTTCTGAAGTTGAAGCCACTTAAGTTTAGTGGAATAGGAAGTCCTGAGGAGGCGGAACATTGGATTGATGGAATGGAGCAAATTTTCCGGTTGTTGGAATCCAGTGATCTTTGAGAAAATAGTTTTGGCAGTACCAGTGGAGGGAAATGCAAAGTTTTGGTGGAGAGCTTCGAAAGATACAATCTTTCCACCAGGTACTAATGTGAATCGGGAAGAGTTTGTGAAAGCTTTCAATAGGAAACATTTCTCTGATTGTGCTAAGGACAAGAAAATCACTGAATTTGTTCAGTTGGAACAAAAGGAGCTGACAGTGGATCAGTATGAGGCAAAATTTTCTGAATTGTCTAGGTATGCTCCCAGATTGATTGAGGATCGTGAGGAGAAAGCTAAGAGATTTTTGAAAGGATTGAGGACTGATATTAGGAAACAACTGGTGCCTTTGAGTATAAGGGATTATCATGAGATTTATGAAAGGGCACAGTTAGTGGAGCAAGAGCTAGTGAAAGAGCAATCAGAGTTTAAGAGACAACCAAACTTTAGTGATGTGAGAAAGGGTAAGAGACCCTATCATGGTCAAGGTCAGACTTGGAATGCGAAGAAAAAGAGCAATTTTGGAAATTTTGGGAGAGCTAAGGATGTCTTGAATATAGGAAAGGCACCCTATCAGCCTGATGTTTGTCGAAGGTGTGATGGGAGGCATGGCCTAGGACCTTGTAGTGGACGACTGAGATGTTATGGTTGTGGACAAGTAGGTCACCTTAGGAGGAATTGCCCACAAGAAAGGTCGCAAATGAGTGTTAGCTCGGTGCGACAGGGACAACAGAGTGCTGTTAGACTAAACCTACCAAGGAATCCATTGTGGCATCCCGGAAATTCAAAGCCAAGCCATGAGATGTGTTAAAGTCTTTAATTAGGTGATAGAATTTCATGGCTTATGCTTTAGTCAATTAGTCTTTTAATTTGATGAATTGTGCTTGTGATTGTGGAAATTTACATTTAATAGATTAATGCTTGGCCATATGATTTAAATTTCAATAATCAAAAATATCCCAAGACTTTGGCCAAGATGAAAATTGGAATTCAAGAATATTTATAAAAAGAATTTCAAAAAAAAAAAAGAAGAGAAAGGAGGTTAATTTTCGAAATGGGCCTTGGGCCCATTAGCCTAAAGCTTGGTGGGCCAAGCTAGTCGGCCCATTTGAGCCCAAGAAGGCTGTCGACCAGCCCAAGGAGGAGTGGCCGGATGGCCCAACTCCAAAGCCCAAGCCCAAATCAAGTTTAAAAAAAATAAAAATGACAAGTGGCAAAGAGGATGGGCATTCATTGGTTGGTTTTGAGGCAAATTAATCATTACTAATCATGAGAAGATGGGGATATAAAAAGAGAGAGAGAAGGAAGAGTGGCCGGTTCTTTTGCTTCATTTGGCCGAGAGAGGGTGAGAGAGAGAGAGTTCGAGAGAAAGAGAGGAGCCGAGAGGGAGAGGAGGTGGAGCCGAGAGGGAGGTGCCGCCGTTCGTTCGCCGTCCGACCGCCGTGTACGCCGCCGTGTGCTCGTCGTTTGTCCATCTTAGAGGCAAGTGGAGTCCTTTAACTTCTCTTGCATGTGTGTATATGGTTTGCATGTTCGGTTTTGAGTGTGTTTATGAGAGAAACCGAGGTAAGGGTTGGTTGTTTTCAAAACCGTGTGACTGTTCTTGTTCGGTTTGTGGAAGTCAGTAGCTTGTTCGAGATTGCATGTGTGTTTGGAGTCCGATTTTGGCTTCGGTGTCTTCATAAAAGTTGAAGCTAACATCTTTTAGTATGACATACTGAAATTTCGTAGAAAACGGTGAAGATTTGAGGGGTCAAAAGTTCTATCATACGGAGACCCTAGATCTGCGAAATCTTCACTGACCTCTTGTTGATTTCTTGACTGCATGTTGATTTCTGTTGGTGATCTCACTTTGTTGTCTTCATGAAAGTTGTAGGTAACATCTTAAACTACAAAATAATCAAATTTGAAGATAAATGAACGAGTATAGCCTAGTAAGTCGGCTAGATCTTGGAGATGATTGATTCTGGTGAAGTGTACCGAGACACCCGAGACTTCAAGGACTTAAAAAACGATTATACTTTGGTTATTTAACCTAGATCTCTTCATGAAACTTGTAAAGGACACCTTGATACATAACATACTAAAATTTCAGAGGAAACGAAAGAGAATAGATGGGTGAAACCTTAATATTTCGGAGAAGTGCATTCTGGACGATGCGGTAGTGGTTCCAGAAGCTTCGTGAGGATGTATAAATTAATCTAAAAAGAATCTGACTTGGAGTTCTTCATGAAAGTTTCACGAAAATGTCTTGGCTATCACCCTGTAAAAGTTCGTAATTTTTGGAGGCCATATGAGTATTTTAATCGAATTTATTTGGAAACTGTGCAATCTGGCCATTATCCGAATATCATGTGCTATTTTGTGGAAATTGTGGAATTATGTGAAATTCAATTTGGCCATGAATTTTGTATGGAATTGTCATCCTATTGGTTGTTTGATGATTGTTTGAATATTATGATTTTGGGAAAATCATAAATATTAAATGTAATATTTATTTATGAAAATAAATAAATATAATAATAAAATAATAAAATAATAATAAAATAATAATAAAATAAAAGTGGATTATTTTATTGGTCATGAATTCTATTGAATTTATTATGCATTGATATATGACATTGGTGTATGTATGATCATGAATAGTGATGCATGTGTGTGAATCATATGCCATCTAATAATGAGATTAAAAGGATGATAAAAGTGGAAAGTGGTATGTGAGTAAGAGGTTGTGGTGGAGGATGAGGCCGGAATGTACAGAGATGCATTGTTGGAATTCCCTGGGAGTTTCAGGATGCCCGGAATGTGGGGGGCCGGATGTCCGGTTGTATCTCGGATACATGCCGGAGATGCTTCGCGACACCGGGATTGGGGTGCGGGATGCCCGGTTAGAAGGGTAAAGGCCGGAAGCCCCGTCGGAGGTTTCGCCCGAAGGGAATGCCTCGTGATGCTAGTTGAGATGCGAGATGCCCGGAATGTGGGGGCCGGAAGCTCGGTGGCACAGGGAGGCTGAATCTTTGGGAACCTGTCGGAGGTCTTTGCCCGAAGGGATGATGATGAAATTGATAATTGAGAATGGGTGATGTGGTGATCAAATTTAAAGATAAAGATGAGAATTAAATGATGTGATGTGATATGATGATCACCTATGATATGATATGCATGATGATATGCATGATGATGATGATGATGTGATGTGATATGATGATCACCCATGATATGATATGCATGGTGATATGCATGATGATGATGATGATGTGATGTGATATGATGATCACCCATGATATGATATGCATGATGATGATGATGATGTGATGTGATATGATGATCACCTATGATATGATATGCATGATGATATGCATGATGATGATGATGACGTGATGTGATATGATGATCACCTATGATATGATATGCATGATGATGCATGATGATGCATGATGATGATGGGATGTGTTATGATATGATGATCACCTATGATATTATATGCATGATATGCATGGTGATGATAATGATATATGATGTGATATGATGATCATCCATGGTATGATGTGCATGATGAAATGCATGCTGATAATAATGATATATGAGATGCCATGATGATGATCTGTATGCTATGATGATGCATGAATATGTATGACATCAAAAAGGTAAGCAATGCCTGCAATGTATGACGATATGCATGATGCATTGGGTTGTTATTGGATTTCCTATCTCTTTTGAGTGGTTGTACTCACCCCTTTTGGGGAATAACATTTGAGATTAGCAGTATGCCGCTTCCCGCCGTCTCGGGTGGGGTGTTCTATGGTCTACCGTCTGATGTAGAGGTAGAGTGTGCGGAGATAGACTGTCCCTCTGTTCCCGGACTGACGTTTATTCGAGTGCGATGTCTAGTGATGTATGATATCGGCCTTGGGGGGGCCCTGTCATACAAGAGTTCATTTACGTGCACGTTCGACGGGATGGAGCTATGCGAGGGATGCTGCCGCCGCCACCACCTGATGCACCGGGTTGGGTGTGAGACCTGCGCGCGATGAGTAGGAGCTGGATCTCTTTTTGATGTAGATAGTCGACGCTTCGATGGGAGGGTTTTGTGCACGTATGATGTTAGGGGTCGAGGTTTCTTTTTGAGATTTTAGGTAGGACATGGCAGAGTCCTAACCTTTCTTGTTTTTGTACCGACCCGAAGGAAACCCCATCTTGCTATATATGTATGTAAGCAAAGCGTCGAAGTTGTTCATATAATCCTGATGTTTAGCTGGTGTGTATTTGTATCATGGATTGGTAGGGGGATAGATGGCGATGTTTAATTTGCTTCCGCTATGAGTCGCGCTGGGACCGCTTTTAAAAAAAAAAATGTCTGTGATTAATGACGCTTGTTTTAAGTACGAGATAGAAACGGTAATAAGATGTAACATTGGCACTGGTAACGACCTGCGAAGGGTTCGGGGTGTTACATCCATAGAGGCCACTAGCACAAGGAAGGGTGTATGCGGTCACCTAAGAGGAAGCAGAAGCTTCCAGAAATGTTATATCAGGTACGATTTTCATAAATGGCAAGAAGGAATATGCATTGTTTGACACGGGTGCTACACATTCATTTATATCTGAAAGATATAGGCAATTGAGTGAAATAGAAGTTACGCCTCTTGAGACGCCTCTTTATGTTTCCACGCCTTTAAAGAATATGGTATTGTCTATGATGATGTGTGCAAAATGTAAGATAACTATAGAATAGCGAGATATGGAAATAGACTTAGTCGTAATGGCTATGTATGACTTTGATGTTATCATAGAAATGGACTGGCTCCATAAGCATAGGGCTAAAGTGGATTGCTATAGGAAAGTGATCTAGTTCATGTTGCCTGATCAGTTTAGTTTCGAATTTTTCGGAGGACGGATAAGCCCCTCTATAGCCATTATTTCGATGGTAGAAGCTTGTGAACTACTTGACGAAGGATGTCAAAGATACCTAGCAGTGGTAAGAGACCTTACTAAGAAAGAAGCTGAAATCGGTGAGATTCAAGTAGTTAGGGAATTTCAGGATGTGTTTCCTGAGGAGTTGCCTGGATTACCACCAGAGCGGGAAATTGAGTTTGAAATTGAACTAATGCCTGGAACAGAACCTATATTGAAAGCCTCGTATAGGATGGCCTTAGTTGAGTTGAAGGAATTGAAGGTGCAACTACAAGAGTTGCTTGACAAATGATTCATTAGACCAAGTGCTTCACCTTGGGGTGCACCAGTCTTGTTTGTGAAAAAGAAGGATGGCTCGATACGTCTATGTATTGATTATAGACAGCTGAATCAAGTGACTATAAAGAATAAGTATCCTTTGCCTAGAATTGATGATTTATTTGATCAATTGCAAGGAAGTTCAGTCTTTTCTAAGATTGACTTGAGATCGGGATACCATCAGTTAATGATTAAGAAAGAAGACATTCCTAAGACTTCATTTAGGACTGGTTATGGACATTATGAGTTCTTAGTTATGCCTTTTGGATTGACAAATGCACCAGCTACATTCATGGATTTAATGAATAGAATATTTAAGCCTTATTTGGATTAGTTTGTGATTGTTTTCATTGATGATATCCTGGTATATTCTAGAGGACCTGAAGAGCATGAGCAACACTTGAGTATAGTTTTGCAAGCTCTAAGAGATCATAAGTTGTATGCCAAATTCAGCAAGTGTGAATTTTGGCTGGACCGGATAGCATTTTTGGGACACGTGGTGTCAGGAGGAGGAATTTCAGTGGATCCGGCGAAAGTTGAGATGGTAATAAATTGGCCGAGACCGACAACACCCACTGAGATACGGAGTTTCTTAGGATTGACTGGTTATTATAGGAGATTTATTGAAGGGTTTTCACGACTAGCAGGCCCCTTAACAAAATTGACCCAAAAGAATGTAAGAATCCTGACTATACCGTCTGGGTCTGATGGTTTTATAGTATATAGTGATGCATCTCACAAAGGACTGGGATGTGTTTTGATGCAGCATGGCAAGGTCATAGCCTATGCATCGAGGCAATTGAAACCTCATGAGCTGAATTACCCAACACATGATTTAGAATTGGCAGCTATAGTGTTTGCTTTGAAGATATGGAGACACTATATGTATGGAGAAAAGTTTGAAATCTATACAGATCATAAGAGCTTAAAGTATCTATTTTCACAAAAGGAATTGAACATGAAACAAAGGAGGTGGATGGAGTTATTGAAAGATTATGACTGTGAGATACGATACCATCCAAGAAAGGCAAATAAAGTGGTAGATGCCCTTAGTCGAAAGTCGGCTATGGACATGGCTAGTCTAAGAATAACAGAGTGGAATCTGTTAAAGTCTATTGTGGATTCAGACTTCAAATTGGAGATGGATTGCCTTACTGGTATGCTTACTGCATTAAGGATTGAACCCAAAATTATTCAGAAAGTTAAGATCCTACAAGAATCTGACTCGGAGATTATGAAAGTAAGAGATGCAATGTCTTTAGGGAAAAGACCAGAATTTCAAGTCTCTGAAGATGGTGTGATAAGATGCCAAGGACGACTTTGTGTTCCTGACAATGAAGAAGTGAAGAAGGAAATTTTGTCGGAGGCACATAGGAGTAATTATAGTATTCATCCCAGAAGTACAAAGATGTACAGGAATTTGCGTCAACAATTTTGGTGGAATAACATGAAGAAGGATATAGCTAAGCATGTTTCTCAATGTCTAACGTGTCAGCAAGTGAAGGCGGAACACCGCAAACCCGCAGGACTATTGAGACCATTGGATATACCAGAGTGGAAGTGGGAACATGTAACGATGGACTTTGTGCAAGGACTGCCAAGGACATCAAATGGTCACTACTCTATTTGGGTAATAGTGGATCGTTTGACGAAGTCTGCTCATTTCCTAACTGTCCATGTAGACTACTCGATGAGTAAACTTGCTGAGATGTATGTAAGCCAGGTAATACGCTTGCATGGTATTCCTGTAATGATCACCTCTGATCGAGACTCTAGGTTTATTTCAAATTTTTGGCGAAGTCTTCAAGATGCCTTAGGGACAAAGCTTCAATTTAGTACCGCTTTTCATCCTCAAATAGATGGACAAACAGAAAAAGTGATTCAGACTCTAGAAGATATGCTGAGAGCATGTGTCATTGACTTTAAAGGAAATTGGGATGAGAATTTACATCTGATAGAGTTTGCCTATAATAATAGTTTTCAGAAAAGTATAGGCATGGCTCCGTATGAGGCATTATGTGGAAGAAGATGCAGGACCCCTATCTGTTGGAATGAAGTAGGTGAAAGAAAACTGATAGGACCTGAGATAACAGCCCAGAATAGGCAGAGAGACTATGCTGATAGGCGTAGAAGGCCTTTAGAGTTTAATGTGGGAGATCACGTATTTCTTAAGGTATCTCCAATGAAAGGAATATCTCGATTTGGAATGAAAGGTAAGTTAAGCCCTAGATTTGTTGGACCTTTTGAGATACTTGAAAGAATAGGAGATGTAGCGTATTGTTTGGTGCTGCCTCCTAAATTGGGAAATTTACATGATGTGTTTCATGTGTTGATGTTGAGAAAGTACCAGCCGGATCCTGGTCACATACTCGATCATGAAGCCATCAAAGTAGATGAGAAAGTGAGGTACATCGAAGAGCCTGTGCAAGTACTAGATCAAATGGAGCAAGTTCTTAGGACTAAGAAGATTCCTTTGGTTAAGATATTATGGCGACATCATGATGTGGAGGAAGCCACATGGGAGAGTGAAAACGAGATGAGGGAAAGGTACCCTCACTTGTTTGAGGAGACATAGATAATGTCTAATTTCGAGGACGAAATTCTCTAAGGAATGGAGAATTGTGGCATCCTAAAATCTCGTGACAACCTCTGGAGTACCATGAACCATGATTAGGTAATGGAAGTGCCGTTTGATTTTGTATTAGCCATTGAATTAATGAATTTCAATTAATTTAAGGCCGAGCATTGTAATGGATAATTGTTTGGATGGAGATGTGTCTACAAGTGAACCAAGGATTTTATTTAGGTGCAAATTGACAGAGAAATCTTATTCTTGGTGGTGCACTTTATAAGTAGAATTTTATTGATTTAAATTACAAAGTTTTGTGGATTTATAAGTTGAAATTAGGTGTTAATTTAAATGAGGGTTAAATGGAATAGGAATAGGAGAGGATGGGCTGATTTTTAGGCCCAAAGACCGTCCAACCAGCCCACACCAACCCCTTGGTCGACCGGCTCATGAAGGCCCAAGACCGGCCCAACATTGAAGCCCATAAACCCTTGCATGTGAGCTGCCAAGTGGCATGGAGGAGAAGCCAAGTGTGGCTGCCCCCATTGGCTTCCTTGGGTGGCTTCATGCAATCAAATGATTGCAAATGATTGTAGGGGAAGAAAGCTAAAGAGAGGGAGGCGGATGATGAAGGGGAATCGACTGAGAGAGAGAGAGAGAGAGAGAGGGAAACCGAGAGAGAGGAAGAGGGAAAGAGAGGAAGTGGGCGTGCGAGAGGAAGGAGGAGGACCGTCCACCTAGCTCGCTGCCGTCCGTTCGCCACTTTGCCGCCGTTCTTGTTGCTGTTTGTGCTCGAGTTTAAGGCAAGTGAAGTCCTAAAACCTACCCCTTGCATTGCTATGTGTATGTTTAGTAGATGGTAAGTCTTGGTTGTGGTAGATGGGATGAGATTTCGGAGCTTTGAAGAGAGATTTGTTGGCCATGCATGCTGTTTCTGGAAAGACCAGTCCGACCATCCATGAGTTTGTGTGCTGTATGTGACCTTTTAGTTGGAATCTTGTTTCGATTTCTTCATGAAAGTTGTAGAGAACACCTTGAGTAACAACATACTCAAATTTGAGGCAAAACGAACAAGTATTGGTTAGTAAAATGATTTTTCTTTGGAGAAATTAGATCTGGAATTCGTTGTGCTGACCTTTAGAGATTTCGTGGTCTGTAAAGTAACCTTTTGGTGAAAATATCACTTTTATCTCTTAATGAAAGTTGTAGTGTACTTCTTGAGGTAGAACATATCAAAAATTTAGAGGAAATGAACAAAAATAGGTCGGTGAAATCGTTGTTCTTTGAAGAAACTGGATCTGGGAAAAAAACGTTACCTCGACCCAGTATGATTTCGTGATTTTTATAAAATTATACAGTTAAAATTTGTTCATGTGTCCTCAATAAAAGTTGTAGGTAATATTATGGGAAATAACATACTAAAATTTTAGAAGAAATGAACATATGTAAGTCGGTGAAATGAGTTTCTTCTGAAAGATGATAATCTGGAAAAGATGACACCGAGAACATGGAGAAATAATCGCCTATATCTATTAACCTAGAACGATTCGGGTTTTTATTTCTTCATGAGATATTTACCTCTATGACTTTTATATAACATGTCAAAATTTCAGAATTTTTGGAGTTCATTTGGGTATTTAATTTAAATTTCTTCAGAAACTGTGCAAGTGGAAATATTGAAGTTTTGAGAACTGTGATGCATGGACCGTGCTGTTTTGTGTGAGATTCTTTTGGCATGGAGTTATTCATGAGATATCTGCCTTTAGGTCTCTTCTATAATGTGTCAAGTTTTCAGAATTTATTAATGTCATTTAATAATTTTTCTAGAGTTTTAATTAGAGGAATGCATTCTGATTTATCCGAAACATTAATGTGTTTTGAAAAATAAATGAATTTACCCTTGTGATGTAATACTTTGAGTGGTTGATTTTGCTGCATATGTGATGACATATAGCATGTTATATGGCATGAAAAGTTGGTTGAGTCCCTTGATATTATTGCATCAAATGCCATGTTGAAATTGAGATACATGTGTGGATATAACTTGAGGAAATAACGAGACTGTCGGAGGTGTGAGTCGACAATGCCCCGGGAGTGTTGGGATGCCCGGAGTGTGGGGGTGCCGGAAGCCTCGGAGGTGTGTGCCGGGGGAGATACCTCGTGATGCTAGTTGGAATACGAGATGCCCGGAGTGTGTGTGCCGGATGCCCGGAGATGTGTGTCGGAGGTTCTTCGTGATGCCAAGTTGGATATGCGCGATAAATTGTGGGATGAAAACACTGGTCCCTGGAAAGATAAAAATTGAGACTGTAACATATGGCATGGATATATGCATGAATGCTTGATGATGAGTGCATGGTGGTATATGCACATATGGCATGGATATATGCATGAATGCTTGATGATGAGTGCATGGTGGTATATGCACATATGGCATGGATATATGCATGAATGCTTGATGATAAGTGCATGGTGGTATATACATATATGGCATGATGATATATGCATGGCTGTAAGGTAAGGTATGCTTGAGTGCATGAATGATATGTGCTTTATTCTTGATTGTTCTGTTTGATGCATTGAGTAGTGTGGTGGATCTTTATTGCTGAGTGGTTGTACTCACCCCTTTTGGGGATTAACATTTCAGATTAGAAAGATGCCTTTGTTGCCGGTTGCATGCGGTACTTACTATGGCATACCTACTGATGTGGATGTGGAGTGTACTGAGCATGTCTGTGTCGGTGCTCCTGGTTTAGTTTTTGTTCGAGTCCGTGTCTTGGTGATGTACGACGTGGGTTGAGCTGATGGCCTGGTTATCCAGGAGTTTTTATCTATTCATGTCCGACATGATGGAGTTATGTTAGGGATGTTACCGCTGCCGCCACCCGATGCACCGGATTGGGTATGATGGCGCGTATAGCTGTTAGGAGCTGATACTTTTTGGAGATAGCCGACGCTCGTTGATGGAGGGTGGTACATGTTCGATGTAGAATCAAGTCCTTTTTGGGGTGGTAGCCAAGTATAGTTAAAATCATGGCCTTTTTGTTGTATCGACCTTGAATCGGCATTATCTTTTTTTATGGTGCGTAGTTGGTGTGTATTGCATTATGGTTATTGGAGGGAGAGATGGTGAGACTTGTTTATGCTTCCGCTAATAAGTTGCACTGGGACCGCTTTCCAAAAAAAAAAAAAAATCCCTAGTCAAAGGGTATTGGTCTGTGAAGTTATATGAGATCGAGTAATTGAAGAGAGATCACCTATGGCGACCTCAGGCGAAGCGGGGGTGCCACATCACCCGAATCTTGAAGTCGTAGATAAGAAACTAATCGACAAAACTAAAACGGTTAGCATTGGGCTTTGGCGGGGAAATTGTCGGAAGGACCGCTACGCACTAATGTCGGCCTCAGTGAATGGGAAGCTACTCTAAACAGAAAAATATGCGATATAATAGAAAGAAGGAGACACGTCCTGCCTATTTTCCTTACTGAGCAATTTTTCCCAGGACTATGAGTTTGTAAGAGATGAGTTGGTCCTCGGGTGGATGGCAGAAGGCTTACCAGAAGAAGTCAAAGGAAAGAACGGTTGGGAGATAGGCCAAGACTATTATTTCAATGAGCTAGTGTCCAAATCATTTCTTCGACAGTCCAGTATCAAGGAATCTGGTTATTTGATTGATGATCTTTTAAACGACCCAGCAAAGTCGATTGCCAGTTCAAAATCTATAGTTCAGGGGAATTAAGAGTCAAAAGGCGATGAAGATAATGCATCGGTGCCTCATTATGCATCATTTGTATTTACGCACATCGCTGTGGCAAACAGATTCAGGTGTATCATGGAAAGAAGCGATTCACAAACTTCATATTGTCGAAGGTAGGAATGGAATGCGCAACGTTCGACTTGTCCCAAAAAGTGGTAGGTGACTTGCTATCAAGCTACATGAGGGTGCTCTCACTAAGTCATTACACTATCTTAGAAGTTGCTATTTGTGTAGGGAAGTTGAAGTCTCTATGCAATCTTAATCTTGCATATGCTAATACTGAAAGGCCTCCGAAATCAATTTGTGCATTGTACCGCCTAGAGGTATCGATGCTATGGGGTAGTCAATATTATATAGAATTGCCTGAAGGCATAGAGAAGTCTACTAATCTACAGTGTCTTGAGATACCAGAAACTTGAAGCTTAAGAGAAATGCCTCTGCATATCGGCAGTTTGGCAAATCTGAAGAAGTTAAAATGGGGCAAGGCTAACAAAGCTAAAAGGTATTATGCATCTCAGATCGTATCGTGCAAGGGCTTGATCAATTAGTGATTGGCGTGCCAAGTTCTGTGAGCGCTCACTCCACATTGGATTGCTTCGGCCAACTTCACGGCGCCACTAAATAGCCTAAGGGCTTGCACTCGTCGCGAGCTTGAGTTATCCCAACCAAAACTAAGCCCTAGAGATTGGGCCAAAGAAAAGTTCTAATCCTATTTGGAGTTGCCCTACTTAACCTAGTGCATGTGCAAAAGCATGAATAAATGAGACTTGGACATCTGGAGTGCCAAAACTTGACACAATGAGACACTTAAGTGCTAAAAGTTAGAAAAGTGATACTTAAGTGCCAAAATCGGAGTAAAATGGATTAGTTAAATGCCACCGGCGAGAAAATCAGGTCAAAACGCTGACATGGCAATTTTCCGACGAACCAAGTGCAAAACGATGTCGTTTTGCATGCTAATATGGGTAAATAATTAATATAAAAATTAATTAAGTTAAATTTAAAACCAATTTCTTTTTTAAAAAAAAAAAAAAAAAGGAAAGGAAGATGAAGGCAGCCCGGCGGGCTGAACCTCCTTCTCTCTTATTATTATTCTTCTTCTTCTTCTTCTTCTTTTGTTCTTCTTCTTCTTCTTCTTTAAAATTGTTTTAAATTTAATTTAATTAATTTTTATATTAAAATTGGAATTGCGCCAAAACAACGGCGTTTTTGTGTTTCTTTGCCAAGTTAGCCTTCCGGCGAGCTATATAGCGAGCAAAATTAATAAAAAAATTGTCATGTCAGATTTCCGGCGGAGTTCACCGAATGTGGCATTTAAGTGTCATATTTTTAAAACAAAGTGGCACTTAAATGTTACTTTCTTAAGTTTTGGCACTTGATGTATTCTTTTGCCATTAATAACCTATAAACCCGGTTCTGATCAACACAGGAACATGAGATGGATGTAAGTGTGAAAGGAGAAGCTTCTCTAGCAGTACTAAGCCGTGATCTCCCTTCCATTTTGACCAGCGTTCCCAATCTTTTTATGTTTCCGTTCACCAACTATTTTATCAAATTTTCAAATAGTGCTTCTCAATGCCATCAATGCTCATCCGAGGACACAGCTCACGGTCATGGATAAGCTTAAGAAAAATAATGCGAAATCGTGTTTTACACTCGTGCAATCTCATCCGCTATGCTAACTTACTAACCCGTGCACATGCACCGAATCTATTTGTTGACACCTAAATTTTGGCGACCCATTTAGACATTTATCGTATTAAAAATTAGGGGTTAATTTTATCCCTGAAAAAATAAAATCACATGGCATATAGTTTAGGAACATTTTTGTTTATTTTATTGGACCGACGGCGAGGAAGATTTTCACATATTCCATCAGATTTTTCACACATTTAGACAATATACACCAAATGATGTATTTTCAAGCAAAAAGGAAAATTTTGGATGGGATATTTGATAAATACAAAAGGTAATATTGCACGGGGTGAAACGATATATTCAGTGGTATTTTGCATGAGCAAAATTAGAAAGTAAAATATACCACGAAGATCCAATTTTTTTGCTTATAAAAGGGACCGTGTACGTACAAAAAAAAGGAGGCCACTCATTGAATACACGGCCGCACAAGAGGGGGTTCTATTTTTCGAGGCTTTTCCTTCGTTTTTCTGAAGTTCAAAATTCAATACAAAAGGAGGGGGGTTCTCGGTTGATGACTTGGTAGAGGGGGTTTTACTTTTGTTTTTTGGGTTTTCTTTTGGTCAAAGAAAACACAAAAGTTTTGCTTCGCAAAGAGTACGAGCAGCGAGAGAGGAAGAGACGGGGAGAGAGGGAGATGTGAGGGAGACGTGTGGCCAGCGAGAGGAGAGAAGAAAGGAAAAAAGAAGGAAGAAAACACTGTTCTTCTTCCTCGCTGGTCCCTCCGCCGGTGCAGGTCCTCGCGCTCGCACCATGACGCCAGAAGCCGCCGCTCCCGCGCCTACCCCTCCGCACCGCCACCGCGTTGCTCCGACGCCACCCGAAGCCGAAGCCCCGCGCCCACGCCGCTGCTGTTCGCCTTATCCGCATCTGCACCGGAGCCCAGACGCCGCGACGACCCACCGTCTCCGCCCGTTGTCCGAGCATCGGCCCCCCTGCAAGTGACCACACCATAGCAACCCTAGCTGCCCCTACGACGCCTGACCCGCGACGGACGACCTACCTGCTCCCACAGTTAAATTAGGTATTTTTGCTTTACTTTATTAGGCAAGCTTAGGTTTTTCCTTATTTTCTTTATTATTATCTCTTTATATAGTGTTTTCTTTGGTTGAAATACATATCTATGCATAATTGGAAATCCCAATATATCACCTGATTCGCAACCACGCCAGGGTTTTTTTATTTCATCTATAAGGCTTTAGATGAAATAATTAATCAAGCGGGAGTAAAATTGATAATTTGATCTTTAAGGCTTAAGATCAATTTATCGATTTTATTAGCGAAATATTATCTTCCGATCTGAATGATGTGCGATTTTTGATGATTTTGAATGAATTGTCTCGTTTTAATTGCCTTGTTTATCTCGAGATATATTTGAGTTAGAATATTGCATGTCTTAGGGTTTACATGTTTAGAATAGAAATTTTATTTTAAGAAAAAATAAAAAAAATCCAAATTCAAATAAATCAATTTAGGTTGCTAGATTTTAATTGCATGTTTAATTATTTGGCAATTTTTAATTTAAAAAAAAAGAAAAAAGGAAAAACACAAAAAAAGTCATTATGCATATGTCATGTAGAATTAGGGCATTCTTTGCACGTCATTGCATGTTAAGATTGCATATTATAGGTTTAGATAATTTCTCCTAAATAGATTGCATGCTTATTAGGAAAATAAAAATCATGTGCACGTCATATAGAATTAGTTTCATACAATGCACGTTATTTAGTGATTTTTGTTAGATGCATTTAATTAGAAATTGCTCGTCATTAGAATTAGGTCATTAGATTAATTTAGATTGCATATTTAAGTGTTGCATTTCTTTAATTTCGAATCTCATGGAAAATACAAAAAAAATTATTTTTCAGAATAAATCCATTTCATGCTTCAGGATAGACTACATGCTTATTTATGTCATATCGCTTAGGTCATATAGCTAAGTCATGTTGCTATGTCATATCATTTCATGTTAAATTAGTGACATGCATTGCATAAAGCATGATTCTCATTAATTAAGTGAAAACAAAAAAGAAAAAAAGAAATTGCGTGTTAATTAGAAATCATATCTAGGGTTGTTGATGTGAATTCTGACCTAACAACGCAGATGCTTTCGTTGCTTTGAGGTAAGTTTCTGCAATTTATTCATTGCTTTATCTGGGTGTTAAATTGATGGTTTGCGCACCCGTATGATAACCTCACATGTTAAGGAAATAGTTTAAAATCAATTTAAGCTGCCTGCAAAACCTTTTTGTCAAAATAAAAAGAAATGGTACCGAAAGGGCGCTAGAGAAATCTAGCGTAACCAAGTCCCCGTACCCAAATCTCTGGTTCGTAGGAGTAAAGTAAAACTCCCGTTACTTTACTTGGGTTTCTAATCGACCCACCAAAAATAGATTAGTGGCAACTCCTAATTAAAAAATTTGCATGTTAAGAATTTGAATCTAAAGTCGCGAATTGGTATGGGCTTGGGAGAGCCCGAGTTAAGTTTAGGCTTAACAATCCATTAGCCAAACCCTAAGTGGTCCACACCCGAAAAATTTGGTCGCGACAGCTTGGCGACTCCACTGGGGACTTGTGTTAAAACACTTAGTGGACTTAGGCCAAATTTCTTCTTTTTGAAAAATGTTTTTGTTTGGCAGCGAGGATTCCAGGTATGTCCCTAACATTTAGGTGTTAAATGTTTTTGCAGATTGGGAGGTATAAGGGGAGTAGTGATTGCTAACCTTTGTTTTGCAGGTTGGAGTTGGGGATGAATGTTTTAAATTCAAGTTATTGAAATGTTGCTTGATCTAAATTGTTGTGCATGTCTTGCATTCAACACTACACTATTGCACACACAACCTGCCGCCGGACCTGGGCCGCACTAGGACATTTAGGATGGTATTGAGTTGGATACGACTTCGACCGCGAGGCCACGTAGTAGAGGTTGCCCAACTCAATCCCGAAAGTTTTTCTTGGTGTTAAGAATGTTTACCTCTGCCCGCGAGGTTGCGTCGCATTGGGGTATCATTCTTGACTGAGCCGGAGTTAGGAGGACTTGACTTAGTATGCGAGGTTGCAACTAAGTCATCCCACCCTTTTAACTCCACTTTGCTAAGCCTGTCTAGAGTAGAAATCGAGCCTCACATCTCATGTGCATGTCTATGTGATTGCCATTGATTTTCTTTGGTGAAGTAAGTCTTCTAACCTTATACCATGCAATTTATTTTGTCGTATTATTGGGTCGGTCCATGACAATCTAGGTCAATCATTGATTTGATTCATTTGTCAATTGGAAATAAAATGAAAAATTGCTAGGGAATGATGCATTTGAAAAAAACTTTGGAGAATTTGTCTATAATTCATGCCTAGGACATTTCATCTCACCAGGGTGTCTATTTTTCCAACTCTCTTTAGGAAATGCGCTTCTTGTACGAACTTTTCATGAATAAATGAAAAAAAAATGGAAAAATCGATTAGATCATTTTCATGGATTGACTTTCTATTTACCCTCATGCTTACATGTTCCCATTTATTTAAATTAGGTGATTATGGGGCGCTTCCGCTCACCCATCCGTACACGATCCAAAGCTAAAATGGCGGATCAAAACGATGTGCTAGACCGTATCATTAACAATATGAACAAGCGAATTGCACATCACCAAAGTCAAGTCGATGAATTGTCTGCTACTGTGGCTTTTCTCATCAAGCAAAAGGGCCGTGATGATATAGGTACTCTATCTTCAGTAAGAAACTATGACTCAAAGAAGAGAGCCAAGAGGACTTTCGAACCGTCCTATTTTCCTAAGGTAGCTGAATTTGATGCCACTATGAAGAGACTAGTGATATATTTAGAAGGAATAATCTCTGACCTAGAGGATTTGCATCACAAGATCAAGGAGGGTGAAGAACTCAAGCACACATGATTCATGATCCTAAGTAGTTTGCTTTCCTTATTTAATTAGAGGCATGTTCAATTGCACATTCCCCTGTGTGGGAATTCTTATTGCTTTTTTAGGGATTGGTAAAAATTTCTTCCGTTTTGCTTTAGTGCTTGAATATCACATTTTTCATTCCAATAAATGTAATTTGATTGACGAATATCAATAAAATTACAAGTTTTGTTTTGAGGACATGATGGGGTACACCAAACCAGCCCGGTGACGATATCCAACAATGAAAAGAAAATATCATCCATGGAGAAATTCTGAGGACTGGGCTTCTTCATGCTTCCTCGTCCAAAATATTCCTCAAAAAGAAAAAAAATCATTTTTAAAGCCATTTCCAAAAGCATGCATTAGGTTACCTTTGTTTGTTTTTCTAACTCATTCACTTCATGTCTTAGAGCATAACAGAGAGGCGTTTGAAATAACGCGTCAATTTCCAGTGATAGCAGGCCCATTGATTTGGGAACATACATCCGAAGGAGAAAAGGCATGGGGCAAGGGATCATTTCCTAGCTGATCTTGATGACATCTCCCAAGAGTAAAGAAGATATTAAGCACTACTTATCCTCTTACTTGTCCTGAGCGATTTCCTTGCACATCAATAAGAAACCGAGGGCAAGTCAAAAGGAGATCATCTTGATTCCAAAGTGTGATGTGTGACACATCTCAGTACAATTTGTGTGAGATGTCATTCTCGAAAGCCAAATGAAGTTTCTCATTTCCGTGAGAAAATGATGAAACAAGTCAAAAGAAGATCATCCGTCTTGAATGAAATGGATACATTGCGTTCATGAATATAATTAATTTCGGAATTGACACTTTTGTTCTTTTCCTTGCAGATGACGAATTGGGACACTATGGATTCTAGTAGTGACATGACTGAGACAAAATCTCGATCCGAGCCAAAATGGTTGTGCAATTTTAATTTACTTTGATGTTGCATAGTATCTTATTCATGCACGTTGTTTTGTGCAGGGGCAAAAGCAAGATTTCATCAAATCAAAGATTGAATTTTCATCCTCGATTGATCAATTTGTGTGTTTGTTCCCTTTTAATAGGGGCAATCCAAGGACACCCATTGCTGAGACAGTCCCTTCGTGGGACATTTCATTGAATGAATGCTTACAATCATGTTTTCATACTTATAAGAGAATTTTTGAGTATGATAAATTGTTTGTTTTGAAGTCACAAACGCTTTTCATTCTTAAAGTTGCATGACTCTTTTGAAAAGAGAATTTTCATATTGATTTAGCTCACCGATTTCATGTGGAGATTTGTCAAGATAGACAATTTAATGGAGTGACATCAATGCTTAAGAATGCTGAATGAGACGTGTCAGGATGATGAAAGGCTAGCCTTATCCTATACACAGTCCCTTACTTATACACTTGTGAGATGAGTGTAGAAAGTTCCATATCTACAAGGTAAAGAGTTCTCTCGCAAAAGGTACGATAACCGAAATGATGAGGGGTAGTTTATTTCTCTATCTCAAACACTACAGGTGATCCATTGCTTAACCCTTTTGAGCCCCATACATTTGTGGAAATTCTTTCAAATTATCCCTGTCAAGAACCACCTCACATTGGGGCAAATTAGAGGGTAAGACAGCACCATAAAGTGAAGAAAATGGATTGAAATTTTCTTGCTTTCACTTGCATCAATCTTCTAGTCGTGCTATTACATTGAATTCATGTGGTAATTTAAGTGCCTTAGGATGACGAAGAGCATTTCTTTCTTTATCCTATATACTTATATCCTTTGCACAGCCCATTTGAGCCTGCAATTTTTCATTTCTTTAAACCCAATTGGTGATCATCCCTCACATTGGGGCAAGGCAAAAGCAGATGAAGACCTTTGAAAGTTTGAGTATCATTCAAAGTGCAATTGCTTGACGCATGCATTGTGTGCAAGAATTGAATTCAAAATAGAATTAAGGGGCATGAAAAAGCAGTGTGCTTGGTAAAAGCAAGGCCAATGCCCATGAAAAAAAAAGTAAAAAAAAAATGAATAAGAACTAGGGGCATGAAAAGCGGTGCGCCTGGTAAAAGCAAGGCCAATGCCCATAAATGAAAAAAGAGAGTCGAGATAAGGTGACTGTCAATTGCAAGAATTGGATCCTGATGGAGCAATACTCAAAGAACTCAAAAGTTGAGTTTTTACAATCAATGGGGCATTTCATGAAGACAATCCCCGATGATGAAAAAGAAAACTGGTGGCAATGCCTAGATGATCACCAACTCTCACCATTCACACACATTTTGAGCCTAATGATCCTTTCATTTCTCAACCCATGAACCTAGCTTACGTTACGTCATTTACAAAGTCTCTTCAGATTATGGCACTTGAATTAACATAGGAGTTCATATGTTTATATGCATCGCTCGAAGAAGTGCGAGCAAGATTATTTCTTTCTCATTTTGCAGGGTTCTTGACTTGTAAACTCGGAGAAGATTATAGAATTGTTCTTTCAATTGCCTTGACTCGAAGAGTCCCTTTGCTAAGCTATTGACCAAGCCCACATTACGGTCCTTATTAAAGACCTCTCAGATTGGTAAGGTCGTACTGCTTGCGAGAATACTTGGACCCTTGTTGGTATGATGATAGTGAGATAGAGTGATTCTCATAAAATAGTCTCTAAATGAGAGCGAGTGAAAGTCCTTTCTAACTGAAGGTCTCTCATTTGGTATACTTAGGAAATCCATGTCATGAGTGAAGATTGTCTTAAATGATAATTCTCTCCAGTGGAAATTTGGGTGATGCAAATGTCATTATGCATGAACCCCGATTGAGTTGATGAAAACCTCATTTTTGAAATGTGCATTCTAGAGTAGCTCGGATTGTCTATCTCTTTGATGAATGCATATCAATTTTTTCTCTAAATCATGTCTAACAGGTAATTCAAGCTCCTTTCAGAATGTTTCATGATATTAGGAGATGAAAAACCTCCACCATGAGGTGAAAGATCTCCACAGGATATCTAAATTCCAAAAGACATATCTCCAAGAATCAGAGATATCATCAAGTGAGTATATCTCTATCATACTCTAAAATACTTGTCATTGTGCAGGTATTCTCTCTCAAGTGCATCGACATTTGACTTGGTCAAGCTGTTATATTGATCTGGCGTGCTTTCGTAGCCCAGAGTCCCCTTCATTGACCCGGCGTGCTTTCATAGCCCAGAGTTCTTGACCTGGCATGCTTTCGTAGCCCAGAGTCCATTTTATTGAACCGGCGTGCTTCCGTAGCCCGGATTTCTTTTATTGACCTGGCGTGCTTTCGTAGCCCAAAGTCCTTTACACCGACACTCAATGGAGTTGTCCCCAAAGATTTTTCCTCCAGATTCAATCTGATTAAGGCGACCGAAGAATGGTTCGGGTCCTGGTCGGATGATTTCTGTCGCAAGGCTGGGCGACCGAAGAATGGTTCGGGTCCTAGCCAAGCAAAACCTCGCCGATCTAGGCGACCGTAGAATGGTACGGGTCCTAGACAACATTTATTGCTCTAACAGGCGACCGTAGAATGGTACGGGTCCTGGAAAAGCAATTTCCTCATTCAGGCGACCGTAGAATGATACGGGTCCTGGAAAAATAATTTTCTTCGAGGCGACCGTAGAATGGTACGGGTCCTTGACAACACCTATTCCTTATTCAGGCGACCGTAGAATGGTACGGGTCCTGGAAAATGAATCCCCGTTTAGGCGACCGTAGAATGGTACGGGTCTTAGACAAAACATTTCTATTGTACTGGGCGACCGTAGAATGGTACGGGTCCTGGGAAAGCAGTTCCTTACAAAACCTTTCTGCCGTATTGGACGACCGTAGAATGGTACGGGTCCTGAGAAAGCAGCTCCTTTCTGCCATACTGGGCGACCGTAGAATGGTACGAGTCCTGGGAAAGCAACATCTTCACAAAGTCATGTTACTATTCTAGGCGACCGTAGAATGGTACGGGTCCTGGACAAGTAACACCCACTACCTCGAATTACTCTATCATCCTTGAAGGTAAGTTATTCTAGGTAGGTTCATCTATCATTTGCATTAGCATTTCCATGCATCATACAAATTGCATTAAAAAAAATGGAATTCATGTTCCGACAAAAAAAAAAAAAAATCATTCACTGCGTGTGCATGGTCAAAATTTAGGTCTCAATTTGTCTTTGAAGGCAACCTCTACGAGCTCACATTCAAAGAGGGGCAGCTGTTGACACCTAAATTTTGGCGACCCATTTAGACATTTATCGTATTAAAAATTAGGGGTTAATTTTATCCCTGAAAAAATAAAATCACATGGCATATAGTTTAGGAATATTTTTGTTTATTTTATTGGACCGACGGCGAGGGAAGATTTTTCACATATTCCATCAGATTTTTCACACATTTAGACAATATACATCAAATGATGTATTTTCAAGCAAAAAGGAAAATTTTGCATGGGATATTTGATAAATACAAAAGGTAATATTGCACGGGGTGAAACGATATATTCAGTGGTATTTTGCAAGAGCAAAATTAGAAAGTAAAATATACCACGAAGATCCAATTTTTTGGCTTATAAAAGGGACCGTGTACGTACAAAAAAAAGGAGGCCACTCATCGAATACACGGCCGCACAAGAGGGGGTTCTATTTTTCGAGGCTTTTCCTTCGTTTTTCTGAAGTTCAAAATTCAATACAAAAGGAGGGGGGTTCTCGGTTGATGACTTGGTAGAGGGGGTTTTACTTTTGTTTTTTGGGTTTTCTTTTGGTCAAAGAAAACACAAAAGTTTTGCTTCTGCAGAGAGTACAGAGCAGCAGAGAGGAAGAGACAGGAGAGAGGGAGATGTGAGGGAGATGTGCGGCCAGCAGAGGAGAGAAGAAAGGAAAAAAACAGAAGGAAGAAAACACTGTTCTTCTTCCTCGCTGGTCCCTCCGCCAGTGTAGGTCCTCGCGCTCGCACCACGACGCCAGAAGCCGCCGCTCCGGCGCCTACCCCTCCGCACCGCCACCGCGTTGCTCCGACACCGCCCGAAGTCGAAGCCCCGCGCCCACCCCGTTGCTGTTCGCCTTATCCGCATCTGCACCGGAGCCCAGACGCCGCGACGACCCACCATCTCCGCCTGTTGTCCGAGCATCGGCCCCCCTGCGAGTGACCGCACCATAGCAACCCTAGCTGCCCCTACGACGCCTGACCCGCGACGGACGACCTGTTTGCTCCCGCAATTCCGCCAGCCACCGCCGCGTCTGCATCTCGCCGCCACTGCACCCCCCGCTCACCGCTCGCTCGCTTGGCGCCAGTGCCTGCTGTACTCTCGCCGGAGATCCTTGCCGACGATCCCCCTCACCGGACCCCTGAACCAGCAGCCCAGATTTCATTTTTTTCTTTTTTAATAAAAAAGGAAAAAACAAAAGAGTTAAATTAGGTATTTTTGCTTTACTTTATTAGGCAAGTTTAGGTTTTTCTTTATTTTCTTTATTATTATCTCTTTATATGGTGTTTTCTTTGGTTGAAATACCTATCTATGCATAATTGGAAATCCCAATATATCACCCGATTCGCAACCACGCTGTGGGTTTTTTTTTTCATCTATAAGGCTTTAGATGAAATAATTAATCAAGCGGAGTAAAATTGATAATTTGATCTTTAAGGCTTAAGATCAATTTATCGATTTTATTAGCGAAATATTATCTCTTGATCCGAATGATGTGCGATTTTTGATGATTTTGAATGAATTGTTTCGTTTTAATTGCCTTGTTTATCTCGAGATATATTTGAGTTAGAATATTGCATGTCTTAGGGTTTACATGTTTAGAATAGAAATTTTATTTTTTAAGAAAAATAAAAAAATCCAAATTCAAATAAATCAATTTAGGTTGCTAGATTTTAATTGCATGTTTAATTATTTGGCAATTTTAATTTAAAAAAAAAAAAAAAAGGAAAAACACAAAAAATGTCATTATGCATATGTCATGTAGAATTAGGGCATTCTTTGCATTGCATGTTAAATTAGTTTATAGGTTTATTTTCTCCTAAATAGATTGCATGCTTTTAGAAAATAAAAATCATGTGCACGTCATATAGAATTAGTTTCATACAATGCATTATTTAGTGATTTTTGTTAGATGCATTTAATTAGAAATTGCATTAGAATTAGGTCATTTTAATTTAGTGATATTTAAGTTTGCATTTCTTTAATTCAATTTGGAAAATACAAAAAAAAATTATTTTTCAGAATAAATTTTCATATCATAGACTACATGCTTATTTATGTCAGATCATTTAAGTCATGTTGCTATGTCATATCATTTCATGTTAAATTAGTGACATGCATTGCATAAAGCATTTCTCATTAATTAAGTGAAAAAAAAAAAAAAAAAGAAATTGCGTGTTAATTAGAAATCATATCTAGGGTTGTTGATGTGATTTTAATTTAACAACGCAGATGCTTTCGTTGCTTTGAGGTAAGTTTTTTTTTTTTTTTTTTTGCAATTTATTTATTGCTTTATCTGGGTGTTAAATTGATGGTTTGCGCACCCGCATGATCAACCTCACATGTTAGGAAATAAATTTAAAATCAATTTAAACTGCCTGCAAACATTTTTCAAAATAAAAAGAAATGGTACCGAAAAGGGCGTTAGAGAAATCTAGCGTAACCAAGTCCCCGAACTCATAAATCTCTGGTTCGTAGGAGTAAAGTAAAACTCTCATTACTTTACTTGGGTTTCTAATCGACCCACCAAAAATAGATTAGTGGCAACTCCTAATTAAAAATCATTTGCATGTTAAGAATTTGAACCTAAGTCGCGAATTGGTATGGGCTTGGGAGAGCCCGAGTTAAGTTTAGGCTTAACAATCCATTAGCCAAACCCTAGGTGGTTCACACCCGAAAAATTTGGTCGCGACAGCTTGGCGACTCCGCTGGGGACTTGTGTTAAAACACTTAGTAGACTTAGGCCAATTTTCTTATTTTTGAAAAATGTTTTTGTTTGGCAGCGAGGATTCCAGGTATGTCCCTAACATTTAGGTGTTAAATGTTCTTACAGATGGGGAGATATAAGGGGAGTAGTCTTTGCTAACCCTTGTCTTGCAGGTTGGAGTTGAGGATGAATGTTTTAAATTCAAGTTATTGAAGTGTTGTTTGATTTAAATTGTTGTGCATGCCTTGCATTTAGCACTACACTTTTGCACACACAACTTGCCGCCGGACCTGGGCCGCACTAGGATATTTAGGATGGTATTGAGTTGGATACGACTTCGACCGCAAGGCCGCGTATTAGAGGTTGCCCAACTCAATCCCGAAAGTTTTTCTTGGTGTTAAGAACGTTTACCTCTGCCCGCGAGGCTGCGTTGCATTGGGGTATCATTCTTGATTGAGCCGGAGTCATGAGGACTTGACTTAGTATGCGAGGCTGCAACTAGTCATCCCACCCTGTTAACTTCACTTTGCTAAGCCTGTCTAGAGTAGAAATCGAGCCTCACATCTCATGTGCATGTCTATGTGATTGCCATTGACTTTCCTCGGTGAAGTAAGTCTTCTAACCTATACCATGCAATTTATTTTGTCATGCTTTTGGTTTGTCCATGACAATCTAGGTCAATCATTTGATTTAATTCATTTGTCAATTGAAATGAAATGAAAATTGCCATGCAATGAACATTTGAAAAAAAAAAAAAAAAAAAACTTTGGAGAATTTGTTTTCAATTCATGTTTAGGAAATTTGATCTTGCTAGGGTGTCTATTTTTCTAGCTATCTTTAGGAAATGCCCTTCTTCTACGAACTTTTCATGAATAAATGAAAAAAAATGGGAAAAATCAATTAGATCATTGTCATGGATTGACTTTCGATTTACACCTCATGCTTACATGTTCCCGTTCATTTGAATTAGGTGATTATGGGGCTCCGCTCACCCATCCGTACACGATCAAAGCTAAAATGGCGGATCAAAATGAGGTGCTAAGACCATATCATTAACAATATAAACAAACGAATTGCACATCACCAAAGTCAAGTCGATGAATTATCTCTCTACTGTGGCTTGTTTCGTCAAGCAAAAGGGCTGTGATGATATAGGTACTCTATCTTCAGTAAGAAAATATGACTCAAAGAAGAGAGCCAAGAGGACTTTCGAACCGTCCTATTTTCCTGAGGTAGCTAAATTTGATGCCACTATGAAGAGACTAGTGATATATCTAGAAGGAATAATCTCTGACCTAGAGGATTTGCATCACAAGATCAAGGAGGGTGAAGAACTCAAGCACACATGATTCATGATCCTAAGTAGTTTGCTTTCCTTATTTAATTAGGGCATGTTCAATTGCACCTTCCCCGTGTGGGAATTCTTATTGCTTTTTAGGGATTGGTAAAAATTTCTTCTGTTTTGCTTTAGTGCTTGAATATCACATTTTTCATTCCAATAAATGTAATTTGATTGACGAATATCAATAAAATTACAAGTTTTGTTTTGAGGACATGATGGGGTACACAAACCAGCCCGGTGACGATATCCAACAATGAAAAAAAATATCATCCATGGAGAAATTCTGAGGATTGGGCTTCTTCATGCTTCCTCGTCCAAAATATTCCTCAAAAAGAAAAAAAAATCATTTTTTAAGCCATTTCCAAAAGCATGCATTAGGTTACCTTTGTTTGTTTTTCTAACTCATTTACTTCATGTCTTAGAGCATAACAGAGAGGCGTTTGAAAAAAACACGTCAATTTCCAGTGATAGCAGGCCCATTGATTTGGGAACATACATCCGAAGGAAAAAAGGCGTGGGGCAAGGGATCATTTCCTAGCTGATCTTGATGACATCTCCCAAGAGTAAAGAAGACATTAAGCACTACTTATCCTCTTACTTGTCCCGAGCGATTTCCTTGCACATCAATAAGAAACCGAGGGCAAGTCAAAAGGAGGTCATCTAGATTCCAAAGTGTGATGTGTGACACATCTCATTACAATTTGTGTGAGATGTCATTCTCGAAAGCCAAATGAAGTTTCTCATTTCCATGAGAAAATGATGAAACAAGTCAAAAGAAGATCATCCGTCTTGAATGAAATGGATACATTGCGTTCATGAATATAATTAATTTCGGAATTGACACTTTTGTTCTTTTCCTTGCAGATGAAGAATTGGGGTACTACTATGATTCTAGTAGTGACATGATTGAGACAAAATCTCGATCCGAGCCAAAATGGTTGTGCAATTTGAATTTACTTTGATGTTGCATAGCATCCTATTCATGCACGTTCTCTTGTGTAGGGGCAAAAGCAAGGATCTCATCAAATCAAAAGATTGAATTTTCATCCTTATGGACAGAGACAATCCAAGGACATCCATTGCTAAGGCAATTCTTTTGTGGACATTTCATTGAATGAATGCTTAAAATCATGTTTTGAGTGCGATAAATTGTTTGTTTTGAAGTCACAAAAGTTTTTCATGTTTAAAGTTGCTGACTCTTTTGAAAAGAGAAATTTCATATTGATTTAGCTCACCAATTTCATGTGGAGATTTGTCAAGATAGACAATTTAATGGAGTGATATCAATGCTTAAGAATGCTGAATGAGACGTGTCAGAATGATGAAAGGCAAGCCTTATCTTATACACAGTCCCCTACTTATACACTTGTGAGATGAGTGTAGGAAGTTCCATATCCACAAGGTAAAGAGTTCTCTTGCAAAAGTTACGATAACCGAAATGATGAGGGGCAATTCATTTCTCTATCCTAAACACTACAGGTGATCCATTGTTTAACCTCTTTGAGCCCCATACACTTGTGGAAATTCTTTCAAATTACCCCTATTAAGAACCACCCCACATTGGGGCAAATTGGAGGGTAAGACAGCATCATAAGGTGAAGAAAATGGATTGAAATTTTCTTGCTCTCACTTGCATCAATCTTCTAGTCATGCTATTACATTGAATTCATGTGGTAATTTAAGTGCCTTAGGATGACGAAGAGCATTTCTTTCTCTATCCTATACACTTATATCCTTTGCATAGCCCACTTGAGCATACAATTTCATTTCTTTAAACCCAGTTGGTGATCATCCCCCACACTGGGGCAAGGCAAAAGGTAGATGAAGACGCTTAAAAGTTCGAGTATCATTCAAAGTGTAATTGCTTGACGCATGCATTGTGCGCAAGAATTGAATCCACAATAGAACTAAGGGGCATGAAAAAGCAGTGTGCTTGGTAAAAGCAAGGCCAATGCTCATGAAAAAAAAAATGAAAAAAAAATGAATAAGAACTTGGGGCATGAAAAAGCGGTGTGCCTAGTAAAAGCAAGGCCAATGCTCATAGATAAAAAAAAGAGAGTCAAGATAAGGTGACTGTCAATTACAAGAATTGAATCATGATGGAGCAATACTCAAAGAACTCAAAAGGTGAGTTTTTACAATCAATGGGGCATTTCATGAAGACAATCCCCGATGATGAAAAAGAAAACTGGTGGCAATGCCAAGATGATCACCAACTCTCACCATTCACACACATTTTGAGCCTAATGATCCTTTCATTTCTCAACCCATGAACCTAGCCTACGTTACGTCATTTACAAAGTCTCTTCAGATTAGGGCACTTGAATTAACATAGGAGTTCATATGTTTATAAGCATCGCTCGAAGAAGTGCGAGCAAGATTATTTCTTTCTCATTTTGCAGGGTTCTTGACTTGTAAACCCGGAGATGATTACAGAATTGTTCTTTCAATTGCCTTGACTCAAAGAGTCCCTTTGTTAAGCCGTTGACCAAGCCCACATTACGGTCCCTATTAAAGACCTCTCAGATTGGTAAGGTCGTACCACTTGCGAGAAAACTTGGACCCTTGTTGGTATGATGATAGTGAGACGGAGTGATTCTCATAAGATAGCCTCTAAATGAGAGTGAGTAAAAGTCCTTTCTAACTGAAGGTTTCTCATTTGGTATTCTTAGAAAGTCCATGTCATGAGTGAAGATTGTCTTGAATGATAATTCTCTTCAGTGGAAATTTGGGTGATGCAAAGGTCATTATGCATGAACCCCCATTGAGTTGATGAAAACCTCATTTTTGAAATGTGCATTCTAGAGTAGCTCTGTTTGTCTATCTCTTTGATGAATGCATATCAGTTTTTGCTCTAAATCATGTCTAATAGGTAATTCAAGTTCCTTTCAGAATGTTTCATGATATTAGGAGATGAGAAACCTCCACCATGAGGTGAAAGACCTCCATAGGATATCCAAATTCCAAAAGACATATCCCCAAGAATCAGAGATATCATCAGGTAAGTATATCTCTACCATACTCTAAAATACTTGTCATTGTGCAGGTATTCTCTCTCAAGAATATGGACACTTGACTTGGTCAAGTTGTCCAATTATATCGACCTGGTGTGCTTTTGTAGCCCAGAGTCATTTTCATCGACTCGGCGTGCTTCCGTAGCCCGATGTCGCCTTTAATAGATCCCTTTCAGTTGACCCGGCGTGCTTTCATAGCCCGAGTCCTTTAATAGACTCGGCGTGCTTTTGTAGCCCGGTGTCCTTCATACTGACCTGGCGTGCTTTCGTAACCTAGAGTCCCTTTTAATAGACACGGCGTGCTTTTGTAGCTCGATGTCTTTTATATTGACCTGGCGTGCTTTCGTAGCCCAGAGTCCCTTTACATTGACCCGGCATACTTTCGTAGCCCGATGTCTACTATATTGACCTGGCGTGCTTTTGTAGCCCAGCATCCATTTTATCAAGCCGGCGTGCTTCCGTAGCCCGGTTTTCTTTTATTGACCTGGCGTGCTTTCGTAGCCTAGAGTCCTTTACACCGACACTCAATGGAGTTGTCCCCCAAAGATTTTTCCTCCAGATTCAATCTGATTAAGGCGACCGAAGAATGGTTCGGGTCCTGGTCGGATGATTTCTGTCGCAAGATTGGGCGACCGAAGAATGGTTCGGGTCCTAGCCAAGCAAAACCTCCGTTTAGGCGACCGTAGGATGGTACGGGTCCTAAAAAACATTTATTGCTCTAACAGGCGACCGTAGAATGGTACGGGTCCTGGAAAAGCAATTTCCCCATTCAGGCGACCGTAGAATGGTACGGGTCCTGAAATATGAATCCTCGTCAAGGCGACCGTAGAATGGTACGGGTCATCGACAACACCTATTCCTTATTCAACAATGGTACGTCCTTAAATGAATCCCCGCGGCCGTAGAATGGTACGGGTCCTAGACAAAACAAAATTGTACTTGGGCGACCGTAGAATGGTCATAAAACCTTTCTGGGCGACCGTAGAATGGTACGGGTCCCGAGAAAGCAATACCGGGCGACCGTAGAATGGTACTCTTTGCAAAGCCATCTTCACAAAGTCATGTTACTATTCTTAGGCGACCGTAGAATGGTACGGGTCCTGGACATGTAACACCAACTATCTTGAATTACTCTATCCTCCTTGAAGGTAAGTTATTCTAGGTAGGTTTATTTATCATTTGCATTAGCATTTCCATGCATCATATAAATTGCATTAAAAAATGGAATTCATGTTCCAACAAAAAAATCATTCATTGCATGAGCATTACCAAAATTTAGGTCTCAATTTGTCTTTGAAGACAACCTCTGCGAGCTCACCTTCAAAGAGGGGCAGCTATTGACACCTAAATTTTTTGGGTTAATTTTACCAAAAAAAAAAAAATGGCATATAGTTTAGAAACATTTTATTTTGTTTTAGGCCGCCGGTGAAGGGAAGATTTTTCACATATTCCATCAGATTTTTCACACATTTAGACAATATACACCAAAGGATGTATTTTCAAGCAAAAAGGAAAATTTTGGATGGGATATTTGATAAATACAAAAGGTAATATTGCACGGGGTGAAACGATATATTCAGTGGTATTTTGCATGAGCAAAATTAGAAAGTAAAATATACCACGAAGATCCAATTTTTTGGCTTATAAAAGGGACCGTGTACGGACAAAAAGAGGGGGCCACACATAAATACACGGCCGCACAAGGCTTTTTTCTTTTCTCGGTTTCTAGGTTAAAAGCAAGACAAAAATGTTTTTGATGACTTGTTTTTACTAGGGTTTTTTTTGAAAGAAAACACAAAAGTTTTGTTGAAAAGAAGAAAAGAAAAGTCAAAGGGAAAAGTAGAAAAAGAGGGAGATGGAAGGATGTGCGGCAGAGAAGAGAGAGAGGGAAAAAAAAAAAAAAAAAAGGCTCATGTTCATCATCTTCTCCGGAAGAAAACGGCCTTCGCTGCACCGGTTCTTCTGCCTTGACGCTCGAGACGCGCTGCTCCCACTCCACGCGATCCGACGCCGCCCCGCGACGCCCGGTCCTCGCGCTCGCACCACGATCCCGACGCCGAAGCCTCCGCCCGGCGCCTTTGCCACCCGATCCGCACCGCCACTCACCTTTGCGAACCCGTTCGCCGGTCTCCGCCGCTCGAGATCCGCCCATGATGCCTCTACCCCGGTCGAAGCCCGACGATCCGCCCCACCCCGCCTCCGCTGTTAAGTCGCCGCCGCTGCCGAGCCGAGATCCGCAGCTCGCACCGCCCGAGCCTCTGCCCGTGACTTGCCGCCGCGACGACCCACCATCTCCGCCCGTTGTCCGAGCACGGCCCCCTGCGAGTGACCGCACCACGCAACCCTAGCTGCCCCTACGACGCCTAACCCGCGACGGATGACCTACTCGCTCCCGCAATTCCGCCAGCCACCGCCGCGTCCGCATCTAGCCGCCGCTGCACCCCCGCTCACCGCTCGCTTGTTCGCGCCGGTGCTCGCTATACTCTCGCCGGAGATCCTTGTCGACGATCCCCCTCACTGACCCCCGAACCAAGCGCCCCGATTTCATTTTTTTTCTTTTTTAATAAAAAGGAAAAAACAAAAGAGTTAAATTAGGTATTTTTGCTTTATTTTATTAGGCAAGCTTAGGTTTTCTTTATTTTCTTTATTATTATCTCTTTATATGGTGTTTTCTTTGGTTGAAATACATATCTATGCATAATTGGAAATCCCAATATATCACCCGATTCGCAACCGTGCTGGGGTTTTTTTATTTCATCTATAAGGCTTTAGATGAAATAATTAATCAAGCGGGAGTAAAATTGATAATTTGATCTTTAAGGCTTAAGATCAATTTATCGATTTTATTAGCGAAATATTATCTCTTGATCCGAATGATGTGCGATTTTTGATGATTTTGAATGAATTGTCTCGTTTTAATTGCCTTGTTTATCTCGAGATATATTTGAGTTAGAATATTGCATGTCTTAGGGTTTACATGTTTAGAATAGGAATTTTATTTTAAATTTAAAAAAATAAAAAAATCCAAATTCAAATAAATCAATTTAGGTTGCTAGATTTTAATTGCATGTTTAATTATTTGGCAATTTTAATTTTGAAAAAAAAAAAAAGGAAAAACAAAAAAAAAAGTCATTAAATGTCATAGGTTAAATTAGTTTTGTTATTTTAGATAAAATGCATTCTTTTTAGAAAATAAAATCATATGCACGTCATTAGAATTAGATTCATGAAATGCATGCCATTTAGTGATTTTTGTTAGATTGAAATTGCTCGTCTTAGAATTAGGTCATTAGATTAATTTAATTGCATATTTAAATTTGCATTTCTTTAATTTCGAATCTCATGGAAAATACAAAAAAATTATTTTTCAGAATAAATCCATTTCAGAATTAGATTTATGTCATTTAGTCATATATAAGTCATGTTGCTATGTCATATCATTTCATGTTAAATTAGCATGCTTTTGATTCATTAATTAAGTGAAAACAAAAAAAAAAAAAAGAAATTGCGTGTTAATTAGAAATCATATCTAGGGTTGTTGATGTTGATTTTAATTTAACATTGCGGATGCTTTCGTTGCTTTGAGGTAATTTTTTTTTTTGCAATTTATTTATTATTTATCTGGGTGTTAATTTGGTGGTTTGCGCACCCGCATGATCACTTCACATGTTAGGAAAATAGTTTAAAATCAATTTAAGCTGCCTTGCCAAACATTTTTCAAAATAAAAAGAAATGGTACCAAAAGGGCGTTAGAGAAATCTAGCGTAATCAAGTCCCCGAAGTCATAAATCTCTAGTTCGTAGGAGTAAAGTGAATCTTCCATTACTTGACTTGGGTTTCTAATCGACCCACTAAAAATAGATTAGTGCGACTCCTAATTAAAAATTTGCATGTTAAGAATTTGAACCTAAAGTCGCGAATTGGTATGGGCTTGGGAGAGCCCGAGTGAAGTTTAGGCTTAACAATCCATCAGCCAAACCCTAGGTGGTCCACACCTGAAAAATTTGGTCGCGACACTATTGAACATGCGAGAAGTTTATATTCTTAGAATTTTGTTTCAAAGGTATTAGAAAAGGCTTTCGATAAACTACACTTGCATTTTATCTAACCATACTATGTACATGAGCCATACTTTTTATCAGCAAAAGGGTCAGAAGGGAAACAACGCTGATGACCTGTTGGCGATCCTCTATGTGTGTTATTGTTGACACCTAAATTTTGATAATCCAATTAGCTGTTTATTGCAAAAAAAAATTAGGGACTGAAATTTCGCCCCTAAACAAAAATATTAAATTAAACTGCATTTGTATTGGACAGATAACAGATGAACTTAACTAATTGGCCTTGAATTTTATTGAGCTCCCGAGTTCGGACAAGCTGATGAATGAGAATCACGTTGATAATATCGATTTTATCGATATGAGAGGATGAAAGAAATATCTTGTCTAAAGAAAATAAGCAAGAGCAACATCACTACACTTGAATGGCTCGTCCCCAGAGAATATATATTTAGCCATTGAAAATTCGGTCAAGTCATCCAAAGATTTGACCGAATATCTCTGCTAAAGGAAAAGAGGGCAAGAAGGGATTTTGATGAAAGGATAATGTCTCGTGTGGGGACATATATTCGATCTCATTATTCTGGCAATATATCCTTTTGACAATATTTATTGTTCGTGAGGAAGGAATGTTTGCAATATCGTCTCTTTCGATATCTCTATATGAAGAAAGGATACAAAGAGAGGATTGGTTGGGTGGGTCATATATTTAGTGAATATATTCTTGTTTTAAGACAAGATATTGCGTGCTGTCAAGGATGATTTCAAGTGTCCAGAAGAGAAAATGAAATATGCTGTTTTTTTCTTGATGAGTTCGAACCCTCTCCCTATTAAAGGGACCTTTCGCAGACAAAAAAGGGGGCATTCTGTTGGTCGGCAACTAGAGTCTTCCCACACATAATACACACACGAGAGGAATAGAGAGATAGAGAGGGAAGGTCTCAACCTACCCTTGGCGGAACCTTGCCAAACACTACCTGAGTCTCGACGTGGGTCACCCTCCTAACGACGTTGCTGCTGATCCACCGCAACAAGCTGCTCTTTGCACGGTGCCGTGCCGTTTTGAGCCGTGAAGTCCCGACGCACTGGACCATGGAGCTACGATGCTGAGTTGCTGTTTTCCCCGTGCCATCGTTGTGTTGCCGTAAATCATGACGAGTCGTGCCTGGTCTATCACCGACGTTTTATCCCTAGAGTTCACCTTCTGCATGGTTGCTGCTCGTGAATTTTGTTGGTCAACTCGGAAGACCTTGTTGACCAGATGCTGTCGGTCTTGTTGCCAAACAAGCCAACGTGTCTCCAACCGGTTTTCTTCTTTTTGAAAAAATTTCGGATCGGCTCAAGGTGCAAGTAATTTCATTGAGTTTCTTGTTGCACTCTAGCTGAGCCCCGGTCGTGAACCGTTTTCCATTATGTTCGTGGAGCCCCGACGTGAGCCGCTCCTACGACGTGCCGAGTTCGCCGCCATCAACGTCCTAGTTCATGAATTGTCGTGCCGCCACCACTCATCACTTGCCACTGTTGCCGTTCACTGTCGAGGAGCCGATTGCGATCCCAGTCCGATTGCGTATAGTCCAAATTTGGAAGCCAATGTTCGGATTAGGTAAAATTTTTTGTCTAATTTGATTTCTGAATATTATGTTTCCTTATTTAAAATATTTCAATACACATGATCGAAGTTAATGATATATGGTCCTATCTGTAATCTCGAGTAGCCTTCTAAATTGGGAAATCTTCCTAATTTCACAATGTGCATACGATTGACAATCCGATTTCATGCCCGAAATATGACTCGCAATCGCACGGAAAAATCGCCAATCCGATCTCACGCTCGAGATATGATTCGCGATTTTGTTAAAAATTGGCCAATCCGATCTTATGCGCAATATACAATTCGTCAATTTATTAGATAGATATCAATCATATCTTACTTGATTTGCCGTCGTGTTGTTTAAATCGATTTTGCTTCCGTAAAAGAAAAACCAATATATATATATATTTGAGTTGGATTAGGTTCATTGCTTGTTTTAGGGTAGTTTGCATGTTTAAGATTAGGAAATTTATTTATTTCCATTTTTTTTAAAATAAAAATACCAGAAACATTAATTTGAGATGTTAGATTCTCTTTTCATTGATTTAAATTGCACGTTTAATTATTGGACAATTTAAATTTCGAACTTTATATATATATATATATAAAGAAAACCTAGAATTAGGGTATTCTTTACACGTCATCTAGTCATTGCATATTAGGAAAATATTGCATGTTTAATTTAATTCCATATAATATTTTTAATTAAGTATAAGTTTAGATAATTTTTCTTAGATAAATTGCATTTTAGGTTAGGATAACATTCTAGTTTAAATTAGGATTTGGCCTAATCTGATTCTTAATATAAGTCGGATAATATCTTAACCTAGATAGACAATTTTTGCTATTTTCTAATTTCGACTTTTACATAAAAGATAAAAAAAAAAAAACCATTGTCTAAAAAATAATTAGTTTCTTTTTCTAGGATAAATTGAATGCTTATTTAAAGAAAACACAAAAAATACTATACTTATGTCATATAGTTTAGGTCATATAGCTATGTCATGTCGCGTCATGTTAGATTAGTAGCATGCATTGTATAAAACATGATTATCATTAAACAAGTGAAAATAAAAATTAAGTGATTGCGTGTTGATTAGAAATCATATTTAGGACTCTTGATGTGAATTATGATATAACATTGCAGCTGCTTTCATTGCTATGAGATAAATCTCGTAATTTACTTTTTTTTAGTGTTAAATTGGTGGTTTGCACATCCGCATGATTACCTCACATGTTAGGGAAGTAAATTAAAATTAATTCGAGTTGTCTACAAAACATTTTTCGAAATAAAGGAGAAAGGTACCGAAAGGACATTAGAGAAATCTAGCGTAATCAAGTCCCCGAACTCATAATCTCTTGTTTGCAGGAGTAAAGTAAATCTCTCGTTCGGTTTTTAATCGATTCACCAAAAATAGATTAGTGGCAACTCCTAATTGAAAAATCATTTGCATGTTAAGAACTTGAACTTAAGCCGTGAATGGGTATGGGCTTGGGAGAGCCCGAGCTAAGTTTACGCTTAGTAATCCATTAGCCAAACCCTATGGTGTACCTGAGGTTAGGTCGCGACAGTTATCATAAGAATTCCACATCAATTTTAGAATTTCGATTTAAATGGTAACGACTTCGCACCACCCATGAGCTAAAGGTTGAGGTCGGCAAAACCCATTAGCACAGCCCTTGACTACCATGATGTTAATAGTTAGGAAGTCTTTTCGCCCAAGGAATAGCATAATTAGACAACGCAACTCGTGCTACTTAGAAATTCACTCACGGCGTGAATTGATCTCGTTGTCTTGTGAAAGACAGATGACTCTTTACTATTCGGTCGATCATCCTGACAATATCTATCCATGTGCTTAATGCATCAATGGTCTTGCATTTTGGGGACATGTGTCACAGGCCGATCGATTGGGATCGTGACCGCGCGGCGACTCGGGCACTTTAGGATCGATTTGGATCGCCGAAGCATCTAAGCCAAGCCTAGCTTAATCGAACGCTCACTCGCTCGCCTTACCCGGATCGTAGAGAGAGAAAGATTCTAGAGAGAGGAACTCTGGAAAGAAATAAGCTTTGTATTGCGGAAGTAGTGGATTTTGTTGGATGATTACAAATGAGGGAGGACACCCCTTCTTATAGTTGAGGGCCTTGGCTTACAACCATTGATCTAGAATTTAACCAGCGGACGAGATCGCAACGCCTCAACTACCGACATAAATGTCAATACCATCTACCGACATAAATAAAAGGAGACTTCTAGAATCAGGCGTAATAACGGTGATGTCCTCCCTCGGAAATCTTTGGGAGAAGTCTTGATGGGAATCCGAGCGAACACAGGAGGTCCTCCACGGATGAGTCACGGCCGTCCCTTGGGAACCTCTTAGATCGGTCTTCTTTCGGGCCGTGACATTCTCCCCCACTCAATCGAACGACGTCCTCATCGCTCACAGCTTGACGGGCGGTCTTCTTAGCTTTGGCATGGTCTCTCTTCTTTTTTCTTTGTTTGGTGCAGACGCTCACGTACAATGGTCCACACCCTTCAATGATCACTTCAAACTTTGGCTTGGGCACGACACACGATGAGTACTGGACCTCAGGGAAGAGTACTTGGATCGGCATGGCATGAGTTGGAGTAGGATCCAACTCTTCCTTCGGCTTCACCTCGGCCAGCTTGTGCGTGCGCTTCTCGGTCTTCAAACCTTTGTCGAGACGCTGGATTGTGGCAATGGTCTTGGTGTCGACCACCCCTTTGATCATAGGGATCATCGACGGGCATTTTGAGTCAAGGATCAAGATGCACTTGGTCCTCATGTCGATCATGGCTCTGACGCTATGGAAGAATTGCAATCCCAAGATAAGATCATAATCATCGAGAGGAACTACCTCGAATGACAGCTTGCCCTTCCATCCGCCAATTTGGACGTCCACGTCGGGAGTTGATCCAACGCCCTTGAGGCCATCCGAGTTGATTGGCTTGAAGGAATTCCCGGTTGGTTCCACGCGCAGCTTTAAGGCTTTCGCCACTTCAGTCGACATGAACATGTTCGACGCACTTGTGTCGACCAAGGCAAAGAGCATTCGGCCGCACACATCGACCTCCGCGAAGAACATGTCCGAGTTCGACGCAGCTTTTTCTTTGGACGGCGATTGAGCTTGGATGGAGTTGATCATCTTCACGCCTCCAAGTCGGACTTGACGCCTCTCTTCTTTTGGCTTCTCCTCCACCTCTTCGATGGCAAGGAGGGCGTCGATTCAACCCTTCTTCAGGCACTTTTGGGTCCAGTGTGGACCTTTACAAATGAAGCAAGGAGAAGGCGGGGGTTGATTGAACTTACTCGTGTAGTCCGTCGGTGGTCGACCCCTTTGGAAGACCGGCTTGGAAGACCCTTCTCCCCACGTCTTGATTTGGCCGCATTGATCATGTGCTCCTCGGGGAGTGTTTCTTCCTTCATCCTCGGATCGATCCGACCTCTAATCTCTTGGTCTACTCCTTGGTTCGGCTTTGGTGAGGTCGACGAGCGACTCAGCCACGCTTAGCGCTCTCGCAAGACCACTCACGTCCCGTCGCTTTAGCTCGAGTTGTGCCCATGGCTTCAATCCATCCATGAACACTCTGAGAGCCTCCTCCTCGCTTAGGTTGCAAATTTGGAGTTTGAGCTCCGTGAACTCCTTCACGTACTCTCGGATTGCACCTCTTTGTTCGAGGCGATGGAGCATGCTACGAGCTTCTTGTTGAGCAAACTCGGGGAAAAAGTAGTTGCGAAACTCCCTCATAAAGTCATCCCATGTGTCCACGGGATCGGCGCCGTGTCTAATCTCATCGCACCTATTGCGCCACCAAAGCATTGCCGTATCAGTAAGGAACATGGAAGGGGTTCGTACCTTGATCGACTCGTCTCGGATGTTGATAGCACCAAAGTATTGCTCCATGCTCCACACGAAGTTGTCCACCTCTTGGGCGGATCGGTTGCCTTTGAACTCTTTTTGTTTCGGCACCTCAATCTTGGGCACCGCTTGAGTAGGCACCACACTGTTTGTGATGCTTAGCTTGCATAGGGCGAGCTCGGTCTTGAGCTCTTGGATCTCCGCCTTCATGACTTCGACCTCTTCCCTACACGGGCTTACCTCTTCGATCACTTGGACGCGCTCATTCAAACCATCGATCGATGCTTTGAGAGCTTCTTCCTTGTCGTACAACAGACCTATAGCTTGGTTGATGCCGATCGTGAAGTCTTCACGGAGCGAGCCCTCAACCTCCATGATTCGGTCTCGCACATCGTCAAGACTTTCCATGAGGTCGAGCACGGCACTGCGGACCTTCCCGATCTTCTCATCGAACGTAACCGCAGCATCCATCGAGGCTTCCCTCTTCTTTGATCGGCCACGGGTCTCTTTGACTTGCACGACCTCTCCATCCATAACCGCTTCTTGGCTTGACATTCTCTCAAAAAGTTGGCGCTCTTCAATCTCCAGAAACGGTTCTCTTTTTTGCTCTGATACCACTTGTCACGGGCTGATCGATTGGGATCGTGACCGTGCGGCGACTTGGGCACTTTAGGATCGATTTGGATCACCGAAGCACCTAAGCCAAGGCTAGCTCGATCGAACGCTCACTCGCTCGCCTTACCTGGATCGTAGAGAGAGAAAGATTCTAGAGAGAGGAGCTCTGGAAAGAAATAAGCTTTGTATTGCGGAAGTAGTGGATATTGTTGGATGATTACAAATGATGGAGGACACCCCTTCTTATAGTTGAGGGCCTCGGCTTACAACCATTGATCTAGAATTTAACCGGCAGACGAGATCGCACCACCTCAACTACCGACATAAATAAAAGGAGACTTCTAGAATCAGGCGTAATGACGGTGATGTCCGCCCTCGGAAATCTTCGGGAGAAGTCTTGATGGGAATCTGAGCAAACACGGGAGGTCCTCCACGGATGAGTCATGGCCGTCCCTTGGGAACCTCTTGAATCGGTCTTCTTTCGGGCCGTGACAGATGTCTATCCACATTGATGACCTTCACATACCTGCTTGCAAATAGTCAGCTGGTCAATTTTGAGAAGATAGAGAGAAATTTAAACGTGTTCATCACTTGAGTTTCGAATGCATGCATTGGATATACCTACAGAATGCGCATATATAATGTTCAGTCAAATTCACGGACTGAACAACGGCAGCAACAACAATAATGATATTATCACTGGGTTTGGTAATATTAATTTTTTCATTATGGTTGTGTAGATACCATACACGTGCCAAATTTAGGTACGAAACAGTTGAATCCTAAAGTCCACGTTTGGACAGATCTTGGTCGATAGGGCCTTTACTGAATCAGTGCTTAAATAGTTAGAAATACAAGAGAGTGAAATGAGCGTGTGTACACAGAGAGTGATTTATTTATAAACATCATCCAAAACTAGTAAGATTCTCTTGAATAAATAAGAATACCATATGGCCTAGCAACGCAAGTCTTTTCCCTTTTCGATAGATAAAGGAGTCAGAGAAGCTGATGGGGTGACTAGCGTAACAATCATCCCACGTGGCACACCACCACATTAACGGTGTCTGGCAAAAATTTACTGGAAGGACTGCACTGGAATTTCGCATAAATATTTAAGACTAAATTGAAAGTTTAGAACCGAATTAGTATCTGTATGATAAATTTAGGACTAATTGAATAATTTTCTTCAATTTATATGAGAAGCCACGGTAAATTATTTTCGTAGTTTTTTTTTTTTTGGTGACTCGGGAATCACCGTACAGCTGGCAGCCGGTGGCGTAAACCCGAGGCGAACTGAGCCACCACCACAGACCCAGCCGTGGGTGAGTCGCGCGAATGCGATGCCTCTGGGATTCGAACTCCTCCCCTTCGTGAAGGGGAGAGAGCTCGAAGCCAGCTGCGCCACCGTGGGCGGTGGTATTATTTTTGTAGTTTATTCCTTGATCTTTTGAAAAGAAGTGGTATTTTAGTCCCAAAAATATTGTTGAGCTATACAATCCAAAAGTGACCTCTAAAATTAAGTTACATGGAAATAATGATCCAAATTCAATACATATGAGAATTAGAGAATATCATTACACAACAATGACGGTTTCCCGAAATATAAAAATCCTCGAATTTCAATTTTTTTCTGTTTAGAAATTACATAAGCTAGTTATAACTTAGAAATTCTTTATTATTCTAGAGACTTTAGTCTGGTAAAAATACTCCTTAAAACCATTTATAGGTGAAGTGTCTGGTCGATTTTTTTTTTTGGTGAAGTTGAGTGAGTGAATCGTCCTCACTTAATTACATAAGACACCGGTAGATTTTAAAATTTCGTTTGCCGATAATAGAATTTTGAAATATCGTTCCTAAGTAAAATCTAATCGATAATTTATTAGTCCGATCAACTTTTAGTAAATTACCAATAAAAATAATAGTCTTACCATCATCAAACCCAACAACAGATTACCAATTATTTATTAAATTTAAACAAGTGGTCCCCTTGATTATTATTATTATTTTTTTTTTGGTCGATCCTACTCTATTCCTACTTTAACTCTCACTCTCAGACTTTTGCCGTGCCTCCTTGTAAGGCGTGGGAGTCGAAACCCATACTTGAAACTAAATCGTCCCCATCCCAACCCCCCGAGAAGGTGGGGATTCGAACCCCCACCTCCCCTTTCATGTTGGAAGGGTGGCCACTGGGGCAAATCCCAATGATTTCCCCTTGATTAGTTAGTTAACTACAAATTGTTTAGATGCTTCGTCAGTAACACCTGTTGAAACTTACCAACAAAATGACTATTTTACCACTACAGATTTGTTATCATTCTTTCAATTTACGAGCACCAACGTTTCTTTATCAGCAACATACTAATAAAAAAATCGATTTACCGGGTCGAAGTACTCCTATAGATTACAAATAATTAGCCCATTTTCACAAATGAGTCTTTCTCCAATAGTAGACTAGGACTTGTTTGCATATGTTATTATTGACGCCCAAAAATACCCGTATAAGCACGTGCAAGGCATGAGGAGCAGAAAGTATTAATGAGCCAAAATCCACATCGTCGCAGCCCATAAATGGTCATTCGAGAACATATAATTAAGGATTTTGGAAAACTTTAGGCTGAATTTCGACGGACGAACGGAGGCATAAAATAACATGATGAGATAAGTGGGTTGCCACATGTCAAAGCCAAAAATCACTAATGAAGATACAACATTGACGGTGGAAATAGGCAGGAACAATTAAAAGGATGCTAAACTCAAAGAAGGAGCAATTGATATTTGCTGAACAAGTTACAAGAATGTTGTTGAACAAGCCAAAATCTAAACCTAGATAAGGCGGTTCAACATAGAACGTGGAGCGACTCTTGAGGAGCAAGTAATCGACTATTGATGATTACCAAATTTCACCTATAAATATCGTAAGTAATCCAACAAAAAGCCCCCCGAACAACACACAAAAACTATTTTATATTGCTGTTACCCTAACTTAGTTTAGCCTAGCTATAGCTTAAGATTCCCATCATAGATTCAATTTCAGCGAGTGTCTATATCCTAGGAAGTGCTGTCGATTAGATTCCAGTCTAACCTATCATCCAGTGTCATTGATTCAATTCCGGCATTGTGTCCTCATCCTCATCTAGGGACAATGCTCGTTAGATGTTGCTTGTAACTAACGTTGTTGATTAGATTTCAACGTTGTGTTCATGTACGCATCTGAGAGTAGTGTATTCTAGGTGTTATTATTACTATCTAGCATCGTTGATTAGATTCCGATGTTGTGTTTTCATATCTATCTCGAATCGTTATCTACCAGGTGTTGTCCTCATTGTCCAGCGTCATTGATTAGATTCCGACATTGTGTCCTCAAACTTGGTCGAAAGTGGTATTTATTAGGCATCTTGTTCATATTTAGTGTCGTCGAAGTGCCTTCGATATTGTATAGACTACTTTAATTTTAATGGGTTTTCATTATTATATAAAAGTAAGTCTACATGATGTCATTGATTAGGTTTCTACATTGATTATCCTTAATATTAAATGTGCAATAGGCCAGCAACTTCTTTAATTTCGAGATTATAAGGTGTATAGTCTCATTTGCATTTGACCCTCTCTGTCCAAAGCTAACATAGAACTTGAATCTCCTTAAATAAAAATCAAAATATAACACTTAGTGAAAGATATTTTATCGTAGGATCCAAAACTGACGAAACATCTTTTTAGCACGCTTGGTGGGACTTGGTGTTAGTTGAAGAGAGTGTCATACCACGCACAAGAAGTCGCAACAGTACGGACATAGTTACGGACGAACCTTTGCCACCAGTGGATGATATCCAACGTGCAGAGTCATCATCTGTGCAGCCTACCTTGAATCAGACTCAAGGCGAAAAATGCAGATACCCCAAGGCAACAAGTGGAAGAACCATGAAGATCAGCGGAAATTACCCCTGTCATGTTTTCATCGATGAGGAGAGCCATCGAAGAAACTCAGAATGACTTTGGTGACTACATGGTTAAGAGAATGACTGATATGGTAAGGCCGTTGATAATCAGCACATATCATGAATGTGCACAAGGGCAATACGGGGTTCTAATTGTTTCAACCCAACCTCAGAGTGGGAATGTCCTCATAACCACAAGAAACGCCTCTTTGTCATTATCTCTTGTGGTAAATTTTGGCACTATATGGCAAAGTATGCCGCCTTTAGCACCTATAAGGATCTTACAAAGAGAATAAGTGGTTTTGACAACCCAAACTGGTGGGTCTAATCCTCAAGGGTGCTTTGACCCTAATGGCATAACTAGGCAACAACCTCGTCAGGATACGTCATTTACTATCAATGGAAATGCCCAATATACTATGAGTGTTCCTAGTGTTATGTCTACAGTTCAACCCAATGTGTTGCCCATGCCTATAATTGTTGACAATTACGGAACAATATTAACTTCGCCTGAGGGGCTGGAGATAATACCTTTCACTAAGGGGCAAGACCAACCCTTTCAACCAGCATTCCCAAATGCTAACCCATTTATACCTAATCAAGAATTTTAGCCCATACATCTTAACCCACAACCAAATAATCCATTAGCCAACTAGAATATACCTCAAGTGTATCAAGTCCCACAATAGCAAGTATACCAGGTTCCACAGCAACCTATGTACTAGGCTCCACAGCCACCTGTGTATTAGGTTCCACAGCAACTTGTATACCAGGCTTCGTAACCACCTATGTATCAAGCCCCACAGCATATGGCATACCAACCTCTTCAGCAGAACATCAACTTGATGTTGCATCCTAACTATGGTGCCCAATAGCCAGCAGGATTACCTATAACCATTCCAGGACACAACCAGATGATCCTCGAACTTGCCCTAAGGAATAATGTTGGTCATCATGCTCACATGGAAAATGTCTATCGAAAGCCTTATCTAGACTAAATAAACATAGTTCCCTATCCACGAGGATTTAAAATGCCAAAACTCACGCTGTTCGCTAGAGAAGATGAGTGATCAACTTTCGAACACATTACCCGTTTCTTAGCCCTCTGTGGTGATGCTACTTATGGTGATCATTGGAAGCTTCATTTGTTTCCACTTTCACTATTGAAGATAGCCTTCACATTGTATACGATGTTATCAGCCAATTCGATTTTCTCATGAGAGCAAATGGAACGGCTTTTCCATACCTAATTTCAATGAGCTGTCCTAGACTTATTAGTTGCAGACTTGTCAACTATGAGACAAATGGCAAATAAAACAGTCGACTAGTTCATATCAAGATACAAAAGAGCTAGGAACAAATGCTTAGTTCTATTGCCTGAGAAAACATTTGTAGATTTAGCCTTCAATGGTCTAGAGTTCGAAATCCAGGAAAGAATGATGGGTGGCCCTTACTCAGACTTGTTTCAATTGTCCACTATAGCAATCAAACATGAAAGCTTGCTTCAAGAAAAGGACAAGGAACATGATTGAAGAGATGTTAACTTCATTGAGACAAGTATTTCAACAAGGAACAAATGGAACTAGTAGAAGTAGCTATTGCTAAAATGGTCATTGAAAAGCCATACACTTGCTAGGCGCTAAAACCAGCTAAAGCTAAAGAAAAGTCAAGTATTATGAGTAAAGTTAAGGAATCAGTATACTACTCCTTCAATATTAGTAGGACTGAAGAGATCTTCGACTGATTACTAGCGGACGATCATATAAAACTAACAGAAGAATAGAATATTCTATCTAAGAAAGAATTGGTAGGAAAAAAGTATTGCAAATGACACCACTCATGGAGTCATAATATTTTTGATTGTGTGATCCTTAAGAAGAACATACAAGAGGCAATTTGATAAGGGAAGAAAAAATTTGCTGATGACAATGGAAAGTCTCCAATGGAGGTAGATATAGACCCTTTCCCAATAATGATCAGTATGGTTTCGATAAGATCTTGAGGCAAGAGATATAGGCCACCGCGCATCTGTACTCATTGCAGATAGATGATTGAAGATGTGGATCCTCCTGACCGAAGAGGATATGAATACCCCTCAAGGGATCACCCTGTTGCTAAATATCGAAGTGCAAGGACTTCTAGGCCATATCATGAATCACCACGTTAGAACAAGCTGGTTCATATAGAAAATCATTCCCCTTGTCGAAAGCCCATAAATCATTCAAACAAAGACACAACAAGAAAGACCCTGCTGTAAACACGTTGGGTCAACCCAGTAGAAAGTTTGATTATTATGTGAGTTACACATCTCCACCTACCTACCTTCGTAGAGTCATCCTTTTTAGTTGGGGAAATGAATCTTATAATAATGCAGGAGATCATGACCGTGTAGCACAAACACACCATTGAAGGACTCTTGAAGGTTCCTTGTGACCCACTAGAAGGTGAATAATACGAGGCTTAGGAGGTCCAAAGCAGTGCTATGACGCGAACCGAGAAAAGAAGGGCCCAGAGAAAAAAAAGAATGCATCAATTGCAACAGTAAATCAATAAAATCCAAATCACCAAGGTTGAACCAGCACTAGATGCAACCAAAAGACCAAACCCCTTTAGCCTAAAAACTTGGTTTGGAAAAGGAAGCCAGATATAGATGGGGCAATATCAGAATCAGGAAGAGATAGGAGAGTCACACAAGCTAAGGTCAATTACAAAGAATACATGCCAAGGCAATTGTCCAAGTCAGTCTCTCCTTAAAGTTCATATATAGTCCAGGTTAGCCTACCCAATGAGTTCAGAATGGATCAAACTATCTCCAGCGCAATTGAGAAAAATTTAGCCTGTGAAAAGGAAGGAGCACAATTTTCCTTCGATAATGAAGAAGTAATTGAGTTTGGAAACCTCTTGATAGCTTTTCTAATCACTTGAGGGCTTTAAATATTAGTGCTAAAGTAAATGGTCGCCCGGTTGCCAAAGTATTAGTTAATGGATGATCAAAAAGTATTAGTTAATGGATGATCAACTTTGAAAATTATCCAATATAGGTTCTTTAGGAAGCTAGACAAGGAAAGATGAAGAAATAATCCCATCAAATATCCAACTCTTAAGACTTTACTGGAGAAGTTAGCAAAGTCAAAGGAATATCTGTGATATATATATATATTTTTTTCTTAAAGAACATAGGTAATTTTTCACGAAAGGTTACAAAGTGAACAAGGGTACCCCTTCGGAAAAAAAGTTGCAAAATGAACAAATGCAACCTTTCGAAAAATATTGCAAACTGAATAAACATAATTTCCAAAAGTTGTCTTAAAAAACACATACAAATTCGGAATAATAAAAATGACAAAAATGATAAAGATAATAATCTTTTAATAAATAAAATCTCAAATTTTCATAATTTCCAAAAATTCTTAATAAATAAAAAACAACCTTTCAACTAATAAAGGTTCATAAGATAATTATACAAAATAAAAAAAATAAAGAGATAAGTGCTAATTAAACCGCAGGCATATCAAGTGCCAAGTGCACCAAAATCGTGCACCCGCACGCGGATATTGTGAGGTATAGCCCACATCCCTACCTTTTCTTTAAACATACTAGAAAAGACTTACACTCATAAATTGACCCATCTTCTCCCCACTTTCTCATGTGAGACAAAGAAAAGCACATTTTGTTTGTTTTACAAACAAACATCCAACATGAGCTGTATTAGGTCTCGCTTGAATCAAGTATTCCAACACATCCACTTGCTCTTTCATGGCCCCCACATGAAGAAGGATTCTTTTATGTTTGTTACGGACATTAAATAAATCGGGATTGACTCTTAACAAGCTTACCACTATGTTAAGGTAACCTCTTGCTGCCGTGAGATGAAGAAGGGTTGATCCCTAAGAATCTTGCTCTTTTGCCAAGTCGGCCTTCCGAGCTAGGACCTCTTTCACATCATCTAAGTGTCCAAGCATGGATGCAATGTGCAAAGGAGTTTCGGTGTGATTCCTATTCACGATTTTATTGAGAAATAACTTATCTTCTGCAACCAACTCAAGTAAAAAAGACATTCTCTTTCACGGTGGCTACGTGGAGGTCGGATGCCAAGTTTGGATCTCTAAAAAGAGAGTTTCGGAATACTCATTCTATTATTTGGAAACTGGAACATAAACTGTCACGATCAAGTCAGCTTCACGGGAGGCTTGACGGAGACCGACAAATGATTGGTAGATCTATCTCATCGGCAATTATTTGTCTCAGTTCCTGCAAATGTCCTAGGATGTCAAAAAAGGTGACGATTGAACCTATCGTGGGTATGTGGGGATTTGCCTGTCGGCCATTTTCAGCCGAGTCTCATCTCCATTTGGTCCTATGTGGGTCAAGTTCGCAGACGTAGATGTCCCATTGGAGCCATGATATCCTTTGATAATGTAAAGCAGCCATACTCTATTCATGCCAATTGTTGTAACTATGAATTAATTTGAAAGAACAAGAATTTCATCGATTCATCAGAAATAAATTTTGCTCTAATGCTCAATCAATCCGAATGAATCGTGACCTAGGAACTTTCACAGAAATCATTCTACTATATGGGTGTGTTAGGAAGATAGAAACAAATGAGCAATAGTATCATTAGCACATTAGAAGTCAGCCTTCTCAACACGGTAATCCCAAGTGATTTCGAGCTTGCAAATAGTTTAAGCTCAATATGGAGGCATCAGCCTTGCTATACCTCCAAAATTCCGTCAAAGAGAGTTGCTCTTCTCTTTTTTCCATTAAAAATTTCAAAGATTGAAGGACCGTAAGTTCCTGATTGATTTGATCAGTCCCGAAAGTCCCCAATGGTACCAGGCAAGGAAATGAATCACGAAGAATGTATACTCTCACCACCACAGGAGTGGTTTTCTCATTTACATGAAGAAGCCTAGGATGATTGTGCACACAAATGCTTGGATAGATGTCACTCACAACTCTATATGTAATGATCTGTTCCAATGAGGATAAGGAGTGGTTGTTAGGACTAGAGGCTTCGGACAAGAAGTAGCTTTTAACAGGTTTCTAAGATGGCAAAGGAGGCAAAAATAAACTGAACTATGCACTGAACAGAAGCATAGCAATTCTGGGATATATATGTGAAAACCAAATGGCAGGTTTTGATGTGAAACTCTGAAGTTAAATGTGTTCAAGTTAAAGCACTATTAAAATGAGTGACCTCTTGAAAATGTGAATGCCCATTCATTAAAGGACCAAAATATGAGATTCACCATGATATGGGCCAAGGAAGACAATACTTCTAATGAGTTAATCCAAAAGATGTTACAATATGGTATCAAGGTATATGATTCGGGGACAAACCACACGAAAGCTACTAGGCCCGTATTGACCCAGTCCAATAAGGATGAGGAGGGGTCATCAGGCCATTTTCTTGTTTCTTCGACCCTCTCATTCTTTCTCCATATTAGGCCCTGGACATGCACACGCACACAAGTCACGTGCAGTTTTAGGCGATCTGGACCTCGATGGTCTTGGCCTTCTTGGGCTCCCGCGGTGGCCCCTTTTACACCGTCAGCACCCCGTCCTGGTCTGCCGCTGTTATCTTCTGTGGGTCCGCGTTCTCCGGCAGCACGAACTTCTTCAGGAACTTCCTCTACCTTCTCTCCATCTTTATGTACCTCCGCAGCCCCTCTCCCGCTCCATTCTTCTGAACCCATCTAGTCCTTCTCCTTCTCTCTCTTGCTCTCGCTGCTCATCCCCAGCATATTCCCGTCCTCTACGTGGACCGTGATCTGGTCCGGCTTCAGCCCTAGCATGTTGAGCACGAAAGCGTATGAGTTCGGGGACTCCTTCACGTTGTCCGGCACAGGAAGGCGCGGGAGGAGGTGTGGTGGGACTTGGCTTCGGCCCCGTCGGAGAGGTTGAGGAGCTCGTGGAGGGTGTCCAGGACGGTGGGGTCGAAGTCCATGTCTCTGAGATCCATGCTTTTCGGCTGTAAGCCTCGATAAAATGCGTCAGTGTAGCGTCTCTTCGTGAAGGGTGTCCAGGACGGACGTACGCGCGCGAGGGGTTGTTCCTCGATTTCTCGGGCTTCTCGGGAAAGTCGAGCATGTCTTCGAGGATCCTGAAGAGGCGCGAGTCGAAACCGAGATTTCGCAGATCCATATGTGATTCGCTTCACCTCGGCTAGAAGAGAGAGCGTGCGGGACTGCGGGATAGAGCAGTTTGAAGGGGGGTTCCCCATGAGAGAGTTCTAGAGAAGTAAAAGGGACTGCTCATGATGGGTTTTGAGATGCTTCGGAAATCTTCTGTAATTTACTATAAAAAGATTACTAAATAGGGACATTCACCTTTTTAATGACACGTAGTCCATTTGATTCATCTGTATTGATCAATCTCATTTTCCTATCATAGAGCACACTCGAACGTCGAATAAATGCAAAATTTGCCATCATTTTAGTAAATCCTTCACTAGGTAAGGTTTCTTTGATAAAAAACTGTTCAGAAGTATTTGAAATTTAGATTTTAAATGTCTATTAAGATAGTCTCAAGTTTTTTAAGATAAGTTATCAATCAAATAAAGTGAAAAGAATATCATAAACCTGTTGTATTTATATCAATTTAATTCTAAAATTTTTGATTTAATGTTAATTTAGTCATTTCGACAAATTCTGACTGGATATTGCTAATGTGGATGCCGACCAATTTAGGTAACATTGCCGGCACTAATATGGACAGTTTTTAATAATTTTTGGGAAAATCTCAAATAAGAGCCTGAAGTGGGTTCATTTTCTAAAAAAAATGACCCAAAGTGGATACTGTATCAAATAAAGACCCAAAGTGGCTAATTTTGTCTTAAATGAAGACCCAAACTTTTAATCTTATTTACAGCTTGGGGTAGTTTTGTCCAAGAACATTTTTTCTTTAATTTTTTTTTCTTTCTTCATCTTCCTCACACCTCCTTCACTCTACATTGCCTCCTTCTTCAACACCATAATCAGGGCCCCTACCAACAACCTCGTGAGCTTCATGTCATCACGTAGTTGGTCATAGTGACAAGAAGTCGGATTGGAGTTATTAGCTACTGGTCACCTTCTCGGATATTAAAATCCTCAGTTCCTCAAGATGCATCAAATCTCGGCTCGCTTGTGCTCAGCCTAAAGCTCGGATTGACCTCCATCTGACAACGATGATGCTGGATTTTCTATCAGGGACAGCGGTTGATGAGGTCGAGAGCTCGAATAGGACTTGTCAATGGCAGCAATGGGGCAACGAAGTACAACAATTTCTACAGTTAATGATGTTAAATACGACTAATGATCAATCTCAAGATGCGGTATCGATTGAGGAGAAGAGTTGTGTCGATGAGAATGGCAAGAGTGTGAGTGGGTGTCTCCAAACTAGGGATTATTGAAAGGAGCCATTGGCATTGCAAAGGGGAAGGGGGACCTTTGAAAGATTCAATTTACGCAAGAGAGACAAACCCAAATTTGAAATTGATGAGGCAAACTCTTGCCGAGGTTGAAATAGTCGCCAGCTAAAACAAAATTGTTCTTTGGCGTGAAATTATTGATCACCAAGTGTTAATTGAATAGAGGCATAAGTTAGTCAAACAAGACAATCTGGCAATGCTTAGATATTGCTACTCTGTTGTTGGCAAGCATGATCGAAAACAACACAAAAAATTGCAGTTGTTGGGTTAGCCGAAGGCCTGGAATAAGTGGAGTTTGATGCACTCTCGAGGTGAAAGAAATACGTCGCCAAAGGGATTAGTTGCATAGCTTGGAAGTTGGACAAGAAGTTGAGTCTCAGCAAAAGTAGATTCATATTATGGCTTTGAGATCAGAATTTGCGATGAATGTTGGAATAAAAAAAACTTATTTTTGAAAGCTCATTTCGGCTTCGTGGAATTGTCTACAAACCATTTTGAGGAGTGAAATTTAAAATTTTCAAAGAGTTAGACTATGTTGTAATGACTTGTGTGATAGAAAACCCAATCTTGGTCATACAACGAGATGACACGGAGCGATGGAGGGGCTGATAATGGAGGTGATGTAGAGAGTGAGAAAGATGAAGAAAGAAAAAAGAAGAAAGAGAGACAAAAAATAAACAACAATGTTCTTGGACAAAAGTACCCCTGATTGTGAATAAAATTAGAAGTTGAGGTCCTTAATTGAGAGTAAGTTAGCCACTCCGGGTCCTTATTTGAGACAAAGTGTCCACTTTAGGTCCTTTTTGAAAAATGACTCCACTTCAAGTCCTTAGTTGAGATTTTCTCATAATTTTTAACATTTTTTCGTTTTTTTGATTTTTTTTTTCTTTCCTTTTTTTCTCTCCTTTCTTCTTCATTCCTCGCTAGGGCTCACCTTGCCATGGCTAGGCAAGGCCAACTGACTCGGCTATTGCCTATACCTAGTCACCGGCAAAAGGAAGAAGAAAGGAGAGACAAAAAGAAAGAAAAAAAAACAAATAATTATTAGAATATTATTCTATATTAATGCCGGCGGTGCCATGTTAATTGGCTAGCGTCCACGTTAACAATATCGGGCCAAAATTTGCGAGAATAATTGAATTGGTATCAAATCAAAATGTCTATGACTTAATTGACACAAATGTAATAAATTTATAACTAAATTGATATTAATACAATAGGTTTATGACTTTTCTAACACTTTTTTCCTATCAATCATAGAATACCACAATTGAATTATTACTTATTTTAATAAATGGAACTTGGAAGAAACTTGCTAGTCGAAATTTGAGATTGACAATCGCTCACCAACAATGGCTAGAAATAGAAAAGAGGAAAGAAAACTACCATTGACCATGCATGTTAGCGATCAATTCTAAACCATGATTTTGTTTATCACGGTTGAAAAGCCCATTTCAAAAACTTACACTAATAGATGGATAAGAAAAAGAAAATGTAGAGTACACACGAAATACTAGGGCATAGGTTGGCTCTAATATCATGACAAAAGATTCAACTCAAAAGCTTGAACTGATAGTGGAGAGAGAAGATATGTATATAAAATGTAGATAAACCTCACCATCAAGCAATATGAAATATTTCAACAGTCACACTCTAAAATAATTTGAGGTTGAAAGTTAACTAATAATTTGCTTCATATGTCTCGTATTTATAAGAATCATACAAGCTCCCCTCTGCGGGGGCAAATGCATAATACAAGCTTCTAAACAAAGGAAGCATGATGGGATCATATCATTAGCCAATGGTCTAGGCTCTGCTATGAGAAAAAAAAGAGACTGCCATCCCACGTGCATAATTGACTGGTTACCAACATTAAGATAATTTATGAACTGGTAAGATCATTTTCGCATTTACTAATACTTAAGAACGTAAAGGTAATTTAATAACGCTGAAACTAAGTTTAAGAACACAAAAGGAAATATGGGTTTCCATTGTAAACAGTTGCGGATGTCCCTAAATATTTAATTTTCGGACTCTGCATTAATTGATCGGGCTTGTGTATGCGTTCAAACTCAACATTCTCAACAATTAGCAAATATGTTGGTTGAAAGACTAAGCGTAAACGCACTTATAACACTATTGCTCATTTCAAGCATCTTCCTAACACAATCCACCTAAGTTAAATAATCTTAGTTGAAGAATAAGGTAATGCACATGCTCAAATAAGATTATAAGAAGAGCTTCAGAAGTTCACATGCTGTGTTTAGGAAATTGGGGATGCATCTGGGGAACATTTGGCGGGGACATCGTATGCATTTGCCTACGTAGGTCAAGTTCACGCTTTCATATATGTCCATATTCGTAAGAAAAGGACAGGAGTGGTGTTTGAAATATCTGTGATTGTTTGGCGAAATTACCTCAGGGAATTTTGGTCTTTAATCTTTGCCAATCATATCTAAGACTCTGTGTAAAATGTCTGGTCATGATTTGAGGGAAGAACATTGTCGCATAAGCTAAGATCCCTCTGCCTTGGAAAGGCGCCTCAAGTGTGGATTCGCCACCTCGGCCCTTTTTGAGAATTAACTATAGTCGAAGCGAGCTTATGACCTTCTCCATGTCTGCTCAGAAGCACCTCGGCTGGCAAGAGCTTCTCCGACCTAAAGCCATTCTTCTCCTCTTTTGCTCCTACACCAGCTCCAACTCCTTCCCTCCCTTTGGCGAGCAGATCGACCGCCAAGAAAACTTGTACCTGCATCAGATTCATCATCTCGAATGACACCAACCAGGACTTGGTGGGACTGGAGGTCGAGGACTGAGCAGTTTGGGGACATGCCCATCACGACCAGTGCTGGAGGAGGCGAAGGCTTAGTGGCCGGCATTAATGTAGACCCCATCTAATTTATATGATACGGTCAACGTTAATGTTGATACTTTTTAATAAAATTTTAATATTTTTTTCAATTTGTTTCCTTTTTACTTTCCTTTCCAGATGACTAGTCGCTAACCATCAACCATGGCAGGGTAAGCTAGCCTCGCTTGGGTGAGGGTATCCATTGCTCGCCATTGGTGAGGTCAAGCCCCAATGAGGGCTCCCCTCGCTCAAGCAGGGTGGCCTCACCAAATCTGCTCTAGGCGAGGGCAAACCTTGCCAAATTAGGCTAGGGTTACCTCACCTTCATCTAGTCGGGACTGACCCTTGCCCAATTGGGCCTCGCCTTTGGTGGGCAATGATGACACTCATCTAGGTGAGGCTATGTCACGTGCTAATCCTTGAGCACGTGCCTGTCCCTCGGTGGTCAATAAAATTTGCGGCTTCCTAGGACGAGTCACCAACCCCTTTCATTTTATTGCACATGTGAAAGCGAATAACAAATCCCCTAACAGTAACCATCTCAAGATAGAAAAGCAGGACAACAGATTCACAAACAAAACATGCTTTTATAAACCAACCGAGTTATGTACAAAAGTCTACAACCAAAAGACTTCAAAAGACTAGTTCCCAAAAAGAAACTGTCCTAACTGACCTACTCCTCGGATCTCCTCAGCCAGGCTCTAGATCCACCACTCTACGGCCCTGAAAAGAAATGAGCCCATGATGGGGTGAGATATAAATCTTAGCGTGTTCACGTTCTAAACCCTTATTAGGAGGGTAATACGCCTAGAGGTGTCCTAACCACACAACTACAAAGACTTACTTAGTCTTAGATTCACCTTGCAAGTCAGTACAATTCATATCACCAATAGCCACAAAAACATGAGCAGCAATTAAGCTCATAAACTGGAATGCCACACTCAATTACAACCAAGTACAAGGGTCCTGATTATAGGGTTAAATTGTTATGACATGTCCCATACCGTGCCACACAATTTTGTCTCATAATCTGGCACATTCAACTCAATTTATCATCCGTTCCTAATTTTGATCTCGGCTTATAGCACGGCATACTCTTTGTTCGGCGGTCTTCTGGCATAGCCAGGCATCGTCTCACCCCATTGAGCACGGCTACGTCTCTATTAGACGGCTTTCTCGAAGGAGCAGGGGTCTAGAATCTACTACGATCAGCTTTTCGTTGTTCGGGGGCATCCCATATAGGGGTAACGTCCAGCTTAATAGCCTGGGACGGGTTCTCTTAACCAACACATGACCATTCAATCTCGGCCTAAGACACCGTGCATTGCACTCAAATACCTCAATTAAAATGGTGCACCTGGCCTTTTTTTTTTTTCGTATTAGAAACATACAGTAAAATAGTCGTGTGTGGGTACACGGTCAATTCACACTAGAAAATTGATACTCTTCCTTTTAAAATCCCACTATTTTATATAGTATATAAAACTATTTTCGGTGTCAAAATCCGACACCCAGTAATTTCTGAATAATTACTGAAATTTCCAAATTTTGAATTAAATACTCAAAATTACAATCACCACTCAATGTTCACAATTTAACACTCGCTTGCAGAAATTAAGCACACCATTGCAATCAGCATGAAATTCCGGTCACCGGCTATCCCGGTCTAATTTCCGGAAAATATTAAATAATTAATTAATTACTAAAATTAATTAAATAAATAAATTTAAATACCAAAAAGGCTAACACAAGTCGGAAATGCCTAATTAAATACTGAAACGGACCTAGAAAATTCCCAAACCTATCTAGATAAATAATACAACTTATCTTGTCCCTAATTAAGCCGTTCTAATCACCTAACATGCATAATTGAACAATTAAATTACTAATCTAATCTAACTAACCACATAATCCCTAATTAACTTAAACTAAACACCTCTTAAACGTCATTAACATCCTAAGTAGAGTTTGCATAAACTCACTGGTTTAGCGCGAAAACCAATTCACCGTGACGGCGGCGCAACGGCAGCCAAAACTCGAACTTATGGCAGCATCAATGGAGGCTCGGGAGGGCCTAAAAACGGCCTAACAAATCTCAACCCAAGCTGAGATTTTCTCTTGAGTTGAGTTGGACCGAAGGTTGGGCTAAGTTGCGGGCTGAGAAGCGGGTTGAAGACGGGCTGGACCGTGAGTGGGCTGAAGCGCGGATGTGCTGGCAGGGGGACTTCAAATGGAGGAGCTGCTTCAGTCGACTTCGGCTTCGTTGGAGAATTTGTTGGGTTGACCGGTGGCAGCTGAAGGGAGACACGGGGAAGAGGATGGCAGCAGGGGCTGTCTTGGTTTGTGGGTGAGTCGCGGACGGCGGCAGTGAGCAAGGAGTCAACGAAATAGAGAGAGGAACCAGCTGCTGGAAAGTTTGACGGTGGGGGAGAAAACTTGGTGGAGGAGCAGAATCAAAGTGGAGCGGTGGAGCTGCACTCGGTCGACGATGCTGGTGGTTGACCGAGCGGGAGAAAAGACGCAGACGTGGCAGCAAGCTGGAGATCGGTGGAGATGCGGCTGGATCTGTGAAGTTGGCAGGGTACGTGGGCGCTGCTTCGGCGGGTTTGACGCTGCGAGAAAAAGAAGAAAGGGCAGACGGAAGGAAAAAAATGAAAGAAAAGCCACGGAGAGGAGGGAGTTGACCGTGAGGCGTCCAAGGGAAGCTGAAGAAGAAGGGATCAAAAGTCAACAAAAATATCTTATACAATTAATGTTTGGTCCCCCAAAGTCTCCAATCTTATCCCTCTTGTCCCCAATTACTTTCTTGCCTAATATTTCCACAAATTACTCACTTTTGGTGCCAAATGCTACAACCCCCATACCAAGCTCCGAATTTCCTCACTTAGACTTCTATTTTTTCACCAAATTCCCCAATTTAATATCTAATTTTGCTAAGGAAGAAGCCCACACAATTTCTGCAAGTTCCCTTCACCAAGTAGTTCACTAAGGAGGCCAAAAATCCCCTTAAGTTGGCTCATCCGAATTTCCTTTCGTTTCCGAATTGATTTTCCGTAAAAATCCCGAGCTCGCCAAAATTCTTCGGAGGATGAGTCGTCGTTCCCAAAATAAATTGTGACATGCTAGAACTTTCAAATTCTAAAATCAAGTTCAAATTCGTGATTAATTTCAATCTGACGCGATTTTAGCGTGACCTAACCTACCGGTTAGCTTTTAGGAATTTTTAGTGCATTTGACCCGTGGTCGATTATTTTTTAGCCACATTGTAAGTCTTCGACAAATTGGCGACTCTCGGTTGTCGTGAAAATCTTGAAGTTTTAAATACGAACACAGGATACGGAAATGACAGAAAAATTGATCTAGTGTTGATCGACGAGAATTTTGCAATATGGTGGAATCACCACACCATGATCACCTATTTCGGTCGAATCGACCTATTTTCGATCTCTGATAGATTTTCGACTGTGCCGTAATGATCTCGATAGATGAGCATAGTCGAGTAGTCGATTCCTAGTCGAATTTTCAAGTCTATTACGTTAAAATCTCTTACCGGCTTCACCTGATAGGCCAGTTATTTCGTGAGTGGCTAACTCAGAGAAAATAACTATAGGCGTGTCGATGAAAAGCCCAACTTATCCAATCGAAAACAGAACTCCGAAAATCGGGATGTCACAGCTAGCTTGACCAACCATGCCCAGTAGCCAATAAAAGGAAGAAGAAAGGGGAAAAATTTAAAAATAAAAATATTATTAAAAATTGTCTATATCAACGTCGGTTGTACCGCATAAGATGGTCAATATTTACATTAGCAATTTTTTACCAAAATTAGCCTAAAAGACTAAATTGACACTAAATCAAAAAATTTACGACTAAATTAGTATAATTAAAAGGCTTAAAACTTTTTTTTATACTTTTCCCTGATGATCTTTAAATGGATATCTTTTAACTTCTTAATATTTTTAGGACATTTATGTTTCATAGAACCACAATTTTCATTGATAAGCTCACTGAATTTGACTAGTGTTGTCACACCCCGATCCTCAGGCACACACACATCCTTTTCTCTTGGTCGATTTTATAACGCGATATCCCAAGACTATGTAATGCCGATCCTTTCATTTATTAAGCACATGCGGAAGCAATTATAAATCCCCAGAGAGTAAATCGATGGGATAGAAAAGCAGGACCATAACTTATAACCAAACTTTTATACAAAACACAAACCAGAGTACTTCACAACCATTCACAACTTTTTACTCTAACTCTATTCACATCAAAATGGAGTTCACAAAAGAAGATGGAATCTCAGTCCATCCGGATCATACTCAAGATCCCTCTCGGTATTATCTTCTTCTTCCAAAATCCTTCTCCTCGGGTTTCACCTCGAGTTCACCTTCTCGCATTCCTACTCCTCAGCTCCTCATCGAGATCCTGAAATGTTGTCCTACAACCAGGACATTTATGTTTCCTAGAACCACAATTTTCATTGATAAGCTCACTGAATTTGACTAGTGTTGTCACACCCCGATCCTCAGGCACACACACATCCTTCTCTCTTGGTCGATTTTATAACGCGATATCCCAGGACTATGTATCGCCGACCCTTTCATTTATTAAGCACATGCGGAAGCAATTATAAATCCCCAGAGAGTAAATCGATGGGATAGAAAAGCAGGACCATAACTTATAACCAAACTTTTATACAAAACACAAACCAGAGTACTTCACAACCATTCACAACTTTTTACTCTAACTCTATTCACATCAAAATGGAGTTCACAAAAGAAGATGGAATCTCAGTCCATCCGGATCATACTCAAGATCCCTCTCGGTATTATCTTCTTCTTCCAAAAATCCTTCTCCTTAGGTTTCACCTCAGAGTTCACCTTCTCAGATTCCTTCTCCTCAGCTCCTCATCGAGATCCTGAAATGTTGTCCCACAACCGGGATGAGACTACGTCTCAGCGAGTTCTATCCCACTAAGACTCAATTAGGGAACCAATACACTACTTGGTTGCCTAAGCACAACACGAGTCAGAGGACTTACCTCGGCCTCAGTCTCAACTTGCAATTATCAAATCAAAATCATACATGGCTAGGACTAACAAGTCAATTTTCCCTATTCGCTCACCAATCTCTAACTTGCACCCCGAACATCCCAAAGCAGCAATAACTTTATCTTTCAAGGGTGTAGATATGCAAATTGCCGACTCCAACAATACAGGACTCAACCCTAGCATACTAACATATTGCTCGGCAATGAAGGAGTGGGTTGCTCCCAAATCAAACAAAGCATAAGCAGGTTGGTCGTTGAGCGAGATCGTACCTGTAATCACGTCAGGCACAGCTTCTGCCTGACCTTGTGTAATTGCATACACGGTGCCCTGAACTGGAGGTCTCTGCTGTCCTCCTTACGGTGCATTCTGAGGGGCATACCCTCTTATCTGTCTCATCGGTGGCGGCAGTAGCAACTGAGGTTGTCCTCTTTGCTTCCTCGGACAATTTCTGACCATATGGCCCTGTTGGCCGCATTCAAAACACGCACCCGTCCTAGCTGGGCACGGTGTTGTCCCGTGTCTTCTCCCATAGAAACGACACGCACCAACACTACTGGGTACCGGCCTATTAAATCCACTTTTCTTGCTGGGTGGGCCTTGGAATCTATTTCCAAACATCGGCCTCTTTCCTTGGCGGATGTTGTCTCTATGAGAGCTAAACCTCGATCCAGATGAGGCAGCTTTATCATTATGATCTTTCTCAATCTTCTGAGCTCTCCGATATATGTCGTTATAAGTCTTCAGATCCAGAAGGACTAAGGTGCTTCTCAAATCCTGTCTGAATCCATCTGTGAACCTCCTCGCTCGGTTCACAGGATTCTCGATTAACTCGGGGGCATATCACGAAAGTTCAGCGAACTTCGCCTCATACTCATCAACAGATAGGGAACCCTGGTGAAGACGTTGAAATTCTGCCATCTTCACCTCTCTGGCAGTCTTGGAGAAATACTTATCATTGAAGGCTTCAAGAAAAGTGTTCCAGTCTTGAACAGCGCCTTCTGGAAAGATCGTTTCACGGGTAGTCATCCACCAAGTGTCCGCAACTCCCTCCAGCTGGTAAGTTGCTAACATTACCTTCTCAGCCTCGTTGCACATCAGCAGTGCAAACGCCTTCTCAAGCTTCTGAACCCATGAAGAAGCAGCTTTGGGATCTCCAGACCCGGTGAACAACGGTGGATTTAACCTTAGGAAATGCTCCACCAACTTATGGATTGGTCTTGCAGCGACCACTATCTCTGGTGGGCCTTCAACATTCACGGCAGCTGGAGCGACGGCAGGTGCGACTGCAGGTGCGGCTGCAGGTGTGGCAGCAGGGGCAACTCCGGTGGCGGCGGTAGCAGCGGCAGTTGCAGCGGCCTAAGCAGTGGCTTCAACAATAGCGGCTTGCTGATCCATTCTAGTACCCATCGCTTCCAGAACACGCAAGATCCCATTCAACTTGGGATCATTAGGGGCTGCTACCCCGACATCTACGACAGGTGGAATCATTCCACTCGCGCTAGCCTGTGCTGGCGCTCGACCACGTCCGCCTCAGGTCTCGACACGAGTCGGAGTTCTACCCCGAATAATGGCCCTACTGGTCCTCTTTGCAAGAGTTCTTGGCTCCTGATCGCTCATAGTGTAGCTTTACTCAACTAACACCTGTTTCTAATTCAACACCGAATTAGAAACAGAGTGATCCAAACAACAAATAATTTTAGCACTCAGCTAACACAGACATGCACCAGCATGAATTTAAAGGCTTTTCCTACCAACTATCCATGGTCAACGCTCCTTATCACTCCAATCGTGAACTTCGCTCTGATACCACAAAAAGGGGATGTCACGCCCTGATCCTCGAGCATGCACACATCCTTCTCCCTTGGTCGATTTTATAATGCGATATCCCAGGACTATGTATCGCCGACCCTTTCATTTATTAAGCACATGCAGAAGCAGTTATAAATCCCCAGACAGTAAATCGATGTGATAGAAAAGCAGGACCATATTTTTCATATTGAAACTTATAACCAAACTTTTATATAAAACACAAACCAGAATACTTCACAACCATTCACAACTTTTTACTCTAACTCTATTCACATCAAAATGGAGTTCACAAAAGAAGATGGAATCTCAGTCCATCCGGATCATACTCAAGATCCCTCTCGGTATTATCTTCTTCTTCCAAAAATCCTTCTCCTCAGGTTTCACCTCAGAGTTCTCATTCTCAGATTCCTTCTCCTCAGCTCCTCATCGGGATTCTGAAATGTTGTCCCACAACCGAGATGAGACTACGTCTCAGCGAGTTCTATCCCACTAAGACTCAATTAGGGAACCAATACACTACTCGGTTGCCTAAGCACAACACGAGTCAGAGGACTTACCTCGGCCTCAGTCTCAACCTGCAATTCAAGGTTATATATGAGCGCTTCATAAATCATAACGAACAATCAATCAAATCACGACAATCTGATCAAATCATTAATCAATCGAACTAGTCGATTACATGTCAGACGGACCATTCTAGGTCATTGATTCCACACCATATAACCTCCCGTCGGGCACTCGGTCACAGAGCCACATTCATGCTCTCGGGCGTCAAGTTCGCCAAGGTGAATTATCCACTAGACAATTGCGTGCGTTCATTAAGGCGCCGTTTTCGCCAGTGACATGCTTAGTCACCGAACCACCCATGCCTATAACCATGTACTCAATAGACAATTGTGTGCGTTCTTTAAGGCGCCGTTTTCGCCAGTGATGTCCTTAATCACCGAACCACACATGCCTATGACAATGTGTTTAATAGACAAGTGCATGCGTTCTTTAAGGCGCCGTTTTCGCCAGTGATGTCCTTAATCACCGAACCATACATGCCTATAACAATATGAGTACTAGACCGATACGTGCATTCTTTAAGGCGCCGTTTTCGCCAATGGTATCCCAAATCACCAAACCATGTAGGTCTGATCAGTTCAAGCCCAGAGTATTTTCGATTCACTCTCACGATTCTACTCACTTTATAACTCAACCAAGCATTATAAATGCTAAATAAACATACTCGGCCAACTACTAGTAAATCAATCAATCCCACTCAATTTCAAACAATTTAGGGTAAATCCCTAAAATATCACAATTTATTTAATTCCATGCAACGTAAAGCTCAATTGAATAAACGGACCGCGCCACGAAAATCGGCACAAGATTTCGGTCGTCGGCCATCTCAACCTTAATTTCCGAAAATAAATAAATAATTAATTAATTTAAAAATTAAATAATTAATATTAAAAATTCAATTTAGCTCAAAATAAAGCTCGATTAAATAAACGACTTCACCACCATCATCAGCATAATATTCCGGTCACTGTCCATCCCAATTGAATTTCGAAAAATAAATAAATAATTAATTTAATTCCGAAAAATAATATTTAAATACCAAAAATTCCACTTAGGCCCAAATTGTCAAATTGAAGCCCGATAAAGGGTCGGAAAAATCCCGAGCTACCCTCAATAAATAGTAGACCATGTCTACTTGCTAAATACACATTCAATTTGTCTAATTCACATCACAATTAACTAATAAACACTAATCTAACCACATAAACCTAATTAAATAAAACTAAACAACCATTAAGTATAATTAGCCCACTAAGCAAGGATTAGTGAGATTACTCACCGGAATCGCGCGCAAGTCGGACCAATCCGACGGGGACAACGCGAGGATCGATTCCTCTCAAAGCACGGCTCGGGTTCGGGGCCCGGAAACGGCCCAAAAGCGAGCCCGAACCAACTGGAAACCCACTCGGTGGGTTGCACGGTGGAGAAGGGTTGGGAAGGTAGGTGGCGGTCCGGCATGGTTGCACGGTGGCTCCGGCGGCTTGCTCGGCCGCTCACGGTGGCTGGTCGGTCTCTCCAACGGACGGACAAAAGCTGCAGGGGTCAGGTTGCAGGGGAAATGGCACACGCGACCAAGCGGTGATGCAACCGGCGGTTCGGTGAGGCGGCGTGCGGGTGGCGGAGCACGGGCGGCGACTGCGAGTTGCTCCAGTCTTCGCGCGGCTGAAGTTTCTGCTTTTGCTTCTGTTTTGCTAGTTCGTTCGAACTAGAGGAGGGAGAGAGAGAGAGAGAGAGAAAGAAAAGGGAGAGAGAGAAAAGAAATAGAAAATAGTAAAATAATAAGAAAATTACCTTATTCTTATTACTACTATTATTTTTCATTTCTCTTTCCCTTTTTATTTTCTTCTAGTCTTCGATTTTTCCTTCGATAATTTCTTTCTTGAAATTTCGGACTCGTCAATAATTTGACGGACGATGAGACGGTCCTAAAATGAATTGTGACACGCTCGAATAGTCGATTCCCGAAACCAATTTAAATTTCATGGTTAAAATCAATCGGACGTGATTTTAGTCCAATCCAACTAATTAAGTAGCTTTTAGGGATTTTACTTTGCGATACATCCCTTAACGATTTCACCCAATAGGTTAGTTAACTCGTGAGTGATCGCCTCGAGAGAAAAAGGACCATAGGCACATTGACGAAATGCCCATTTCACTTTATCGAAACGGGGTCGAATTTCAGGATGTCACAAGTGTAGAGGCGTGGTTGTGTGAACATACCTCGGGTGTGTCCATCTACAGCCAAATGTAAAATCGTGTTACCATCTTTGTCCCTCGAGTTGATAAACTGATCATTACTCAAGATATCTATCAAAAGCTTCAAAACTTCTAGTCTGTTGTGTTTCATGCATAAATACAAAATCGTCTAGCCATGTTCAACGATGGCATGAGCTGACTCACTTGAACCAAGCATTCCATTATATCCACATGCCATTTCATAGCTAGGATTTCTTTTGCATTTGTCACGAATGAAACACAAATGAAACATATTTCGGGGTTGACTCTAACCAAGCTTCCGACTATGTTAAGGTAGCCTTTTGCCGTCGCAAGATGAAAAGAGGCATCGAACTCTAAGAATCTTGCTCTGTTGCCAACTCAATCTTTTAAGTTAGGCTCTCTTCCATAAAATCCAAGTGTCCAAGCATGGATGTGATATGTAGAAGAGTCTAGGTGTGACCCTCAATCATGATTCTATCAAGAAGTAGCTTCTTTTTTTTTTTTTTTTTTTTTTTTTTTTTTCTTTTCAGGCAACACATGTTTCCTGTCGCGGCGGCTTCATAGAGCTTAGACTCCATATTTGGCTCTCTAAATTAAGGGCTTCGGGATACTCACTAGTTCATTTGGAGCCTTGATTATATATTGTCACGAAGTCAACCTTGAAGGTAGGCTTGACGAGGACCGAAAAATGATTGGTGGTTAATTAAGCATTTCTTTTCTGCAAGTGTGTGGCTCAAGTTTCCGTTGGCCCAACATCTTTGCGCCTCGGATGTTCCTGTACACGCTGGAACAGATGTTAGCTTACGACTCAATAGACTCTCCCGAAGCCCACTGTGCAGAGCTAAACGCACCCTCTCGCCGTACGTGGGAGCACGTGGGCGCACGTGGGCGCGCTGCCGCCGGACGTCCGGTCACGTCGCCCCACCTGGCCTGGTCACGTCGCTCTGCTCTGCTCCTCTGCACCTTCTGCTCTCTCGTCCTTGGTGGCTGAGGAAGGAGGAGGAAGGAGAGAATAGGAAGGGCCGGGCCGGGGAAATGAGCTGGGCGAGTTGGGCCCAGGCCCGCGTGAGGGAAGAGAAAAAGGGGGCTGGGGTGAAGGCCCAGTGCCCGAGCTCCTTTGAGCTTTTGCTTCTTCTTTTTTTAATAATTCTTTTATATTTGTCCGAAATGCAGTAAAATAAATAAATAAAAAAACTTAGTATATGCAAATAATATTAATGCCTATGTGATGTGAAAATCATTTTTTGTTAGGTCTGAATTATTCCGTAGTTTCTATGGAATTTATACCTAAATATCTAGTCAAAATTTAATTGTTAATATTGACCTACGTAGTGCTTTATAGCTCTTGTTATAGTCTTATTTGAGATTGCACATTACCTTATTCTTTAGCAAAGCTTATTCAACTAGATAGATTGAGTTAGGAAGATGCTTGAGATGAGCTATAGTGTTGCAAGGGTATTTACGATTAGTCTCTCAACCAACATGTTGCTATTCTTGAAAATACATCCCAAATTTGAATCCATGAATAAGCCCGATCTATTTAAGGATAGTTCTAAAATTGAATATTTTATGGACATCCGTGACTGTATACAATGGAAATCCATGTTTCCTGTTCGGTGAGAGTCCAAGTTGGATATTTCCTACACTGTCTGGATACCAAATTGGTATGCAAGAGCTGTCGGCTAAGAAAAAAGAGAAAATAGAAAAGGAAACGTGAACTTTGCTGATCGGTTGGCCAAATATTGATGCTGTACATGGATTTCCTATTCCATGTTGAAGTCAGCCACATCGTTTTTTTTTTTTTTTTTGCTATTTATTGCGTTCTTGCTCTTTGGTACTCAGTGAATCCTTGAAGCGTAATCGGAGTGCTTGATAGTGGATAGTCTTCATGGGCTTTCTTCGTGAATTACGTCCCATGAAGTCATGAAGTTAGTGTTCAAGTCGGCAAAATCTTGTGGTGAGATTTATTAATTTTTTATATTGTGAAATTGAGAGATTATTTTGTGAGTTATTATGGGGTAAATACTGTGAGAGTTATTGGATGTAATTAGGGATGAGAAACACTAACAATGTTTAAGTAACTCAAGTATAGTCATAATTTCTATTATGCCACTCAATCTATAGTGGAATTTTTTGATATTCTTCTTATGGACATAAGTCACCCAATTAAATCATGTAAATCTGATATCCAATTATTTTTTGGGTTATATCTATTTTATTATTCGACCATTTGTTTTTGCAACAACTAGTATCAGAGTAAGGCTGACTAGATTAAAGCAAATTAATGGCAACAGAAGAAGGAAAAGTGAAAAAGTGACATATCTTATGGCGTTAATTTTGGCCTCGGGAAGATTCGGATTGATGATTACTTGTATCAGAGAAATCTCTATTTACCCATATTTGGGAAGAAACTAGAGTAGACAAAGCAAGCTAAATGGGAATTGCTAGATAGACTGGCATTATGTGTTATTCGGTTGATATTGGGTATTGGAGCAAATTAATGGTAACAAAAGAAGGAAAAGTGAAAAAATGACATATTTGATGGCATTAATTTTGGCCTCTGTAAGACCCGGATTGATGATTACTCATACCAGAGAAATCTCTACTTACCCCTATTTGGGAAGAAATCAGAGTAGACAAAGCAAGCTAAATGGGAATTGCTAGATAGATTGACATTATGTGTTATTTAGTTGATACTGGGTCGTTATATCACATTTAATATTGTGAAAGACAAAACCACCATGTGATTGATGAATGTCCTATTAGATATATACAAGAAGCCTTTTGCAATCAATAAGGTTTACTTGATATGACATCTGTTTAACTTGAAGATAAGTAAAGGTGCATCAATTACCGATCATATTAATGAATTCAATGTAGTTCTTGGTCAATTGAGTTTAATTGAGATTGACATTGAAGATAAGGTACATGCTTTGATTCTATTATCTTTATTGCTCGATAATTGTAATACTACTATTACTGTTGTTAGCAATTCCTCTATATCAACAAATTTGATATTTGATGGGGTTCATCACTTGATTTTGAGTAAGAACGTCCGTAGAGGAGAATTTGATGAAAATGTATAGTAGTAGAGGGAAAACTAGTACTCATGTTAGCACAAATAGTAACTTGAACAAACATAACCAATCTAAGACTAGTGGTATTGCCTATTGGACTTGTGGCAAGAGGAGGCATTTTAGAAGGGATTGCCTAAAGCTGAACAAAAAAGGTAAGAGAATTAGATTTGAGTTTGTAGATGATGTTGCGATTGTAGGGGATTGAATAGTGCTGATTATGTCTTGTTTGTTACTGAAAATTTGTCGTTTGATAGATGGATTATGGATTTTAGTCCTTCATTTCATGTATTCGCATACTACTTATCAATAGTCAAGTGTAGTTGGAAAACAACGCTGCATACAATGTTTTGAAGGCCACACGGACGAATTTTAAGATTGAGGGTGCACGACAGATTAGGAATTAAAGAATCGAGATTCCAGGCCAAAGCAACAATAATAATTTAACTTCGAGATCTTTAAGATCCTGTTTGGCCACTACGACGACCAGTGTAGAGACGATACTACGATGACTAGTGTAGAGACGATATAAGTAGGGAGCATGAAATATATCACAATCCCTATTATCCCAACGATGAACGGACGTAGCTTTATAGGACAGCCACTTAAGAGAATTGCAATGAAAATAAGCGATACGAGGGAGCTTGCCGAGCTGCATACTATAAATACCAGATTCGCACTCCAGTACTTATCTGGCATTATGGATTTGCCCTCAATAAGTGTTCCAGAATAATCTTGCCAAGTGCTACCAGGTGGGTTCATCCCGACTTAGAATGCCATGATAGCTAGCAATGTCGTCACTGCCATTAGCATGTTATGCATATTGTTTTGCGACTCTTTTCTTATCCTTTCGTTCTCCTCTCCTATAGGTCGATGGAAGGCAATGGCCGTATTATTTGTGTGGAGTATTTGTCTGAATGGGTCATGATTCTCTAAAGTTTGAGGAACAGAATCCATAACCTCTAAGGCTCTTTTTGTGCTTCCGTCTTGTGCTAATAGGCCGAGTGCTTGAAACCTCTAGAGTTCATAACGTTTGAGATTACTCCTACATTAATCAGGAAGACTATATTCTGCACAGGAGTAACAACATGATGTATCAATTGAGGTCATGTCTGAACTAGACAAGCCCATATTATATACATTTGAAAATTTAACTGTGTCACTAGTGTTTTTCAGTCTTGTTGTGTTTTTCACTTCTCGCCAGGGCCATGAGAACGTTGAGGAGGAGGCCAGATCTGAGGCCGATTGGTCTGAGGTGGAGTCAAGAGAAATCGTGGGCGAGCGCGAGAGAGAGCCTCCGTTGTGAGCAAGAGAGAGAGAGAGAGAGAGAGCGCCTCGGTCGTGCGCACACCCGTCTGGCGACCTCTTCTGGCGACGCCCTCGAGCCGTACAAGTGAGCATCGGTGACGCCCTTGCCCTGTTTTGAGTATGCCGGGGTCAGAGCTCGCAGCCGTCTAGCTCGGCGAGCTCCAGCCCATTTCGCTCCTGCTGTTGGTCTCCGTGGTTCCTGTACGTCGAGTGTTGAGGGTTCTGGCGTGGATTCGAGTCCCAGTTGAGCCATGAATCGCTCATTCCAGTTGCGCACGCCACCCACTTGACAAAATGATTGAACGAGATCCGTTTTTTCTGGGCGAGCGGCTTCTTTAAGGGTGTTCGGAGGCTCCCCGGTCGGTTGTGTCAACGTCGATGGGGAGTGGTGGCAATATGTTGAGGTGCCTAGGAGCTGGTCGGTCTTTGACCGCTGTCGTGGTGATCCTTGGGGCCGTTGGTTTTGCCGTTTTGCGGGTCCGATATGGAGTAGTTAGTACCAACACTCAGGGGGTGGATAGTTATTTAAAGCAATTTTAACAAACAATTGTGGAATAAGAATAAACTTCAAACAAAGTTTGAATGAGGAACAGAAATAGATTTGCGAATCACCGTACTTCTATAACCGTAAGTGTTCAATTGACTTGAAAAAAACATAGTTAAAGAAAGAGAAATTTGCACATGAATTTTATAATAGTTCGGCTTAGATCAAGTCTACGTTTATTTTTCTGCACTGACAGACTACTGACTAGATTTCTATATGATCAACAGAAAATTATAACTTATAAATGTAAACACACACTGATAGATCTCTCTAGTTTACTAAGTTTGTGTTTTTCTGTCTTGATCACAATTTATAACGCTCATAGATTAAGATAAATATTTGAGAATAACTTCAGCCTTTGGAATTTTAGATTCACGTTCTCACACCTTCTTGACTCAATGACTTCCTTTAAATACTCCTTCATGCGCATACTAGCCATTGACATTCTTCAAAGAAATTTTTTCCAATCAATCAGTTGGACACAATTTTTCAAAGGGATCTTGTGGCTGTTGAAAATATGAATGAAATTTCCATTTGGTTCTAATTATCCATACAATTAGAATCTTGGTTTTCATAAGTGATATTTCCAGAAAGAAACTTATCTTCAAGATTAATTTCATTAATTTGTGATTGGTTCAATCAATATTTGTATAGATAGAAAGTAAAAAATCCTTTACCAAAAAACTAGTCGTTGTAGAATAATTTCCAAATTAATTTAATCTGGCTATGTATCACAAACTCATTAAGTCTAGTTTTGAATTTTTCCTCGTTCTAGGCTCTATCTTGTTTTGAGCCCATCAAAGTGGGATATGTTTCTGGAATAGAATAGACTTTGATAGAGGTCTTCGAAAGTTCATTAGAAGCAACTTATTAACAATCTATTCTAAAGATGGACAATAGAACCAAAAAGTTTTGTTAACTTTAAAACTTAGTAGGAGTTTTGTCAACATGGTAAGCAGCAGCGATCGCTGGATAGGCGGAGTCTGAGCTCTCATAGCCCGGGTATGCGATGCGGCACTACAACGTACGTGTGGTTGGTCGACATTGCTCGCTTTGGTCCTCTCGGCCATGGTTGCGTGAGGGCACTTTTGGACTCGATTTGGTTGGGTCGACGTGAGGTCTAACTGGGTTTTTGGGTTTGGTCCTTGGGCTGGGCTTGAATGGAAATAATGGGCCAGATTAATTTTTTTATTTCAAATGTGGGCTTTGTTTGTTTCAGGAATTTCCCTTCGGGATGGGCAAATTGGGCCCATTTGTTAGACTTAGGCCAACCAAAGGCCTAGTGCCCTAGAATTCAGGCCGTGCGCTCGGGCTGGTCCCGACTCGGGTCGGAGTTGGGGATCTAACTTGAGTTTGTTTGTTTGTTTGTTTGTTTGTTTGTTTTTTATATAATATAATATTATTTTAATATTTTAATATTTAAAAAAATAAAAGATTACTTTTCCAAAATCAGAAAATGTTTTAAAACAGTTTTTGAATGGTTTTTCCTTAAAGTATGTGAAAATCCTTAAAAAAAAAAAAAAAAAAATTGTGTTTAAAATTTTGAAGGCAAATATTGGATTGTTGTTTGCATGTTTCCTTTATTCTAATTACGCCCTTATGATGTATGGATTGCTGTTTTCTTAGCCTGATTAGGAATTGAATCCTAGGACTCGTGATTGGTGTAAAATGCTACATAAATATTTTACTTAATGTTTAAACAAAAATTAGGTACTAAAAGGGCATAGTTGATTAACTAATATAATCAAACTCCCGATTCTAATTTCTATGATTCCGCAAGAGTAAAATCTTTCTCTCAATATTTTATTTGGATTTTTTATTGATCCACCACAAACCAATTAGTGGTAACTTCCTAATGAAATTGACTAGCATGTTAAAAACTCAGATCATAAGTTACGAATTGACGGGCTTGTGAGAGTTCGGATTAAGCCCAGACTTAGTGGCAGCCATTAGCCTCCACATGCCCACGGGAGGACTCAGGGATATTGCGACAGTCATGGACAAAAATTATTTTAGCGCTAACTCTTAACAAGCTTGCCACTATGTTAAGGTACTCTTTTGCTGTTGCGAGATGAAGATGCTTCAATCTCTAAGAATCCTGCTCTCTTGCTAGCTCAGTCTTGTGAGCTAGGACCTCTTTCACAAATTCCAAGTGTCCGAGCATGGTTGTGATGTGCAGGAGAGTCTTGGTGTGATTCCCGGTCATATGATTCGGTCGGGAAGTAGCTTATCTCTTCCAAGCGACTCAAGCAAAGAAGGCGCGTCTCCTTTCATGGCAGCTTCGTAGAGCTTGACTCCATGTTTGACTCTCTAAAATGGGAGTTTCGAAATACTCGCTATTTTATTTGTGGACTTGAATATATATTGTCACCAAGTCGACCTTCAAGGTGGGCTTGATAAAGAGCGAAGAATGATTGGCGGATAATTAGTTCTCTCTTATCCTCAAGTAAGTGGCTCATGTCTACGTTGAGCCTGGACATCTTTTGATCATGCAAAGCAACCGCACTCTAGTCATGCAAAGTTAGTTGTGAAATCATTTCATTCGTACAAACATGTAACTACGTAACCTAGGCACTCTCAAAGAAATTATACTCTCATATGGTTGTGTTAGGAAGATGGATACTGTTTGTTGAAAGTCAGTGAAAGACGACTTACCTCTTTCGGATGTGCAATGAACAATTTACCTTGGAACGATCGTTGAATTGCGGATGAATGACGAACAATATTACTTCACGTTGGTTTGAATGCAGTCACAAGGAAACATCCAATTTTCACAGCATAAATGCCAATTGTTTTCGTAAAAGAGAAATGGAATGCCTTCTTTTTCTTTGATGGAAATGGGACAAAAAAAGGAGAACAATTTTTTTATGAGCATTTGTTCTGCCAACTGCCCCGATAGTTATCTTCAGAAGAATTTTATATGACTCCCTCATACTGTTTCAAAGGGTGTCTTTCCATCGTAGCATATCAAGACGAAACGGTGCATCTAATCGCACCCCATCATGGACGTACTAATAAAGTACAGCATCTCTCACTTGGACATAATAGGCTTGATAGCGCTCTATCAAGAATATAAGGCATTCAACATTCATCAACTTTAGAAACAATTCATACTGGCAAGAAAGCCGTGCGACTAGTGAATACACCTACACTTGGGAGCTCAAATTATTCACCTGTTAAGAATGACATAATGGCTACAACTCTAAAAAAAAATAAAAAATTGATGTCTTACAGTGCCCCAAACATATTTTGTTACATCAATCTAAGTATACCTATCCCTTAAAGACCATACTTGACTATTCTCAAAATACCATGTATTTACAATTACATTCACAATCACAGAAGGCAATATAATTGGTCGACCAGTAAATACATGTGTTACGTGTAAAACAACAATAGTTTTCCTTCGCACTCATGTCTCTCTCCATTTCAGAACAACTGCTTTCCTAAACACGTCCTATAAAGCCATATCTATTCATGACTGCCAGTAACGTGCTAAAGTAGCAACATTGATATTTCACTTTGAGAACATAGTCAGAAGTAACATAGGGTACAAAATGAGGTCAACTATAAATTACCTCAAGGGCTCACACGATGAGTACATAGGGATAATTTCATTCACCTTCCCTTGTCGGTCATACAATGCACATGTAGTATGAATTACATACTATAGTGGATTTCTCTTTTTATAAGAGCATATGTCATTTATTAAATATATCCACTATACAGATCTTTCCCTAAACATAGTTACGTGCTTCTCTCATACTCAAGTTTAGCTCGAGTGCTATATCAACTCACTTTCTATAGCGCCCAATTAAGTACTTGTATCCGACATCTTTTAGGCGTACATGATTGTGAGACTATCATGTTTGGTCTTATTATAAACAGATCACATATCTCATCTTGATTCCAATCAATGCGACATATTATTTTATGTACTAAACTTGTTTTTTAGCATTTATTTGTATACAACGTCTCATCTCAGCGTGCTAACTATAGCACTTGAGGTGATTGCTTGTGTGAGTGAGTTAATCATTGTCTGCTGACATACTTTTCAATAATATATGTGTGTTTATGCTAATCTCATAATGGATTTGTACTCATTGATAAAATATCAAGTCATTAATAAACAAATAAATACAATACATATGTCCACATATACATAAACTAATGATCCTCTACAATAACACATATTACACTTCATTGACATCTCGTGGGTCAAGAATACGTCTCTAGGAACAGCATTTGTAAATGGATCACTAACTATTCTATTAGTTGAAATGTATTGTAGGATCACTTTTTTTTGCGCTATTATATTTCTGATGAAGTTGTTCTTTATGTCAATGTGCTTCGTCCTTTCATGATTTTAGGATCTTCCGCATCGGCAATGGCTGCTTGACTATTGCAATAAACTATCACCGGTGTTGGAACCTCAGTGACAGTGGCTAAATTTTCCAAGAAACATTTTAGCCATATTGCTTCTTACACTGCGGCAAAATATGCAATAAATTCTGCCTCCATCGTAGACAAGGTCGTGTATGTCTGTTTCTTGCTATTCCAAGAAATTGCACCTCTATTGAGCAAAAACGCATATCTAGAAGTTGATTTACGTTCATCTAGGTCTCCATCCCAATCAACATCTAAATAGCCTAATAGACGTAAATCATTCACTCGGTAACAAAGTCGATAGTCCAATGTGCCTTTTAAGTATCTCAGGATCCTCTTCACTGCTTTCTAGTGTGCTTGACTGGGATTTGATTGATATCGGCTCACCAATCTCATGTCATGACATATATCGGGTCAAGTATACATCATAGCATACATCAAACTTCCAACTGCACTAGCGTAAGGAATAGTTTCCATTACTTTTTTTTTTTTCTGGAGTCTTAGGACACATCTTAGTACTCAGGCCTTCACCTTGCATGACAGGGGTATTTGTGACTGCCTGAATTTTCAGAATTTTTTTTCGATTAAATAAATCGGGCCTTCCTGAGCTTATCACTCATGAGAAAACTAGACTATCTAGGGAAGCCATTAAGGGATTTTAACGCAATAGACTTGAGAATTCGACTAGGAATCGACTACTCGATCGTGTCGATCTGCAAGGGTCATTACGGCACCATCAAAAATCGGTCGGAGACCGGAGATAGGTCAATTTGACTGAGATATGTGATCAGTGTGTGGGTGATTCCACCTAATTGCAAAATTCTCATCGATTGGCACTAAACGGATTTTTCTGTCATTTTTGTACCGGTGCCCATAATTGAAACCTCGAGATTTTCACGATAATCGAGAGTCGCCAATATGTCGAAGATGCACTATGTGACTCGAGATAATGGGTCAATTGCACTAAAAATTCCTAAAAGTTATCCAGTAGACTAGGTCACGCTAAAAGCACGCCGGATTGAAATTAACCGCGAATTTGAACCCGATTTCATAAATTGAAAATTCTGGCATGTCACGATCTCTTTTAGAAACGTTGACTCATCTCCTCCAAAAAATTTTCGGATATTTCGAGATTTTTACGGAAATTCAATTCAGACGTTGCGGAAAAATAACATAAATTCAAATGGGCTAAGTTGATGGAAATTTTGACTTCCAAACCGAGCCTTTGGGTGTTGGGGACTTACAGAAAATTGTATGGGATTTTTCTTCATCGAAATTGGACCTTAGTTGGGGAAATTGAGGATGAAATTGAAGCCAAAGTTGAGTGCCAAAGTTGAGTGAAATTCGGATTTAAGCTTGGGGGCTGCAATTTTAACATCAATTTGGATTATTTATAGAATTCTAAGCTAGAAAGAAATAGGGGACCAAGCTTTAAATGTAATGGATAGCTTGCTGACTTGTTCCCCTTTTTCTTCCCAAATTTCTCGAGCACCTCCCCCATTCCTATCCTCTTCGTGCTTCTGCTTTGCCGAGCCAGCTGTTCTGCCTTTCTTCTTTTTCCATTTTGCTTCTTTGAGGACCCATCTACTTCTCCACCGTCTGCTCCACTCACGCTTGCCACTTTCAGTCAACCAACAACAATTAGTTGACCCCCCAAAACCCCACCAACTGGACACCAGCAGCAGCTCCCCTTTCAGCTGCTTGAAGCTGCCTCCACCGGGTCCTTTCTTCATGCTGCCACGAGTCCAACACCAGCAGCACCGCTTGAAGAAGCCCATGCCTTCAGCCCACACGCCAGTCTCTCGTTCTTCTTCGGTCAAGTTCAGCTCCATCTTTGATCGAAGCATTTCGCCAGCACATCCGCATTTTTGGTCCAGCAACGTCCGCCGAGTGCAACTGCTCTTCGACCTAATGCCAGCTCACGCGGATCCAGCAGCTCCAAATTAATCCATCTCCTCTCCGTTGCCACTTGCCAACCAGTCATCCAGCAGCTTCTTCAATGCCGTTGCTTGAAGAATTCACCGAAGCATGAGCTGCCAGCACCACCGTCCACGAAGCCAGCAAATTTTGGCCTAGCAGTTGGGCCCGTGTCTTCAGCCCATTTGCACGCAATTTCAGCCCGTGAAATGCAGCCCATCTTGAAGTCCATAAGCCCTGCAGCAGCCCAACAATTTGAAGCCCAAGAAGCAGCCCATCAATTGAGTTCTTGAGGCCCGCGACTCCAACCCATTCAAGGCCTGTTCAGCCCACTTGAAGTCCAGCCCACATCAAGAACAAATCTTAGCTTGGGTTCAGATTTGTTGGGCCAAGTTTAGGCCCGGTCCAAGTCCGTTGATGCTGCCGAAAATTTGGATTTCGGCCACCGTAGTGTCGTTGTCGCGATGAACCGGTTTCCGCAATAAACCGGTGAGTTTATGCACTAAACTCTTCTTAGTAGGCTAATGCCGTCTAAGGGGTGTTTAGATTTATTTAAGTGTAATTAGTTTAATTATTAGTTTAGTTAGTTCAATTAAGTTAGTTAGATTATTTAAATTAGGTGGTTAGAGCTTAAATTCAATTAGCCTCGTTAAGTAGCTTTATAGTTAGAATGGTTAGGATAATTTAGTTAGTTCAATAGGTGGTTAGTTTAGAATTATTTAGCCTAAGTTAGCATTTTTAGTATTTAATGTATTTATTTAATTAATTTCAGTAATTATTTAATTACTAAATATTTTACGAAAATTAGACTGGGATAGCCGGTGACCGAAATTTTGTGCTGATTGCAATGATGTGGTTAATTTCTACAATCGAGTGTTAAATTGTGAAAATTGAATGCCGTTGGAAATTGGGTCGATTATTCCAAAATTTGTGAATTTTGATATTTATTCAGAAAATCCCGGGTGTCGGGTTTTAAACACCGAAAGTGGTTTTATATACTATATAAACCCGTGGGATTTTGAAAAGAAGGTTATGAATTTTTCGGGTCCAATCTGATAGTGTATCCACGTACGACTATTTTCACTTGGTGTTTTTAATATGAAGAAAACATGTCAGGATCACTATTTTAATAGAGGCATTTGAGTGCAATGCACGGTGTCCTGAGCCGAGATTGGGTGGTAGTGTGTTGGTTAAGAAAACCCGTCCGCGAACTATGTCGGATGGACGTTACCCTTTATGGGATACCCATTTATTGGGATTTGGGTTGCAGTAGAGGCTGGACCTATACTCCTTCGGGAAAGTCGTCTCTGAGAGAGACGTAACCGTGCTTAATGGGGTGAGATGATGCCTGGCTACGCCAGTAGACCGCCGAACTTCTAGTAGGCCGTACCATAGAGTAGGCGAAATTATCAATTGGAACGCATGTTGAGTGAAGTAGATGCACCGGATTATGGGACAAAATTGTGTAACATGGTATGGGACGTGTCATAACGATTTGGCCATATAATCTGGACCCTTGTGATTTATTGAGTTGAGTAATGTGTTTCAATTGTTGTGTGTATCGATTATATACATAATGTATATGAACTGTGCTGACCTGTAGGGTGGAACTGAGGCAAGGTAAATCCTTTGTACCAAATGCCTGATTGTGTGGTTAGGACGTCTCTAGGCGTATTTCCCTCATAATCGAGGTTTAGAGCGTGAACTCACTGAGATTTATATCTCACCCCGTTGTGGGCCAATTTTTCAGGATAGTCGAGTGGAGGACTTGGAGCTGAGATGAGGTGATCGGAAGTGTAGGTCAGTTAGGACCGCTTCTTTTTGGAAAGCCAGACCTTGTAGTCTTTTATATGTGAATATAAAAGCATATTTGTTTTGAATCTGTTGTCCTGCTTTTATATCCCGAGATGATTACTGTCGGGGGATTTATTTTCGCTTCCGCATGTGCAATAAAACGAAAAGGGTCGGCGACTCGTCTTGGGAAGTCGCAAAATATTATCGACTAGAGAGGGATGGGTACGCGCTCGGGGTTCGAGGCATGACGGTATCAATAGGAATACAGTGCTGCATATTAAAACGTTCAAGAATCTTCATTATATAAGTTCTTGTGATAAAGTAAGGAGTTTTCTTGATCGATCTCTTTTGATCTTAACTCCTAATATATAAGCAGCTTATCTCACATCATTCATTTCAAAATTGGAGGATAACCATTCTTTTATGGCGATAACAAAAACTTTGTCATTCCAGCCAATAGAATATCGTCCACATAAAGTGATAAAATCACAAATTTATTTTCGGACTGCTTGACATATACACAATGATCTTCTTTGATCATCGTAAAACCAAAAGTTGTTATGGCTCGATGAAAACAAAGATACCACTGTCTAGATGATAACTTAAGGCCATATATTGAACGATGAAGCTTACAAAATTTATGCTATTGACCTTTAGCTATGAAACCTATTGGTTGCTTCATATAGATTTTCTCATTTAGTTCTCCATCGAAAAATGTTGTCTTTACATCAATTTGATGTAATTCAAGGTCCATATGTGCAACGATGGCTAGGATAAAGCGTATTGAGGCAAATCTTACAACTGGTGAAAATGTTTCCACATAATCTGTACCCTTTTGTTGAGTATAACCTTTTGCCACAAGACAAGCCTTATACTTTTCAATGGATCCATCCGCCCTTCACTTAATTTTAAAAACCCATTTGTTTCCAATAGCTTTGTAATTGAGTGGTAGATCAACCAAGTCCTAGACATGATTTACCCTCATTAACTCCATCTCGGCTTCCAAAGCTTTTCTCCATTCTTCCTAATCAGAGGATGAGAGAGCCTCTTGAATAGTCTTAGGCTCGGCATCATCTTTCTGAACAATCATAAATGCTTCCCCTTCAATCTCAAAACGACGACAAGGAATATTTTTACGATTACTTTTACATAATTGAATTTCTCTTGAATTCAGTTCACCAAGTGATGCAACACTCCCACTAGATCTTATATGTTGAGGTAAATCTTTATTTTCATCTACAACATTAGTGGGTATGTTATTTGGATCTTCCATCTCATATAATAGGAAGTTTTTATTAATCTCACATCTACTAAGAAAATCGTTCTCTAAGAACGTGACATCTCATGACTCCATTTCGGTCATACTTCCATCAGCTTGTTCACCTATGAACACGTACCATTTGGAGTGTTCATAATATCTTATAAAAATACATTTTTCCCTCTAGAACCTAATTTGCCATATTTATTGGAAGAATCATAAACATTGAGATAGCTAGTATAAGCACCTAGAGGGGGGTGAATAGGTGCATAAACAATTTATCGAGATACGGAAGCAATACTTGGCAAACGATAGAAGGGAAATTCTTTCTTGATTAACAAAATGAAATACGATCAAAGTAAAGAGAGTAAGGAAGAGAAAATTGAACACATGGTTTATAGTGGTTTGGCTTATTCCAAGCCTACGTCCACTCTTCCGCACTGACAGCCCACTGGCTGGATTCCACTATAAACAAAAGAGAAGTTACACCACAGCTCTTCCTTGATTCCACAGTGTAGATGTTCTACTACACCTCCTCAAGGTCTCTTACAAATATAGACTCTCTTTTGAATACAATGATTCGCTTAAAGAAATTGTCTAAACAACAGGAAGCTTTCAGACTTTGAAAATTTTCTATCGTGTACTTCTTCAACAACTTAGAACGTCTTCTTTATATACTCCTTCATGCCATCATACCCGTTGGCACTTACCAAAGGAATTCCTCCAATCTACCCGTTGGACGGAATCAATTAAGAAGATTATTCAAGCTATTAAAGGAACGTGTCGATAGCCCATCAATCATGTTCGCCCATACAATCAGAATCTCGGTTTCCATAAGTAGAACCTTCCAAGAATATCCAGACAATCATCGGATTTTCAATCATCGAGTCAATCTCGATCAATCAAAGGATTCCGTTATGTCTTCTCCAGCCACGAGATCTTCTCCAGTTGATAAGGTCATCCCCTTAACGAATCATCCAGATTTGAATAACCTTTCTTCAACGGATTAGAGATCACAATGAGGATAGACTTTGAGTCTTGAGTCTGGCTGTCCGGAGGTCTTCAGACTTTAAATAGTAGAGTCTGCAAAACCTTCAGACTAGACTGAAGGAAACGTTTTGTCAGCTTCAAAACACTTCAAGAAGATTTCTCCAACAATCTCCCCCTTTTTGAGATGACAAAACTTTCCTACAGATTTGGACAACTTTGACCTGCAAAACATATCTCAAACATATGTGCATATCTTATAGAGATAAATGGCTAACACTAAAATCTGCAACCACAGAAAATAGGTTAGTCTTGAATATGATAAACTATCCATAAGATATCAATAGCAGTCAATAGCAATCATCCAAATTCAAATCCAAACAAAAAGACACAAAGTTTAAAGTTTAAAGTCAAACATTAATCCAAATCAAACAAACCAAAAAAAATTGTTCAAATCTCTTGCATCTCTCCCCATTTTTGTCAGCATTGAAAAGGTTGAGATGAAAATGGAATGAAGTCAAGATTTCTTGGGAACACGGACAAGCTGGAAATCTTCCATTGACTGAACGATCCTTCCAAAGCATTTTCAAGTCTTCCTTCGCTTGAGCAATCTCCTCACCCTTGGCATTGGCCTGAATTTGAACAAAAAGGGCTTGGATCTGATCTTGTAAAGACACTGAAGAAACTTGACCAGCATTCTGCAAATTTTGAACCTCGCATCCCAAGGCATAAATTTGACCGCCCATCTCCAAGAGAATATCGAGAATTCTGCGAAAATCGGCTGAGTTATCGGTCTGCGTACTAGCTTCAGCACGTTACGCGATGATGGCATATCGAAATAATCTCGCAAGTTTGGCGTTGAAACTTCATGACCTTCTTCTGGAAATTGAGAGGCATAAACATCCTCTCGGGTCTCAGGGAGAACAACGATCCTTCACTTGTATCGGGATATGAGGACTTCCCTCCTTTCTCTTGATCTCCCCCTTTTCCATGCCTACGGGTGGAGAAGAGTGTTCCTCGGGTTCTCCTTCTTCTCTTCTTTCATTTCCGGTCTTTCCTCCTCTCGCTTCTTTTTCGCCAACTTGCTCTTTCTTTTCTTCTTCTTCTTCTTCTTCTCTTTGCTTCTTCTTCTTTCTCCTTTTCTTCAACATCTCTTTCCTCTTGGCCTTCTCTTTCATTTCCTTCTGTCTCACGCTGTTCCGTTGATTCTCGGCAATGCGACTTAGCTTTTTCAAAGCTATTGCCGAAATGGTAAGATCATCATCTTCTTCATCTTCCACAATAAGAGCTCTTCTTTTCTGCTTTGAAGCAATCATGGGCTCCTTTCCTTTCCTTTTTGAAGAAGAGGTTTGATGAGTTCTGACTGGAGTCTTCTTTTTGAATTTCTCCAACTCCTTATTCAGTTCCTTCAGACGCATTTTGGTCACCATCTTCAGTCCTACCACCATATGATCACACGATCGAACACAAAAGATTTGCGGATGCTGAATATTCAGATGTCTGAACAACTTTGTCACAAGGCTTGGGTAAGGTAGTTAACCTCTGTCCTTCATCATCGCTCTATACATGTGGAACATGACAGTGTGGGGGAAGAGAAAACATTTTTCCAGTGAGGATGGCATACATCAATTTTGCTTCTGAACTTGAAACATCAGTCTTGGAGGTTGATTTAGATCGGAGACAATTGATTACAATCTTGTGAAGCAAGATATTGAATGCATTCATCCTTAGGTAGGTGATCTTCTCATCTGTTCTCCTATCCTTCACAAGTTCCAGAGTGGCCCGAGCAATGGAAACTTTGATCGGTTGATATCTTCCTCTTTCAACTCCTAACACATCCACCAGCATATTCATATCCACAACATGGTCTTGATCTTTAACACTCAAAGAAAATCTATTTGCATCCAAAAAGCTAAGATTTGAATAGAAATATACAGTCAGTTTAGGATATGCCTCAGTAGTATCGAAGCAGAACGTCTAAAGTTGAAGGTAACTAAATTTCTCCCTCAAGTTCACCTTCACAGCATCCAGAAAATCAAAATCCACACTTCTAGGGTTTATAACCCCACGCTTCAGCAATTTCGAGTACAAATCCTCTTGTTCCTTCGATCTAAACACTTCTCCCATTTTTCCTCGACTATTAACCGCAACACCCATTCTCGGTTGAAATTGGCTGTACAATTTGTCATCATCATTTCCATTTACAGGATTTGGTCCCTAGTCACGAGGATCACTTGGGATATTCGCAAGAGTTTCCTCAGCCACCCCTTGTCGAGCAATTCCCAAACTTTCCATTTTTCGCAAAAAGATATATTCGTTCCCATATCCTTTGTCTTTAAAAAAAGCATCGACATAGTTCAAGGGAGTACGAGTTCCTTTTAAAGCGCGATACAGCTTATAAATAAAAGTGGGCATTTGAGTTCTTACAGGATCTGCATCCTCAATGATTTCTTCCTCTTGTTGATGATCAACGCCTTGAGGACTAGATGGATGAGAATGACGCTGCTGAGAATGTTGTGGGCTTGATTGCTGTTCTGGAGATACTTCTTCTTCAATAAGATCAAAGTGCGTAGGCCCCTCATTCATTCTCCGTGGTCCCCTGTTAGCAATTCTCGATGACTTTCTCGAGGATGACATCTTTCTCAGTTTTTGGAAGATTCCTTGCTTGACTTTCTCAAGAAAGATGACAACTCTTTCAAGGATTAAACAAGGGAGAAAAACGGGAATGGAGGATTGATGCTTTCTAGGGTTTTTGAGAGTAAAGAGAAGAGGAATAAACAGAGCACTATAAAGAGAGATAAATGAACCGTCACAAAGGAAGGTAAAAAGATGCCTTTTTAAAATAACTAACTTTTTCGAGAAAATATTCATTTAAAAAAAAACTTCTTTTTCAAAAAGGAAACGATGCATTAATTACGTCGATTAAATATAGCAATAAACCACGATTGACAATCGTACATTTTCAAGATAAAATTCGAGAGAGAGAGAGAGAAAGACTAACTTACAGTCTAATGATCGTACCAAGACTAACTTACAGTTAAAGTCTTGTATGTCTGAGTCTGAAAGTCTTTAGACTTTGATCTTCTCATACCTTAAAATGTTGAGTCTGGAGCGAATTGTTTCAAATTGATTTTTCTCCAAAGGCTTTGTGAATATATCCGCCAGTTGGTTCTTTGAATCAACATATTGAATTGAGACATCTCCATTTTGAACTTGATCTCTAATAAAGTGATGTCGAATCTATATATGCTTTGCTCTTGAGTGAAGAATTGGATTTTTTGTGAGATTGATAGCGCTAGTGTTGTCGCAATTGATCTCCGTGCATGAGTCTTCAATTCCAAAGTCTTTTAGCTGTTGTTTTATCCACAAAATTTGCGAACAACAACTTCCGAGAGCTATATACTCTGCTTCTGTTGTAGAGAGAGCTACTGTACTTTGCTTTCTTGAAAACCAAGACACTGTCCTGCCTCCAAGAAGTTGACATGTACTCGAGGTACTCTTTCTATCAACTCTGCATCCAGCAAGGTCTGCATCTGAATATCCAAGAAGAGTAAAGTCTCCCATTTTTGGATACCAGAGACCAAAGCTTGAAGTTGATGAAATATATTTGATAATACGCTTCGCAGCACTCAAATGAGATTCTTTTGGGTCTGATTGAAATTTGGCACAAATGCAAACACTAAACAAAATGTCAGGTCTAGAAGCAGTAAGATAAAGAAGTGATCCAATGATACTCCTGTACAGCTTTTGATCGACTTTCTTTCCTTCTTCATCTTTGTCTATCTTCAAAGAACTTGACATTGGTATATCAGCTGTCTTGCAATTGCCCAGTCCAAACTTTTTAACAAGATCATTTGCATACTTTTCTTGATGAATGAAAGTTCCTTCCTCCAATTGTTTCATTTGAAGTCCAAGAAAGAATGTTAACTCAACCATCATGCTCATTCAAATTCATCCTGCATAGTCTTAGAGAATTTCTTGCACATACTTTTATTAGAGGAACCAAAAATGATATCATCCACATATATTTGAACAAGCAGAAAACTTTTGCTTTCTCTTTTAATAAAAAGAGTAGTGTCTACCTTACCTTTAACAAAACCATTTTGTATTAAAAACTTACTTAATCTTTCATACCAGGCTCGAGGTGCTTGCTTCAAGCCATATAGGGCCTTTTTTAATCTGAATACTGAGTCTGGTTTCCTTGGGTCTTCAAACCCAGGTGGTTGTTCCACATAAACTTCCTCATGGATAAATCCATTTAGGAAAGCACTTTTGACATCCATTTGGAATAACCTGAAATTTTTATGACAAGCAAATGCAAGTAATAAACGATTGCTTCTAACCTTGCTACTGGTGCATAGGTCTTATCATAGTCGATCCCTTCTTCTTGTGTGTATCCCTTGGCCACGAGTCTTGCTTTGTTTCTTACTACCTTGCCTTTTTCGTCCATCTTGTTTCTGAATACCCATTTATCTCCAACGACAGATTTACCTTTTGGTTTTGGAGTCAGTTCCCAGACATCATTAATTCTAATTGTCTCGAGTTCTTTTTGCATAGCTTCAATCCAGCTTTCATCGGATAAAGCTTCTTTTATGCTCTTGGGTTCTGCTTCAGAAATAAGAGCCACGGCACTAGACTCTTCTCGCCTTTTGGATCTTGTGCGAATTCCTTCATTGATATCGCTAATAATAAGATCTTTGGGATGACTTGACTTATGTTTCCGATTCTTTGTTAATGTATCGATTGATGGTTACTTCCTTCACTAGAATCTTCAACGATCACTTGTTGCTGGTCCTTCAAAGTTTGAGCTACTTCTTGAGATTTAAACTTTGTAGAGTCTGGAGCAGGTTCAGTCTCTTCGAGATGAGTCTGAATGGACTCATTTTGTGCAGAATCTTGGAATTTGACATTCATTGATTCTTCCACTGTTTGAGTCTTCTTATTATAGACTCTGTATGCCTTGCTTGTGGTTGAATATCCAAGGAAGATGCCTTCATCTGACTTTTCTTCAAACTTACCAACTCGATCATTTGCATTTTTTAATATGAAACATTTGCATCCAAATACATGAAAATATGAAACGATAGGCTTCTTTTCTTTAAATAGTTCATAGGGGTTTTTTTAGAATAGGTCTTAGAAAAACTCTATTGATAATATAACATGATGTTGAAATTGCTTCAGCCCAAAATCGTAAAGAGATATTACTTTCAATTAAGAGGGTTCTAGCCATTTCTTGAAGAGATCTATTCTTTCTTTCCACAACTCCGTTTTGCTCTGGAGTATATGGAGAAGAGAATAAATGCTGAAAACCAGATTCTTCACAAAATTTGGCAAAATCTTGATTTTCAAATTCACCTCCATGATCTGTTTTTATACTTGAAATAACATATCCCTTTTCATTTTGAACCATCTTAGCAAATTTTTCAAAGTAAGAGAAAGTTTCAGACTTACTTGCTAAGAAATATACCCAAGTAAATCGTGAGTAATCATCCACAATTACTAGGCAATATTTCTTACCTCCAATGCTCTGCGTTCTTGTTGGTCCAAAGAGATCCATATGCAAGAGCTACAGTACACGGTTAGTGGAAACTTGATTTATTGATTTAAAGGAATTTCTTACCTGTTTTCCCAATATACATGGTGTACATAGATCAGACTTTTGATATGATAAATTGGGTAGTCCACGAACAAGCTTCTTTGCTGAGATCTTGGCTATCTGCTTCATGTTAACATGCCCAAGCTTTCTGTGCCACATGCTTGCTTCGTCTTGGATTGAGATTAAACATTGCAACTCATCTGGTTTTAAGTCCAAGAGGTAGATATTTCCATGTCTTCGACCCATAAATGATTGAGTAGAGTCTTTACTGGTTCCTGAACAAATACCCTTTTGAAAGTTGATCCTAAAACAGGCATCACACAGCTGACTGACACTAAGCAGATTGTAATTAAGCCCTTCAACTAAAGAAACATTGCTTATTGTGAGGTTCCCAATTTTCACAGTTTCAAAGCCTACTATTTTTCCTTTGTTGTTTCCTCCAAATGAGATTTTTCCACCATTCACTTGAATAAGCTTTATGAAGCAATTTGAATCTCCTGTCATGTGTCTCGAGCATCCATTATCCAGTACCATTTCACCTTTTTCTTGATAGTGACCTGCATTTAAAAAGAGACTCAAGCTTTCTTTGATACCCATATTTTCTTGGGTCCTTTTGAGTTAGTTTGGTATACGGTTTTTGCCCAGACTTTATTGACAGGTCTCCATACCATAGGACATTCTTTCTCAAAATGATCTGCACTATTGCATTTTGAACATCTAAGAGCATTACGACCTCTTTTGGTTTTACAAAGGTCCTTTCAAAATGATTTTTGTAAGCATTTCTTGTGGGTCTTTGTTTGATTCTTTCTTTTACTTTAGGAAAATCGATTAAAGGAATAGTTTCAGCAGTCATTCCTAAACCAGATTTATTGAAATAAGGTCTTTGAACATAAAGTATTTTTTCAAGTTTTTTAGATCCCGAGAAAAATCTTTTGGAAATATTTGAAATGTCATTTTTCAAAAATGTATTTTCTTTTAAAAGATTATCTTTACTTTCAATGAGAGAGGAAACATTCTGGTCTAAGCATTTCACTTTTTCTTCTAAAACATTCTCTTGATGTTTTAAAGCAGAATTTTCCTTTTTGAGTTCAGAAATTCTTTTAAGAGAGGTTTTAAGACTAAAACATAATTCATCAATGTATTTTGAAACTTTCATAGGGATTTTGAAGTTACTTACCTCGAATTCACTTTCTGAATCTGAATCGGTCTCGGAGTTTGATTCTGAATCCGATTGTGCCATTAGACATATGTTGGCATAATCATCATCACTATCTTTGCACTCCATATCACTCTAGGTTTCTGCTTTGAGAGCTTTTCGATATTTTTCAGATTTTCCTTTCTTCTTCCTTAGAAGAGGACAGTTGGGTCTGATGTGTCCCTTTTTCTTACATTCAAAGTAAACTATATCTTTGTTTGATTCATCATCTTCAGCAGACTTGATCTGTTGCTTTTGAAAACTTTGTTTCTTTGCATTGAATCTTCTTCCTTTTCTATTCAGCTTTCTGAATCTTCTTATCATGAGAGCAAGTTCTTCATCATCCATGTCGTCTTCAGAGTCTGTTACATCAGAATCATCATTAGATTTTAATGCAATAGATTTCTTACCTTTAGGATCTTTGTCTTCATTGATTCGTTCCACTTCATAAGATTGAAGGGTCCTGACCAACTCATCGACAAACAATGGCATGATTCTTTAGGTCTCTCTAATTGAAGTCTTTATGTGATTCCAATCCTTGGAAAGTCCACGCAGTAGCTTGTTCACTTTCATGGGCTCAGAAATTGGTTGACCTTGATTTTCAAGACCATTCACGATTTCTGTAAAACGACTAAACATGTCAGTTATCGATTCTCCCAAATTCATTCTGAAGGCTTCATATTGACCGAGGAGTATATTGACTCTGGTCTCTTTCACTCGATCGGTTCCTTCATAAGTAATGTGTAATCTATCCCATACTTCTTTGGCTATATCACAAGAAGATATTATGTTATATTCAGTAGGTGATAAAGCACAATATAAAGAATAGATTGCCTTTGCATCAAGAGCCTGTCTCTTGATTATCTCCTCCTGACTCATTTCGCTGGACTCAACAGTGTCCTTTCCTCTTTCTGAGACAGATGCAGCTTTAAGAATGATTCATTTTTCTACAACGTCCCATTCCAGAGGATCCTTTGATCTTAAAAACGCCTTCATCTTGTTCTTCCATATGTTGTAATCCTTTCCATCAAAGTAAGGCGGTCTCGTGTTGCTTTGCCATTCTACAAGCCCTGGAGCCAGCATACTAGCCATGGATCTTTTACTTTGAAGTAAAACACTTCAAACAAAGTAAGTACACGAACTCTGATACCAATTGAGATGGCTAGTATAAGCACCTAGAGGGGGGTGAATAGGTGCATAAACAATTTATCGAGATACGGAAGCAATACTTGGCAAACGATAGAAGGGAAATTCTTTCTTGATTAACAAAATGAAATACGATCAAAGTAAAGAGAGTAAGGAAGAGAAAATTGAACACGGGGTTTATAGTGGTTCGGCTTATTCCAAGCCTACGTCCACTCTTCCGCACTGACAACCCACTGGCTGGATTCCACTATGAACAAAAGAGAAGTTACACCACAGCTCTTCCTTGATTCCACAGTGTAGATGTTCTACTACACCTCCTCAAGGTCTCTTACAAATATAGACTCTCTTTTGAATACAATGATTCGCTTAAAGAAATTGTCTAAACAACATGAAACTTTTAGACTTTGAAATTTTTCTATTGTGTACTTCTTCAACAACTTAGAACGTCTTTTTTATATACTCCTTCATGCCATCATACCTGTTAGCACTTACCAAAGGAATTCCTCCAATCTACCCGTTGGACGGAATCAATTAAGAAGATTATTCAAGCTATTAAAGGAACGTGTCGATAGCCCATCAATCCTGTTCGCCCATACAATCAGAATCTCGGTTTCCATAAATAGAACCTTTCAAGAATATCCAGACAATCATCGGATTTTCAATCATCGAGTCAATCTCGATCAATCAAAGGATTCCGTTATGTCTTCTCCAGCCACAAGATCTTCTCCGGTTGATAAGGTCATCCCCTTAATGAATCATCCAAATCTGAATAACCTTTCTTCAACGGATTAGAGGTTGTCAATGAGGATAGACTTTGAGTCTTGAGTCTGGCTGTCCGGAGGTCTTCAGACTTTAAATAGTAGAGTCTGCAAAACCTTCAGATTAGACTAAAGGAAACGTTTTGTCAGCTTCAAAACACTTCAAGAAGATTTCTCCAACAAAAATGGAGCCTGGAATTTTGTGAAAAAATCAAATTCGACAAATTAAATAGGAGGAAATTCGGATGGGCAGCTAAAGGGGATTATTTGGCCATCAAAAAGAGTTTGTTTATGAGTGAAATGAGAGGAAATCAGCCATTGGTTGTCCCCTTGACATTGTGAGCTGAAGACTTTGGAGGCACACACTCAAGTGGCTTGATGTTTCCTTTGAGAGCTCATTGGCTGCTGTGTTGACTCCCTCTCCCCCTTGTCCCCTCCTTCATGCGCATCCCCCCTTAGCCGAACACCCATCTGCAGTTTTCTTCTTCTTTTTCTTCTTCATTTTTCCTTGTTGCCTCAAGCCCTACACCACCACACTAGCCGCCTATTTCAGCTGTCCCTCACTCACCGCCTTGTCCCTGAGTTGCTCCAGCTCCAGTTGACCAGAATCGTCCGCCAATTCTCGTTCGAGCTAACCATCGCCCCTGGCTGATCGTCCGCCTCGCTGTCTACGCCTTTCGTGCCAGCGTCCAGCTGCCGAGCCACCCGTCAGTTGCTAGCCCCGCTGTCCATTGTCCCTGTTCGCGTTGTTCCAGCCGCTCGTGTCCAGCTAGCCCGAGTAGCCTCCAAGCCGAACTGACCAACTCAGCCTTCCACAGAACCCGTTGTTTGAGCTCCGTTGGCAACACCGTAGGCGCAGGTTTTGGTAGCCTTCGCGCCGCCGTCACCGTGAGTTAACGCCCTAATCTTGAATTAGGAAGTTAATTGCACTTAGTAGGATTAGTTTAGTCTTAATTAGGATTAATGTAATTTAGTTAGTGTAACTAGTTAGTTAGTTAGTTAGTTTAGTTAGATGAACTAGATAGTTAGACTAGTTTAATAAGGGTTAGTTTGGTTAGGATTAACTACTCTAGGTTAGTTTAGTTAACTAGGGTTAGTTAATTAATCGTAGTTAGTTAACTATGGTTAGTTTATTTAATCATGGTTAAGTTAAATAAATTAAATTTATTTATTTTCTTGAGATTTATTAAATTAATTATAATTAGTGTAAATAATGATGGAATAGCCATTTATCAGAATTTTACGCTAATCGTTGTAGTTGAATTCATATGTGAAATTGATTGCTAAATTATGCAATTGAATACTTGGTGGTGATTTTTGGATTATTATTGCGAAAATCGAATTTATGGTATTTAAATAGAAAAATATCGGGTGTCAGCTTTTTATGCCAAAAATATTTTATGTACTATATAAAATCGTGGAATTTTGAAATGTGAGAGTATCACGTTTTATGGTTCGATTTGAACGTGTGGTCACGCACAATTATTTTACCGGGAATTTTTAATATGAAGAAAATTGGCCAAGTCCATTATTTGAAGTTGAGGTATTTGAGTGCAAAGCACGATATTCTTGGCCAAGTATGTGCCGGTGTGTGATCACCTAAATACCCTGATGCGTTTATGCAGGACGATACCTGATTAAGTTCGGATGCCCCACGTCAATGGATGCCAGTCGCAGTGGAGGCTGGACCAATGCTCCTTAAGAAATGCTGTCCTACTATGTTTACGCGGGACGATGCTGTGCCCAACGGAGTGGGACGACTCCCGGTTATGCTAAATGACTATTGACTGTTGAGTTGGACATGGCCGATGGATCGTGTGCCATCCCAGATTCTTGATTCTGTTTTCTATTGAATAAATCAGGCATTTCATTGATGCGCCTATAGGGTTGTTCTCAAAGCTGATCACTCTTGAGATAACTAGACTATTTGGGGAAATTATTAAGGAATTTTAAGACACTAGACTTGAGAATTCGACTAGGAATCGACTATTCAACCATGCTTATCTTTAGAGGCTATTACGGCACAGTTAAAAATCGATTTGAGATCAGAGATATGTTGGTTCGATAGAGATGTGTGGCTAATCGTGGGTGACACCACTAAATTGAAAAATTCTCGTTGATCGGTACTAGACTGATTTTTCCATTGTTTTGGTACCCTGTGTCCGTTTTTGAATCTTCGAGATTTTCACGACAACCGAGAGTCGCCAATGTGTCGAGTGGGTTCATTGTTGCTCGAAGAAAATCGACCACGAGTCATTTGCATTAAAAATTTGTGAAAGTTACCCTAAGTAGCCTTAGTCACGCTAAAAACGCGCCGAATGGAAATTAACCATGAATTTGAGTCTGATTTTAAAAATTGAAGATTCTATCATGTCACAATAAATTCTAGGAGCATCAATTCATTCTTAGAAGATTTTTCTGCAACTCGAGACTTTTTGGGAAAAAGTCGTCCTAGGGCTGTTTTTGTCCAGAAAAAGGCCGGGCCCATTTTTGATTGTGCAATTGGGAAGAAAATGGAATCAATTGGTGAGGAAAAGTACCAATTTGATCTTTGAGGTGTTAATTGGATTTTTGAGGGTCAATTGTGGTTGAATCAAGTGGGAATAAGTGCTCAATTGAAGCCAAAATTATTGAAATTCATAGCTCCCCCATTGCCTAGCCTTTTAAGACCATTTCAAGTGTCCAAAGATGTGCATTGGTGGCTTAAGGAGGGCCAAGGAAGACAGCCTTGGCTATGGTTGAGTCAAGGGGACAAAGGAAGAGAAGAATTGGCCATTGGTAGGCCCTTTGTCCCCTATCTCTCCCTCTCTCCCTCATCTACTGTCCAAGCCTTTTTTCTCTTCCATCCAAGCTGTCGTGCGAAGATCAGAAAGTCCAGGGGAGAAGTCGGAGCAGCTATGCCACCGTTGGACTGCAAGCCACATGCCGTTGTCACCGTTTCCGCCCTGCCTGCGTGCCACTGCTGCCCTGTGCCGTTTAGCCGTGCCCCTACCTCTCTCTCACCCTCACACCATCCTAGCTGCGTCCCAGGGCTGTTCCAAAAAGCTCAGGCCGTCGTTGGAGCCCCTGCTGCCGCCGTAAACTGTTGCCACCGCCCGTCGAGCATCCCTGTTGCTTCCGCCCACCTTGCCTCATCGAACCAGCCTTTGTTTTCTGGTTTTGCAGCCCAAAATAGAAGCAGAATTTGTGGGTTTTCCAGCACCTTCAAGGCCCGTTTTGAGGTGGTTCCGGGCCTTGGTTGCTTGGCCCGCTTTGGAGTTTTCCGTCCCCCGCGACGTTCTCTTGCTTAGTAGGTTAATGATACTTAGGGGTTGATTAGATTTAATTAAGTGTGATTAGGTGGATTGATTAGAGTAGAGCAATTAATTTAATGCTTTACTAATGCATGTTAGGTGGTTAGTTGTAGCAATTAGCAAGTAAATAGGTTATAGTATTTTTTTAACGAACCTCGGGATTTTTCCGGGTCCGTTTCGGCGTCCAATTAGGCATTGCGGGCCTAAGTTGGATTTATTGGTATTTATTTAATATTTTCCGTAATTATTTAATTAATTATTTATTTTTCGAAAATTAGACCGAAATAATCGGTGGCCGGAATTTTATGCTGATTACCGTGGTGCAGTCTGTTTATTTAAGCATTAATTTGTGCTGAAATGATTTAATTATGATTTTAGGATTTTTTTGGTGAAGGTAATAAAAGTGTGATTTTAGGATTTATTCCTAAATTAATCAATTTTGGTAATTAATTGGAAAAATAACTGGGCGTCGGTTGACAGCGCCAAAAATATTTTGGTGGACTGCAGAAAATGGTGGGATTTGTGGAAAGGAAATTATTATACTTTGGCTAAGGTCGATCGTGTACCCACACACGGCTATTTTATCGGGAATGATAAAAATGTGAAATTGGTTGTATGTTTGGAAGGGTATACTATATCAGCCTACGGACGATATGTCAGCTTAGTAGATAGCAGTATACCGGTATACACCACCGCCCGCGGTGGCTGCGTTGGCTTTGCGCTTAGTACCCTATCCGGGAGGGGAGGAGTTCGAAACTTCGTGGACGCGATGCTTCAATGCATAACGTGCAACTTACTTGTGGATGGGCCAGCGGTGGGGGCCCTACCCACTCCAGGGTTTACTCTCCGCCGCGAAGCGGCGCACGAAGGTTCCCTGGGTACCAAAAAAAAAAAAAAGTATACCGGTATACTATATCAGCCTACGAGTGATATGTTAACTTAGCAGAGAGCAATATATCTTATCAGCTTAGATTGAGCAATGTCGGTATACTATATCAGCCTAAGGGCGATATGGCAGTTTAGCAGAGAGCAGTATACCCGAGCATCTCAGAAACGAGTTATACTATTTATTTATCAGCTTAGTAGTGAGTAGTCCTAATATAAGTGGACTTTATAGATAGTATGAGATGAGTCGACGAAGAAAGGGTCGTGATGACATGTAATCGACAGAGTCGATTGATCGATGAGTCGATCCGAATTGATTAAGTGTTATGATTGCAAGTTTATGAATTGAACTGACTTGTAGGAAGGAACTGAGGCTAAGGTAAGTCCTTTGACTCGTGTTGTGATTAGGCAGCCCTTAAGGCGTATTGGCTTCCTAATCGAGTCTTAGAGGATAGAACTCGCTGAAATGTTGTCTCACCCTATTGTGGAATAACATTTTAGGCCCGTAGATGGTAGCATCTCCACCTCCCCCCATGCATTTTGATATACCTAAGGAGATCACAGAGATAGGGTACCACATCCCGATACACTACCACCTTGAGGGACTAGAGTACGTCTTGGTGAAATCAACTGTCTAGGTTGATGTGAGTAAACCTCAGAAGAGGCCTCACAAATATCAATTGTGGTATCACCATTATGATGATGGGCCAAGGGAGGGTCCCATATTGGAAGGTGATGTGCCTTTGTACGTGTTGGAAGTGGCGTTCAGAAAGGGAACTGTAGATCCCAAGGATGGAGCAGTGATTGACGCTAAGGACCCAAAGCTGGAAGGCGATTTTGACTCTCCTATGTTCTCTGTTGTGGACTCCAGCTGGAGTGAGGAGGAAGGAGAGATCATTGAGCAGGAGGAGGAACCTAAAGAGGATCTTGAAGAAGAACCTGATGAGGAGCCGGAGGAGGATCCAGAGGAGGATCCTGATTATGACCCCAACGAGGATTGAGACCCCTACCCTATTTTGCAAACCCTGAGTCGTGAACCTATTTGTGATAGATCTGACTTTGTTGATAGTATTGTATTATATACCATAAGGTTTGCTTTGTATAAAAGTGTAATTGTGGTTTTTCAAGTTTGACAAATATAGCCCTACTTTTCTATCCCATTATTTTATTGTTTGGGGATTTTATATCTGCTTCCGCATTCGTATTAAAAAGAAAGGGCTGGCAATGCATCTTGGGACGTCGCTATTAATTGACCAGGTGAGGGATGGGTGCGCACTCGAGGATTAGGGCGTTACAGGTCGTAATAACTGGGACACATGTGAATGATTGAGGTAGCCGCGCCTGATTATGAGACAAATTTGTATGGCACGGAATGGGACGTGTCATAACGGTTTAGCCTTATAATCAGGACCCATGTGATTGTTTGAAAATGAAATGAAATGTCCTGGTTATTAAATACATTTACTATGTGCATATGATATATGTGATGAGCTAATGTGCAGGGAGGTGCTGAAGCGAGGTAAGTTGTGTGTGATGCCTGTTTAGGCTGCCTCTGAGTGAATCTCGTCCTAATCGGGGTTTAGGGTGTTGACTCGCTGAGATTTTTATCTCACCCCATCGTGGTTAACCTTTTTTCAGGTCCTTAGATGGAGGTCCGTCACATCCGTTTTGGGTGTCCATAGGAGGTGGAGATTGAGTTTGCCCTTATCCCCATCCTCGGGACCACCTGAACCCGTGAGCTTATGGTGAGCAGTATTTGGGTCGATGAGGGCCTACCTCACTTGGTACCTCATCGCTTTAAAGCGTGGTTCCTTAACAAGCCTAATGAGGTTTGGGAGGGTCATTTGGAGGGTTTTGACAAGCCTACCGTCGAAACCGAGTATGAGGAGGTACTCCACCCCATGGACATCGATGTTCTAGAAGATATCATGGCGAACTCGGGGCTCAAGATTGATGGGCCCGGAGTAGAGGTAGCTGATCTTTTGGACATCGACATCCTAGATGGTGTCGTGGAGGATCCGGAGCCAGAGTCAGTGGGATCTGGGGCTTAGGTTGCCTAGGACCTTCTTTTTGAGATAGATATTTTGTATATAGACTAATAGGGCTAACCTGATGTGTTTATAAAGTGCAATTTGTGAAATAAAAACGTTGGCATGTTTTTAGACTATCCTTGTGTTTAATTGTTGTATGGGGTTTATGAGTTTGCTTCTGTATGTACATAAAATGAATGGGTCGGCGACGCGTCCTGGGAACGTCGCAATTTAATCGACTACTGAGGGATGTGCACGTGCCCGGGGTTTGGGGCATGACATCCCTGCTCGGAGTGGTATTAGAACTGGTTAGTGTCTGGAGTGATAAGGTGCGATGAATCTTGAGATAGTTTGTAGGAAAGACCTTTTCTTTATGCTGACGCCTATGATTGACTAATTGATTGTTTTGTGTGGGTCGCTCAAATTCCTAATTCTGTGTTAAAATTGGAAAAACAGGTTCTATAAAGAGTCTGCATAATGAGTGATCTGGAGCAGAGGACTCCTCGAAAGAGGACCGTTGCGTTCATTTCCCGGGGTAGGACGCCGACTAGTAAGCGCAAATAGAAATTCTACAGATTATCATCTATAATAGGACCTATTGGTTTCGATTATCGCATTATAGCATCCAAAACTAATTGGTTAGCATGTATAACATGAATATTTTATGATCTAAAGCTTTATAACACGTGATCACCCTGTAATAGTCCTGTCACCTAGTATTAGACAATCCAACTAAGAACATATATTAGGATCATGAGAAGCTTCATTAACTTTCCTTTTAAAAACCATTTGGGCTTACATATGTCAACCTAGATTACTTACAAGTTCTTCACCTATGTATGACATATATTTACATGTTCTTAACAAAAGTGTAAATAATCAGCCAGGAAAAAGGGCGAGAGGGGTTCCTAATTTCACTACCCCCACACTAGCCCACGTCCATCCAAAAAACAAAAGACGTCTTCTCCGGCTTCATCATGATTTGGGTGCCTAAGCACCTCCTGCCCCAGCTCCAGGTCCTCCAGCACCGAACTGAAGAGGGCCAAACAGCTCCCCTTCATGGTTAATGAACCAAGCAACGAATTTCATAGGAATCAGTCTACCCTACCATTGTCCATCCAAAGTGTAGCCTCATATCTCGTGTAAATCAGCTCGATATCGGGATCATACATGTCGTGGAAAGAAGCATCAATGCACACTATCACCCTATAATGAGCAATCGGTGGTACATCCATACTAACGATCTGAAAAATAGAAAGGAATGAGTAATGCCCAGTAAAGAAATAATAAGACCCTAAGCTAGACAATTCACAGTTGCCAAAGAAAGCAAGAGAACTCACATGCCAAGTGGAATTTACATTATAGTGTGCATATCAAAGTCCAACCTTGATCAGTTTACCCACCGGAACACAAGCCGGCCCAATCGAGTCACTTCCAGAATCCCACATCCGAATTTCCACGATATTGCTATCATGGGCATCTCACTCCGAGGCATCCCAGTATCACACAACACTCAGCATCCCAAGATCACTCAGCATCGGGCATCTCACTTCGAGGCATCCCGGTATCACACAACCAAGGCAACCCTGATCATACACAAGGGCATCTCAACTCTGAGGCATCCCAGTATCTCACTCAACCGAGGCATCCAAGATCACACAGCATAGGCATCCACTCCCCAGGGCATCACTGGCATCGCAGTACCGATTGAAATCTCTTACTCATTTAATTCACATATTCCACACATCACACATTTGAATAATATCACATCACAGCATGCACAAGACCTCGAGAGTACACAATTACTTCAAGCAAGACTCATGCTCACACAACACTTCATTCATGTGGCACTCATTGCACACACATGCCACAATTCGTAACCACACAATGACCACACGCAAATTATGGAAGAGGCATGCTCATGCAAAAAATAACTATTATTTTAAGACCATTAGACTCCCTATATTCCATGAAAATCAGGTACAAGAGGCACCGCATCCATTGCATAGTGTCGGATCAAGGCAGGATACAAACTTACATGGGCAATTTCAATCACAGAAGCAGAAAGTACACCAAAACTCATTGAAATGCTACGAAATTCTAGTATGTTATAGACAGGACATAGATTAACATTTTTGGTGAAGAAACCTAAGCCTATATCTCAATGTATAAAGAGCAGTAATTTGCTGTCTTTACCCTTAAATTCCGCGACAACTTCCAGATGAAGTGCCTACTGAAGAAAGATCATTTCACTGCCCAAATCTCAACCGTTTGTTCTCAAATTTTGATATGTTGTTCCTAAATATGTGTCCTACAACTTTCATGAAGAGTTTAAGGTCCAATTCCATCTAGAAAATTACAGAAAATTCGTAGAACTACCTAAGGTTCTGCTGTTTTCTGCAGGTTAGCTTACTGTTCTAAGGGAGAATGTTCTCGCCAACACGTTTTCGCAAGAATCTCACTACAACTAGTGGTCCAAGCCTAAAATAGCTAGTACACTTTTTAGAAAACTAGTTCTTTCCTTTAACTACACCTTTAAAACCCCTAGCGACGCATAAACTAGTAAGTTTTCCATCTCTGTCTTTCCCAACCAGAACATCCCGAACCACTATCCCCATCTACAGCTCAACTAGACTATCTAGCTCATCTACAACCTCTTTTAGTACCCCGACACCTCTCCAACAACACTCAAAAGTGACCTCAGTAGCTCTTCGCCTACACACAGCAACCCACAGCTCAATTCAAGACTTGTATTCGCATCTCGACTCCTCGATAGCAATATGCAACGCCTATCCATCACTCAATAGTTGTCTTCCCACCAACTCGACCAAACTCAGCTCCCTCGCACTCGATTCTTTAACCATTCGAAGCCCTATCATGACATGCAAAGACTCACAGCTTCGTTTGAGTGCTCATCTAGCATATTTCAACTCAAAACAGAATCATCAAACCTAATCCTCCACCATTCAGCGTGCTCCGCAAATTCCCTCAACAAACAGCGAATAATTTCTAGCTTAGGAACTCATCATTTCCTTATTGGTTGCTTGGCTTCGCTGGTGGCTCAATGCTCTCGAAGAATCTACTTTTGAACTCATGCAAGAAGAAGAAAAGTCGCTGGAGCTGCTAGGCTTTGCTTCTGCTCGAGCCGTGAAAGGAAGGAGAAGAGAGAAGATTTTTGGATTTGTTTTGGGGTGAAGAGAGTGGCGTGAATTATGAGGAAGATGGCTGTGAGTGTGTTTAGAATTTTTTATTTTAATTCCCAAAGAAATAAGTAATCATTAGAAAGATTAATCATCTTCGGGTTGGGGGAAACCGAAGGGAAGAAATGGGTGTCGTGGCTTCCATGCACGTCTTATTTTTCATGGTCGACACCTGGCGTTTGAGAATAGTTAACTTCTAATCCATGTCGTTAGTTAGTCTATTAGTTTCTAATGTCTTCTACTTAGTTTCGTTTCGAATCCACAAAATTTTTGATCCTCTCGTAACTATACAAATCTATGAGTTCGTACGAATCGAATTGACATGTTAACATCTCGGCACTAATCTACAAACAAGAATTTATCATGAGAAATTACAAAAGTTAGTAGTCGACAATAGAATTACAATCACTTATAAGTTTTATATAAAATTTCTAATCAAATTCCTCATAACGGTAATCTATAACTTAATTGAAAATTAAAGCGCTCGGGCCTAATTACCCATCTCTCGGCCCACTGCGCTCATCCCACGACATTTCACGGCCCATTAGACTTAATTCACAAATTTAATGAACCCGACTCTTGGCCCGCTCCAAGCCAAGCCCAAGTCCATATCCTATCCTTTGGCCAATCGAACCTATAGACGATATCTTTGTGTGGTCCATTAACTACTTAAGCCCATACTTTCCTCACGGCTCATCAGGCTTGTCATCTGGCCGGCTTCAAAAATAATCCAAGCCCTTAACAGTCCTATTACACTTATAGGGTTGGTAAAAAATTAGGATGTCACATGATCGGTATGATCGGTTTGACGCCGGACCAGTTGACTGGTCAACGGTCGAGTTGGGTCGGGTCGAGTCCCGGGTCTCGAGTGAGGTCGTCGGTCGGTTGCCAATCAGCCAACTGCCGCTAGCAGTGACGTTATTGATTACATCATTCGGCAATTACCGACTGTTGGATAACATCAGCACATGTCAGTTCGCCGAGGCACGTGTGGCGCTCACATACTAGGCATGCCCAGCGCATCTGGCGCATGGCACCCACACGCCACAGCTTCTGGCCGTGCGTATGGGCGTGTCCGGCATCCTCCAGTGGTGTTCGATCCGTCGTTCGGCTTGTCTCAACGAGTTCTTTTACCTTGTATATTTAAAAATTTATTTTGGCGGAAAAAATATTTCGAAAAATGACCAAAACTGTATGGGTGTACGCGGCCCCAAATTCGTTCTTCGCTTCGGTTTGTTTTCAACGATTCATATTGCAATTCCGAGCAATAAATATCTAGACAGTGTAAATTTCATTCTCTTGATCTCGATATCAAATGGTAAACGAGAAGATTCGATAAAAACAAGACAGAAATCACAACAAGGTTCTGATACCGATGTTAGTAGAAAGTCGACGGAAGACGACTTACCTCTTTCAGATACGCAATGAACAATTTACCCCAGAACAATCATTGAATTGCGGATGAATGACGAACAATATTACTTCACGTTGGTCAGAATGTAGTCACGAGGAAAACATCCAATTTTCACAGCATAAATGCAAACTGTTTTCATAAAGGAGAAATGGAACGCCTTTTTTTTTTTTTTTTAATGGAAATGGGACAAGAAAATGTGAACAATTTCTTTATGAAGGTACGTTTTGCCAACCGTCCTAACGGTTATTTTCAGAAGAATTTTATATGACTCTCTCATACATTTTCAATTGGTGTCTTTCCATCGTAGCATATTAAGACGAAATGGTGCATTCTAATCGCACCTCATTATGGATGTACTAATAAAGTACAATAGATACAAATAAGAATAGTACCATTAGCACGTTAGATTCGGTCTTCTCATCACGGTAATTCCCGATGATTTAGAGCTTGCGAATGGTTTAAGCCTAATGTGGAGGCATTAGCCTTGCCATGCCTCCAGCAAATTCTCCCAAAGAGAGTTGATCTTCATCTTCTACCATGATGGTTGGGATCTCGACTTCGCCGTCAAGGCTCGCGCCCATTTATGAGCTGCCGTCGTGAGATGTGTGGACGAGCTACCTCGTGAGCCATGGACGAGGCCAGATCTGGAGGCACAAACGCATCAAACTTCGCCATCGAAGTCGCCAGTGCCGTGTCCAAGCCGAACATTGCTGCGAGCCCAAGCCGAGCCACCCCTCCGTAGTCATAATGGTCGGCTCCGTCTAGAAGACAGGCAGTACTTCCGTCAAATCAGCTGCTGATGTGACACTACGAACACATGTCAATTTGTCAGTGAATCTAATTAGATAAATATTTGACACATCCGACGTGGTACCATGGAATGGTCGAATATATTTTTAAATCACCTCATTTAGATGAAGATGCCTCGGATGTTTCTGGACACAAACGCTTGGACAAATGTTGCTCATGGCTCTATAGACCTAGTCAAACTCGGCAGCGCAGATCGGTTGTAGACATTTGAAATCTACTTAGAAAATCTACTTAAAACTAGTTCTTGGGGGAATTAAGAAGAAACCCGCAATTTCTTCTTTCAACTTTGTCCCTGTCCTTTACTTACGAATATGCACAATTATGAACCTGCGAACTTGACCTACATAGACTAAATGCATACAATCTCCCCATCAAATTGTCCCTAGATGCATCCCCCAATTTCCTGAACACGGCATGTTAACTTAAAAAGCTCCTTTTATAGTCTTATTTAAGCCTGCGCATTCCCTTATTCTTCAGCTAAGATTATTCAACTTGATGGATCGTGGTAGGAAAGATGCTTGAAATGAGCACTAGCGTCATAAGTGCATTTACACTTAGTCTTTCAATCGATACAGTTGCTAATGATTTTGAGCTAGCATATAATTTAAGCACAATGAGCAAGCAGCAGTCTTGCTTTACATTCGATTTGCCCATTTTTGTTCCGGCGAAATTTGCGATCCATTTCATGAACTATCCAGTTTTCTCCAGCGGCTGTCCAACTTGCAATTTGATAACTACGTCGAGAGCAAGCAAGTTGAGAAATTCACAGCCGTCCAAGATTGGAGACGAGAAGTCAAAAACTACGGATGGAAGTCTAAGGTGGTTAACATCTTGAAGAGTCTCCCATGAGCAACGAGCAATTTGACAAAAAAATCAGAATAAAATTGTCCCGCTTGTAGTATAAAGTTGTAGGACAAAAAACCCTGTAAAACAAGTCAGCTTTTCTGTAAGACATGAACGAAATAAAACAAATAAAATCGGTCCATAACGTTATGTCAGCTTTACTGTTTTTTTTTTTTGGTCGAAAGAGAACTTATATTATATTAAGGAACATTACAAGCTAGAGCCGAAGCATCAGAAGATAGAATAGATAGGAAAATAGCAGGAGGGAAAAGAAGCCAGTTGATGGGTGGGCCTTGATCTCTGTGGGCTTTAGCAGCCCAGTCGGCTGCTAGGTTAGCCTGACGCCGGATATGCTGTATCGAGAGATTAGGGCATTGTAGCAGAAGATCACTGAGGATTGCGAAGAGGTGTTGGTCCTTCCATGGCGGCTGCTGTTTCGTACGAATGATCTCCACCAACTTAAGGCAATCAGATTTGATCACCGAACGATGAAGCTGGAGTCCCTTCTGGATCATCCGTTGAAGAGCAAATATTAGGGCATAGATCTCGGCTTGGAATGCGGACTGGGCAGGCACGGATCTGGTAAGCACATCCTGTAATATGCCTTGACTATCCCGGTAAATACAAGCGATGGATCCTTGCTCTGATTCTTGTCGAAAAGCCCCATCAATATTGCACTTTATATAGCCTTCAGCAGGTGGTTTCCATACATTTTCGAGACTGACCAAAGTGTTTTGGGTGTTCTGTGGCGAGGGCTGTAAATTCTTGAAGATGGTGCTTTGGGTAAGAGCATCATTGACGACTTGAAGCGGATCCAGTGGAATCTGACGGAAGACAGCATTATTTCGATGGCGCCAGATTTCCCACAGAACGTGAGCGATCACTTCAAAATCTGGAGCCGCTTGTGGGACGGAAGCTCTGTCAACAACCCAGGCATCAAATCTGCTAACTGAGGTAGGTGATATCCTGATTCGAATTTCTTCATGATTCCAAATATCATTGGTCCAAGGGCAGAAGAAATATAGGTGCTCTATGGATTCTGGGACAAAATTATTGTAGAGAGAACAGTAGGGATTCGAAATGATATGGCGTTGATAGAGGTTTGATTTTGTAGCAAGTGCATTTTTGCATGCTAACCAGAGAAAAACCTTAAGCTTTGGAGCCGTACGCATGTGCCAAATTTTCCTCCACAACTGGGGCGGGTTAGTGTAAGAGGATGAGGGTTTATGTATTGGTTGCTGAGAGTTTGTTGACAGAAAATGATAACAACTTTTAACTGTGTAGGTACCCGAAGGTGTCTCTGTCCAAATAAGTTGATCATGAAGGAGGGACGCATTGATGGGAGTCTTGAGGATTGCTATACTGACCTGGACATCGAAGAATGCAGTAACAAGGGATGACTTCCATTCAGAGTGCGTGGAATCAATGAGATCAGCAACTAGTTCAGGTTCCCCTTCCACTGGTACGCCTCCTATCGGACCTGTTGCTAACCAATTAGCTTCTCTGATGTGTATCTGTGATCCATCACTTACTAACCAGCGTAGTTTAGGAGAAATTGCTGCACGACCTTTTAATAAGCTCTGCCATCCCCAAGAAGGACGATGTCCTAAGGGAGCAGTTTGAAAGGATGAGTTTCTAAAATATAAGCCTTTAAAAAGCTGGCTCCAGATAGCTTTAGGTTGCTGTAAAAGACGCCACGCTTGCTTTCCAAGCATGGCTTTGTTAAAATTAATTAAATCTCTAAAGCCCATTCCCCCTGAAACCTTTGAAAGCTTTAATTCTGCCCAATTTTTCCAATGAATTCCAGATTGGTTGTTATGTTTACTCCACCAGAATGCTGAGATATTCTTTTCTATCAATCTACAGAGAGACAACGGAAGCTTGAAGATAGACATGGCATACTACGGTAAGGCCTGAATAACTGATTTCAATAAAATTTCCTTTCCACTTTTCGATAAAAACTGTTCTTGCCAACCTGCTAACTTAGCATTAACTCTTGCCAGGATCCAGGAGAACATCTCCCTTTTGGATCGGCCCCAATCCGAGGGGATACCCAGGTACTTTCCATACTTACTGAGAATAGGTACTCTGAGTTCTTGTGCTAGATTCTGTTGTAAAGAAATAGGACAGTATTTGCTAAAGAACACACCTGATTTGTTTCTATTAATGAGCTGGCCTGTAGCAAAACAATACTGGTTGAGTAGATTGGCAAGGTTTTGACATTCAGACAGTGTTGCTTTAAGGAAAAAGACTGAATCATCAGCAAAGAAGAGGTGAGATAAGTTAGGACAGTCTCGATTGAATTGGATCCCCTTTATATTACCCATTTCCACAGCTTGAGTGATTGTAGTGGAGAGAGCGTTGGCTAGTAAAATAAAGAGATATGGAGATAGGGGATCACCTTGGCGCAGGCCTCTAGTAGGCTTAAAGTAAGGGAGTTGGTCGCCATTAAAACGAATGCTAAAAGAGACTGTAGTAACACAGGCCATAACCCGAGTAACCCAACTGTCATGAAAACCCAAATGCTTCAAATAAGCTTCCAGGAAGTCCCATTCAACCCTATCATAGGCTTTTTGCATGTCTGTTTTGAGAATAAGGTTGAATCGTTTCTTACATGCTCGCACTTTAAATTGATGCATGACTTCTTGAACCACCATAATGTTGTCCTGTATCTGTCGGTCACTAATAAAAGCTGCTTGCTCATTGGAAATCAAAGTAGATAGCCAAGGTTTTAGTCTGTTGGCCATAATTTTGGAAATAATCTTGTAAGCATAATTGCAAAGACTTATCGGTCGATACTGTTCAATGCTTTCTGGATGCTGCACTTTAAGGACTAAGGCAATGATCGTTCTATTTAGTTGAGTAGGCATACAACCTGAGGTGAAGAACTCTTGAACTGTTTGAATAACTGTGGCTTTGATAACCTTCCAGTGATGTCGATAGAAGAGGCCAGGAAGACCATCAGGGCTAGGAGCCTTCGAAGCTCCCAACTGGAAGGTAGCTTGATAAATTTCCTCCTCTGTCACCTTACTCATTAAATGGTCATTCATTTCAGGTGTAACCACTGATGGACATTGCTCGAGGAAGGGACGAAAATCCCGGTTACCAACAGATCGATACAGCTGAGAGAAAAATCCTTGTGTGAGATCTTTGAGCTGTTCTGGTTCTCTAATCCATTGCTGGTGAGTATCCAGGAGCATTGTTATCCTATTATGTTGTCTTCTTTGCATAGTGTAGGCATGAAAATACTTTGAATTGTGATCTCCCCATTTCAACCATTGAATGCGCCAGCGCATAGCCCATAATTGTTCATCTTGAGTCCATAGTTGCTGGATTTCACATCTAATAGCATGGGCTTGCTCTTTATCCCCTTCCTGATAGGTTGTTCGATTTATAATTGTTTGTAGTTGAGATTGCAGGTAAGATATGCGTTGATGACAATTGCCAAAACGTGCTCTGCTCCAGCGAGTTAGTCGAGTAGCAACTGCCTGTAATTTGGAGATCAACGAGGTACTACTGTTTTCCCATGCCTGTTGAACCATATTGTGACACTCTTCATCTTGATTCCAGAAAGCTTCATAATGAAAAATCATTGCATGCTTGACAGATGGTGGATGAGCTTGCATCAATATAGGACAATGATCCGAGCCAACAGGTGGTAGGGCTAAAACTTCTGCAGAAGGATAAGACATCAGCCAATCCAGTGAACAAAACACACGATCAAGCTTCTCCTTGACCAGAGCATCCCCTTCTCGGTTATTTGACTAGGTGAATTCGCAACCTTTAGTTTGTAATTCAAGTAAGGCACAATCATTAATAACATTGCGAAAGGATGTCATTCGCGAAGTGATTGCAGGTCGCGTGCCCATTTTCTCCCAGGGAGAGAGGAAATCATTGAAATCACCAATACATAGCCAAGGTAAATGATTTGCAGCATGTATGATTCTGATGGTATCCCAAAAATCCTGATGGAGCTGATATGTTGGAGGTGCATGCAAACAGGTGATATGCATGGAGGCTGTTGTCTTAGGATCAAGAGCAAGGAAATCAATAATCTGAGCATCCGTATGTACAACAGTGACTTGAAAGGTGTCATTCCAAAACAGAGCAAGACCACCCTTGACGCCAACTGGGTCCTTCACAAAGGAGTGAGTATATTTAAACTTACGTTGCAACCTATTCAGAAAATGTTGATCATGCTTGGTTTCCATTAAAAACACAAAATCGGGCTTATCACAGGCTAACATCGCCTTTAATGCTTGAATTGTCAGGGGATTGCCCAACCCCTGACAATTCCAACTGAGGATCTTCATTGGGGACCCGGTGGCTGTTTAGGGCCAGCCGCTAAAGCCCAAAGATCAGGAGTAGGTGCCTCCATAACTGGAGTATCCAGAAGGAGGGACTCATCCAAAGCTACAGATGATGGAGGTTTAACATCATAGGGTGAATAGCGTTTTTTTAAAATATTTTATTGGAACCCCCAAGTGGCATTGGGCGAGGAATCTTAGGTCTCTTCTGCTGTTGCTTGTCCATTGGTATGGCCTGAGTGTTTTTCATCTTTACTGCTGCAGGAACTAAATCCGTAGTGATAGCAGTTAAAGTTGCAGGTTTCAGATACTTGGATGACCCCGAAGGTATGACAGGGACAGAAGAAGCAGCCTCTGTTTCAGGCACAGGAGGAAGAGCTGGAAGGGCAGGCTGTATGTGAGGTGGAGTTTCAGGTACCGTCTCTTCCATTGACTCAACTGGTACTTTAGGGTTATAAAATGCTTCCCAATAAGGACTGAACTGTTTAATCTCTGCTCTGAGCCAAGGTCCAAATATCATCGTGTCCCGACCCTCAAATTGTGATTCATCATAAGGGTACTCTGGACATGAAGCTGCATAATGTCCAAGCCTTCCACAGGAGTAGCAGTAATGAGAAAGTCTCTCATACCGAAAATCAAGCCAGAGGGTTTTGCCTTCGATACTGATAAGTTTGCCAGTTTTCAAAGGTTCTTTCAAATCTAATTCAATTCTTATTCTTGCAGAGATGTCCGTTTTGACTTCCTGAACTTTTCCTATCTGGGATACAGCTCTACGCAGGATGGGAGGAGAAGTCCATTCCAAAGGTAAGCCTATAACATGAACCCAGAATAGACATTTGCCGAAATCATAGTGTTGTAGGGGAGTATTAGGTTGCCAGGGTCGTAGGTTAACTAATTGACCTGAAAATAACCAAGGGCTACCATCCAAAACGCGACGTTTTTCCATTTCATTTCTAAATTTGATTATATACAGCCCTGTATCTGCCGAAGTAATCTCTAAATGATCAACTCTCCAGGCTTTCTTCATCGCAACTTGAAAGGTGGATAAATTCACAGTAGGATTGGTAAAGATATTACCCACCAGAATAAGGCGACAATCCTTCAGTTTAGCCGACGCAGGGATGTCATCCCAAACCTCCAACTCTTGTTCTGAGCATAATCGCCCCAGCCGATGGCACAAGGAAGCAATTCTGGAGGTATTTTCACTTTCATCCATTGTTAAGGTTACTGAAGTACTCTAGGATGAATAATTTGAAGAACAGATGGCTGAAACTGAGATTTGTAAGGGTTGCATGTTACAGATCGGGAACATGCAAACTAGGAATGCTGGTAATTGAGAGAGATAGAAGAAACCAGTGGAACCGGGGAAAGAGATAATGAAAGGGGATGGAAGAAATTGAGCATGCAGAGGACGGGATAGAAAGAGAAGCAGTTAGGGAGGATTTTGCGAGGAACATCGGTGGTTCAAGTGAAAGGCGGAGATTCGACAAAGAGCTGAGGAAGATGAAGACATGGTTAGAAACTCGAGCATCACGCGAGAGAAAACTCTAACATAAACGAGAGAAAACAGGATATGACTAAGCAACGTCAGCTTTACTGTTTGAATGCATTTAAGTTAAAAAAAATTGCTTTGTGGACGATCCCTCTAGAATATAATATTCTAACGATTTTCCTAGTGACTTGGTTCTCTATTTCTATTTAAGACAATCCTTAAAAGAGTATTTTGCTTCCACCGAGCTAAAAATGGATATATTAAGTTTCTTCCCTGATAGAAAGAGCAAGAAAACCAAGTCATGTAACAAAATTAAGCAAGTTACATACTCAGATCACTTGCACCACTGCATTCAGAAAACATGGCAATAAAAATTCTTGAGAAAGTTTCGATTCTTCCTTGCGTGCCTGATGTAAAAGTTTTGTTGGCACGTAATCTTTTTCATTTTGACATTCAATCTTTCAACAGCGGAGGCGGTGAGCAATGCACATTAGGAGGATGGAGAGCCGCCTTGGCCATCGCTGGGGACGTATCAGGGTGCATTTGGTTGGGCCACCCCATGACGTGGATTTTGATCCTGTCCATCGTGTCGATGGCTGTGGCGAGGACTTCCCTGATGTTGCTGTGCTCATGGCAGTGTATTAGCCCTTCAGAGCACGCATTTGAAGGCATTAGGCTTTTTTTCCCCTTCTAATCTCGAAGACCGCAAGCGGGCGCGCAGCTGCATTGGCTTCTTTGTGGATGGATCCAAGCCCGGCGCGATTGGCTGCTGATCTTTTGGTCACGGAGAAGATGCAGATGAAGCCCTGCGCAGGGGACTAAAATCAATTTCTGCAACAACATCAGCTAAGAAAATGTTGTTCTGTGATTGTGATGATTACTTCTTCGGTTTGTTTGATGTCCAATCCGACCACTCCCTTATGCTTAGTCTGGTCTTTTACCTAATACTAAGCGTGGAATTTTAATTAGAAAGACAAATGGAACCTAGAATTTTGTTTCCCTTAAGGTTTCCAATTTTGATACCATATGAGAATTTTGTGGGATCACTGCCAACTGTTTTAAAAGTTTAACTTATTAAATGGAAATGTGATTTAATATTTAATTATTCTAAAAGTATAAGTGATCATTTACTAAACCATGCTTTTGTTTATCATGATTTTAATTTACCAATATGATGGTCCTTTGTGGGACAGGTATGAGTTAGTGACATAATATTTGTGAAAAAAATTTGAAGTTGAAAGTTAACTTACAGTTTGCTTCTTAAGTCTTATAAAAATCTAAGAACAACACAAGCTCCTCTTTGTGGGGGCAAACGTATAATACGAGCTTCTTAGCGAAGTAAACATTACGGTGTTTCATCATTAATCACTGGTCTAGGATCCCGTATGATGAAAAAAAGAAAAAAAGGAGACGTCACCCAGTGTGCAAAATTGACTGGCTATACATGCATAAAAAAATGTAAGATAGTACGGACGTAAAATAATTTAATTGCATCGGAATTAGTATAACGAGCACAAAAATTTGACTTATGAACATCGTTATGAATTTATGATACAATAAGGCATATTACTACGATTAGACTTTGTTAGCAATTTACTAAGAATGGGTATAATTAAGGTCATCAAGGATTAGCACTCGCTCAATTTACTAATTACAAGGAAAATTACTATTTAAGAGATGCATTACATCTTATGGGGTAAATTGCTACTTTGAATTACTTTCTATAAGACTTATTATTGTCGTAAGAGATGTTACTACTTTGAAGGCAAATCACTCGTTTTGTCTCTTGTAATTATCTATTGATAATAACTGGTAGTTCATTGTGGTTAATTTATTTCAATTGTTAATAGTCCCAATGTACTTCATAACTCGATGAAGATACTACTAAGTGTTCCTACCATGGTGTAATTGCCCTCGACATGTCATAAATTGCAGTTACTGGCATTAGTAATTACACCTCCAACAATTGTAATTTGCCTCAAATCATTGTGATCTCAATTGCACCTATAGTGAGTACTTTCCTTTTTCATGTAGTAATTTAGCTACATAGTAGGGGTGAGCACGGTTCCCGAGTAGAACCGGGAACTGGAGAACCGAACCGCCCGGTTCTTAAGAGACCAGTTCTGGTTCCCGGTTCCCTTTTTATGGGAACTGGGGTTCTCGGTTTCGGTTCCGGTTCCTATGGGAACCGAAACCGGCGGAACCAGTGGAACCGGAACCGGGGGAACCGGCGGAACCGGTTAGATTTTAAAAAAAAAAAACCCTAGAGCACCCACGTGACTTCTCCCCTTCCCCTTTCTTTTTCCCTCTCTCTTTCTTTTCTCCCCTTTTTCCTCACGTCACTTCCTGCCCCCCAACTTTTTTCTTTTCTTCTCTCTCTCTCCTCTTTCCCCCTCTTTCGGCCGAAACCCCACCCCTCCTCCTCCTCCTCCTCCTCCTCCTCCTCCTCCTCCCGCTTCTTCTTCTTCCTTCCTCTTGCTGCCTGCTGCTTCACCCACCACCACACCGCCGCCCCACGCCTTACTCACCACCACCTCTTGGCCACCGAACCACCACCACCCACCGCTCGTCTGACGAGCCGTCTCGCCGTTGAGCCCGACGAGCTGTCGCGCGCGCTGCTCCTCGCCGCCGTGAGCCACCGCCGCCGTCCCCAAGCCACCGTCACCACCTCTTGCCACCGCTCGGTTGGCCGTTCGGGCCGTCGTTGCTTCGAACCGCCACCGCCTCCGCTCGCTCGCCCGTCCTAGTTAATTAGATATTGTTACTATTATCATATCGTCATTTATATAGCATCCCGATTGTTTCCCTTTAAGCTTGCAAAGGGTAATTGATGTCCCGAACTAGTTTGGTATCTCTTTTTTGGGAAACTTAGGAGGGGCCTCTTCGCAGTTTAACTTATTCAAATTGCATTGAATATTTAGGGGCCTCGGAATTTTAAGAGTGTCAAGAATACAGTCAAAAGATTGGAAGATGCTCCTGTTATGTATAAAGGTCCTGAAAGAGTTCAGTTACTTAGAAGATGGGTGGCTGTGCTCAAGGATGTTGAAAAATCATTTGGAGGTACTGCTGAAGAGAAAGAAAAGAACCTCGAGCAGAATCCAGCTCTGATGAAGCGAAGGGAAGGATAGTCCGAAAAGTCCATCAATGGTAATCAAGCAGCGTGTTTACAGCATATGTCCACTTTCTGTCTCTCTGAATTTTAACCTAAGTGTGTTGCTAGTTGTTTTCTACTCTGCTAAAAAGAAAAAAAATGCTTCCTGTGCTCATGGTGCTTCTAAGGATCGAGCATTCTGCAGCTTTACATTCTGATTTGATATGACTATGAGAGTTAAGGTAGCAAGATTTTGATGGTGTGGTGTGACTATGAATTGCATTCTGGGTTGGTTCCATGAACGAACAGTGTATAGCCAAAATTATTAAGTCCCACACCATCAAAATCCTTTGAGTGCTGATGGTAGTGCTGCAAGGTATATCGAATTATGATTTCTTGGACCTTGTGTTGCTCACGCTGCAATTGACCCTTAATTTTTGCCTTTCTTCTTTCCTCAAGGATATTATTGAGAAGATTGCACTTGTACAACATTGAAAGAATCGATAGTGCATCACTTTGTATGGCTTTATCGCATGTCTTTGCTCTCTAGTTGATCTGGAAATTGTTGGCCTGTAAGTTCTTTTTCATTTAGTGTTGTGTTTCCAGAAGTTTTTGCCCCTGATACTAACAAAATTATTCTGTTTTGGCTGTGACCAACTTTGATGAAAAAAAAAAAAAAAAACCTGTTGGAACTCAACCGACTGAACCCGTAATGGGGTAGGTTCCAGGTTCTTGGTTCTGATGGGTAGGTTCCAGGTTCCAAAAAATGAAGAATCTGTACCCGAGGGTAGGTTCCAGGTTCCAGACGGAACTGAACCGGAACCGGGAACCACTCACCCCTACTACATAGTTCATAACAAGAAATTCCTATCACTTAGCTCGAGTGAAACTAATCTTCTATCTTTGGAGACAGTAAATTATCTCAAGTTTTCCTAAGCTCGAAGTAACAACTTCTCTTGAGAAGTAGCAAGCAATCTAAAATTATTGTACCTTACTCTTTCCTTATTCTTAGTAAGTTTACTTAAAAGATCACAACATTTCTTTCAAGTTCATAATCAATGAGCCTATTAATCCTTGATTGTCATTATTTCCCTTAATTGATGGTAAAACTTACGGTTCCACGGAGGGAACTTCCTTAATGTCAATAAATTACTACTTTAACGGGCTCAGTTACACAATTGATTTCATGGCTTAGATTTTTTTTTTTTTTTTTTTTTTTTTTTTTTTTTTTTGACTTCACATCCAGTTGTCATATTTTGTATGGACTAGTTTAGCACATCATGTCGCTTTGGAATTTTCCTTAGTGCTAATCGCCACAAATCAAATCAAGTAAACATCCATCTATTATACATGTAGGCCCCATCTTTTACATAAATTCAATAGGCTTCAAACATTTATTATTTTCACAAGCACACACACATACATATAATCTCAAATGTATCATAGATGATTTGTTTGTTTGGTGCACCGAATAGCACATACTATATAGCACATACTATATAGCATCTAATCTTGCATGGCCTTATAGCTTAATCCACTTTCTTCTGGGACACACTTGTAGTGAAACACAGACACTAAGGTATTAGATCCTATGGCTTCTGCTTTGTGAAGGGTTTGAGGACAATTTCAACACTTTGCATAACCATTTCAAGATTAAGCATAAAAGCGGCATAGGAAAAGGAGAACCATCAATATAGCCCATACTAGCACCATAACGCAAACTGTTTCATATGCAGTATTCCTTTCGTTATTTGGTATGAATACTAATAGGGAGATGGCATAAGTCGTTGCCATAAAGGTTATTGCAACCCACATAGTTAGCATTACAATGAGCGTGAATATCCATAATGCTTTAAAGAAAGACCACTTACGAGAAGCATAATGATGCTAAGCGATGCGATAAAGCTTATTGTATTACATGCCATGGAAAACTTGTACCCATCCGGATACCTATGAGCCATTTCGAGTCACCCGCAGCATGTGCTTTATGAATTTTGTCACCTCAAAATCATCTTGCCAAATTCCGCCAGGTGGGGCCAGGTGGGGTCATACCTGCTTGGAATGCCATGGTAGCTAGCAGTATCACTATCACCATTATCGTCTTATGCATATTGTTTTGCCACTTTATCCTTCTTTTCCTTCTGTTTTCTTCTCCTATAGACGGCTGGAAGGCGGTGACCATGTTGTTCGCATAAACATCTGGATGGGTTGTGATGCTCTATAATTTGGGGACCATAATTTACAATCTTTGAGGCTCTTTCCATGCTTTTGCCTTGTGTTAATAGGGCGAGTATTGAGAAACCTCAAGAGTTTGTAATGTTTGGGTTAATTCCTTTATTAGTCATTGACTTTTTTTTTAGAGTGTACCGCTATTGAATTGAAAAAAAAAAGAAAAAAAAAAGGTTGTTGGATGAAATAATTGGAGTGACAAAATGGTTACGGTTGCGGAAACTAGATAAAGTCGAGAACCATTGGTTACAGGAATAGTATAGTCTGCAGAAGAGTAACACTAGAATGTACCAATTGAAGTCAAGTTTGAACTAGACAAGCCCAAGACATATACTATTTCAGGATTAAATTTGCTACTAGTGTTCTTAAGTCTCGTAGTGTGTGTGACTATTATTTGATGCCTTCAAAAGGGAATCCCTTGTGGAATCTCTTTTGCCATCTTCGGTTTTATGTTCCTTTTAATCTAGATAAATTACTATGAAAATAGCGTGGTTGTCGTGACCTACCCCTCGGAGGAGGGAATACGTTTAGGAGTATTGCCTAAAAGACGAACTTACAGCCCATGGTTAGGCACGGGTTTTTCCAACCCCATATCTCACGCGACATTCGGGTGTTCATAAGAATTTTGTAATAAGGAGTCGCCACTAATCTACTGAGATCGATTAAAAAACAAATGAGGTATGGAAGTGTAGCTTACTTCCTACACAACCAGATAATGTAGGTTTGGAGACTTAATTACACTAATAATCCAATTAGTGCATTTTCAATATCTAATCTTTTTTTTTTAAAAAAAAGATTTTTGTCAAGCAGTCTAGATTGATTTTAGTCCTATCCATTAACACATGTGGTGATCATACGGGGGTGCAATCATTAAAATAACAATTAATAACCAAATGAAGCATTAAATAAATTGCAAGAGAAAACAAGCATCTACTGCTAAGAGATAAATAAATGTCAATCCTAACTAAGTTAAATGAAAGTCATAATCATATTGAGAGTGTGCAATCAAGGGTATTTATTTCTAAATGCAATTGAAACCCTAAGGTAGACCCCTAAGGACTTGTTCAATTTTTGATTTTAATTTCTAGGAGTTTGAAAAAAAAAAAAACTAATTTTTTCCATGATTTTCGAATTATTTAAATTTTTTTTATTATTTTTTTCGAAATTTTAAATTTTTATTTATTATTAATATAAAAGGGATTTGGACCGAGTCAAGAGACCTGACCCAACTGAATCAACCCGAACCTTATTGGATCGGTAGGACTAAAAATTAACCCTAAAAGCCCGCCCGAAATTAATTATAAAAAAAAAAGAAGAAGTGTTTTTAACTTTTTTTTCGGGCCCACGTTTTGAAATGAGCCCAGTTCACAACAGAACACTACTTGGCCCTCTCATATTTTACGGTTTCCTTTCTCTTTTCTTTTTTTTTTTTTAAATTATTTTCTTTTAATTCATTTCTCTTTTTGGGTCCTTTTCCGTTTTGTCTTATTCTGCTCTTCTTCTCCACGACTCCTTCTTGAAGCCAACTCCAAACTTGCAACCTCGTCACCGAAATTTCTTCCCCATATTCCGACGAGCACTCACCGGCATTCGGGCTACCAACAAGTCGCCATCCAGCATCGGTGATTCGGTCCGTCCAACGCCAGTCACCACCAGCCACTAGTTGGCTGGAGGTTTATAGTATTGCCGGATCTATTTCGGCGAGGGGCACACCCATAATGACCGACTCGAGCAACGCGAGATGCCACCAAAAATCAAGGATAACATTGACGATAGATTTGGGACAACAACATCATAATGGGTCACGCAGACATCGAAGATCTAGGCTTTGATTTGGATTTGGAGACTCGAGTTTGACTCTCTAGTGAAGCAATTCATCGAACAATTGGCGTGTACTAGAGAAACAAGGGGCTTCCAACTTATTCCCGACTTAAGCCCGAACCAAGACTCTTAGCATAATAGGACGCACAACAACCATGCCATAACGCACAGCAACGTTAACAGGGAATCGGCGGGGTTGGAGTTCACGTGAGTCGAATAGCCGTGAACACCGGCCAGGTGTGCCTAAAACAAGGCACGCACAGATGAAGAAAGGCCTACCTGGGCCAATGAGGTGTTGTAGCGGCGGCGGTCAATGGGTTGGCCTCTAGTGACGCAGTATGCGGGCGGAGTGCACTATTAAGTACCTGCATGGTAACATTTATGTTCCTCTCAATTTCTGTTCTTTTGTTCTCTGGAACAAAAAAATAATAGAAATCCATTTGATAATGCCAACTTATTTTTCTATTTCCCGAAATAGAAAAGTAGCCAGTGAATAGATTTAGAATAGAAACAAGAAACAAAAAAAAAAAGTAACTTCTTGTTCCCAGGAACAATTTCTAGAAATAAGCCAATTTTATTTTTTATTTTTATTTTGTTCCTCTCTTTTGTTGCGGCCACCTCCGATCGCTCGGAGCCACCGCTGCCCACCTGCCGCCTCCGCTTGCTGCCGCCACCGCATGACGGCGAGCGGCGGTTGTGCGGTGGCGGCGGGCGGCAGCCGCTATCAACGATCTGTGAGCAAGAATAAAAAATAAATAAATACAAAAATACAAAATCGTACCAAATGCATTTCTATTCTTTTTCTATTTCAAGAATAGAAATTTTGTGTAGTTACCAAACACCTTATTTTACTCAGAAATTGTTCCCCCGGAGTAGAAATAGAAAATAACTATTTCTGAAAGAAACTGTTCCCCAACCAAAAACGTTACCATGTGCACCCTAACTCTCTCTCTCTCACTCCCTTTGTCTCTCTCTTGGACACACTCTCTAAATTGAGCCAATGCATGGCTTGTTGGTTGGGTCCACCTTCATGTGGGGTGTAGCCAATATAAAATAAAAATAAAAAATAAAAAATAAAAAGAAAAGAAAAGAACAAAAAGAAGTGGAGTGGTCGTGCGTGGGTGTGCATCCAAAAAAAGTGAAGAGGAGAGAGAAAACAAAAAACTACACAAGCAAGGGAGAAGAGAAGAAAGGAAGAGGGCTGCAACTTTATGGCTCCGATTCGAAGGCCAAATATTAACGGAATCGGCTCAAATTACAATATGTTGTTCGTCAGACTGAGGGCTACAAGTTGATGGTTTTTGTTCGTCGAGAACTGTCTCCGAATTCTCCAGTTACAGTTAAGGTTTTCTTGCTCCAAACTTGTTTATCTACCTATGTGGTGAGAAAAAAATGATTGTAATGTTGATGTTGAGCCTCTAGTGTGTGACTAGAGAAGAATACTTTGTGTATCCTACTATTCTTGGTGATTAGTGGATGTTTTTGGGCGGTCCATGATTTTTCCCGCATCGGGTTTTTCACGTTAAATCATTAGTGTCATTATTTGCTTTGTCTACTTATCATTTTGGCATTATATTTGCATATTGTGAGACTATACATTGTTGGTTGTTACTGGGAGTTAAGAGAACTTTAGTTGATTTAGTTTCGGGGAAGAAATTGATCTTGAATTGGGTTTAATTTGTGGTGAATTGTGTCCCCGGGTTCTCCCCAACAAAGTGGTATCAAAGCTAAGGTTGAAATTCTAGTGTTAAATGGAAGAAACTAGCAGCACCATGTTTAAGTTAAATGCCTCAAATTATTCTATTTGGAAGCCTTGAATGAAAGACGTATTATATTGCAAAGACTTATTTGATCCTATTGAGGGTGATGAAGCCAAAGGAGATAAGGAAGACAGAATGGGAGAGAATAAATCGGAAAACGGTTGGGTTTATTCGACAATGGATTGATGATAATGTGTTTCATCATGTTGCTCAAGAAACGAAGGCGGACACTTTGTGGAAGAAATTACAAGATCTCTATGAGAGAAAAACTCCACAAAATAAAGCTCTTCTAGTTAAGTGACTCGTGAATTTAAGATACAAGGAGGAGAGTAATATGGCGGAAAACTTGAGTGAATTTCAAGATGTTGTAAATCAATTGACAAATCTTGAGATTGATCTTGGTGATGAATTGCAAGCATGCTTATTACTTGGTACTCTTTTTGATAGTTGGGACACCTTGGTTGTGGCATTAAACAACTCAGCTCCTTTTGGTGTGCTTTCTATGAGCATGGTTAAAAAAAGTTTGTTCAATAAAGAAACAAGAAGAAAAGGTTTGAATTATGCTTCTACATCGGATGCTCTTGTTATAGAAAACATGGTGAAAAGTCAATCAAGAAAGTTTCAAAGAAATGATACCTGATGCAAATCAAGAGGAAGATCGAAATCAAGACTGAGGAGGAGTGTGAAGTGTTATAATTGCAGCAAAATGGGACATTATGTAAAAGAGTGTTGGTTGCCAAAGAGAGATAGATCCCATGATAGAAATGGAGATCGAAAGAAAAAAGAGAAACAAGCTATAACGGCAATTGCATCCGATGGCGATATTGTGTTCGTATGTGATGATGGATATGTAAATCTTACATGCCAAGACTCTACGTGAATTGTTGATTCTGCGGCTTCTTTTCATGTCACCTCACGGCGTGATTACTTTGCTTCTTATCGTGGCGGCGACTTTGGTTGTATTAGGATGGGAAATAGTGGTTTTTCCAAGGTTATTGGCATGAGAGATGTTTATTTGGAAGCCAATGTCGAATGTAACTTGCTTTTTAAAAAATATGAGACATGTTCTGGATATTCGACTTCACTTGATCTCTACCAGTGCCTTAGATGATGATGGTTATTGTAATTCCTTCTTTGATGGCAAATGGAAGTTGACTAAAGGTTCCATGGTAGTGGCAAAGGGTAAGAAGACAGGCTCTCTCTACACCATGCAAGCTGACTTGATTAAAGAAGAGGTAAATGCAGTGGAGGATTCCTCAGTTGATTTATGGCATATGAGGCTAGGTCATTTTAGCAAGAAAGGACTTGAAATTCTTGCTAGAAAGAACCTTTTACCTTTGAAGGAGAAAAATCTAAAGCAATGCACTCATTGTCTTATAGGTAAGCAACATAGATTCTCATTCCATAGTTCCTCTCTACACACGAAATCAAATGTACTCGATTTAGTTCACACTAATGTTTGTTGCATGGATGCTAGAACTCTTAGAGGTGCATTATAGTTTGTGACATTTATTGATGACTGTTCTAGAAAAGTGTGGGCTATTGCCTTGAAATCTAAAGATCAAGTACTTGCAGCTTTCAAGCAATTTCATGTCAATGTGAAAAGAGAAATTGGGAAGAAGCTAAAATGTGTTCGGACTGACAATGGTGGTGAATATAGAGGCCCATTTGAACACTATTGCAGGGATTATGGTATCAAGCTTAAGAAGACTGTTCCAAAAACACCACAGGATAATGGAGTAGCAGAGAGAATGAACCGGACAATTAATGATTGGATTCGGTGTACACTTTCTCATGCGAAGTTGCCTAAGTCATTTTGGGGTGAAGCGATGAGAACAGCAGTGGATTTGATACATCTTTCTCCATCGATTCCTTTTAAGGGGGATGTTCCGTAAAGAGTTTGGAGTGGCAAAGATGTTTCCCACAGTCATCTAAAAGTGTTCGATTGTCGAGCATTTGTGCATGTTTCAAGAGATGAAAGATCCAAGCTTGATGACAAGTCTAAACAGTGTATCTTCTTAGGTTATGGACATGAAGAGTTTGGCTACAGGTTATGGGATCTAGTTGCAAATAAAGTCATTAGAAGCTGAGATGTAGTGTTTTGTAAGTATCAAACTATTGAAGACATTGACAAAGTGGAAAGACCAAAGAATATAACTCAACGCTCAGTTAGTTTCAACCCAAATCCTTCTAATATTGATAGAAATCATGGGGAGAAGTGCGTGGAAATCATGAAGATGGTGAATCCTCACATAATATTGATTCGTCAGCTGAGACAGGTGAAATAGTTAAGCAAGAGCAATCTATCTTACCTCAAGTTAGAAGATTTGAAAGAGAGCGTTGGCCTTCTCAAAAATATTTGTTGCATGAGTATGTGTTACTCACTGATGCAAGAGAGCCAAAAACTTATGAAGAGGCTATATCATGTGAACAAAAGAATAAGTGGCATGAAGCCATGCAAGAGGAGCTTAAATCTTTGCATGAGAACCACACATTTGAATTGGTGAAGTTGCCTAAAGGTAAGAGAACACTCACAAATAAGTGGGTGTACAAGTTGAAGACAAAAGAAAATAGTTTGCAACCACGATACAAGGCTAGACTTGTTGTGAAAGGCTTTCGTCAAAAGAAGGGCATAGACTTTGAAGAGATTTTTTCACTGGTTGTAAAGATGTCTTCTATTAGAGTTGTTCTTAGGTTGGCCGCTAGTTTGAATTTAGAAATTGAACAACTTGATGTAAAGACAGCTTTTTGTCATGGAGACCTAGAAGAAGAGATATATATGGAGCAACCGAAGGGTTTTGAAGTTGAAGGCAATGAGCACCTTGTATGTAGATTGAGGAAAAGCTTATATGGTCTCAAGCAAGCACCAAGGCAATGGATATGAAGTTTGAATCATTCATGGAAGAACAAGGATACTGTAAGACAAACTCCGATTCTTGTGTCTTTATGAAAAGATCCTCACGTAATAATTTTCTTATTCTCCTACTTTATGTAGATGATATGTTGATTGTTGGGCATGATGCTAAGAAAATCAAGAAAATCAAAAGCTTGAAAAATGAGTTGAGTAAAGCTTTTGCAATGAAAGATCTAAGCCTGACTAAGCAAATCTTAGGCATGAGAATTACTCATGACAGGAAGAATAAGAAACTATGGTTATCTCAAGAGAAGTATATTAAAAAGGTGCTTGAAGGATTCAACATGAGCACATGTAAACCGGTGAGTACTCCACTTGTATGCCATTTCAAGTTGAGTAGTAATGAGTGTCTTTTAAGTGAGAAAGAGAAGGTTGAGATGATGAAAAATCCTTATGCATCGACCGTGGATAGTTTAATGTACGCCATGGTTTGTACAAGATCTAATATCGCTCATGCAGTTGGTGTTGCGAGTAGATTTCTCTCTAATCCAAGTAAGGAGCATTGGACCGTCGTTAAATGGATTTTGACATATCTTAGAGGCACTTCCACACTTTGCTTGTGTTATAGAAATGCGAAGCCTGAGTTGAGTGGCTACTCAGATGCGGACTATGCCAGTGATGTTGATTATCGGAAATCCACATCAGGTTATATAATAATCTTTGCAGAGGAAGCTGTTTCATGGCAATCAAGATTGCAAAAATGTACTGCTTTGTCTACAACTGAAGTGGAGTATATTGCTATTACCGAAGGAGGTAAAGAACTTTTGTCGATGCAAAAATTCCTACAAGAGTTGGGCTTGAAGCAAGAGAAGTTTGTTCTATATTGCGATAGCATGAGTGCCATTTATCTTAGCAAGAATTCGGTGTTGCGTTCAAGATCAAAGCATGTTGATGTGAAGTATCATTGGATCCGAGAAGAGCTAGAAGAGAAGCTCTTCCTACTTGAGAAAGTTCATACCGATAGCAATAGTTCCGACATGATGACCAAGGCCTTGCCCGTGATGAAGCTTGACACTTGTAGAAGAAAAGTAGGCATGACAAACCTTCCCACATGAGGTGGAGGGGGAGATTTGTTAGTTGGGTCCACCTTCATGTGGGGCCCAACCAGTATTAAATAAAAAAACAAAAAGAAGTGGAGTGGTCATGCATGGGTGTGCGTCCAAAAAAAGTGAAGAGGAGAGAAAACAAAAAAATGCATAAGCAAGGGAGAAGAGAAGAAATGAAGAGGGCTGCAACTTTGTAGCTCTGATTCGAAGGCCAAATATTGACAGAATGGGCTTAAATTTCAGTATGTTGTTCATGAGACCGAGGGCTACAAGTTGATGGTTTTTGTTTGTTGAGAACCATCTCCAAATTCTCCAGTTGCGGTTAAGGTTTTCTTGCTCCAAACTTGTTTATGTTTTTGATTGAATGAGTATGAAATCATTTTCTAGTCTTTTTTCCAAAATTACAACCATCTTTTCAATTGTTTTCTAGAGAGATTTCGGAGAAATACTAGAATTGTTATATAATATTTTCATTTGAGACTTTATTGTACCTTAGAGGATATTTATCGATAACCATTAACAAGTTAAGGAAAGTGATATCACGCCTCAAAATTTGACTTGATTGTTCTATTGATTCGAAATCATATTTTCCAACAGCTCATGGTGTTGTCTAATATAGCCAGACAATCCTGCATTTATGTGTGATGCATAACAATCCCTTTTGAAGGCATCAAATAATGGTCACAAATACAAGAGTATTGAAAAACATTAATAGGAGCAAAGTTAATCTTGAAAAGCATGTAACATGGGCTTGTCTACTTCAAATTTGATCCAAGTTGTTACATTTTGGTGTTACTCCTCTGCATATTATGCTCTTCCTGACTAATAAAGGAGTTCAACCAAACATTAAAAACTCTAGAGGTTTCATAGCACTCGACCTATTAGCACAAGGCAAAAGTGAGGAAAGAAAGAGAAAGTGGCGAAACAATATGCATAAGATGCTAATGGTGATAGCGATATTGCTAGCTACCATGGCATTACAAGCCAGTATTACCCCGCCTAGCGGCCTTTGGGAAGAACATTTCTGGGGTGATGCAAACACTACAGCACATAGTGTGGGGGAATCTGTAATGGTAGATAAGTACCCGGATGTGTACAAGAATCTCTAAACATGTAACATGATAAGCTTCATCGTATCGCTTAGCATCATTATGCTTCTCATAAGTGGTCTTCCTTTAAAGTGACATCTGATCACCATGTGAAATGTAATGCTAACTATGTGGGTTGTGATAGCCTTTGTGGCGGCAACTTACGCCATCTCCATATTTCTCTTCACGCTGGCGAGGCAATGGAATACTTTCATTGATGCAATTGAACTTGTGGTGCTGGCATGGGTTGGATTGATGGCTCTTCTTTTCCCATGCCACTTTGTTCGTTTAATCCTGAAATTGGTACGCAAGGTCCTAAAATGCGTCCGCAAAGCCTCCATAGAACATATCACTGCAAATGTGTTTGTTCCAGGAGAAGCTGTGACAGCTTGATTTTTCTAATTATGTTTTTGATTGAATGAGTTGGGCTTTTCATCGATGCGCCTATAGCCTTTTTATCTAAGCTAATCCCTCACGAGATAATTAATCTATTAGGTGAAGCCGTTAAGGAATCTAAAAGCAATAGACTTGAGAATTCGACTAGAAATCGACTGCTTGCCCGTGCTAATCTGCAGGGGTCAATACAGCACCGTCAAAATCGATCAGAGGCTAGAGATAGGTCGGTTCGACGGAGACATGTAATTAAAGTGTCGGTGATTCCACCTAATTGCAAAATTCTCGTCGAGCGATACTAAACTGATTTTTCTGTCATTTCTGTACCATGTGCCCATATTTGAAACCTCGAGATTTTCACGATAACTGAGAGCTGCCAATGAGTCAAAGATATATAATGTAGCTCGAAAATAATTAACCACGGGTCAAATGCGCTAAAAATTCTTAAAAGTTACACGGTAGGTTAGGTCACGCTAAAATTGCGTCCGATTGAACTTAATCGCGAAATTAAACCCGATTTCAAAAATTGAAAGTTCTGTCATGTCACGATTTATTTTAGGAACGTCGACTCATCCTTTGAAGAATTTTTGGCGGGCCTAAATTTTCGGTGAAAAATCAAAGTTGAGCTATTTTGGATTGGGAAATTTGAATGACCATTTTTAGGTGGATTTTTGGCGTTCAAGTGGGATCAATTGGTGAGGGAATTGCAAGAATTTAATGTGGACACCTTAGCTGGAATTTTGGGCACCGATTGGATTTAATTGGAGAGGATTTGAGTTGAATTTGAAGGGGAAATGTTGCAAATTCGTATGCCATGAGGCTGCAACATTTTGGACCACTTGGGTGGCTTGTTTGGGAAGCCTTTGAGGGGAAATAGCTGCTGTGGATATGGCTAAAGAAGGTGGGGCAGCCACTTGAGTGTAGTGGATATTTTGGGGAGACTTTAAAGGCCCTTGGTCCCCCTCAAGCTAGCAGACCACTTCTTCTTCCTCCTTGCCTCCTTCTTTCTCCATTGTTGTTGTGTTTGAGAGCTCAAAGAGCAAGAGAAAGCAGCAGCCCGCCCGAGCCAGCCACCGCTAGTCTAGTGCCCATTTGAGCAGCCACTGCCGTCGCGTCGTCCCCCACGCCCGTCGTGTGCCGGCTCGCTTGTCCTCTCTGTCTCGAGCCCTCATCCAACGAAGCCAAGCCCACGTCACAGTCGTGCCAATCGCTTCCGTCGCCATTCTAGCCACCCGAAGCCTCTGCCTGGTCCCGCTACAGCCGCCATCGTCCCGCCTGGCTGTTTCCCCGCCGTTCAAGCTGCTCGACCAACTCCTTCAGCCCAAGCCCAGAACCGAAGTTCCAGCTATGGGCTGAGGCTTCATGGGCCTTTTTCGGGCCCTCCCAAGCTCCCTTTGACGTCGTTGTAGGCTTGAGTGTCGCTCGCCATCGCGCCGCCATCGCCGTGAACTCACTGGCTCGCTAATCCGGTGAGTTAGTCACTAAACCTTGCTTAGGAGGTTAATTATGCTTAAGGGGTGATTAGATTAAGTTAAGTTAGATTAGAGTGATTAGTAGCTTGATTAGTTAAATTAGTTAATTAGGTAGTTCGTGAGTGTAGTTAGTTAGTTTAGGATGTGGTTATGTAGTTAGGATGGTTAGAGTAATTTAGTTAGTCCATTAGGTGGTTAGATTAGCATTTTTTAGCTTAAGTAGGCATTTACCTAATTAATTTGTATTTATTTAATTAATTTTGCAATTTATTTAATTATGTAATATTTTCTAGAAATTATACTAGGATAGTCGATCGCCGAAATTTCATGTTGATTGTCATGGTATGATCAGTTTATGCAATTGAGTGCTAATTTGTGCAATTGAGTGATGGTCGTTGATTTTCAGTTATTATTTTGAAATTCTAGATTTTTGGTATTTAATTGGAAAATACCGGGTGTCGATTTTTGAAGCCAAAAATATTTTTTAAGTACTATATCAAATAGTGGGATTTTAAAAGGAAGGATGTCACTTTTTTCTAACTCAAACTGACTGTGTACCCACACACAATTATTTTACCGAGTATTTTTAATATGAAGAAAATAGGCTAAGCACATTATCTTAAATGAGGCATTTGAGTGCAAAGCACAATGTCCTTGGCCGAGATTGGATAGTCATGTGATGGTTATGAGAACCCGTCCCCGATGTGCGTTGGATGGACGATGCCCCTATATGAAATGCCCTGTACAACAGATGGCAGATCACAGTAGAGGCCGGACTGAAGCTCCTTCGGGAATGCTGTCCCCATTGTGCATCGATGGACGTTGCCGTGCTCAAGGGATGAGACGATGCCTGGCTACGCCAAAAGACCGATGTGCGTCAGGTAGATCATGCCTGTGCGGGCAACAATCAATTGGAACGCACGAATGATTGAGATAAGCACGCATGATTATGGGACAAAATCGTGTGGGACGAAATGGGACGTGTCATAACGATTTGGCCTTATAATCGGGACCCCTGTGGTTGACTGATTTGAAAGTGAGACGTTCCAGTTTATGTGTGCATTTATTAGATGCATATATTATATGAACTATACTGACGTGCAGAAAGGTGCTAAGGCGAGGTGAGTCTTCTGTGATGTGTGGTTAGACTGCCTCTAGGCGTATTACATTCCTAATCGAGGTTTAGGGTGTAGACTCGCTGAGATTTATTCTCACCTCGTCGTGGGTTACCATTTTCAGGTTCCTAGTGTGAAGAACCCGGAACTTGAGGCGGGAGGATCTAGAGCATAAGTGGCTCAGTAGTTCTTTTTGGAGATAGACCTTCTGTGTATAAACTATAGGTTGACCTGGCTATAGATGAAGTATGTTTTGTATATTTGGTTGTCCTGCTTTTCTATCCCATGTTGATTGTTGTCTGGGGTTTGTTTATTTCGTTTTCGCTTGTGCATGATTCGATTGAGGCGGCGATGCGTCCTGGGAACGTTGCAATTTAGTCGACCACTGAGGGATGTGCGTGCGCTCGAGGATTGGGGCGTGACATCCTCACCTAAAGTGCTATTAGAGCTGGTCAATGTTTGGAGTGATAAAGTTTGATGGGTCATCGGATAATTTGTAGGAAATGCCTTTTTATTATGTTGATGCATGTGATTGATAGTTGATTGGTAGATTATTTGGTGTGGGTCGCTCAGTTTTCTAATTCTATGTGGAATTGGAAAGTAGGTTTTGTAGAGATCTTGTAGAATGAGCGATTTGGAGTAAAGGACGCCTAGGAAGAGGGCAGTAGCCCCTGTGGCTTGGGGTAAGATGCCGACAAGGGTCGGTACCCGAGGTAGCCAAGGTAGAGCGCAGGCTCAAGTCAGCATAAGTGGGATAGCACCCCTGGCGATCCTAGAATTGACGGGATCATTCAGGCACTCGGGACGTTGGGAAATGTGGTAAGGCAGTAGGTCCAAAATCAAGCGGCCGCCGCTGTCGCTACAGCTGCCGCTACCGCAGCCGCCACTACTACCGCCAATGCCGCCGCTAATGCCGTTCTTCTTTGCCCACAGTGCCGCAACAGTATCTCGCCGAGGTTCCACTTGGGAACATGGCTACTGAATGGCCTATGCATAAGCTCATTGAGCAGTTTTTGAAGTTGAACCCGCCGAGGTTCACAGGAGCCAGAGATCCCGAGGTTGCAACCCTCTGGATCCAAGACTTGGAGAAAGCATTTACGCTGCTGAGGTGCATAAAGGAAGAGAATGTCGTCCTTGCAGTCTATCAGCTGCAGGGTAAGGCAAGTACCTGGTGGAGGACCACTAGAGGAATAGTGTTCCCAGAAGGTGTGGTTTCAATGTGGAACGCATTCCTTGAAGCTTTTAATGGCAAGTATTTTTCTGACTTTCCCTGGAAACAGAAGATGGAGGAATTCCAGCACCTTCGTCAAGGTCTGATGACGGTAGACCAGAATGAGGCAAAGTTTGCCAAGCTGTCGCAGTATGCCTCGAGACTAGTAGAAGATCCAGAGGACAAAGCCAGGAGGTTAGGAAGGGCCTTCGACCGGAGCTGAAAAATCCGCTGGTGCCTCTCGATCTAAAGAATTATAATGAGCTGTACGGACATGCCCAGCTAATAGAAAGGAATTTGAACGAACAAACCACCACATATGGATCGCAGTTTGGTTCGAGTAGAGATGGAAATCGGTTTGGGAAGAAACCGATGACTGGAGGAAGGTATCCTCTTTTGCCCAATAGGAAGGGTGGGATCGGAAAGTTAGCGCCGAGCCAGAATGGCGTATGTCGCTTCTGGGGAAGGGGATATGGGTCAGCCCCATGCCATTTTAGGATGGGTACTTGCTATGAGTGTGGACAGCAGGGTGACCTAGTTAGAAGCTGTCCTAGAAAGCCGATTGGACCACAGTAGTTTCCGCCGCCGCCGCCGATGGGCCAGAACAGAGGATGCGCGCTACCAAATGCACCATAGGGTGGTTTGAATAGGCCTCCAGCTCAAGTAAGAGTTTACGTCATCACCAGACGTTAGGCTGAGGACTCACCTGATATGGTCATAGGTACGGTTTCACTGAACGACCATGCTACTTATGCTTTATTTGACCCCAGCGCTACTTATTCATTTATAGTTGAGCAGTTCGTTAAGTTGGTAGGGTTGAGTCTTGAATTTTTGGACTTAGTTAGTATATCTACATCGTTAAAAGATAAGGTGTTGTCTACGGTAGGCTGTCCTAGTTGCAAATTGGTTATTGGTGAGTGAGAGGGAATGATAGATTTGATAGTCCTAGCCATGTATGATTTTAATGTGATAATTGGCATGGACTGGCTCACCAAGCAACGAGCTAAGATGGACTGCTATCATAAAGCAATTTAGTTTAACCCGTTAGCGGGTGAAAGTTTCGAGTTTGTTGGAAGTTGATGAGGACCCTCGATTACCTTAATCTCGTCGCTTGAGGCAACCCGTTTGTGAGACGAGGGTTGCCAAGACTACTTGAAGACTATCGTGGATATGACAGTTGAGGAGCAGAAGATTAAGGATATTGCATTGGTACAAGAGTTTCTAGATGTGTTTTTGAAGGAATTGCCGGGTTTGCCGCTAGAAAGGGAGATAGAGTTGGCCCCCGGGACGGAGCCAATCTCTAAGGCTCCTTACCGCATGGCGTTATCATAGTTGAAAGAACTGAAGGTGCAGATGCAGGAGTTGTTGGATAAGGGATTCATACGTCTCAGTGCATCACTTTGGGGAGCAATAGTTCTGTTTGTGAATAAGAAAGATGATTCGTTACGCTTGTGCATCGACTATCGTCAACTCAATCAGGTGACGATCAAGAACAAGTATCCACTGCCGATGATCGACGACTTGTTTGACCAGTTGTAGGAAGCATCGATTTTTTCTAAGATCGACTTGAGGACGGGGTATCATTAGCTGAGGATCAGAAATGAGGATATACCGAAGACATTGTTTCGTACGCGATACGACCGTTATGAGTTCACTGTAATGCCATTTGGTTTGACGAACGCTCCAACTACATTTATAGATCTGATGAACCGAGTGTTCAAGGAGTATCTGGATCAATTTGTGATTGTTTTCATTGACGATATCCTAGTGTCCTCAAGGAGTCTTGAGGAGCACGAAAGACAACTAAGGATAGTGCTCCAGACTCTGCGGAATCAGGACTGTGCGCCAAGTTTAGTAAGTGCGAGTTTTGGTTGACTCGTGTTGCTTTTCTAGGTCACGTGATTTCAGGTGAAGGAATCTCCGTGGACCCGACCAAGATCAAAGCAGTTATCAACTAGCCAAGACCGACGACCGTGACAGAGATCAGAAGCTTTTTGGGATTGGCAGGTTACTACAGAAGGTTCATGGAAGGGTTTTCAGCATTAGCCTCGCCTTTGACTAGACTGCTGAAGAAGTAAGAGAAGTTTGTATGGACGGATAAGTGTGAGCATAGTTTCCAAGAGCTTAAGCAGAAGCTGAATACCGCACCAATGTTGACGATTCTGTCTGGTCCTGGAGGATATGAGATCTACAGTGATGCGTCGTTTAGAGGATTGGGTTGCGTGTTAATGCAGCATGGCAGAGTCGTTGCATAAGCATCCCGTCAATTGAGACCTCATGAGTTAAATTACCCGACGCATGACCTAGAATTCTCAGTGATTATCTTCGCTATGAAGATTTGGCGACATTATTTGTGCGGAGAAAGGTTTCAGATCTTTACAGATCATCATAGTCTCAAGTATTTATTCTCTTAGAAGGACTTGAATATGAGACAGTGTCGCTGGATGGAACTTCTCAAGAATTATGATTGCGACATCTTGTATCATCCTGGAAAGGCTAATAAGGTCGTAGATGCATTGAGTCGGAAGTCTTCAATTGCGCAGATGGTGATTAAGGAGTGGATCTTACTCGAGAGAGCTCGAGATTTGGTTTTCAAATTTAAGGTAGGCCACCTTTCAAATCTCATGGCCACCCTCAGAATTGAACTAGAAGTACATGTCAGAATCAAGACGTTGCAGTTGACTTTCAGATGCAAATAAGAGAAAGCCTGACTTTAAGATTACTAAAAATGGAACATTGAAGTTTTAGGATGATTGTGTGTACCTGACGATGCAGAGCTAAAAGAAGAGATCTTGTCGAAAGCTCATCGTAGTAGTTACAACATTTATCTAGGTAGTATGAAGATGTATCAGAATCTGCGTTAACACTATTGGTGGACCGGTATGAAGGCGGATATCGCCAAGCATGTCGCCAAGTCTCTAACATGTCAGCAAGTGAAGGCCCGGCACTGTAAGCCAGGAGGACTTCTGCAACCTCTCGAGATTCCCAAGTGAAAATGGGAACACATCATAATAGACTTTGTGATGGGCTTACCAAGGGGTCAGAGGGGTAATGATTCCATTTGGGTTGTGGTTGACAGATTGACGAAGTTGGCTCACTTTATCGCCGTACGAAAGGAATTTGCATTGGACAAATATGCAGAGTTATACGTGCATCAGATCGTTCGTCTACATAAAGTGCTAGTGACGATTACATCTGATCGAGACTTAAAGTTCACGGCAGCCTTTTGGAAAAGTTTATAGATTGCCTTGGGAACGAAGCTGCAATACAATACGGCTTATCATCCGCAAACGGATGGCCAGTTTGAGAGGACGATTCAAACCCTCGAGGATATGCTGCGAGCTTGCGTGTTGGATTTCAAGGGAAGCTGGGAGAAACAGCTTCATCTTTCGAGTTTGCCTACAACAACAGCTACTAGCAGAGTATTCAGATGGCGCCTTTTGAAGTGTTGTATGGCAGAGCGTGTATGTCACGCCCCGATCCTTGGGGACGCGCCCATCCTTCTTGTTTGGTCGATTTTAAAGTGCGATATCCCAGTACTAAGTATCGCCAACACTTTCTTTTTATTAGGCATGCGGAAGCAGTTATAAATCCCCAGACAATAAAACAATGGGATAGAAAAGCAGGCCATATTTTTCATATTGAAATTCACAACCACACTTTCAAGAATTAAAGACAACTCATAGCATATTTACAATACTATTTACAGCATATTTGTCTCACACCTATCTACACTATGACAAGGTTTACAAAAGGGATGGGATCTCAGTCCACATCCGGGTTATACTCAAGATCCCTCTTTGGGTCATCTTCTTCTTCAAAAGTCTTTCTTCCCTTTAGGTTCCTCCTCCTCAGCTTCTCCTCAGGGTCCTGAAATGGTTATTCAATAACCAATGAGACCACGTCTCAGCGAATTCTACCCCCTAATACCCGATTAGTAAGCCAATACACCTTAGGCTGCCTAAGCACATCACGAGTCAGATGACTTACCTTGGCCTCAGCTCCTTCCTACAAGTTAGTATATATATCAAATATATATCATCACATCACATCACCCAATCAGATCGAATCATCGATCAATCGACCTAGTCGATTACATGTCATCCAAATTATCTCTTGATCGACCCCTTCCATACTTTCTATAAGTCTGATCAACATTCAAGACTACTCACCCCAGGTGATATATAGATAGTATGTTATCTTATCTCCAAACGACATATAGAGTCATCGAGCTATCAAATCATACCGTACTGTCTCCAGATGCTCCGTAGAGTCATCGAGCCGGTAGATCATACCGTCCTATCTCAAGATGACATATAAAGTCACCGAGCCGGTATACACACAACCGTATTGTCTCCAGATGCTCCGTAGAGTCATCGAGTCGGTAGATCAGACCGTCCTGTCTCAAGATGACATATAAAGTCACCGAGCCGGTATACACACAATTTATCATACCGTACTGTCTCTAGATGCTCCGTAGAGTCATCGAGCCAGTAGATCATACCGTCCTGTCTCAAGATGCTTCGTGGAGTCATCGAGCCGGTAGACACACAATTTATCATACCGTCTTTGTCTCCGGATGCTCCGTAGAGTCATCGAGCCGGTAGATCATACAATTTATTATACCGTACTGTCTCAAGATGCTCCGTAGAGTCATCGAGCCGGTATACATGTCATTTCAAGCAAACAATCAAATAACTAATTTTATCCTTTCCGATAAAATGACGTGTGGGTACACGATCGGCTCTAATCAAAATATAATAATTTCCTTTTTATAAATCCCAACATTTTCTGTAGTCCACTAAAACAGTTTTGGTATCATTAACTGATGCCCGGTTAATTTCCAATTAATTTTCCAAGATTATTTAAATTAGGGAATAAATCCTAAATTCACAAATAAATCATTTCCGCACAAAATAAAGCTCAATTAAATAAACGAACTGCACCACGACAATCGGCATAAAATTCCGGTCACCGGCCATCCCGGTTGAATTTTCGGAAAAATAAATAAATAATTAATTAATTTCGAAAAATAAATAAATAAATACTAAAAATCCAATTTAGGCCAGTAATGCCTGATTGGATGCTAGAACAGATCGGGAAAAATCCTGAGATACGTTCAATAAATATTAGAAGCTCTCTACTTGCTAATGACTAAGTCTAACCACCTAACATGCATCATTAAGTCAGTAATTTAATTGTTCTAGACTAATCTAACCATCTAATTGCATTTAATTAAATCTAACCAACCCATAAGCATAATTAGCAAACTAAGAAAGCATTAGTGAGTAAAACTCACTTGGTACAAGGGGACCGAGACACCGCGACGGCGACGCAACAACGGCCGAAATCCGAACTTTCGGCGGCGTCAACGGACACTCGGACCGGGCCCAAAGACCTTGCCTCGCGGGCTTGGGCTTCAAAAGAACTTGCTGGACTTCACTGGACTGGGCTTGAATCAAGACTGAACATGGGCTTCAAATGGACTGAAGCTTGCTGTGAATGGGCTTGAACCATAAAAGAATCTGCTGGGCTGAAGACTGCTGAAATCATGGGCTTCCAATGGGCTTGTGGCTGAACTCATGAAGGAGCTGGGCAGAGTCTCACATGGGCCGCAGACTGACTGGATTCACGGGCCTGCTTCGTGGACTGGAGTTGCCGTGGCTTCAATTGCAGGGCCGATCCACGAGCTGGCGAAGAAAGAGACGAAGACGCTGAAGCTGCAGGCGTTGGATTTGCTGGCATCGAGCTGCGGACGACGCTGGTTTTGCTCGAGCTGTTTGGGGATGTCTCGTAGAAACAAGAAGTGGGTTGGCGTGTGTTGTTACGGAAGGTGGGAGCACGCGGACAAATGGCCGAAGCTGCTGGAGTTGGCCAAGCGAGTGGGATGCACGAAGAAGCAGTTCGATTGTTGCTGCCGAGCGAGCTCAAAAATCAACGCTGGAGAGGACGAAGGAGCTGGGTCAACAAACCGGCAAAGGGAGCGGCTTCGGTTGACCAGTGAGGACGCGTGGTTTCGGTCGCTGCTGGGAAGGACGTGTGGCAGCTTCTTTAGTTGTGGCTGGGCTGTCTTCGGTGTTGTGTGTGGCGATCCAAAAACCCGAGAGATGGAGAGGATTCGGTGGGATACTTCGGTCAACTAAGGGGAAGATTTAGCTGGTTTGCTTCAGTCTTCGTGGCAACTCGGTGGAGTGAGGTGTTAACCGAAGAAGGTGGGGCGGCTTGCAGGAAATTTCGGTGGAGTCTTCGGCAATTGCAGAGAAGGGTGAAAGATGGAGAATTGAGGAAGTTTGCTCGAAGGGATGAAGGATTGAAAGCAAAGCAAAGTGAAAGGGAGGTATTGAAGTCGGCAAGACCAACTTGTCCGAGAAGGCTTGATGAGAGGGAGACCAAAAGCCAAAATAAATATCTAAATCATCATTGCTTTGGCCCACAAAGTCTACATATATATCCTTTATGTCCCTAATACTTTCTAGCATAAAATTTTCCCATATAATCCAATTTTTGATGTCAAAAATACAGCCCCCTTCAAAGCTCCGAAATTCATTCAATCTTGGACTTCAATTTCTTCGAAATTCTCTCCAATTTGACGTCCGATTTTGTTGGAGAAAGGTTCGCAAAATTTCTATAAGTTCCCATCGTCAAGTAGCTCGGTTTGGAAGTCCGGATTTCCTTTAATTTGGCCTATCCGAATTTCTATCGATTTTCTGCGGTGTCCACAACGATTTTCCGTAAAAGTCCCAGAATCTCCGAAAATCTTCTGAGACTGAGTTGACTTTCCTAAAATAGCTCGTGACACCACAGAACTTTCAATTTCTGAAATCGGGTTCTAATTCACGGTTAATTTCCATTCGACGCATTTTTAGCGTGACCTAGACTACTAGGTAACTTTCAGAACCTTTAAGTGCAAATGACCCGTGGTCGATTTTCTTCGAGTCATTATGAACCCACTCGACTCATTGACGACTCTTGATTGTCGTGAAAATTCTGATGATCCAAATACGGACACAAGGTACCAAAACAATAAGAAAATCAGTCTAGTATTGGTCGACGAGAATTTTCCAATTTAGTGGTGTCACCCACGATTAGCCACACATCTCAATCGAACCAAACTATATCTGATCTCAAATCGATTTATATCTGTGTCGTAATGATCTCGACAGATGAGCACGATCGAGAAGCCGATTCCTGGTCGAGTTCTCAAGTCTATTTGCCTTAAAATCCTTAATGGTTTCCCCAGATAATCTAGTTATCTCTAGAATGATCAGTTCTGAGAACAGCCCTATAGACACGTCAATGAAATGCCCGATTTATTCAGTAGAAAACAGGGCCGAAAATTTGGGATGTCACAGTGTAGAATGCCGGTTTGTTGGGATGAAGTTGGAGAGCGAAAGATCACAGGCCTAGAGTTAGTCCAATAGTCAATGGATGCAGTTGTAGTTATCAGGGACAAATTAAAGACCGCTCAGAGTCACCAGAAAAGCTATGCAGATAAGTGTCGAAGACCATTGGAATTTCAAGTTGGTGAGCACGTCTTTCTGAAAGTGTCACCGATGAGGGGTACTTCGCGCTTTAGCAAGAAAGGGAAGCTGAGCCCGAGATACGTAGGTCCCTTTTAGATTTTGGAAAGAATAGAGACTTTGGCGTATCATCTTGCGCTACCGCCAAGACTGGCGCAAGTGCATGACGTCTTCCACGTGTCAATATTGAGAAAGTATGAACCTAACCCAACCTACGTGCTGAATTTTGAAGAACTAGACATGGACGACATAGTGTCGTACGTGTAGAGACCAGTTCAGATTGTAGATCGGAAGGAGCAAGTTTTGTGCACTAAGATGATCCCATTAGTCAAAGTGGTCTAGCAACACCACGGCACAAAAGGAGCAACCTGGGAAAGTGAAGACTCGATGAGACGACAATACCCCCATCTTTTTGTTTAAGATTTGTAATGGTTTAAATTTCGAGGACGAAATTTTTATAAGAGGGAAAGAGTTATGACAGCCTGATTTTCTGATTCTGTTTTCGATTGAATGAGTTGGGCTTTTCATCGACGCACCTATAGCCTTTTTCTCTTCGCTTAAGGAATCTAAACGCAATAGACTTGAAAATTTGACCAGAAATTGACTACTCGACTGTGCTAATCTACAAGGGTCAATATGGCACCATCAAAATCGATCAAAGGCCGGAGATAGGTCGGTTCGATAAAGACATGTAATTAAAGTATGGGTGATTCCACCTAATTGCAAAATTCTCGTCGAACAGCACTAAACCGATTTTTCTGTTATTTCAGTACCATGTGCTCGTATTTGAAACCTCGAGATTTTCACGACAACCGAGAGCTGCCAATGAGTCGAAGATATACAATATGGCTAAAAAATAATCGCCCATATGCGCTAAAAATTCCTAAAAGCTACCCTGTAGATTAGGTCGCACTAAAATAGCGCCCAATTGAAATTAACCACGAAATTGAATCCGATTTTAGAAATTGAAAGTTCTGTCATGTCATGATTTATTTTAGAAATGTCAACTCATCCTTCAAAAAAATTTTGGCGAGCCTGAATTTTCAGCGAAAAATCAAAGTTGAGCTTTTGGATCGGGAAATTCATATGACCTTTTTGGGTGGATTTTTGGCGTTCAAGTGGGATCAATTGGTGAGAGAATTGCAAGAATTTAATGTGGATACCTTAGCTAGAATTTTGGGCACCAGTTGGATTTAATTGGAGAGGACTTGAGTTGAATTTGAAGGGGAAATGCATGAGGTTGCAACATTTTGGACCACTTAGGTGGCTTGTTTGGGAAGCCTTTGAGGGGTTATAGATATTGTGGATATGGCTGAAGAAGGTGGGGCAGCCACTTGAGTGTATTGGATATTTTAGAGAGACTTTTGTGACAACCTGATTTTTTAGTCTGTTTTCGGTTGAATGAGTTGGGCTTTTCATTGATGCACCTATAGTTCTTTTCCCTGAGCTGATCACTCATAGAATAACTAGTCTATCAGGTGAAGTAGTTAAGGAATCTAAACGAAATAAACTTAAGAATTCAACCAGAATTCGACTGCTAGACCGTTCTAATCTGCAAGGGTCAATACGGCATCGCCAAAATCGATCAGAGACCGCAAATAGGTCGGGCCGACAGAGGCATGTGATTAAAGTGTGGGTGATTCGACCTTGAAAGGGCTAGTAAGATCACCTAGAGGAGGGTGAATAGGTGATAAAGAAATTTTTAGGAAACTTCAGAATAATTTGCTAGCAACATAAACAGTAGTAAACATTTATATGAAGTTGTAAATTGAAATAAGGAGTTTAAGGGAAAGAGTATAGAAGCACAATGTTTATAGTGGTTCGGCTTAGATCAAGCTTACGTCCACTCTCCCGCACTGACAGCCCACTGGCTAGATTTCACTAAGGATCAAAAGAGATGTTACAGTTTTACGTCCTTGACTTTACAGTATAGAGACTCTACTACACTTCTTCAAAGTCTCACGAGTTTTTGCTCTCTCTTTTGAGTACAAGTAAAGCTCTACGATTGAAATAGCAAAGAATTAAGAGCTTTAGACTTTAGAATTCTTCTTTCACGCACACATTTGAATAACTTGAGTGTCTTCCTTATATACTCCTTCATGCCTTTACAACCGTTGGCACTTTCCAAAAGAGTTCTTCCAATTTACCCGTTGGACAGAATCAATCAAGAATATCTCAAGTTATTGAAGGAATGTGATGATAACCCACTAATCCTACTCACCCATATAATCAGAATCTAGGTTTTTATAAGTAGAACATTCCAAGTATACTTTGCCTTTCAACAAATCGGATTATCCAAATTGATTCCAATAAGAATAATTGATCACGAGGTGCTATCTCCAGTCGTAAGATCTTCTACAAACCATACGAACTGAATCCTTGAAGATAAACTCGCATCTGGATAAGTCTTCTCTTCATCGGTCTGAAAACTGTCAGTGAGGGTAGACTTTGAATTTTGAGTCTTGCAGTCTTCAGACTTTGATGGCAAAGTCTGGAGTTCTTCAGACTTTAACACTTGAGTTTGGAGGTCTTCAGACTAGACTGATGGAAACATTTTATTAACTTCAAAACAATAAAAGAGTTTTCTCCAACAATCTCCCCCTTTTTGATGGTGACAAAACTTTCCTGCAGATTTGAAAATTTTTGTCCTGCAAAACAAAACTTAAGCAATACATGATAACTTATAAAAATAAGTTGATTAGGACTTGGATAGTATCAATTTTGCAACCATAGAAAACATGTTAATCCTGCAAGATAACTATCCATCCTCAATCAATATCTCAGGCTAAGTTATTGCAAGCATCAAAGATTCAAATCACAATAACAGTCAAGTCAAGTAGCAGTCAAGATCCAAAGTCAAAAGTTCACAACCAAACAAAAATACCAAAGTCTAAAAGTCATCAAATAGTAAAGACAAATCTGCACCTTCTCCCCATTTTTGTCAACAGCAAAAAGTGGAGAATAAACAAAAAGAGTTGAGTAAAAAGAATGGTGTGAAAATCATGGCTGTTTTGGCAAGCGAATATGCTGGAATTCCCCCATAGAGCTCACTGTCTTCTCAAGCTTTCCAATAATCTCATTCAGTTGCTGTAAATCTTCACTCTTCACATGATCTTGCACTTGAGTATTTAGGGCAAATAACTATTCTTGCAACGAAACTGAAGTAGCCAAGAAAGCCTTTTTGAGATCTTTTATCTCATACTCCAAACCATACTGATGTTTCTTTAAATCTAGCAGGATATCCATCATTCTTGAAAAAATCAATGATTATGCTAGTGCAGCACTTGGTTCAGCCGAATCTGTTCCTGGAGTCTTGAGATTGGAGGGATTTTCAGCAGTTCGTCTACTATGACTGGGAGTGAATGCCTCAAGGTTTGGTTATGGATGGTGAGGCGTACACGTCCTTTGGATCTGCTGCAGATTGACTAACATCACTAGTTATAACAGGTGAAGAAATGCCTCGTTTGTTAGCAGCTCCCCCAGTTTGTGTGCCTTCAGGTGGAGAAGTGAATTCTTCTTCCTATTCTGCTTCAGCAAGGGAGTGATGTTTTTCTTTTCCTTTCATTCCTTGTCTGTTCTAAGTTGCTTGACAAGGATACAGCCAAGATAGGCTCAAAGGAATCATCTCGAGCCTCTTCTTCCTTCCTCTTCTTCTCTTCTTCCTTCCTTTTCCTCTTCTTTTCTTCCTTCATCTCTTTCCTTTGTCTCCTCTCTAGTCTCTCATTTATCTGTCTCTTTAAAGCTGACAAAACTCTTCAAGTTTCTTAAGGCTGAAAGAGTCATCTCATCCTCATCTTCTTCATCCTACAAGATGAGAGTTTTCTTCCTTTTTACTAGAGCATCCATGGGCTCCTTACCTTTCCTTCTAACCGATGCAGAGTCTTGTTTCGCCTTGACGGGAGACTTCTCCTTCATGCGCTCTCTAACACCTTGTTAAGCTCTTTCAAACACATCTTGGTGACCATTTTAAATCCAATCACCATTGGAGTAATGCTTGTCAAACACAAAGGTGCAGGAATGTGAATTTTGAAATGTCTGAAAATGCGCATGATAAGAGTAGAATAAGGGAGTTGTCCCTTGTCTTTCACCACTGTCCTATACATGTGAAACGGGATGGTGTGAGGCAGAGAAAATTTGCAGCCAGCATTGATGGCATACATCAACTTTGCTTCAGATCGAGACACATCAATCTTGGATGTTGATTTTGGACGGATGCAGTTGATCGCGATTTTATGCAGCAAGATGTTGGAGGCATTCATCCTAGAGTATGAGATTTTGCCTTCAGCAAACCTGTCTTTTACCAATGCCAGAGTAGCGTGAGCAACAGACACACTGATTGGTTGGAAACATGCTCTTTCCACCCCAATCAAGTTAGCTAAAGTGTCCATATTCACCAAAAACTCCTTATCTCTGACTGTGAAAGAGAATCTATTTGCATCCAAAAAGGATAGATTCGGATAGAAGTAGGCTGTGAGTTCTGGATAAACAATTGTAGACTCAGAACAAAAACTCTCCAATTGAAGAAGTGCAAACTTCTCCCTCAGATTTACTTGCACAGAATCAAGAAAATCAAAATCAACACTCCTAGGGTTCATCACCATTTTCTTTTTTCAGCAATTTTGAAAAAACTTTCTTGTGCTCCTTAGAGTGGAAAATGCTTGCTTCATCACCACTAACATTAACCGCCACTCTCATCCTAGGCTGGAAATGTGTGAACATTCGATCGTCATCGTCCTTTCCTTTTGGCTGATTAAATGTGCCATAGTACAGGTCACTAGGAAAGTTAGCAAAAGCCTTTTCAGCCGACCTTTTTTTAGCAATGCCTATCTTCTCCATATCACGCAAGAATAGAGTTTTATTCTTGTAGCCTCTCTCTCTCTCAAATACTCATCGATTAAAGACATAGTAGTACCTCCTTTCAACTTAGAATAAAGCTTGAAAGCAACTTTAGGTGTCAGCATTCTTACAGGTTCAATTTCTTCAATTATCTCTTCTTCTGGTTGAGTCGGTGGAGGAGACTGACGCTGTTGAGAAGGTTGATGCTAAGTTGGTCACTTCGGTTGAGAAGAGTCTTCTTCCTCGGTCAAATCGAAGTGCGTAGGACCCTCAGGCATGTGCCGTGGTCCCCTGCTTGCGATTCTTGAAGACTTTCTTGAAGACATTGTCGCTTTAATGGAGAAATTCTCAAACTTGCTCGAAAAAGGTGAAAATTTTTAGAATAAACTACAGAGAAAGTGAGAGCAAGTGCGATTTTTGTATTCTAGGGTTTGAGAGTGAAAACAGAGAAGACGAATCTCAACAATACATAAAGCAAGTGAAGTGAGGTAAACGAATCGTCATAAGGAAAAATAAAACTGCCTTTTTGAAAATGAAAAACTGCCATAATTTTAAAAACAAAAAAATAATTGCTAAAATTAAAATAAAAGAGTAGCGATTCAAAAAGTAATCGTACTTTTTTAAATTTTTATCCAAAAACTAAATTGCTAGTACCGAAATAACTTACAGTCATAACTCTTAGTCATTCTGAGTCTAAATACCTTCAAACTTTACATCTAAGTCTTGAACACTTCCAGACTTTACTCGATAAAAGATGTGATGTTCAATCTGGTGCGAATAGGCTCAAATAGACTTTTCTCCAGAGGCTTTGTAAATATGTCTGCTAGTTGATTCTTTGAGTTAATGAACTGAATTATAACTTCTCCATTTTGAACATGATCTCTAATAAAGTGATGTCGAATCTCTATATGCTTTGCCCTTGAATGCATAATTGGATTCTTTGTGAGATTTATGGCGCTGGTGTTGTCACAGTTGATCTTAGTGTATGATTCTTCAATTCCAAAGTCTCGTAGCTATTGTCGAATCCACAAAATTTGAGAGTAGCAACTCCCAAGAGCTACATATTCTACTTCAACTGTTGAAAGTGCTACAGCGCTTTGCTTCTTCGAAAACCAAGATACCAACTTGTTGCTTAGAAGTTGGCAAGTACCAGAAGTACTCTTTCGATCAATTCTATAACCTGCTAAATCTGCATCTGAATATCCAAGTAGATTAAAGTCTCATTCTTTGGGATACCACAAACCTAGCTTCGAGTTGTTGCAATGTATTTGATGATGCGCTTTGCGGCAGTTAAGTGAGATTCTTTGGGATTTGATTGGAACCTAGCACAAATGCAAACAATAAACAAAATATCAGGTCTAGATGCAATAAGGTAAAGAAGTGAACCAATTATGCTCTTGTATAGCTTCTGGTCTACACTCTTTCCTTCTTCATCTTTATCTAGTTTTGAGGAATTTGACATAGGTATCTCAGTCTTTTTGCAATTTTCCAAGCCGAACTTTTTGATGAGATCTTTTGCATATTTCTCTTGGTGAATGAAAATTTCCTTCTTCAATTGTTTGACTTGTAATTCAAGAAAGAAAGTTAATTCACCCATCATGCTCATCTCGAATTCATCCTGCATAGACTTAGAAAACTTTTTGCACAGATTTTCATTAGGTGATTCGAAAATGATATCATCAACATAGATTTGAATGAGTAGAAAATCTTTACCTTTTCTCTTAATGAACAAGGTAGTATCTGCTTTACCTTTATCAAAACTATTTTGAATTAGAAATTTACTTAACCTGTCATACCAAGCCCGAGGTGCCTGCTTTAATCCATAAAGAGACTTTTTCAGTCTAAAGATTGAGTCTAGCTTTCTTGGATCTTTAAAGCCAGGCGGTTGTTCCACATAGATTTCTTCTTGGATAAATCCATTTAGAAATGCACTTTTTAGGTCCATTTGGAATAACCTGAAATTTTTATAGCAAGCAAAAGCAAGTAATAATCTAATTGCTTCTAACCTTGCTACTGGTACATATGTCTCATCATAGTCTATCCCTTTTTCTTGCGTATATCCTTTAGCTATGAGTCTTGCTTTATTTCTAACCACTTTTCCTTTCTCGTCCATCTTGTTCCTGAAAACCCATTTAGTTCCAATAATAGACTTACCTTTAGGTTTAAGAATAAGTTCCCAAACATCATTAATGCTGAACTGTTTGAGCTCTTCTTACATAGTTTCAATCAACTTTCATCAACCAAGGCTTCTTTTATAGTTTTGGGTTCAATTTCAAAAACAAGTGCTAAAGCACTAGACTCTTTACGCCTTTTGGATCTGGTATGAATTCCTTCATCGATGTTACCAATGATGAGTTCCTTGGGATGACTTGACTTATGCTTCCAATTGCTGGTTGGTTTGTGAGTTTGCTAATCCTCTGTTTCAGTTGAATCTTCTAGTTCATCTTGTTGTTGAACTTCAGGAGTCTGAGTCACTTCGGGAGAAGTATACTTTGTAGGATTTGGAGTAGGTTCAGATTCTTCAAGTTGAGCCTGATTCATTTGATTCTGCATTGAGTCTTGAAACTTGACGTTCATAGATTCTTCCACAGATTGACTCTTCTTGTTGAATACTCTGTAGGCTTTGCTTGAGGCTGAGTAGCCAAGAAAAATTCCTTCGTCCAAATTTTTCTTCAAACTTACCAGTTCGATCATTTGCATTCTTTAAAATAAAACACTTGCAACCAAACACATGGAAATAAGAAACAATTGGCTTCTTTTCTTTGAATAACTCATAAGGTGTTTTCTTTAGAATAGGCCTTAGGAATACTCCATTAATGATATAACAGGCTGTAGAAACTGCTTCAGCTCAAAAACGAGAAGAAATATTATTTTCAATTAAGCGTGTTCTAGCCATTTCCTGTAAAAGATTTATTCTTTTTTTCCACAACTCCATTTTATTCTGGAGTATATGGAGAGGAGAAAACATGCTGAAAACCGAGTCATCACGAGAATTTTGCAAAATCTTAGTTTTCAAACTCACCTCTATGGTCTGTCCTAATACTCAAAATAGCATATTCTTTTTCATTCTGAACTTTCTTTGCAAAATTTGAAAAATAAGAAAAAGGTTTCAGACTTATTTTCCAAGAAGTATATCCATGTAAAGCAAGAATAATCATCCACGATTACTAGGCAGTATCTCTATCCACCAATACTTTGAGTTCTAGTTGGTCCAAAGAGATCCAAATGCAGAAGCTACAAAACTCGATTAGTAGAAACTTTATTTATAGGTTTGAAAGAACTTCTAACCTGTTTCCCAAAGCACATAGTGTGCATAAGTCACATTTTTGATACGTCAGGTTGGGCAGTCCATGAACAAGCTTCTTGGATGAGATCTTGGCAATTTGCTTCATATTGACATGACCAAGTTCTCTATGCCAGAGGTTTGCTTCATCTTGAATGGATATTAGACACTAAGAGCTTTCTGGTTTTATATCCAAAAGATAGATATTCTCATGTCTTCATCTAGTGAAAGATTAAGATAAATCCTTAATAGTTCCTGAACAAATGCCTTCTTGGAAGTTAATTTTGAATTCGGTATCACACAATTGACTGATGCTTAGTATATTGTAATTCAGACCTTCCACCAATGAGACATTGTTGATTGTGAGATTTCCAATTTTTATAGTTTCACATCCATTAATTCTTCCTTTGCTATTTCCACCAAAAGAAACTTTTCCTCATTTCATTTGCATAAGCTTTATAAAACAATTTCGATCTCTTGTCATGTGTCTCGAGCAGTCACTATCCAAATACCACTTTTATCTTTTTCTTGATAGTGACCTACAATTATAAAAAGAACTCAAGCTTTTTTTGATATCTACATTTTCTTGGGTCCAGGGGAGTTAGTGCAATATACAGTCTTTGCCCATTCCTTCTTAACAGGTCTCCAAACCATAGGACATTCTTTCTCAAAATGTTCTAAGTTATTACACTTTAAACATTTGAGAGCACTTTGGCCAATAGGTTTTACAAAAACTCATTGAAAATGATTTCTGTAAAATGTTTTTGTAGGTCTTTGTTTGATTCTTTCCTTTACTTTTGGAAAATCAATTAAAGGAATAATTTCTAGTGTCATACCCAAACCAGATTTGTTGAAATATGGTTTTTGATTTGAAAGAATCTTTTCCAACTTCTCAGATCCTATTGAAAACCTTTTTGTAATATTTGAAATATCCTCTTTCAAGAATATATTTTCCTTTGAAAGCGAGTCTGCATTTTTTTTTTTTAAATAACAAAACTTGTCTTTAGATTTTCAAACTTTTCTTTCCAAGAGATTTCCTATTGCTTCAGTTTGGAATTTTCCCTTTTTAGTTCAGAGATCCTTTTAAGAGAGGTTTTGAGACTAAGACAAAGTTCATCTATGTACTTCGAGACTTTAACAGGAATATTTAAATTACTAACATCGATTTCACTGTCTGAGTCTGAATCTGAATCTATTTCAAAATTTGAGTCTGATTCTGAGTTTGCCATTAAACATATGTTGGCATACTCTTCATTACTTTCCTTACATTTTGTATCACTCCGTGTCTCTCGCTTTGAGAGCCTTCTTGAATTTCTCGGTTCTTGCTTTCTTTTTCTTCAACGAAGGCGGTTAGGTCTTATGTGTCATTTTTTCTTACATTCAAAATAGATCACATCTTTGTTGACCTCGTTATCCTCAATTGATTTGTTCTAGAATTTTTGAGTGCCTTGCTTCTTCCAATTAAATCTTCTTCACTTTCTGTTCAGTTTCCTGAATCTCCTTATCATGAGTGCTAGCTCTTCACCATCCATGTCATCTTTAGAATCTATATCATCGAATCATCATTAGATTTTAAAACAATTGACTTCTTATTTTTGGGATATTCTTCCTCATTGAGTTGCTCCACTTCGTATGACTAAAGTGTGCCTACAAGTTCATCAACTATAAGAGGCATGATCCTTTGGGTTTCTCTTATCGAAGTCTTCACATGATTCCAATCTTTGGATAATCCACGCAGCAATTTATTTACCTTCATTGGTCCTGAGATTGGTTGTCCCTGATATGATAGACCATTTACAATTTCTATGAAATGACTAAACATGTTAGTAATGGATTTTCCTGGTTTCATCTTGAAGGCTTCATACTGTCCGAGTAGGATATTGATTTTTGTTTCTTTAACTCGATCAGTTCCTTCATAAGTAACATGCAACCTATCCTAGACTTCTTTGGCTGCTTCACAAGATGAAATTCTATTATATTCAATAGGAGATAAAGCACAGTATAAAGAGTAGATTGCTTTAGCATCAAGAGCTTATCTCTTGGTTATTTCTTCTTGGGCCATTTCACCAACATCTACAACTTCTTTTCTTCTTTCTGAGACTGATGTAGCTTTAGGAATGATTCCCTTTTCTACCACATCCTATTCCAGGGGATCTTTCAATCTTAGGAATGCCTTCATCTTCTTTTTCCCTACATTGTATTCATTTCCATCAAAGTAAGGAGGTCTGGTGTTACTTTGGCCTTCAACCAAACCTGAAGCCAAAATACTAGCCATAGATCTTTAGCTTAGAAGTAAAAACACTTCAATAAAACGAGCACACGGGCTCTGATACCAATTGAAAGGGCTAGTAAGATCACCTGGAGGGGAGTGAATAAGTGATAACGAAATTTTTACGAAACTTCAGAATAATTTGCTAGCAACATAAACAATGATAAACATTTATATGAAGCTGTAAATTGAAATAAGGAGTTTAAGAGAAAGAGAATAGAAACATAATGTTTATAGTGGTTCAGCTTAGATCAAGCTTACGTCCACTTTCCCACGTTGACAACCCATTGGTTGGATTTCACTAAGGATCAAAAGAGATGTTACAGTCTTACGTACTTGACTTTACAGTGTAGAGACTCTACTACACTTCTTCAAAGTCTCACGAGTGTTTGCTCTCTCTTTTGAGTACAAGTAAAGCTCTACGATTGAAATAGCAAAGAACTAAGAGCTTCAAACTTTGGAATTCTTCTTTCACGCACACACTTGAATAACTTTAGTGTCTTCCTTATATACTCCTTCATGCCTTTACAATTGTTGGCACTTTCCAAAGGAGTTATTCCAATCTACCCATTTGGCAGAGTACCAGCTAGAGGGAAATGCAAAGTTTTGGTGGAGAGCTTCAGGAGATACAATCTTTCCACCAGGTACTGATATTAACTGGGATGAGTTTGTTAGGGCTTTCAATAGGAAGCATTTCTCTGATTGTGCTAAGGATAAGAATATCACTAAGTTTGTTCAGTTGGAACAAAGGGAGCTGACAGTGGATCAATATGAGGCAAAATTTTCTGAGTTGTCTAGGTATGCTCCTAGATTGATTGAGGATCGTGAGGAAAAAGCTAAGAGATTTCTGAAAGGGTTGAGGAATGATATTAGGAAACAACTAGTGCCTTTGAATATAAGGGATTATAATGAGATTTATGAGAGGGCACAGTTAGTGGAGCAAGAGCTGGTGAGAGAGCGATCAGAGTCTAAGAGGCAGTTGAGCTTTAGTGATATCAGAAGGGGTAAGAGACCCTATCCTGGTCAAGGTCAGACTTGGGATTCTAAGGGCGTGCATGGAAACGTTTCTTAGAAACGTTTCGGAACACTTCTCATGTACGGATTTTGTTCCCGAGAACAAAAAAGAACGAAACGCGTTTGGTTGCGTTTCTGTCCTTTTTGGTTTTTTTGTTTCCGGAACAAAATAAGAACAAAAAAAAGAAACAACAAATTGTTGTTTCTTGTTCCAAAAACAAAAATGAAGAAACGTTTTTCTCTTCTCTCTCTTCTTCTTCTCTTCTTCTTTTCTTCATCTTTTTTTCCTTCTTTTTCTTTCGTCGGTCGCCGGCCTCGGCCATGGCCGGCGACCGGCCGTCGAGGGCCGGCGACGCCCTTGAGGGTCGGCGACCTCGCCGGAGCGTCGCCGGCCCCGGCGAGGCCGAGCGTCGCCGACGCGGGTGAGGCCGAGCCTCGCCTTGGCTGGCGAGCTCGACCTCGCCCGGATCCGGCGAGGCCGAGCGTCGCCGGCCCTCGGCAAGGCCGAGCCTCGCCGGATTTGGGCGAGCTCGAGCTCGCCCGAGATCCGCCGAGGCCGAGCTCGCCCGGCCAAGGTGAGGCCTAGCCTCGCCCAACCACGGCGACACTCGGCCTTGCATGGGGCCGGCGAGCCTCGCCGTGGCCGGGCGAGGTTGCCGGCCCCGTCGGCCGATCGCGGAGGCCGGGGACCGGCGAAAAGATAAAAAATAAAAAATAAAAAAAGAAAGGAAAAATGAAAAATAAAATAAAAATGTTTAAAAAATTAAAAGAAATAAAAAAAGAATAAAATTTACCAAACATGTTTCTATTCATTTTTTTTTCCCGGAACAAACGTTACCAAACGCGTTCTTTTGTTCAAAAATTGTTCCAGAACGAAACACTTTTTTTTTTTACGTTCTCTGGAACAAAAAAAGAACAGAAACGTTACCATTCGCACCCTAAGAAAAAGAGTAATTTTGGAAATTTTGGAAGAGCTAGAGATGGCTTGAATATAGGGAAAGCACCCTATCAGCCTGATGTTTGTCGAAGGTGTGATGGGCGGCATGGCCTAGGACCTTGCAATGGACGGCTGAGATGCTATGGTTGTGGACGAGTAGGTCACCTCAAGAAAGACTGTCCACAAGATAGGTTGCAGCTGAGTATTGGCTCAGTGCGACAGGGACGGCAAAGTGCTGTTAGATCAAACCTACCAAGAAATCCTCAAAGGCCACCAGCACAAGGAAGGGTGTATTCGGTCACCCAAGAGGAAGCGGAAGCTTCCAAAAATGTTATCTCAGGTACGATTTTCATAAATGGCAAGAAGGCATATGCATTGTTTGACACGGGTGCTACGCATTCATTTATATCTGAAAGATATAGGCAATTGAGTAAAATAGAAGCTACGCCTCTTGAGACGCCTCTTTGTGTTTCCATGCCTTTAAAGAATATGGTGTTATCTACATTGATGTGTGCAAAATGTAAGATAACTATAGAAGGACAAGATATGGAAATGGATCTAGTTGTGATGGCTATGTATGATTTTGATGTTATCATAGGAATGGATTGGCTCCATAAGCGTAGGGCTAAGGTGGATTGCTATAGGAAAGTGATCCAGTTCATGTTGCCTGATTAGTTTAGTTTTGAATCTTTTGGAGGTCAGACAAACCCCTCCGTAGTCATTATCTCAATGGTAAAAGCTCGCAAACTACTTGACGAAGGATGTCAAGGATACCTAGCAGTGGTAAGAGATCTTACTAAGAAAGAGACTGAAATTGATGAGATTCGAATAGTCAAGGAATTTCAGGATGTGTTTCCTGAGGAGTTGCCTGGATTACTACCAGAGCGAGAGATTGAGTTTGAAATTGAACTAATGCTTGGAACAGGACCGATATCGAAAGCCCCGTATAGGATGGCCTTAGTCGAGTTAAAGGAGTTGAAGGTGCAACTACAAGAATTGCTTGATAAGGGATTTATTAGGCCAAGTGCTTCACCTTGGGGTGCACCAGTTCTATTTGTGAAAAAGAAAGATAGGTCGATGCATCTATGTATTGATTATAGACAGCTGAACCAAGTGACTGTAAAGAATAAGTATCCTTTGCCTAGAATTGATGATTTATTTGATCAATTGCAAGGAAGTTCAGTCTTTTCTAAAATTGACTTAAGGTCAGGATACCATCAGTTAAGGATAAAGAAAGAGGACATTCCTAAGACTGTATTTAGGACTCGTTATGGACATTATGAGTTCTTAGTTATGCCTTTTGGATTAACGAATGCACCAGCCACATTCATGGACTTAATGAATAGAATATTTAAGCCTTATCTGGATCAGTTTGTGATTGTTTTCATTGATGATATCCTGATATATTCTAAAGGACCTAAAGAGCATGAACGACAACTAAGGATAGCGTTGCAAACACTAAGAGATCATAAGTTATTCGCCAAATTCAGTAAGTGTGAATTCTAGTTGGATCAGATAATATTTTTAGGGCACGTGGTGTCGAGAAATGGAATTGCAGTGGACCCTACAAAGGTTGAAATGGTAGTGAATTGGCCGAGACCGACAACGCCAACCGAGATACAAAGTTTCTTAGGATTGGCTGGCTATTATAGAAGGTTTATCGAAGGATTTTCACATCTAGCAGGCCCTTTAACGAAATTAACCCGAAAGAATGTAAGATTTGAATGGAGTGGAGAATGTGAAAGAAGTTTTCAGGAACTCAAAAGAAAGTTGACTACTGCTCCAATTCTAACTATACCATATGGATCCGAAGGATTCACGGTGTATAGTGATGCATCTCATAAAGGATTGGGATGTGTTTTAATGCAGCATGGCAAGGTCATAGCCTATGCATCGAGGCAGTTGAAACCTCATGAGTTAAATTACCCAACCCATGATTTGGAATTGGCAGCTATAGTGTTTGCCTTGAAAATATGGAGACATTTTCTGTATGGAGAGAAGTTTGAAATCTATATAGATCATAAGAGCTTGAAGTATTTGTTTTCGCAAAAAGAGTTGAACATGAGACAGAAAAGGTGGATGGAGTTATTAAAAGATTATGTCTGTGAAATACAATACCATCCAGGAAAGGCAAATAAGGTGGCAGATGCCCTTAGTCGAAAGTCGGCTATGGACGTGGCTAGTCTAAGAATAATAGAGTGGAATCTGTTAAAGTTGATTGTGGATTCAGATTTTAAGTTGGAAATGGACCACCTTACTGGTATGCTTACTGCATTAAAGATTAAGCCTAAAATCATTCAGAAAGTTAAGATTTTACAAAGATCTGACCCGGAGATTGTAAAGATACGAGACGCTATGTCTTTAGGGAAAAGACCAGAGTTTCAAGTCTCTGATGGAGTAGTAAGATGCCAAGGACGGCTCTGTGTTCCTGATAGTGAAGAAGTGAGAAGGGAAATCCTATCAGAAGCGCATAAGAGTAATTACAATATTCATCCGGGGAGTACAAAAATGTATAGAAACCTACGCCAACAATTTTGGTGGAATGGCATGAAGAAGGATATAGCTAAGCATGTTTCTCATTGTTTAACATGCCAGCAAGTAAAAGCGGAACACCGCAAACCCGCAGGATTGTTGAGACCATTGGATATACCAAAGTGGAAGTGGGAGCATGTAACGATGGACTTTGTGCAAGGATTGCCAAGGACATCAAGTGGTCACGACTCTATTTGGGTAATAGTAGATCGTTTGACTAAGTCTGCTCATTTTCTAGTTGTCCGCGTAGACTACTCGATGAATAGACTTGCTGAGATATATGTAAGCCAAGTGATACGCTTGCATGGTATTCGTGTAACGATTACATCAGATCGAGACTCTAGGTTTACTTCGAATTTTTCGCGGAGTCTCCAAAATGCTTTAGGGACGAAGCTTCAGTTTAATACTGCTTTTCATCCTTAAACAGATGGACAAACGGAAAGAGTGATCCAAACTTTGGAAGATATGCTGAGAGCATGTATTATTGATTTTAAGGGAAGTTAGGATGAAAAATTGCACTTGATAGAGTTTGCCTATAACAATAGTTTTCAGAAAAGTATAGGCATGGTTTCGTTTGAAGCATTATATGGAAGGAGGTGCAGGACTGCTGTTTGTTGGAATGAGGTAGGTGAAAGGAGTTTGACAGGACCTGAATTAGTACAAGTTACTACTGCGGCTGTGGAGATATTAAGGAAAAGACTTAGAACGGCCCAAAGTAGGCAGAAAGACTACGCAGATAAGTGTAGGAGACCTTTAGAGTTTAATGTGGCAGATCATGTGTTCCTTAAAGTATCCCCTATGAAAGGAATATCTCGATTTGGAATGAAGGGTACGTTAAACCCTAGGTTTGTTGGACCTTTTAAGATACTTGAAAGAATAGGAGATGTAGTTCATCATTTGGCGCTGCCTCCTAAATTAGGAAACTTGCATGATGTGTTCCATGTATCGATGCTGAGAAAGTACCAGCCGGATCTTGGTCACATACTCGATCATGAAGCCATCAAAGTGGATGAGAAAGTGAGGTACATTGAAGAGCCTGTGCAAGTGCTAGATCGGAAAGAACAAGTCCTACGGACCAAGAAAATTCTATTGGTTAAGATTTTATGGTGACATCATGATGTGGAGGAAGCCACATGGGAGAGTGAAAATGAGATGAGGGAAAGGTATCCTCACTTGTTTCAAGAGACATAGGAAATGTCTAATTTCGAGGACGAAATTCTCTAAGGAGAGGAGAATTGTGGCATCCTAGAATTTCATGTCAATTCTTAGATGTGCTTTGATTCATGATTTGCAATAAGATTAAGGCCAAGCTTTTAATGGGTAATTATTTGATAGGAAAATTCTATTCGTGGCCATGTTTTTTATAAAGTTAGAATTTATTGATTTATGATTCCAAGTTTTATGGCCAAGTGAATAAGGGTAATTAAGTATTTATATGAATGGGTAATTAGTTGATGATTAAATGGGAAAAATTAGAGAAGAGTGGGCCAAAATTCTTAGGCCAAGACCAACCCACAAGACCCCACCATTCGGCCCTTTTGGCCTGGCCCGTGAAGCCCAAAGGAAAGGAGCTGCCGTCGACCAAAGGAGGGAGGAGGCCCGGCCCATCTTCTAGCCCATCATGGGCATGGAAAAAATGCCAAGTGTCTTTCCCCTAGGGCCAAGTGGCACTAGCCATGCAAACCAAATGATTGCAAATGATGAAGGGGAAAGAAAGAGAGGGAGAGTGGGCGGATTGAGAGAGAGGGTTACCGAGAGAGAGAGAGAGTGAAATCGAGAGAATGAGAGCAAGCGTGCGAGAGAAGAAGGGGAAGAGGGAGGCCATTCGCTGCCGTTCGTCGCCGCCGTCGAGCCGCCGAGTCCCACCTTGCCCCGCCGTCTTTGCTTGCTGTGTTGTGCTCGGATTAGAGGCAAGTAGAGTCCATTAATCTACCATTTTCTTGCTGTGTTATGTGTGTGATGAATGCTGGATTTCGGATGTGGATGAAGTGTGAAATTTCGAAGCTATAAGTGTTGTGTTCTAGCCTAGTGTTCTGTTTCTGAAAAAACAGTCTGACCTTTGATGATTTCGTGAGTTGCATGCGATGTTCTAGTGGGAATTTGGCTTCGACTTCTTGATGAAAGTTGTAAAGGACTTCTTGGAGAGTAACATATCAAAATTTCAGAAGAAATGAACAATTATAGACCGGTGAACTATTTTTCTTTGAAGAAGTCAGATCTGGAAAACGTAATGCTGAGCTAGTGTGATTCTGTGAATTTTATAAGATTTTCCGGTTGAAATTTGATCTTGTGTTCTGAATGAAAGTTGAAGATGACATGTTAAGGAGTAACATACTAAAATTTTAGAGGAAATGGATGAGTTTAAGTTGGTGAAACAATCTTTATCCAAAACGGTTAGATCTGGAATTCAGTGCCGAGGGTTATGGACGGTTATGGTTGCTATAGTTTTAAATTTATCACGAATTAGATTTTGAGCTCTCCATGAAATATTTACTTCTGGGATTTTTCTATAACATATAAAAATTTCTGAATTTTTGGAGCTGATTCAGGATTTTTACCGAATTTGTGAATGAAACTATGTATGGCAATATTCTGAAATTATAAAGACTTTGATGCGTGGACTGTACCGAATTGTATGATGTTCTTCTGATATGGTGTTCTTCATGAAATATTTTCCTCTAGATCTTGTATATAACATGTCGAATTTTTAGAATTTATTAAGACTGTTTGCTAATTTTTTTAGAATTATGACCAAAGGAGTGCAATCTGTTTTTATCTGAAAATTTGCTGTATTTTCAAAAATAAATGAATTTGCTCCATGTGATATGATGTCTTGAGTGGTTGATTTTGCTGCATATGTGGTGACATTCGGCACGTTATATAACATCAAAAGTGGGTTTAGACCTTCGATATTATTGCATTAAATGCCATGTTGAAATTGAGATCCATGTGTGAATATAAATTATGATAATGATGATACCGTCAGAGGTGTGAGCCAACGATTCCCCGGGAGTATTGGGATGCCCGGAGTGTGGTACCGAATGCTCGGAGTGTGTGTGCTGGATGCCCTGGGAGTGTTGGGATGCCCAGAGGTGTGTGCCGGAAGCCCTGGAGGTGTGTGCCGGGGGGATTCCTCGTGATGCCAGTTGGGGTACGAGATGCCTGGAGGTGTGTGTCGAATGCTCAGAGGTGTGTCCCAGAGGCCCTCGCGATGCCAGGTTGGATGCGAGCGATAAATTGTGGGATGCAAACATTGGTCCCTAGAAGAAAAATGATGAGATCCTTGTGAAAGATAAGAATTGAAATTGAATCATGTGCATGGGTGTATGCATATGACATGATGCATGATCTGCTTATGGAAGTAAATTAATGCTATTTGATATTGAAAATGCGATCATGAAGGCATGAATGGATCTCATGGTGATGTATGCTTGATAGCATGGATGATACATGGAGATATATGCATAATAGCATGGCAAGATATGCATGACTGCATGGTAATATATGCACGACTGCATGGTGATGTATGCTTGATAGCATGAATGATATGTGCTTTACTTGTGATATCTTGATTGTCTTGCTTGTTGTATTTTGGTGGATCTTTACTGTTGAGTGGTCGTACTTAGGCTGCGTTTGGATTTGGCTTTTCCAAGCCACTTTAGGCTTCCAAAGCCCTTTGGGCTAAAAATGGGTGTTTGGCAAAAAAATTTTCAAACACCTTTGGCTCCAAACTTGCGTTCTGAAGGCTGAAAGCCCAAGGCGGGGTACCCCGCTTGGGCTTTCAGCTTTCTCTAAGCTCGGGGTATTGTTCATGTACTTTTTTTTTTCCGAAATTATCCTTACAAACGTTTTGTTTTTCTGTGTTTTGCCGTTGGGAGGAGTACTTGTTCATCTTCTCCGTCGATGGTGGCCTCGGCGTGCAGCTGCAGTCGCGCGACCGCCGCGATGTCGGCGACCGACGGCGAGGTCGCGCGACCCGAGTGCGGCCCTCGCCGAGGTCGTGCAACCCGGGCGCGGTTCTCGCCGAGGTCCCCCGACCTCAAGCAAGGTTGATTAGCCTCGCGACGGCCAATCGGGGCTCTCGGAGGTCGAGGCGGCGTTGCGCGACGCGCGCGACCTCGCCGGCCCAAATCCGGGGTCGCCGGAGGTCGCGACGGCATCGCGCAACCTCACCGACCCGGATCCGGGGTTGCGACAACCTCGCCGGCCCAGATCCGGGTCGCCGGAGGTCGCGACGGGCGTCGCACGACGCCCGCAACCTCGCCGCCCCGGATCCGGGTCGCCGGAGATTGCTTGGGGTCGCCATCGGCCGCCGGATGCCGCCCGCCTTGCTGGTTTTCATTTTTTTTATTTTTTTTATTTTTCTTTTAATAATTTTTTTTTCACCAAAGTCCTTTTGTCCCCCAAACACTATTTTGCTCAAAGGTACTTCACAAAGGGCTTTTAAATTACAATTTACCAAACACAGTTTGCATTTTGGAAAAAACATTTAACTCAAAGGTCTTTGCATTTTCCTAAAGACTTTTCCCAAAAGTCTTTCCAAACACACCCTTACCCCTTTTGGGATTAACATTTCAGATTGAAAGATGCCTTTACCACCAGTCGCGTGCGGTACTTATTATGGATTGCCATCTAATGTAGAGGTGGAGTGCACGGAGCATTCCTGTGTTAGTGTACCTGGTCTGGTGTTTGTCCGAGTCCGTGTCTTAGTGATGTACGATGTGGGTCTTGCTGATGGCCCTGTTATCCAGGATTTTTTGTCTGTTCATGTCCGGTGTGATGGAGTGATGCTAGGAATGCTGCCGCTGCCTCTGGCTAACACACCAGGTTGGGTGTGATCGAGCGTACGGCTGGTGGAGGACGATATTTTTTGGTTAGCCGACACTAGATGGTGGATGGGTATATATGTCAAACGTAAGGTCGTGTTCTTTTGAGTTAGCCGAGCATAGTTAAAAGCCTTGGCCTTTTTGCTGTACCGACCCGAGATGTCCATCACGTTTATGTAAAATGAAAGTGACTCGGCTTTATCGTTTTATATGGTGAATAGTTGGTGTGCATTGCATTATTGTCGTTGGAGATGGATTAGGGAATTTTGATTATGCTTCTGTTGCATGAACTGCACTGGGACCGATAAAAAATATATATATATGTAGACCCCCAGGTTTTATGGACCCGCTGCAATTGAAATGGTATCAAAGTGGAATGTTATTAGGACAAGTGATAGGTGAGTAGGCTGTGGCGACCCTAGCGAATCAGGGGCCGTGTCGAGGGGTGCCACATTTTAGGAATGTCAACTCATATTCCGAAGAATTTTCGGCAAATCGGGATTTTCAGTGAAAAATCAAAGTTGGGCTATTTTGGACCAGGAAAATCAAGGGACCATTTTTGGGTGGATTTTTGGGGTTCAAGTTGGTTCAATTGATGAGGAAAATTGAGGATTTGAGTGTGGACATCCTCCTTAGCATTTGGCCATTTAATTTGAGTCCAATTGGAGAGGATTTGAATTGGAATTGAAAGGAAATGGGCAAAATTCGTATAACTTGGTGATCTGCAACTTTTGGACCACTTTGGTGGCTTGTTGGAGAAGATTAATGGGGAAATGACTGCTGTGGATATGGCTGAGGATGGTGGGAGCCAAGTGATGAGTGTTTGTGATATTTCTTGAAGACTTTTGTGGCTCTTGTCCCCCTTAAGCTAGCTGCAGCCACTTCATCTTCTACCTCAGCTTCTTCTACTCCATTGTTGCTGTCTTGAGGAAGAAAAACCAGCAAAGAACCAGAGGAAGTCAAGCCAAGCTGCCACACGCCGTCCGACCATCGCCTAAGCCCCCCAAGCTACTCGACCGCGTCCCGTTCGCACACCGTTGCTCGCAAGCCCAACTCGTCACCTGGCCACCGTCCCGAGCAGTTCGAGCCTCCTCTGCTATCGATCTGCCGCCTCTGCCCGCCGTCCAGCCAGCTGAAGCCTTCACCTGGTCTCGCTATAGCTACCGCCATCCCGCCATGGCCGTTTCCCTGCCGTTCGAGCCGCTTGACCCGCTCCTTCGGCCCAAGTGCAGAAACCAAACTCACAACCCAAGCTGTGAGTTTCGTGGGCTTTTTTGGGCCCGTTTGAACCTCCCTCGGTGTCGCCGTAGACCCGAGTGTCGCTCGCCGTTGCGCCACCGTCGCCGTGAACTCACCGGCTCGCAAAACCGATGACTTTACTCACTAAACCTTGCTTGAGAGGTTAATTATGCTTAAGGGTTTATTAGATTAGCTTAAGTATGGTTTAGGTGGCTAGTTTAGATTAATTAGTGATTTAGTTAGTTAATTAGGGCGATTAGGTGGTTAGATTAGATTAGTTAAGGTTTAATTAAATTGTATTATTTATTGAGCATGGTGCATTATTTTTCTAGGCCTGTTTAGGTGGTTAAATTAGGGTTTAAAGCTTACTTATGCATTTATTGGATTAAATTGCACTTATTTAATTAATTTTGTAATTTATTTAATTATTTAATATTTTTTGGAAATTATAGTAGCTAAAATTTCGTGCCGATTGTCATGGTGTGATTAGTTTTTGCAATTGAATGATAATTTGAGCAATTGAGTGGTGATTTTGATTTTTATTTATCATTTCCAAAATATTAAATTTTGATATTTAATTAGAAAATACCGAGTGTCGGGTTTTGACACCGAAAATGTTTTTAGATACTATATTAAATAGTGGGATTTTAAAAGGGAGGGTATCAATTTTTCTGGTTCAATCTGACCATGTACTCACACATGATTATTTTACTGGGTGTTTTTAATATGAAGAAAATAGGCCGAGTTAACTATTTTAATTGAGACATTTGAGTGCAATGCATGGTGTCCTTGGCCAGGATTGAATGATCGAGTGATGGCTATGAGAATTCGTCATGAGCTGTTAAGCTGGACGATGCCCCTATATAGGATGCCCTAAGTCAACGGATGTCGGTCGCAGTGGAGGCTAGATTGATGCTCCTATGTGGAATGTTGTCTAGATGTACACGTTGCCGTGCTTGATGGTGCGAGATGACACCCGGCTACGCCAGAAGACCACTGACTGTTGAGTCGGCCATGGCCGTTGGGTTGTAATCAATAGGGACGCATAAATGAGTGAAATTAATGTGCCTGATTATTGGACAAAATTGTGTGGCACGATATGGGACGTGTCATAACGATTTGGCCTAATAATCGAGACCCTTGTGTTTGTTGAGATATAAGTTAAGGCGTTCCAATTGATTGCGTTTTGTTACTATTTATGTCTGTGATATGAACTATGCTGACATGCAGGAAGGAACTGAGACGAGGTGCGTTTCTATGGTTGTGTGGTTAGGCCGCCCCTAAGCGTATTTCTCTCCTAGTCAAGGTTTAGGGCGTGAACTCACTGAGACATTGTCTCACCTTGTCGTGGGCTTAATCTTTGTAGGTCTTTAGATGGAGGCGCGCCTGTCCGTTTTGGATGGCCACGGGAGGCGGAGATGCAATGTACTATCTTTCCAGTCCACGGGAACCCTGACTGGACCTGTGAGCTCGTGGTTACTACTATCTGGGTCGATGAGGACCTACCTCAGCTGGTACCTCATTGATTTAAGGCGTGGTTTCATCGCGGGTCCAACGGTATCCGGGAGGGCCCATTGGATAGCTTTGACGGGCCTGCCATCGATGACAAGTACTTTCAGCTCGACCCAGCGCATGATGCCGATATGACAACCGATATCGAGGTGAAGGGTGGACCCGTGGTTGAGGAGCTTACAGTAGAGGAGATAGCTGACCCGCTAGACCTCGACATCCCTGACGCTATCGTGATAGACCCTGCTCCCAAGTAGGAGGGTCCAGAGTAGGGTGGCTAGGGACTTCTTTTTTAGACCTCAACTTTTGTGTATATAACTTTGTGGGCTAACCTTGGTTGTTTATAAAAAGGGTTTATGTATTTTGTTGTCCTGCTTTTTTATCACATGTTAAGTATTGTCTGGGGATTTTTACACGCTTCCGCATGTGCATAATCGTTTGGGTCGGCGACACATCCTAGGATGTCGCATTTTTATCGACCATCGAGGGATGCGCGCGCACTTGAGGTTTGGGGCGTGACAACTTTAGAGGCCCTTGGTCCCCCTCAAGCCAGCAGACCACCTCTTCTTCCTCCTTGCCTCCTTCTTTCTCCATAGTTGTTGTGTTTGAGAGCTTAAAGAACCAGAGAAAGCAGCAGCCCGTCCGAGCCAGCCACTACTGGTCCAACGCCCGTTCAAGCGGACGTTGTCATCGCGCTGTCCCTTGCACCGTCCCCGGCGCCCGCGTGTACTAACCCGCACGTCCGCTTCGACCCGAGCCCTCGTCCGACGAAGCCAGGCCCGCATCGCAGCCGTGCTAGCCGCCTCCGTCGCCGTTCCAGCCGCCCGAAGCCTTTGCCTGGTCCCGCTACGGCTAGTCCCCCACCTGGCCATTTCCCCGCCGTCCGAGCTGCTCGACCAACTCCTTCAACCCAAGCCCAAAACCGAAGTTCCAGCTGTGGGCTGAGGCTTCGTGGGCCTTTTTCGGGCCCTCCCGAGCTCCCTTTAACATCACCATAGACCCGAGCATCACTCGTCGTCACGCCGCCATCGCCGTGAACTCATCCGCTCATGAATCCGATGAGTTTACTCACTAAACCTTGCTTAGGAGGTTAATGATGCTTAAGGAGTAATTAGATTAAGTTAAGTTAGATTAGAGTGATTAGTAGCTTGATTAGTTAAATTAGATTAGTTAAATTAGTTAATTAGGTGGTTAGTGAGGGTAGTTAGTTAGTTTAAGATGTGGTTATGTAGCTAGGATGGTTAGAGTAATTTAATTAGTCCATTAGGTGGTTAGATTAGCATTTATTAGCTTAAGTAAGCATTTATCTAATTAATTTGTATTTATTTAATTAATTTTGTAATTTATTTAATTATTTAATATTTTTGAAAATTATACCAGGATTGCCGAATTTCGTGCTGATTGTCGTGGTGTGATTAGTTTATGCAATTGAGTGTTCATTTGTGCAATTGAGTGATGGTTGTTGATTTTCAATTATTATTTCAAAATTCTAGATTTTTGGTATTTAATCGGAAAATACCGAATGTCGGTTTTTTACGCCAAAAGTTTTTAGGTGCTATATCAAATAGTGGGATTTTAAAATGAAAGATGCCACTTTTTCTGACTCAAACTAACCGTATACCCACACACAATTATTTTACCAAGTGTTTTTAATACAAAGAAAATAGGCCAAGCACATTATCTTAATTAAGGCATTTGAGTGCAAAGCACAATTTCTTTGGTCGGGATTGGATAATCGTGTGATGGTTATGAGAACCCGTCCCCGATGTGTGTCGGATGGACAATGCCCCTATATGGGATGCCTCGTACAACGGATGCTGGATCGCGGTAGAGGCCGAATCGAAGCTCCTTCGGGAATGCCGTCCCCGATGTGCGTTGGTGGACGTTGCCATGCTCAAGGGATGAGATTATGTCTGGCTATGCCAGAAGACCAATGTGTGTCGGGTAGATCGTGCCTATGCCGGCAATAATCAATTGGAACGCATGAATGATTGAGATAAACGCACCTGATTATGGGAAAAAATCCAGTGGGACGGAATGAGACATGTCATAACGATTTGGCCTTATAATCGGGACCCCTACAGTTAATTGGTTTGAAAGTGAGACATTCCAATTGATGTGTGCATTTACAAGATGCATCTGTTATATGAACTGTACTAACGTGCAGGAAGGTGCTGAGGCGAGGTGAGTCTTCTATGATGTGTATTTAAACTGCCTCTAGGCGTAGTACCTTCTTTTCGGAGATAGACCTTATGTGTAATTAGACTGCCTCTAGTGTAGACTCGCTGAGATTTATTCTCACCCCGTTGTGGGTTACCATTTTTAGGTCCTTAGTGTGAAGAACCTGAAGCTTGAGGCGGAAGGGTCATGAGCATAGATGGCTCAATAATTCTTTTTGGAGATAGACCTTATGTGTATAAACCGTAGGTTGACCTAGCTGTAGATGATGTTTTGTATATTTGGTTGTCATGCTTTTCTATTCCATGTTGATTGTTGTTTGGGGTTTGTTTATTTTGCTTCCGCTTGTGCATGATTCGATTGGGTCAGCGACGCGTCCTGGGAACGTCGCAATTTAGTCAACCACTGAGGGATGTACGCGCGCTCGAGGATCGAGGCGTGACAAAAGCACTTTGAGCCCTAAGGCCATAAAAGAGTAGATTTTATACATTGTATGTGTTGTTCAGTGTGCTGATTAGACAACTTAGCTACGATGCATTAGAGTATGGTATGTGCTTGTGAAAACAATAAATGTTTTAAGCATGTTGAATTTATGTAAATGATGGAGTTTAGATGTCTAATGGATGACTGTTTTATTTGATTTGATTTGTGGCAATTAAAAATGAATGACTTATTGGATTTAAAGTCCAAAAATCTCAACCATCGGATAAATTTTATGGAGTGTAACCTGAACAAATTAAAGCAGTAATTTATTGACAATTAGGGAAGTTTGTTCTAGTGGAATTGCAAGTTTTAAGATTAATAACGGAAAATCATGACAATCAAAAGGATTGTTACTTATGGATAGAATCCATTGATTAGAATTTGAAGGATTATTTATGTAGATTTACTAAGAATAGGGAAATAATGTAACATCTCAGATTTTCAGTCATGTTTTCTACTGAATAAATCGGATATTTTATTGACGCGCCTATAGGGCTATTCTCAGAGCCGATCACTCTCGAGATAACTAGACTATCTAGGGAAGCCATTAAGGAATTTTAATGCAATAGACTTGAGAATTCGACTAGGAATCGGCTTCTCGACCGTGCTCATCTTTAGATGTCATTACGGCATAGTTAAAAATCGATTTGAGATCAAAGATAGGTTTGTTCAACTGAGATGTGTAGCCAATCGTGAGTGACTACACTAAATTGAAAAATTCTCGTCAACTGGCACTAGTTTGACTTCTCTGTCGTTTTGGTACCCTGTGTCCGTAATTTAATCCTCGGGATTTTCATGACAATCGAGAGTCGCCATTAAGTCAAGTGGGTTCATTGTGGCTCAAAGAAAATCAACCACGAGTCATTTGCACTAAAAAATTCTGAAAACTACCGGCAGTCTAGGTCATGCTAAAAATGCGCCGAATGGAAATTAACCGCCAATTCAAGTCCAATTTTAGAAATTAAAGATTCTATGATGTCATAATAAATTCTAGGAATGTCGACTCAGTCTCAGAAGATTTTTCTGACAACCAATACCTTTTGGGAAAAAGTCGGCTCAAGACCGTTTTTGTTCAAAGCCGAGGTTTGTTTTTTATTTCAAATTTGAGATGCAAGATGGATTCTTGGGTGAGGAAAATTGTCAATAGAAGCATTGAGATGTCAATTGAATTCATGAGGACTAATTGAGGCTGAATTGAAGTGAAATAAGTAACCAATTGAAGCCCTCTCTTTCAAAATTCATAGCCCCCCCTTCCCCTAGCATTTTTAGACCATTTGAGAGGTTGCGAGAGGTGTGTTGGTGGCCAATTGATAGCCATGGATCTTGGCTTAGAGGGCAAGAACTTGGGGGACAAGTGTGTGAAAAAAATCAAGCCAAGGGACCCTCCATCTCTTCCTCATCTCTATCCTCTCCCTCTCTCTCTCTCTCACTCCAACCGGCCAAACCCTCCTCTTCTCTCTCTCTCTCTCTCTCTCTCTCTCTCTCTTTTGCTTTGTGCAAAATCAGCAGACTAAGGAGGAGCCACCGGACCAAGCTGCCAGCCGCTGCACGCCAAGCCGTCGTCGTCTCCGCCAAGTGCGCAGCCCGCGCCAACCGCCCGCCATCCGCGCACAACCCGCCTCCTTCACGTCGTCCAGCAGCTCCTTCCACCATTTCAACCCCTGTTTAGCCGCTACAAGGGGCTAAGGAAGCCTTGAAGCCGCCAATTTGGACCCGAGACCACCCCGTTGTCCTTCCTCGAGCCTTGCCGCCCATCTCAGCTTGGTTTTCTTCTGTTTTCAACCAAGAACATAAGGTTTTTGAAGTGGGTTTCCAGAAAGCTTTGGAGGTCATTTTGAGGTGTTTGCGGATCTCGAATCCTAGGCCCGCTTTGGAGAAAAGCGTCCCCCGCGACGTTCCTATTGGTTTGATCCAATCCGCTCGTTAATCAAGTGAGTTTGCTCACTAAACCTTTCTTAGTAGGTTAATTATGTTTAAGGGTTATTTAAATTATCTTAAGTATGGATTAGTGATAAGATAAGATGGTTAGATTAGTCTTAGAATGGATTAGTGTAACTTAATTAGTGAGATTTGTAGAATTGGTGATGGATTAGTCGAATCCAAGGAAATTCCTACAGTTTTGATTTCTGGACACTCGCCATTTGCCATTTTTGTGGATTGAAATGAGGTACGAATTTGAGGTTGATGTCCTCTTAAGAAATTTTTTAGACATCCTCAGTTACAACATATTTTTTTCTCAAGATTTTTAGGGACTTAAAAGAAGGACATATCAACTCCGTCATTTCAAACAGAACATCAATTTTTGCTGGAATTGGTAACCTATTAGGATTCTAGGGGTTTTTATCAACTCTTAGGTTTATAATTTAAAAATGGTTTCTTCACAAAAGTTGTTTGTCACCTCTTCTAGTTTAACATACTCAGATTTCAGATCAAATGGACATGGTTTAGAGCTCAAACCAAATTGATTTTGGAAAACAGACTTTCTGGAAAACGGACACAGTTTTGTACTGGATTGAGCGATTTACTAGGCCAAATCTAGAAGGATATGAGTTAAGGGGTCTTCATAAAAAATGTTCATTTATGTATCTTTTACAACATATTCAAATTTGAGAATTTTCTGAACTAGTTTTAGTTGGTTTCTGAATTTAAACTTGGAAACGTGTTAATGGGCTTATTTTGCCGATTAGGGCCGGTTATGATATCGTGATGGTTCTTGAGGCATTGATTACTGGAAAGTGCATGATTGACGAAATAAGGTTGGTTTGTGCCATGCCTAGAGATTATGCTTAATGATGATGTGAAAGTTAAGAGAATTCGTCCCTAGCGTGTGTTGGTGGGCGTTAATAGTTAAGAGATCCCATCTCCAGCGTGTGTTGGTGGACGGTAGTTAGTATTCTTCCCCAGCATATGTCAGTGGATTTTATCCTTTCCCGGCGTGTGTCGGTAGTTAGTATTCTTCCCCGGTGTGTGTCGGTGGATTTTATTCTTCCCCGGCGTGTGTCGGTGGATTTTATCCTTTCCCAGTGTGTGTCGATAGTTAGTATTCTTCCCCGGCATGTGTCGGTGGATTTTATTCTTCCCTGGCATGTGTTGGTGGAATTTATCCTTTCCCGGCATGTGTCGGTAGTTATTAGTCTTCCCCGGCGTGTGTCGGTAATTATTATTCTTCCCCGGCGAGTGTTGGGTTAAAACTACTCATGTGAGTAGTAATAGCTAATTAATTGGAACGCTTGTTGAGTTAAATTGATGGATCGACGTGTGTCGGTAATTCTTGCTTTGAGGTGTATTGGTAGTTCTTGCTCGTGTGAGCAGTGATTTAATTATAATTCTTGCTTTGATGTGTATCGTAGCTCTTGCTCGTGTGAGTATTGATGAAATTGTGATTTTTGCTCATGTGAGTAATGATTGGTCTGGATGTTCCAAATTAGTGTGTGAATTTGCTAAATACACATGATTGTGATATGAACTGGGCTGACCTGTAAGAAGGAACTGAGGTCAAGGTAAGCCCTCTGACCCGTGTTGTGGTTAGTTAGCCCTTATGGCGTATTTCCTTCCTAATCGGGGTTTAGAGTGTGGACTTACTGAGACATTGTTTCACTGGTTATTGAATAACCATTTTCAGGTCCTTAGAAGGTGGTCATGGAGGACCAAAGCCCGGAGTCTGTGGAGGTGGAGTCCAAAGGATCGGCGTATGTATCCAACTAGTATGTCGTAAAGCAATTCCTTTTGAGAGTCCGTCTCCTGAAGTCTTGTGTTGGTAGACTTTTGTATATGACTCAATTGGTCTTTATCAGTATGTTTTGTTTAGAAATATGATGTCCTGCTTTTCTATCCCGAGATGGTTACTGTTAGGGGATTTGTTATTCGCTTCCGCATATGCAATAAAATGAAAGGGTCGGCGACTCGTCTTGGGAAGCCGCAAAATTTTATCGACCACTGAGGGATGGGCACGCGCTCGAGGATCGGGGCATGACAAATAGAAAGTAAACTTTAGGTTGCTTAGATTTCTCAATAAAAGTTATGATCATTAAGACCTTTCGAGCTTACAATTATTTGAGGTAATTACTATCTATGAAGGTGTAGAACTAATTACCATCACATGGATTTGCGACCGATTTACGATTATCAATGTCAATAATTGATTATAAGTTGTCCCTCTTATGACAATTTCAAGTACCTTACTATCATAATATTTTATTGCTAGGTGATATGAAATTCTTGTTTCAAACTGTATTAGCTCAATTACCACACAAAAGGGAAAGTACTAATTAGACATGCAATTGAGACCGTGATGATTTCAGGCAAATTACAATTGTTGGAGGTATAATTATTATGTATAGGAACTGCAAGTTATGACTAGTTGAGGAATTTACCCTTAGGACAATTATTTAGTAATTCCAATGTCGAGTTACGAAATATAGCAGGATGTTATTACTAATAATGGAATAATACAAATTAATCGACCACTGATTTTGACTAATTGAAGAAATTATGATAATGCTGGATAATTGCTAGTGACAACATCCCCAAGTTATCTTGTTGCTCATAAATTATCTTTCCCTTCTCCAATTTATGATCATTTCTTTTTGCTAATCATACTTTCAAATGTTAACTGGTTTTCGAGCAGAAATGGGCAATCAAATGTGTAGCAAGAATGCTGATTGCTCATTGTGCTTAATTTTTTGCTAGCTCTAAATCATTTGCGACTATTTTGATAGGAAGACTAATCACAAATGCATTTATGACACTATTGCTCATTTCAAGCATCTTCCTAACACAATTCATAAAGTTGAATAATCCTCCTGACGAATCAGGTAATGTGCAGTCTCAAATAAGACTATAATAGAAGTCTTTGAAGTTGACATGTTGCTTTTAGGGAATCGGGGGATACAGTTGGGGACCATTTTGTGGTGACACTGTTTGCATTTGGTCTATGTAGGTCAAACTCACGTGATCACACATGTCCAAATTCGAAAGAAAAGGAGAGTGATGTTGACATATCTCTTATTGCTTGGCGAAAGTACAGTAGAAAATTATGGTCATTGATCTTAGCCAATCATGTCTAACATCATGTGAAGGCCTCATGGACTATGACACTATGTTCATCTGTTAAGAGTCTAATATCAGTCCATAATTCTTAAAAAATCTTCGATTCTGATGTAGGAGATTCATATGCCCAACATTCTTGCTGCTCAAATTGGCCAATCAAAAGTTTTAACACATGCGCAAACACACAGCAAGACATACATGGGAAAACCCATAAAATGGACCGAATCCTTTGAACATATGAAGGAATAGCCTCTATTCATATATAGATTGTATCCTCACACAAACTTGAAGAATCGTTCCCTTACCTGACCTCCCTAGGACCTTTGGATGAACCAGGACACATATTTACAGATAAGAATAAGGGTGCATAGAAGGTTGATGATTGATTATTTGTAATGCCGTTTCATTGTAATGAGTAACTTAGAATATGATGTTTCATGATCGCCCACTTCATGCCAAAAACTTTTCTAAATGAGAGAGTTTCTTTATTAGGGAAGAGGCTACTGTTTCGTTGTAGTAGTTAAGAAAAATGTCTAGTCGTGGTTTAAGGGAAGAACATAATGGCAATGAAGCTGTCACACCCCGATCCTCAAACGCGCGCCCATCCCTCACCTGGCCAATTAATAGCGACGTCCCAGGACGCATCGCCGACCCTTTCATTTTAATATGCAAGCGGAAGCATATAATAAAACCCCCCAAACAATAAAACAATGGGATAGAAAAGTAAGGCCATATTTTTCACAACATGAAAAACCACAACCACACTTTTATACACAGCAAACCACATAGTATATATAACAATATTATTCACAGAAGTCTGATCTATCGTGCATTAGTCCACAACTTAAGGTTTGCAAAATAGGATGTGGGTATCAATCCTCATCCGGGTCATACTCTGGATCCTCCTCCGACTCCTCTTCTTCAAGGTCTTCTTCTGGTTCCTCTTCTTCGGGCTCCTCCTCTTTGGGATCTTCTTACCCGGGTTCATCCACGGGTTCATCCTCAAGCTCGTCCTCCGGTTCCTCCTCTATGGGCTCATCCTCTTATCCCTCCTTTTGCTCAATGATCTCCCCTTCTTCTTCACTCCAGTTGGCGTCATTGATCAAGTACACGGGAGTATGAGCATCATCCTCTAACTTAGGATCCTTGACATCCACTACTGTCACGCCCCGAACCTCGAGCACGCGAACATCCCACTTTAGTCGATAGAAATTTTGTGACTTCCCAAGACAGGTCGCCGACCCATTCAATTTATTATGCATGCGGAAGCGAAACAAATCCCCTAACAACATTTAACTTGGGATAGAAAAGCAGGCAATTAATCACAACCAAACAAGCTTTCTTATAAACACATAGGTTTATATACAACACTGGATTGACTACAAAATAGACCGGCTCAACAAAAAGGGAATTGTCCTATGACCAACTTGTCAGACATGTTCGCCGATTCTTCAGCCTCCACCTTCCGAACTCCAGGACTTCCGGTCCTCCATGACCGTCATCTAGGGACCTGAAATATTATCCCACAACCGGGATGAGACAATGTCTCAACGAGTCCTACCCTCTAGAACTCGATTAGGAAGAAAATAAGCCCCAAGGCGCTCTAGCCACACAAATAGGATAGAGGACTTACCTCGCCCCAGTCTCTTCCTGCACGTCAATACATTTCATAATTCAACCAAATCCGATCATTCACAATGATTCAATTCAATCATATTATCTATCTTTCCATACCGTCTATCAAACCAGTCGTTAATACGACAAATGCTCTCCAAAACTATAATATAAAGACAGTAGCTCGCTAAAGCTGTAGCGTATAGATAGCTCACTGAAGTGTGGCGTATAGATAGCTCACTGAAGCTGTAGCATATAGATAGCTCACTAAAGCTATAGCGTATAGATAGCCCACTGAAGCTGTAGCGTATATGTATATAATATTTGCTTGCCCAAGCTGATACATATATAAACAACTGCTCGCCAAAGCTATCAATTCAACAATAACCCAAACCAATCCTCAATCCAATCAATCAATAGATTCAAACTGGTCCTACCAACCAATTACAGTGCCAATAACCGACACCGAGTATTTTTAAGTTAATACCACAACTTCATCAATATCACTCAATTCCACACTTTTGGAATAATCAACCATAATCATCAATCACTCAATTTCTCAATTTAAACATACAATTAACACAAACCGACCGCATTGCTACGATCAATGCAAAATTCTAACGACCTACCATCCCAAAGAAAATTTTCAAAATTATTAAATAATTAAATTTAATTCCGAAAATTAAATAAGTAAATATTATATTATAATAATATAATTTAATAAATAATATTTAAAAATCTGAAATAATTAATTAATTAAAAATAATTAATTAGGGCTTAAATAAGATTACACTAATTTAATCATACAATTAGCCATAATTAAACACCCATTAAACTAATCATACAACTAATCTAATTTATATTAAAATAATCTAATCTAACCACCTAAACCTAATTAGACTAATCTAAACACCCCTTAAGCATGATTAACTTACTAAGCGAGGTTTAGAGGATAAACTCACCGGTTTTGTGCGCCGGTGAGTTCAGGGCGACCACGACGCCAAGGCAGGCAATAAACCTCAATGCGGCGACAGCAACGGAGGCTGAGAAGGGCTTGAAAACGGGTCACGAAGTCTCCAAAACCTTGCTGTCTTCTACTTCTGATCTGGGCTGGACTGCAGAGAAGAAACCAGAAACTTCAACGGCGAAAACGGGCAGATCGGAGCTTCGGCAAGCGGGTGGTTGGAAACCAGTGGCTCCCAAGGGTCTTGGGGGTCTTGCTGGAGGTTGGGACGGGCAAAGGAATGGTTGGAATGGGGTGAAACATCAAGAAAACCCGAAACAGGTGGAACCAGGCGAGTCCAGATGATCCGGCGAGCAGCAGCTTCTCTCAGGATTTCGGGACGGCCGGAGAATCGTTCCGGCAAGAGGTGGGGTGCTCCGGAACGAGCTGGATGTCCTCGTCACGGAAGTGGATGGAGCGTTCACTAATTCATCGGGGAAGTCGACTTTTTACTCGGATCATTGGCGAAAGGTTGGCTGGAGCAGAAACTAGAACAAGGAGAAAACAGAGGAGGAAATGGAGTCCGATGGGCATGCGACGGTGGAGGGCTGTTGCTACTCGGTTTCTCTGGTTTTTGCTGAGCTTCTCTCCTTCAACAACAATGGAGAAAGCCACAAATTAAGGGAGAAGAAGGCTGCTGAGCAAGGGGGGTCTCCTTGGGCTCTTTAGAGCTCAACACTTGCCATTCTCTCATTGGCTTTGCCCCCACCATGACATCACATGACCTCAGCCACTCTCTCTCCTCAAGCTTCCTCCACAACCTTGCCAATAGGTGCAATATAGCTCTTCCCCCATGGTATACGAATTTCATAAATTTGTACATCAAATTCCTTCAATTCACTTCCAATTAAATCCACTTGAGCTCAAATTGAAGTCTATAAATTCATCCAAGGTGTCCTCACTTAAGTCCACATTTTTCCTTGTCCATTGAACCAACTTGTATTCCGAAATTGCGATCAAAAGCGATCCTCTGACTATCTCGAACAAAAACGACCTTACTTTGCTTTTCTACCAAAAATCTCGGTTTGTAGAAAAATCTTCTGGAGATGAGTCGACATTCCTAAAATGAATTGTGACTTGAAAGAACTTCCAATTTCTGTAATTGGGTTCAATTTCTCGATTGATTTCAATATGGCGCGACTTTAGCGCATCCTAATCTACCGGGTAGCTTTTAGGAATTTTTTGTGCAATTAACCTGTGGTTGATAATTTTCAAGCCACAAAGTGCATCTTCGACACATTGGCGACTCTCTGTTGTCATAGAAATCTCGAGGTTTCGATTACGGACACAAGGTACCCAAAACGACAGAAGAATCGATCTAGTGCCAGTCGATGAAGATATTGCGATCAAGTGGAATCACTCACACTCTAATCACATATCTCAGTTGAATCGACCTATTACTGATCTCTGTTCGATTCTGACAATGTCGTAATGGTCCTTGCAGATTAATACGGTCGAGCAGTCGGTTCTTGGTCGAATTCTCAAGTCTATTGCGTTTAGATTCCTTAACGGCTTCACCTGATAGACTAGTTATCTCGTGAGTGGCCAACTCAGAGAAGAAAGCTATAGACGCGAAGATGAAATGCCCGACTTATTTAATTGAAACCAGAATTGAAAAATCGGGATGTCACAACTACCGACCCACTCTTAGGATATGTCGTCCCTTCATCGAATGCCTCTTCCAGTACGTACAGAGGTACATCACCTTTCGGTATGGGACCCTCTCTTCGCCCATCGTGGTAGTGACGGTACCACGACCGATATTTGTGGGGTCTCAAGGCGTCTCTACCCACGTCAACCCAGAGGTCGACTTGATCAGTACATATTCCAGTCCTTCGGGGTGGTTGTGGATATGGAAATGGTATCCTATCTCTATAACCTCTTTAGGGATGCCAAAATGCATAAGAGGACGAGGAGGTGGAGGTGCTGCCATCTAGGGGCTTGAAATGTTATTCCACAATGGGATGAGACGACATCTTAGCGAGTTCTACCCCCTAAGACTCGATTAGGAAACCATTACACTATGGGCTACCTATGCACACACGGGTCGGAGGACTTACCTTGGCCTCATATTCCACTTGCAAATCAGCACAGTTCAAATAGACACCCAATCAATCACTATCGATCGAAACATCGATCAATCGACTTAGTCGATTTACATGTCAATCAGACCATTCTCCAGTCATTTTAATCAATACTATGCGATTTCCAAGATAGTATATCTAGTTACCAAGCCACGTGCATTCTCTAAGGCGACATACTTAGTCACCTAACCACGTGCCTTCTCTAAGGCAACGTGTCTAATCACTGAGCCCCGTGTATTTTCTAAGGCAACGTACTTAATCACCAAGCCACGTGCATTCTCTAAGGCGATATACCAAATCACTAAGCCACGTGCATTCTCTAAGACGACGTACTAATCACCAAGCCACATGCATTTTCAAAGGTGATGTATTTAATCCACGAATCACGTGCATTCTCCAAGGTGATGTATCTAATCACTGAGCCACGTCATACAATATTTTTTTCTCATCTTTTATCATCCCCGATAAAATATCGTGTGTGGGTACATGATCGGTCTTAGCCAAAATACAATAATTTCCATTTTATGAATCCCACCATTTCCTGTAGTCCACCAAAACATTTTTGGCATTATCAACCGATGGCCGGATATTTTTCCATTAATTACCAAAATTATTTAATTTAGGAAAAATAATCCTAAATTCACAAATAAATTGATTCAGCACAAATTAACGATCAAATAAATAAATAGAGTGCACCATGATAATCAGCATAAAATTCCGGTCGTCGGCTATCCCAGCCTAATTTTCGAAAAATAATTAATTAATTAAATAATTATGGAAATTATTAAATAAACGCAATAAATCCAACTTATGCCCGTAATACCGAATTGGAAGCCGAAACGAACCCGGAAAAATTCCGAGGTTCATTTAATAAATAATATGACTTGTCTACTTGCTAATTGCACTAACCATTTTCCTAACATGCATAGGTAAATCCGTAATTTAATTATGATAATCTAATCTATCCACCTAATTGCACTTAATTAAATCTAATCAACCACTAACCATCATTAGTCTACTAAGCGAGGATTAGTGAGTTAAACTCACTTGGTTAGCGAGCCAAGCAATTCCAAACGTCGAGAACGCGACGGGGGCTGACTTTCCAAAGCAGGTCTAGGTTTCGAGGCCCGGAACACCCTCAAATCAAGCCTACAAGCCTGCTAGAAACCCACAAATTCCCTCTCTGTTTTGAGCTGCAAAACAGGGAAAACAAAGCTGGTTTGGCGAGGTGTTAGCGACAGTGGACCGGTGAACGGTTTAGTGAGGTAACCGACGGCTGAACGGGGTTTGGCGGCCTTCTACAACCACTCATGGCTGCTGGAAAGCAAGTTGGATGGCGAAACAAAGCTGCAGGGAGTAAGGATCACACGGTGAGGGCGGTCGCGCGCGACCGCCCTCAGCTGGTGGTGGCTCTCTGGCATGCGACGGCTGCTCTGGTTTCTCCTCTAGCTTGCTGGTGTTCACACGGCACAAAGAGGAAAGAGGAGAAGCAGTCCACGACAGCTTGAGGGATAAGGGAGAGAGGAATGATCTAGGGGACCAAGGGCTCCACCAAGCCTTATTTTCCACACCATTGTCTCCCTTGACCATTCCTAGCCAAGTATACTTCCTTGGCCCTCAATGAGCCACCAAGACCTTCACTTTACAACCTTGAAATGGTCTAAAGACCATAGGAAGAGGGGGCATACGAATTTGATACAAATTTCTCTCAATTGGACACCCGATCGTGCTTGATCCCATCCAATTCGGTCCTAATAAATTCAATCGATCCTCCATCGATCAAATCGATATTTTTCCTCACCCATATATCCATCATACTTCCCAATTTAGCGATCAAAATGATCTCCGGCCTTTTTATGAATAAAAACAGCCCTGCGACGACTTTTTTCCAAAAAGTCTCGGGTTTCAGAAAAATCTTTTGATACTAAGTTGACATTCCTAGAATTTATTGTGACATAACAGAATCTTCAATTTTCGAAATCGGACTCGAATTCACAGTTAATTTCAAGTTGGCGCGATTTTAGCATGACCTATAGTGCAAATGACCCGTGGTCGATTTTCTTCGAGCCACAATGAACCAACTCAACTCATTGGCGACTCTCGATTGTCGTGAAAATCTCGAGGATGTTAGAAAAAACATCTTTAAGTGATTTTGATGATGATCAAACCATCCTTCATATATTAAGTATCATGTTATGTACAGATGTTTGGACCAAAGGACTAAGCAATATCCATGGTGTGATACATTGGAAAGAAGTTTGCGAACGTCCTGTTATAGCAAACATCACCAATTAACTAAAAAGATCGGGTAGTAATGATGTTTATGTTGAAGCAATAAGTATCATATTTATGGTGATATAACAATTAAGTACATCAGTTGATGTTCGTTGGGTTAGCTAAAGAGCTGTTAAAAGATCTGGATTTGCATAGTAGCAAAATCAGAATAAAGCATGTAGTAGAGTAGCTAGAGTATTGGATAGGTCAGTCAAAAACTGCAATGAGACGACAACAATAGTTGCTATTTTTGGTTAGTCTGCATAAGTCATAGGAAAGAAGTTGTATGGGCAATACCTTCCTGGATAACAGCTCAACGGAAATCTCTCCAATGATCACTCACCTCTCTAAATCAACCTCAACTGATAGTTTGAGGAAGAGTATAAAAGAGGAGGCCTTGAGGAACCGAAGAGAGAGTGCGACACAAAAAAAGGATCAAGTAGCTTGCATATTGTTGTTCTTAGCTGAAAGCTTTCTGTTTTACTATTTTGATTATCGTGCTATTTAGCAATTGTGCTACTGATTAAGTGTACCAGTGTAAGAGCAATAACTGAATCTAGATAGTGTGGTCTATCACGTGTAGGATCAGTGCTACTGGTTATAACTTTCGAAGCAGATTGTTGGTGGAATCTAGCTCATCTTAAGGCTATTAATCTGAAGAGTGGACATAGGTTTAAGAACAAAGCTGAACCACTATAACTTTCTATGTCTCACTATATTTCATTTGCTTACATACATTGGCATATGGTTAGTAAGAGTTTTCTTAAACATCAGGTCAAGGTGATCTTTACTTAATAGTAACCTTTTTTTGTAAAAGATTGCTAAAGTTTGTAAATAACCTATTCACTCCTCTCCAAGTTGTATTGTTAGCCTCCATAATTAGTATCAGAGCTCTGTTCCTCATTATTTGAAGTGGTATAAAGATCCTTTATTATGGCTAACCATGGCAGTTTCTTTATCAATGATGCTCAAGCTCTTAATAAGCCCTTATACTTCAATGGAAGCAACTATGGCCAGAGGAAGCAAATAATGAAGTCACACATTGAAGTAGCAAATCTAGATATGTGGGATGCAGTTGCAAATTGTCACACCACAAACCTCGAGCATGCGCACATCCCTCGGTGGTCGATCAAATTGCGACGTTCCCAAGACGCGTCGCTGACCCAAACGATTATGCACATGCGGAAGCAAATTAACTAATCCCCTGACCACAAAAATCATGGGATAGAAATAGCAGGACAACCACAACTTTCACAAAACATGCTTTCATAAATACCTCGAGTTTATATACAAAAGGTCTGACTCAAAAATAAACCACTAGGCCACACATACTCCTGACCCTTCATTCTCAAACTCCGGGTTCTTCACACTAGTGACCTAAAAATGGTCACCCACAACGAGATGAGACAATGTCTCAACAGGTTCACCCCTTAAACCCCAAGTAGGAAGGAAATACGCCTAGCCACACAATCACAGAGACTCACCTTGTCTCAAATCCTCCCTACAGGTCAGTATAGTTCAAATACATAGCCATATGCAATAATCAAACTCAATCAATTGGAACGCCACCACTTTCATCTCAATAAACCCAAGGGTCCTAATTATAGGACCAAATCGTTATGACACGTCACATTCCATGCCACACAATTTTGTCCTATAATCCAGCACGGTTAAGACACTTAATCATGCGTTCCTAATTTTAATCTCGGCTCAATGGGCACAGCCTACTCAACGTTCAGCGGCTTTCTAACGTAACTAGGCATCGCCTCATCCCTTGAGCACGGCAAGTCCACCCGACACACATCAGGGACGACATTCCCGAATGAGCTTCGGTCTGGCCTCTATCGCGATCCGGCATCCATTGATAGGGCATCCCATATAGGGGCATCGTCCAATTTAACAACCTGGGACGGGTTCTCATACCATTCATGCACCTATCCAATCTTGGCCAAGACATCGTGCTTTACACTCAAATGTCCCAATTAAAATAATATGCTTGGTCCATTTTCTTCGTATTAAAAACACACGGTGAAAATAATTGTGTGACAGCCTGATTTTCAGATTTCGTTTTTGATTAAATAAATCGGGCCTTTCGTCGACGCACCGGTAGTGCTATTCTCTGAGCTAATCACTCACGAGATAACTAGACTATCTGGGGAAACCATTAAGGGATTTCAATGCAATAGACTCGAGAATTCGACTAGGAATTGATTTCTCGACCGTGTTGATCTGTAAGGGTCATTACGACACTATCGAATCGACCAGAGACCGGAGATAGGTCGACTTGACTGAGATATGTGATCAAAGTGTGGGTGATTCCACCTGATTGCAAAATACTCGTCGATCAGCATTAGACCGATTTTTTTGTCGTTTTAGTACCTGGTGCCCGTAATTGAAACCTCAAGATTTTCACAACAACCGATGGTCGCCAATGAGTTGAAGATGTACAATGTGACTCGCGATAAATCAATCACGGGTCTATTGCACCAAAAATTCTTAAAAGTTACCAGGTAGACTAGGTCACGATAAAAGCGCGCCAGATTGAAATTAACTGCGAAATTGAACCCGATTTCAGAAATTGAAAGTTCTGTCATGTCACGATCTATATTAGGAACGTCAACTCTGTTGGAGAAAACTTCCTTATTTGTTTGAAGCTGACAAAACGTTTCCATCAGTCTAGTCTGAAGACTTGCATACTATTTCGACAAAGTCTAAAGACTGCCAGACCGATAGACTCAAGATTTAAAGTCTTTGCCCTCATTGACAGTTCCTAGACCAACGAAGAAGACTTATCCAGAATCGAGTATTTTCTTTAGGATTTGATTCAAGTGGTTGAAGAAAATCTCTCGGCTGGAGATAGCATCTCGAAATCTATTATTCATGAATTTAATTCGGGTAATTTGGATCCGTTGAATGGTGAAGCATACTTGGAAGGTTCTACTTATGGAAACCAAGATCCTAATTGTATGGGCGAGCATGATTGGTAGGCTATCGTCATATTCCTTAAATAACTCGAGATCTCCCTAATTGATTCTGTCCAACGGGTAGATTGGAATAACTCCTTTGGAAAGTGCCAACGGTTATGAAGGCATGGAGGAGTATATAAGGAAGACGCTCTAGTTATTCGAGTGTGTGCGCGATAGATAAATTTCAAAGTCTGAAGCTCCTTGTTCTTTGTCAATTCAATTGTTGAGCATAAACTTGTATTCAAAAGAGAGTTTATACATTTGTGAGACCTAAAGGAAGTGTAGCAAAGTCTCTACACTGTGGAATCAAGGACGTGATATTGTAACAACTCTTTTGATTCATAGTGAAATCCAGTCGGTGGGTTGTCAGTGCGGGAGAGTGGACGTAGGCTTGGATTAAGCTGAACCACTATAAACCTTGTGTTTTTATTCTCTTCCCTAAGCTCATTTACTTTGCTCATAACTTTATTTAATTGTTAGAGTCTATTTTAATCTTCAAAGTCTACTGTTAAATAGACTCAAGTTATAAGTAACATTTTATACTATATTATGCAAAAAGTTGTTTGTGCACCTATTCCCCCCCCTCTAGGTGCTCGTATTAGCTATCTCAATTGGTATCAGAGCCTATGTACTCATTTAAATTGAAGTGTTTTTACTTCAGAGTTAACGATCCATGGCTAGTATGTTGGCTCCAAGTTTGGTTGAAGGGCAAAGTAACACCAGACCGCCTTACTTTGATGGGAATGAATACAATTTATGGAAAAGCAAGATGAAAACATTCCTAAGATCGAAAGACCCTCTTGAATGGGATGTGGTAGACAAACGAATCATTCCTAAAACTACAACAGTCTCAGAAAGGGGAAAAGAAGCTGTTGAGTCCTGCGAGATGACTCAAGAAGAGATAACCAAGAAACAAGCTCTTGATGCAAAAGCAATTTATTCCTTATATTGTGCATTATCTCCTACTGAATATAATCAAATATCTTCTTATGAAACAGCTAAAGAAGTCTGGGATAGACTGCACATCACCTATGAAGGAACCGATCGAGTGAAAGAAACTAGAATCAATATTATGCTCGATCAATATGAAGCATTCAAGATGAAACTAGGAGAATCTATTACTGACATATTTAGTCGTTTTACAGAAATCGTGAATAGTATTGAGTATTAGGGTCAACCAATCTCTAGACCCATGAAAGTTAACAAATTACTGCGTGAACTTTCCAAAGATTGGAATCACGTAAAGACCTCAATAAATGAGACACAAAGGATCATGCCACTCTCTGTTGACGAATTGGTTGGGACTCTTCAGTCTTATGAAGTGGAGCAAATCAATGAAGATGAAGATCCCAAAGGTAAAAAATCTATTGCATTAAAATCTAATGATGATTCTGATGTTATAGATTCTGAAGACGATATGGACGATGAAGAGCTTGCTCTCATGATAAGAAGATTCAGAAAACTGAACAAAAATGGGAGAAGATTCAATTGGAAGAAACAAAGTTCTCAAAATTTTCAAAATAAATCAGCTGAGGATGATGAATCTAATAAAGATGTGATTTGTTTTGAATGCAAGAAAAATGGACACATCAGACCCAATTGTCCCTTACTGATGAAGAAAAAGAAAGGAAAAGCTGAGAAATACAGAAAGGTTCTCAAAGCAGAAACTTGGAGTGATACCAAATGTGAAGAGAGCGATGATGATTATGCTAATATTTGTCTAATGGCACAATTAGAATCAGATTCAGACTCGAGACGGACTCGACTCGAGAAGTGAAATCGAGGTAAGTAATTTAAAAATTCCTTCTAAAGTCTCTAAATATATTGATGAACTGTGTCTTAGTCTCAAAACCTCTCCTAAAAGAATTTCCGAACTAAAAAGGAAAAATTATGCACTGAAGCAACAAGAGATTGTTTGGAAAGAAAAAGTCAAAAATTTAGATAAAAGTGTTATTACTTTGAAAGAAAATGCAGACTCTCTTTCAAAAGAAAATGCACTTTTGAAAAATGATATTTCAAGTATTTTAAAAAGGTTTTCCATAGGTTTTGAGAAATTTGAAAAGATTCTTTCAGCACAAAGAACTTACTTTAACAAATCAGGCTTGGGAATGACTACAGAAACTATCCCTCCAATTGATTTTCCAAAAGTAAAAGAAAGAATTAAACAAAGACCTACAAAAGATTTTTATAGAAATCATTTTCAAAAAGTCTTTGTAAAACATGTAGGCCGCAGTGCTCTTAAATGTTCTAAGTGCAACAGCTCAGAACATTTTGAGAAAGAATGTCCTATGGTTTGGAAACCTGTTAAGAAGGTTTGGGCAAAGACCGTATATTGCACTAACTCCATTGGACCCAAGAAAATATGGGTACCAAAGAAAACTTGAGTTTCTTTTTTAAATGCAGGTCACTATCAAGAAAAAAGTTAAATGGTACTTGGATAGTGGATGCTCAAGACATAGGACAGGAGACTCAAGTTGTTTCATAAAGTTTATGCAAGTTAATGGTGGAAAAGTTTCTTTTGGTGGTAATAGCAAAGACAGAATTGTCGGATGTGGAACAGTAAAGATTGGAAGTCTCACAATCAGTAACATTTCCTTAGTGGAATGACTCAACTATAACTTGCTGAGTATCAGCCAACTGTGCGACATAGGTTTTAGAATCAACTTTCAAGAAGGAATATGTTCAGGAACCAATAAAGACTCCTCTCAAACATTCACAGGGCGAAGACATAGGAATATATATCTCTTAAATATCAAACAAGAAAAATCCCAATGTCTAATTTCAATTCAAGAGGAAGCTAATCTCTGGCATAAAAAACTTGGCCACATCAACATGAAGCAAATAGCTAAGATCTCTACAAAGAAGCTTGTTCGTGGACTACCCAACCTGACATTTCAAAAATCTGATTTATGCACACCGTGTGTATTGGGTTAGAAATTATTTCAAACCAATAAATCAAGTTTCCACTAATTGTGTGTTGCAGCTCTTGTATATGGATCTCTTTGGACCAACCAGAACCTAGAGTATTGGAGGTAAGAAATATTGTCTAGTAATAGTGGATGATTATTCACGATTCACTTGGGTATATTTTCTCACAAGTAAGTCTGAAACCTTTTCTTATTTTATAAAATTTGCTAAAAAAGTTCAAAATGAGAAAGGGTATGTTATTTCAAGTATACGAACAGACCATGGAGGTGAGTTTGAAAATCAAGACTTTGCTAAATTTTGTGATGAATTTGGCTTTCAGCATATGTTCTCCTCACCATACACTCCAGAGCATAATGGACTTGTGGAAAGGAAGAATAGATCGTTGCAAGAAATGGCTATAACTCTTTTAATCAAAAGTAACATTTCTTCTCGTTTTTGGGCTGAAGCAGTTTCTACAGCATGTTATATTATTAATAGAGTCTTCTTAAGGCCTATTATGGAGAAAACTCCCTATGAGTTGTTCAAAGGAAATAAGCCAATTGTTTCATATTTTCTTGTGTTTAGATGCAAATGTTTTATATTGAAAAATGCAAATGATCGAATTGGTAAGTTTAAAGAAAAATCAAACGAAGGCATCTTCCTTGGATATTCAACCACCAGCAAAGCTTATAGAGTATACAACAAAAAGACTCAATCGGTGGAGGAATCGATGAATGTCAAATTTCAAGACCTTATACAAAATCAATTGATTCAAACTCAACTTGAAGAATCTGAACCTGCTCCAGACTCTACAAAGTCTAAATCCCCAGAAGCAGCTCAAACTTCAGAAGACCAGCAACGAACGATCATTGAAGAATCAAATGAAGAAAAAGATCAACAGTCTGACAAACCAACCAGCAAATGGAAGCACATGTCTAGTCATCCCAAAGAACTCATTATTGGTGACATTGATGAAGGAATTTGTACAAGATCCAAAAGGCGTGAAGAGTCTAGTGCTGTGGCTCTCATTTCTGAAATAGAACCCGAGAGCATAGAAGAAGTTTTAACTGATGAAAGCTAGATTGAAGCTATGCAAGAAGAACTCAGGCAATTCAGTATCAACGATGTCTGGGAATTAACTCCTAAACCAAAAGGTAAATCTGTCATTGGAGCTAAATGGGTTTTCAGGAACAAGATGAACGAGAAAGGAAAAGTTATAAGGGACAAAGCAAGACTCGTGGCCAAAGGATATACGCAAGAAGAAGGGATAGACTATGATGGGACTTACGCACCAAAGAGCAATGTTAGAAGCAATTAGATTATTACTTGCTTTTGCTTGTTATAAGAATTTCAGGTTATTCCAAATGGACGTCAAAAGCACTTTCCTAAATGGATTTATCCAAGAAGTCTATGTGGAACAACTTCCCGATTTTGAAGACCCAAGGAAACTAGACTCTGTATTCAGATTGAAAAAGGCACTAGATGGTTTAAAGCAAGCACCTCGAGCTTGGTACGACAGGTTAAGTAAGTTTTTAATTCAAAATGGCTTTGTTAAAGGTAAAGTAGACACTACCTTGTTTATCAAAAGAGAAAGCAAAAATTTTTTACTTGTTCAAATCTATGTTGATGACATTATTTTTGGATCACCTAACAAAAATATGTGCAAGAAATTCTCTAAGTCTATGCAGGATGAATTTGAAATGATCATGATGGGTGAACTATCCTTCTTTCTCAGATTTCAAGTAAAAAAATTGAAGGAAGGAACCTTCATTCACCAAGAAAAATGTGCTAAAGAACTTGTTAGAAAGTTTGGCTTGGAGAATTGCAAAAAGACTGATATACCAATGTCAAGTTCCTCGAAGCTGGACAAAGATGAAGGAGGAAAGAAAGTTGACCAGAAGTTATACAGGAGTATCATTGGTTCACTTCTTTATCTTACTGCGTCTAGACTTGACATTTTGTTTAGTGTTTGTATTTGTGCCGGATTTCAATCAGATCCCAAAGAATCTCATCTAAGTGCTGCAAAATGCATCATCAAATACGTTGCAACAACCTCTAATTTGGGTCTATTGTATCCTAAAAATTGAGACTTTACTCTCCTTGGATATTCAGACGCAGACCTAACAGGATGCAGAGTTGATAGAAAGAGCACCTCGGGTACTTGTCAATTACTTGGTAACAAGACAGTATCTTGGTTTTCAAGGAAGCAAAGTACAGTGGCTCTTTCAACAGCAGAAGCAGAGTGTGTTGCTCTTGGAAATTGTTGTTCTCAAATCTTATGGATAAAACAACAGCTAAGAGACTTTGGAATCGAAGACTCACGCACTGAGATCAAATGTGACAACACCAGCACGATTAATCTCACCAAGAATCCAATTCTTCATTCAAAAGAAAATCATATAGAGATTCGGCATCACTTTATTAAAGACCATGTTCAAAATGGAGAAGTCGTGATTCAATTTATTAACTCAAAGAATCAGCTGGCGGACATATTTACAAAACCTCTAGAGAAAAGTCAATTTGAGTCTATTCGAACCAGACTTAATATCTTAAAGTTTGAAGAAGTTCAGACTTAGGGAAAAAAATCTAAAGATGTTCAGACTCAGAAGATCAAGATTCACAACGTAAGTTATTTCTGTTTTAGAAATTTATCTCTCGAATAAAATCTCGAAAAGGTATGTTCATCTATTAATCTGTAGTTGCTTGATTTATCTTCCTCAATTTTCATGATTATTGCAATCATTCCTTTTCGAAAAAAGAAGTTATCTTTTAAAATGACAGTTATCTAAAAGGAAGTTACTTTTTGAAAAGGCATTTTCTATTTTTCCTTTTACGACGTTCCGTATACTTCTCTTCGATTGCTTTATATACTGTTTGTTTTCTTTAGCTTTACTCACAAAACCCTAGAAAGCACAGAACATCATCTTCTCTCTTTTACCCTTTAGTTTAATCCTCAAAGTTTTCATCTTTCTCGAGAAACGAGTTTGGAATCTCTCAAAGACTATGAGAATGTCTTTCCAAGAAAGTCTTCAAGAATTACGAACGGGGGACCACAACACATGCGTGAGGGTTCTACGCATTTTGACCTCACCGAGGAAGAAGAATCTCCAAGACAACAGCAGAGTTCACAACATTCTCAACCGCGTCAATCTCCTCAAGCTAGACCTCAAAATATTCATCAACAAGCGAAGGAAGAAATCATTGAAGATGGAGAACCTGTAAGAACTCAAAAGCCTGCTTTTACCTTTAAACTCTACTCTGCCTTGAAGGAGGGAGGTACTCCCTTGAACTTTATTAATGAATTTTTAAAAGAAAAAGGGTATCGAAATGAAACCCACTTTTTGCGAACGATGGAACGATTGGGAGTTGCTCCTGCGGGGTCAACAGAAAGAGCATTTGCGAATATTCTAAGCGATCCACGTGTTGGAGGTCTTAGTTAACCTGATGGGAATGATGATGACAAGATTTACACTCATTTTAAGCCTAGAATGGGTGTTGTGGCGAATATTCAAAGCAAAAAGACAGATTTGTTTCGCTCAGAGGAACACAATCAACTTTACTCTAAGTTGCTAAAGCGAGAGGTGATCAACCCAAGAAGTATGGACTTTGATTTTCTTAATTCTCTGAATGTGAAGCTGTGAGAGAAATTCACCTTACTTCAACTTGAACGATTTTGTTCGGAGACAACAGGGACTCATCCAGAACTTACTGCCTATTTCTATTCTAATTTGAGTTTCTTGGATGCGAATAGATTTTCTTTTAGTGTTCGAGACCAGGACTATATCGTTGACATGGACACATTGGCTGATGTGATTGGAGTAGAAAGAGGGGCATTCCAATCAATTAATGTGTCTGTTGGTCGTGCGACGGTAGAGCTTGTTCGGGATGGAATGGCGGAAGGACGAATTTCGTACTTGAGGATGAATGCCTCAAATATTTTGCTTCACAACATTGTGATCAATTGCCTTAGACCTAAATTGACTTTGAAGACTGACATCTCCAACTCAGAAGCAAAGCTGATGTATGCTATCAACACTGGCAAAAAGTTCTCTCTTCCACACACTACCATGTTTCACATGTACAGATCGATGGTGAAAGACAAGGACTAACTTCCTTACTCAGCACTTGTTACTAAGCTATTCAGACATTTGAATATTCAGCCTCCCAAGATTCTGTGCGTTTGTACCTGTGATCAAATGGTGGTGGGACTGAAAATGGTTTCTAAAATGCGTCTAAAGGAGCTGAACAAAGCTTTGGAGCGATTTAAGGAGAAAACCCCTATCAAGACTCACCAAGTTTCTATGGATGCAAAATAGAAAGGAAAGGAGCCCATGACAGCTCCATCCAAGAGAAGAAGAGCACTCATCTTGCAGGATGAAGAAGATGAGGAACATGTCACCATTTCCGCTCTTGCATTGAGAAACTGATATCGTTCTGTTCCAGAAACAGAGGAGAGAGAGGATCAAGACAGAGAAGAGTCAAAGCAAAGAAGTGGAGAGAGAGAATCGATGAGAAAAGAAGCAGAGGAAGACGAGGGCAGAGGTGAACAAGAAGAAACAGAGCATGAAGAGTACTTCTCTCCGCCTGAAGGCAATGAAACAGGGGGAGTTGCTGAGAAAAGAGGTACCTCTTTAATTGCTTTTACAAGTGAAGATGTTAGCCGTTCACCTGTAGATCAAGAAGATATCTATGCCTCTCAATTTCCTGAGGAAGGTCATGAGGTTTCATCGCCAAATCTGGGTGCTCATGCTGAACTGCCATCATTTGCCAATACTCCTTAAACCGAACATGCAGAAGCAAGCACTTAGACTGACAACTTAGCAGACTTTCGAAGACTGTTTGATGTTCTTATGGAGATGCGAGGCCAGATTTATGCCCTGAGATGCGAAGTTCGAACATGCGGAATGCCGCCAAGCCTCTTCGGTTTCTTTGCATGATCAAATTCAGGCCCTTGCTCTTCAAGTCCAAGCAAATGCCAAGGGTGAGGAAGTGGCACAACTGAAGGAGGATTTGAAAAAGCTGGAAGAATCTGTCAAGCTGATGGGAGATTTCCAGCTTATTCGCATTCCAAAACAATCCTAATTTTATTCTATTTTTGTCTCTACCTTTTTTATGCTGACAAAAAGGGGGAGATGGTGCAGATTTGAGATTTGACTCTTGTTTGATTTAACTTTTGATTGACTTTACTTTTGTTTGGTTGTTTGGTTGTGACTAATCTGGATTTGGATTGTGTGATCGTTTAATGCTTGCTTACAGTATTTTAAGCGTTGATGGTATTCATGGCAAAGATAATTCTTTTTACAGGACTAACACACATTTCCTATGGATGCAGATTCGATACGATCTTTACTAATCCAATTATCTTTTATGAGATATCCATGTTTGCTTGAGTATTGTCTTGCAGGTCAAAATATCCAAATCTGCAGGAAAGTTTTGTCACCATCAAAAAGGGAGAGATTGTTGGAGAAAACTTCCTTATTTGTTTTGAAGCTGATAAATCATTTCCATTAGTCTAGTCTGAAGACTTGCAAACTCTTTCGACAAAGTCTGAAGACTGCTAGACCGCCAGACTCAAGATTTAAAGTCTGCCCTCATTGACAGTTCCTAGACCGACGAAGAAGACTTATCCAGAATCAAGTATTTCCTTTAGGATTTGATTCGAGTGGTTGAAGAAGATCTCTTCGCTGGAGATAGCATCTCGGAATCTATTATTCTCGAATTTAATTCGGGTAATTTGGATCTGTTGAATGGCGAAGCATACTTGGAAGGTTCTACTTATGGAAACCTAGATCCTGATTGTATGCATGAGCAGGATTGGTGGGCTATCGTCATATTCCTTAAATAACTCGAGATCTCTCTAATTGATTCTGTTCAATGGGTAGATTGGAAGAACTCCTTTGGAAAGTGCCAACGGTTATGAAGGCATGGAGGAGTATATAAGGAAGATGCTCTAGTCATTCGAGTGTGTGTGCGATAGATAAATTTCAAAGTCTGAAGCTCCTTGTTCTTTGCAAATTCAATTGTTGAGCGTAAAGTTGTACTTAAAAGAGAGTTTATACATTTGTGAGACCTTGAGGAAGTGTAGCAGAGTCTCTACACTGTGGAATCAAGGACATGATACTGTAACGACTCTTTTGATTCATAGTGAAATCCAGTCGGTGGGCTGTCAGTGCGGGAGAGTGGACGTAGGCTTGGATTAAGCCGAACCACTATAAACCTTGTGTTTTTATTCTCTTCCCTAAGCTCATTTACTTTGCTCATAACTTTATTTAATTGTTAAAGTCTATTTTCATCTTCAAAGTCTACTTTTAAACAGACTCAGGTTAAAAGTAACATTTTATACTATATTCTGCAAAAAGTTGTTTGTGCACCTATTCACCCCCCTCTAGGTGCTCGTACTAGCTATCTCATACTCATCCTCCGAAAATTTTTTGGAGATTTCGAGATTTTTACAGAAAATCGATTCGAACGTTTTGAAAAACAGAGAAAAATTTGGATCAGCCGAATTGAAGAGATTTTCGACTTGCAAACCGAGCTATATGGCAAAGGCGACTTGTATAAATTATGTGGGCTTTTTCTACATCAAAATTGGACATCAATTGAGGACTTTGTCGAAGAAATTGGAAGCTAAAAATTGTGAAATTCGGAACCATTGGAGGGCAGCATTATTTTGGCTCCAATTTGGATAATTTGGTGAGTTTATTGGGTTAGAAAGTATTGTGAGACATGGGATAAGATTGAAGATAATTGAGGGGACAAGCATTTATTGAAGTTGGACCATTTTCTTGAATTTTTCTACCCTTATCCCCGCCAGTCTCTCTCGTGTGCCATCGTCACCAGCTCTCTCTCTCACTTCCACTGCCCCTCACCGATCGACAACTGTACAATTCTCTCTCTCCCTTCTACTTTGATTTCTCTCCCTCACATCCCTCGGTTCTGTCCATTTTCTTTTCCCTTAGCCGAAGCTCACGCCTCTGCCCCTTCTTTCATTTCTTTCCTCTGCAATTCATGCCCATCTCCACTATTAATTGTTCCCTTGGTCAACAACATCCACAGAAGCTCCTTTGTTGACCCTTGCCACTTCCTTATGTCAGCTTGTTCGGCCCAACAATGGGCCATTTGAAGCCCACGAAAATTTCAGCAGTCCAGCCCATTTATCCCACGTGAATATTTCAACGCCCTCAAGTGCAACAGCCCAGTTTTTGAAACCCGCTTCAACTTTGTCCATTTAAGTTGCAGCCCATTTTCAGTCTTGAAGTCAGCCCAAGAAGCAGGCCCAAGCCCAGCTTTTTGCTGTGGGCTTGCAAGGCTTTTTGGCCCGATCTAAGTGTCCGTCGATACCGCCGAAAATTCGAATTTCGGCCGCCGTCACGCCACCGTCGCGGTGAACCCACCTTCGTTTTACACCGGTGAGTTTATGCACTAAACTCTTCTTAGTAGGCTAATGACGCTAAGGGGTGTTGTGTTTAATTTAATTAAGAATTAGGTGGTTAGTTAGATTAAATTAGAAATTTAATTATTTGATTATGCATGTTAGGTGGTTAGATTAGATTAAGTGAGGCCTAAATAGGATGTGCTATTTATCTAGAAGGGTTCGGGAATTTTCCGGGCCCGTATCGATATTTAATTGAGTGATTTTGGCCTAAGTTAATATTTTTAGAATTGAAATTGAATGATTGAATTAATTTTTAACAATTATTTAATTTATTATTATTTTTCCGAAAATTAGACCGGGATAGCCAATGACTAGAATTTTGTGCTTATTGTGATGGTATGATTGATTTATTTAATTGAGTGCTATATTGTGCCAATTGAATTTAAGTTGTAATTTTGGGTAATTATCCGAAAATTGTATAATTTCAGTAATTAATTATAAATTATCAGGGCGTCGGTTTACAACGCCAAGAATGTTTTCAGACTCAATATAAATAGTGGGATTTTTTAAAGTAAAGATATTATATTTTTGGCTCAAGCCGACCGTGTAGCCACACATAATTATTTTTATCGGGTACATTTTAATACGATGGAATTAGGCCAAGTGGAGTATTTAATTGAGGAATTGATGTGCAAAGCACAAGATCCTTAGCCAGGAGTAATTTATTGTGGTTCAGCTTAGGTGAGCAATATAGATCTATAACAGCTTCAAGGAGCATTAACACCAATATAGATCTCTAGCAGCTTCGGTGAGCACTATAGACATCAGTTTCGGCGAGCATTATAGTTATCTAGCAGCTTCGATGAGCAATAATACTCTAGCAGCTTCGGTGAGCAATAATTGATCTAGCTGCTTTGGTGAGCATTAGTTAATGTAGCAGCTTCGGTGAGCAAAGTTTAGATATCAGCTTTGGTGAGCAATGAGATATGACTATATCGATCAGCTTAGTAGAGCAGTGTTCGAATCAATCGAGTTTATAGATGGTATCGAATGTATCAAATTGAGTAATTCAATTGATCGATGACATGGACTCGAATGAGTCGACTGATTGATGATTGAATTGAATGGAATTGTTTGGTCGAGTATTTGGTTGTACTGACCTATAGGGTGGACCTGAGGCGAGGTAAGTCCCTATGATTGTGTGATTGTGTGATTAGGACGCTTCTAGGCGTATTTTCCTTCTAATCAGGGTTTAGAGCGTGAACTTGCTGAAATTTATATCTCACCCCGTCGTGAGTTAAATTTTCAGGGTCGTCGAGTGGAGGACCTAGAGCCGAGAGAAGGTGATCTAAAGTGTAGGTCAATTAGGACCTGTGGCACCCATCGACGGCCCCCGATCCGATAGGGTCGCCACAGTTTGCTTACCTTTCACTTTCCCTAATCACATGTCACTTTGATACCATTTCAATTGCAGCGGGTCCATACAACCTGGGGGTCTATATCTTTTAGATCGGTCCCTTGCGCAATTTATATACGAAAGCACATCCAACAATTCCCCTCTCTATATTCAAAAAACGATGCACACCAACTAAACATCTTATAAAAGTTAAAGCCGAACACTTTTATTTACTTAAACCAGATGGACATCATTCATCGGTACATCAAAATGCCACAGTCTTCTATACTCAACTATACTTCCAAAGATGACCAACATTTCCTCCCACAATCGTATGCTTAAGGTCCATTAACTAGTGTCGGCGTCCAAAAGTTCCCTCCTTTGCTATCCTCCTCCTCGCGGTCATATCCAACCGCTCAATCCATCTACTAATCTGAAATGTTGGTCCTCGAAGGGGTGAGTACAACCACTCAGCAGGTAAAGGATCAATAAACCACTCAATGCATCATGCCCCACAATCATCACAATCATAGCATTACATGTCATTAAAGCATCCATGCACAATTTACCTTGATATCATGCACATGTCATCACACCTCATGTACATATATCATCATATAGTCATCACCATCATGCCATATACTTACCATCATCATGTCACGTGTACCATCATCATTATCATGCATTCATGCACTCATCATCATCATCATATCACATGTGCCATCATCATTACCATGCATCCATGCACATATCATCATCATATCACATGTGCCATCATCATTACCACCATCATCATTACCATGCATCCATGCACTTATCATCATCATATCACATGTGCCATCATCATTACCATGCATCCATGCACTTATCATCATCATATCACATGTGCCATCATCATTACCATGCATCCATGCACATATCATCATCATATCACATGTGCCATCATCATTACCATGCATCAATGCACTTATCATCATGTCATGCATATATCATCATGCATATTTCAATTTCAATTTCTCAATTTCATCTTTTCATATTGGACCGCCACATTTCTCTTTCTCGGGACCAATGTTTGCATCCCACATGTATCCAAGATACAACCAGGCATCCGGCTCCCCCACTCTCTGGGCATCTCGTACCCCAACTGACATCACGAGGACCCTCCGGTATGCAGCCATTTAAGGCCACCGAGCAACCGGTCGTACCCTTCTAGCCAGGCATCTCGCACCCTAACTGGCATCGCAAGGCATCCCTCGGCACAAGACCCGCCGAGCTTCCGGCTCCCCCACTCTTCGGGCATCTCGATACCTCTCAGTACTCCCGAGGACCCTCCAGTATCTGGCCATTCAAGGCCACTGGGCAACCGGCCATACCCTTCTAGCCAGGCATCTCGCACCCCAACTGGCATCGCGAGGCATCCCTCAGCACAAGACCCGCCGAGCTTCCGGCTCCCCCACTCTCCGGGCATCTTGATACCTCTCGGTACTCCCGAGGACCCTCCGGTATCCGGCCATTCAAGGCCACCAGGCAACTAGCCATACCCTTCTAGCCAGGCATCCCGACACTCCCGGGGCATCGTCGGCTCACACCTCCGACGGCTTTCTCATTTATCTCAATTCTCATCTTCAATTATAGTTCAATTTTAACATGGCATGTGATGTGATGGCAATCAAGATCATATTCATCCTTGAATTCATACATGCATCTCAAATCATCATCATACATGCAGCGAGACACAGTCATCCATAACAATACAATTCATGGAGTCCATACAATTTAAAATAGTCCATTTTTCATGCCTTTTCAAAGCTCCCCCACTCTCCGGGCATCTCAATACCTCTCGGTACTCCCGAGACCCTCCGGTATCCGGCCATTCAAGGCCATCGGGCAACTGGCCGTACCCTTCTAGCCAGGCATCCCGACACTCCCGAGGCATCGTCGGCTCACACCTCCGACGGCTTTCTCATTTATCTCAATTCTCATCTTCAATTTTAGTTCAATTTTAACATGGCATGTGATGTGATGGCAATCAAGATCATATTCATCCTTGAATTCATACATGCATCTCAAATCATCATCATACATGCAGCGAGACACAGTCATCCATAACAATACAATTCATGGAGTCCATACAATTTAAAATAGTCCATTTTTCATGCTTTTTCAAAGTTTACAAAATTCCAGCTTGTACCATTTCAGAAAATATTTAAATTAAATATCCATATGATTCTCAAAAATCATGAAATTAAGACATGTGATAGACAAGTCAATAAGATGAAAATTTCATGTAAAACGCATGCCCAAAAGAGTTCCACACAAGAAAATATAATTCACACAAATACAGCATGCAATTTCGGATAGAAACAGAATGTGCAGTTTTTGAAATAATTCGATTAAAATACCCGAACGACCTCCGAAAATTATGAAATTTTTGCCAGGTTATATTTAAGACACTAAATTAGATTTTTCATGAAGATATCTAGGCCAGATTAATTCTATTTAATTTTCTATAGACGTCCAAAGCTCCTGATTCTAGCACCGAAACGTCCAGTGTAGGTATCTCCGAAATATCGAGTTTTCACCCACTTATTCTTCTTCGTTTCCTTTGAAATTTGATATGTTTTACTTCAAGAGGTCCCATACAGCTTTCATTGCGATCTAAGTCAAATTCCCAAAGAATAGTCACCATATGAGTCCAAGAAGTCTCGGGTGTCCAGTACCGTGTTTCCAGATTAACTGTCTTCAAGAGTAAGTCGATTCACTAGGCTACACTTGCTCATTTTACTTCAAATTTGAGTATGTTAATCTTTAGGATGTTCTCTACAAGTTTCATGAAGAAGTCAAAGAGATATTCTTGGTAGATATCGACATGCAACCCACAAAACTACCAAAAGGTCAGCAAAACAGTTCCAGATCTAGTGTCTTCGTAGGAAGAGGTTTTCACCCCTTAAATCTCCACCATTTTATCCCAAATTTTTGTATGTTGTAGTTTAAGATGTCGGCTACAACTTTCATGAAGGAATCAAAGTCAAAATCCAACTCGAAACATGCATACAAGCCTCCATAAAATTCTGGGTTGGGTGGTTCACACGAAATCAGCAAGCATATTCAAGAACAAGTCACATTCTTGCTTCGGTTTTGCCTACCCTAACATCCGAAATCTACCACCAACAAATCACACATACAAGACACACATGCAAGAGTGGAAATCGATCCCAACTTGCCTCTAGGACCAAGCGGATGACAGCAAAAGGGACGGCACACCGGCGACGGACGGACGGCATGTGGGCGGCGACGGGCGAGCTCCTCCTCCTCCTCGGTTCCTCTTCTCTCTCGCCACTCCCTCTCTCTCGCAATTCTCTCTCTCTTTGGCCGAATTCCAACCGGCCACTCTCTCTCTCTTTCCCTCTTTTGTTCTTTGATTTAACAATTTATCTCTATTTTTGCATGTAAGGGACAAGTGGAAGATGCATGGGCAAGTGGTGAGTAGCCTTTTGCATGTTAGGGACACATGGAGAATCCCTCATGCCACTTGTCAACCTCCATGCAAAGGTAATGGCCTTCAATGGGCCGGGCTTGGGCCTTCATGGGCTGGTTGAATAGGGGGCTGGCGTGGGCTGGTTGGATGGGCTTTTGGGCCTAAAATCAACCCACCCCCTCCTATTCCTATTCCATTTAACCCTTATTTAAATAAACTTCTAATTTCAACTTATGAGCCCACAAAACTTTATAATTTAAATCAATAAAATTCTACTTATAAAGTGCACCACCAAGAATAAGATTTCTATATCAATTTGCACTTTAATAAATCCTTGGGTCACTTGAAAATACATCTCCATCCAAGCAATCATCCTTTACAAAGCTCAGCCTTAAATTAATTGAAATTCGTCAACTCAATGGCTAATACAAAACCAAAAGGCACTCCCATTACCTAATCATGGTTCATGGTATATCGAGGGGTTGTCATGAAATTTTTGGGATGCCACACGCTTCTTTTTGGAAAGCTAGTCTTTTGTAATCTTCTGACCATAGACTTTTGTACATGACTCAGTGTATATATGAAGGTGTGTTTTGTTATGAATCTATTGTCCTGCTTTTCTATCCTGAGATGATTACTGTCAGGGGATTTATTTTTGCTTCTGCACGTGCAATAAAATGAAAGGGTCGGCGACTCGTCCTGGGAAGTCGTAAAATATTATCTGTGGGAGAAAACTTCCTTATTTGTTTTGAAGCTGACAAAACGTTTCCATTAGTCTAGTCTGAAGTCTAAAGACTTACAGACTCTTTCGTCAAAGTCTAAAGACCGCCAGACCGCAAAACTCAAGATTTAAAGTCTGCCCCCATTAACAGTTTATAGACCGATGAAGAAGACTTATCTAGAATTGAGTATTTCTTTAAGGATTTGATTCGAGCGGTTAAAGAAGATCTCACGGCTGGAGATAGCATCTCAGAATCTATTATTCGTTTTGAAATTAATTCGGGTAATTTGGATTCATTGAATGGCGAAGTATACTTGGAAGGTTCTACTTATGGAAACCTAGATCCTGATTGTATGGGTGAGCAGGATTGGTGGGCTATCGTCACATTCCTTAAGTAACTCGAGATCTCCCTAATTGATTTTGTCCAACGGGTAGATTAGAAGAACTCCTTTAGAAGGTGCCAACGGTTATGAAGGCATGGAGAAGTATATAAGGAAGACGCTCTAGTTATTCGAGTGTGTGCGCGATAGATAAATTCCAAAGTCTGAAGCTCCTTATTCTTTGCTAATTCAATTGTTGAGCGTAAATTTGTACTCAAAAGAGAGTTTATACATTTGTGAGGCCTTGAGGAAGTGTAGAAGAGTCTCTACACTGTGGAATCAAGGAAGTGATACTGTAACGACTCTTTTGATTCATAGTGGAATCCAGCCAGTGGGCTGTCAGTGCGAGAGAGTGGACGTAGGCTTGGATTAAGCCGAACCACTATAAACCTTATGTTCTTATCATCTTCCCTGAACTCTTTTACTTTGTTTGTAACTCTATTTAATTGTTAGAGCCCAATTTCCTCTTCAAAGTCTACTGTTAGCCAGACTCAGATTAAAAGTAAAGTTTTACATTATATTTTGCAAAATTTGTTTTCGCACCTATTCACCCCCCTCTAGGTGCACGTACTAGCACTTTCAATTGGTATCAGAGCCTGTGTACTCATTTAAATTGATGTGTTTTCACTTCAGAGTTAACGATCCATGGCTAGTATATTGTCTCCAGGTTTGGTTGAAGGGCAAAGCAACACCAGACCGCCTTATTTTGATGGAAAGGAATACAATATATGCAAAAACAAGATGAAGGCATTTCTAAGATCAAAAGATCCTCTGGAATGGGATGTGGTAGACAAATGAATCATTCCTAAAGCTATAACAGTCTCATAAAGGGGAAAAGAAGCTGTTGAGGCTAGCAAGATGACTCAAGAAGAGATAAGCAAGAGACAAGCTCTCGATGCAAAAGCAATTTATTCCTTATATTGTGCATTATCTCCTACTGAATATAACAAAATATCTTATTGTGAAACAACTAAAGAAGTCTGGGATAGGTTGCACATCACCTATGAAGGAACTGATCGAGTGAAAGAAACCAGAATCAATATTCTGCTCGGTCAATATGAAGCCTCCAAGATGAAACCAGGAGAATCTATCACTGACATGTTTAGTCGTTTTACAGAAATCGTGAATGGTCTTAAGTATCAAGGTCAACCAATCTCTGGACCCATGAAGGTTAACAAAATGCTGCGTGGACTTTCCAAAAATTGCAATCACGTAAAGACCTCAATAAGGGAGACACAAAGGATCATGCCACTCTCCGTTGACGAATTGGTTGGCACTATTCAATCTTATAAAGTGGAGCAAATCAATGAAGATGAAGATCCCAAAGGTAAAAAAATCTATTGCTTTAAAATCTAATGATGATTCTGATGTTACAGATTCTGAAGACAATATGTGTTGGAGAAATCTTCTTGAAGTGTTTTGAAGATGACAAAACGTTTCCTCGCCTAGTCTCGAAGGTTTTGCGACTCTACTTCTTAAAGTCTGAAGATCTCTGGACAGCCAGACTCAAGACTCAAAGTCTATCCTCATTGACAGTCTCTAATCCGTTGAAGAAAGGTTATCCAAATCTGAATGATTCGTTAAGGGGATGTCCTTATTAACTGGAGAAGATCTCGTTGCTGGAGAAGACATAACGGAATCCTTTGATTGATCGAGATTGACTCGATGATTGAAGATCCAATAATTGTCTGGATATTCTTGGAAGGTTCTTCTTATGGAAACTTAGATTCTGCTTGTATGGGCGAACAGGATTGATGGGCTATCGACACGTTCCTTTAATAGCTTTATTAATCTTCTTGATTGATTCCGTCCAACGGGTAGATTTGAGGAATTCCTTTGGTAAGTGCCAACGGGTATGATGGCATGAAGGAGTATATAAAGAAGACGTCCTAAGTTGTTGAAGGTGTACGCGATAGAAAAATTCCAAAGTCCGAAAGCTTCCTATTGTCTAGACAATCTTTTTTAGCGATTCATTATATTCAAAAGAGAGTCAATATTTGTAAGAGACCTTGAGAAGGTGTAGTAGAATATCTACGCTGTGGAATCAAGGAAGTGCTGTGGTGTAACTTCTCTTTTGATCATAGTGAAATCCAGCCTCTAGGCTGTCAGTGCGGAAGAGTGGACGTAGGCTTAAACTAAGCCAAACCACTATAAAACTCTGTGTTCAATTTTCTCTTCCTTACTCTCTTTACTTTGATCGTATTTCATTTTGTTAGTCCAGAAAGAATTTCCCTTTATCATTTGTCAAGTATTACTTCCATATCTCGATAAATTGTTTATGCACATATTCACCCCCCTCTAGGTGCTCATACTAGCTATCTCAATTGGTATCAGAGCCTGTGTACTCACTTTGTTTGAAGTATTTTACTTCAGAGTAAAAGATCCATGGCTAGTATGCTGGCTCCAGGGCTTGTAGAAGGGCAAAGCAACACGAGACCACCTTACTTTGATGGAAAGGATTACAACATATGGAAGAACAAGATGAAGGCATTTCTGAGATCAAAAGATCCTTTGAAATGGGACGTTGTAGAAAAAGGAATCATTCCTAAAGCTGCATCTGTCTCGAAAGAGGAAAAGACACCGTTGAGTCCAAATAAATGAGTCGGGAGGAGATAATCAAGAGACAGGCTCTTGATGCAAAGGCAATCTATTCTTTATATTGTGCTTTATCACCTACTAAATATAACAGAATATCTTCTTGTGATACAGCCAAAGAAGTATGGGATAGATTACACATTACTTATGAAGGAACCGATCGAGTGAAAGAGACCAGAGTCAATATACTCCTCGGTCAATATGAAGCCTTCAGGATGAAAATGGGAGAATCTATAACTGACGTGTTTAGTCGTTTTACAGATATTGTGAATGGTCTTGAGAATCAAGGTCAACCAATTTCTGATTCCATGAAAGTAAATAAACTGCTACGAGGACTTTCTAAGGATTGGAATCACATAAAGACTTCAATCAGAGAGACCCAAAGAATCATGCCATTGTCTGTCGATGAGTTGGTTGGGACCCTTCAATCTTATGAAGTGGAACGAATCAATGAAGACGAAGATCCTAAAGGTAAGAAATCTATTGCATTAAAATCTAATGATGATTACGATGTAACAGATTACGAAGACGACATGGATGATGAAGAACTTGCTCTCATCATAAGAAGGTTCAGAAAGCTAAATAGAAAGGGAAGAAGATTCAATGCAAGGAAACAAAGTTTTCAAAAGCAACAGAACAAGTCTGCTGAAGATGAAGAATCAAACAAAGACATAGTCTGTTTTGAATGTAAGAAAAAGGGACACATCAGACCCAACTGTCCTCTTTTGAGGAAGAAGAAAGGAAAAGCCGAAAAGTATCGAAAGGCTCTTAAAGTAGAGACCTGGAGTGACACGGAATGCGAAGATAGTGATGATGATTATGCCAACATATGTCTAATGGCACAATCGGATTCAGAATCAAACTCCGAGACTGATTCAGATTCAAAAAGTGAATTTGAGGTAAGTAACTTCAAAATCCCTATGAAAGTTTCAAAATACATTGATGAATTATGTTTTAGTTTTAAGACCTCTCTTAAAAGAATTTCTGAACTCAAAAAGAAAAATTCTGCTTTAAAACATTAGGAGAATGTTTTAGAAGAAAAAGTGAAATGTTTAGACCGAATGTTTCCTCTCTCAATGAAAGTAAAGATAATCTTTTAAAAGAAAATGCATTTTTGAAAAATGACATTTTAAATATTTCCAAAAGATTTTCTCTGGGATCTGAAAAACTTGAAAAGATACTTTATGTTCAAAGACCCTATTTTAATAAATGGTTTAGGAATGACTTTTGAAACTATTCCTTTAATTGATTTTCCTAAAGTAAAAGAAAGAATCAAACAAAGACCCTCAAGAAATGCTTACAAAAATCATTTTGAAAGAACCTTTGTAAAACCAAAAGGGTCGTAATGCTCTTAGATGTTCAAAATGCAACAAAGTGCGATCATTTTGAGAAAGAATGTCCTATGATATGGAGACCACAATAAAGTCCGGCAAAACCGTTTATCAAACTAACTCAAAAGGACCCAAGAAAATATGGGTACCAAAGAAAGCTTGAGTTTCTTTTTAAATGCAGTCACTATCAAGAGAAAGGTGAAATGGTACCTGGATAGTGGATGCTCGAGACACATGACAGAGATTCAAATAGCTTCATAAAGCTCATTCAAGTAAATGGTGGAAAAGTCTCACTTGGAGGAAACAGCAAAGGAAAAATAGTAGGCTTTGGAACTGTGAAGATTGGGAACCTCACAATAAGCAATGTTTCTTTAGTTGAAGGGCTTAATTACAATCTGCTAAGTGTCAGTCAGCTGTGTGATGCCGGTTTTAGGATCAACTTTCAAGAAGGTATTTGTTCAGAACCGAAAGACTCTACTCAGTCATTTATGGGTCGAAGACATGGAAATATCTACCTCTTGGACTTAAAACCAGATGAGTCGCAATGCTTAATCTCAATTCAAGACGAAGCAAGCATGTGGCATAGAAAGCTTGGACATGTTAACATGAAGCAGATAGCCAAGATCTCAGCAAAGAAGCTTGTTCGTGGTTTACCCAATTTATCATATCAAAAGTCTGATCTCTGTACACCATGCATATTGGGAAAACAGGTAAGAAATTCCTTTAAATCAATAAATCAAGTTTCCACTAACCGTGTACTGCAGCTTTTGCATATGGATCTCTTTGGACCAACAAGAACGCAGAGCATTGGAGGTAAGAAATATTGCCTAGTAATTGTGGATGATTACTCACGATTTACTTGGGTATATTTCTTAGCAAGTAAGTCTGAAACTTTCTCTTACTTTAAGAAATTTGCTAAGATGGTTCAAAATGAAAAGGGATATGTTATTTCAAGTATAAAAACAGATCATGGAGGTGAATTTGAAAATCAAGATTTTGCCAAATTTTGTGAGGAATCTGGTTTTCAGCATTTATTCTCTTCTCCATATACTCCAGAGCAAAACGGAGTTGTGGAAAGGAAGAATAGATCTCTTCAAGAAATGGCAAGAACCCTCTTAATTGAAAGTAATATCTCTTTACGATTTTGGGCTGAAGCAGTATCAACATCATGTTATATTATCAATAAAGTTTTTCTAAGACATATTCTAGAAAAACTCCTATGAACTTTTAAAGAAAAGAAGCCTATCGTTTCATACTTTCATGTATTTGGGTGCAAATGTTTTATATTGAAAAATGCAAATGATCGAGTTGGTAAGTTTGAAGAAAAGTCAGATGAAGGCATCTTCCTTGGATATTCAACTACGAGCAAGGCATACAGAGTTTACAATAAGAAGACTCAAACAGTGGAAGAATCAATGAATGTCAAATTTCAAGATTCTACTCAAAATGAGTCCGTTCAGACTCATCTCGAAGAATCTGAACCTACTCCAGACTCTACAAAGTTTAAATATCAAGAAGCAGCTCAAACTTTGAAGGACCAGCAACCTGTGATTGTTGAAGATTCCAGTAAAGGAAGTAATCATCAATCTGATACTTTAACCAGCAACTTGAAACATAAGTCCAATCATCCCAAAGATCTTATCATTGGCGATATCAATGAAGGAATTCGCACAAGATCCAAAAGGCGAGAAGAGTCTAGTGTTTGTGGCTCTTATTTCTCGAAATGTAACCCAAGAGCATAGAAGAAGCTTTATCCGATGAAAGCTAGATTGAAGCTATGCAAGAAGAACTCAGACAATTCAGAATTAATAATGTCTGGGAACTAACTCGAAAAGCCAAAAGGTAAATCTGTCATTGGAGCTAAATGGGTATTCAGAAACAAGATGGACGAAAAAGGCAAGGTAGTAAGAAACAAAGCAAGACTCGTGGCCAAGGGATACACTCAAGAAGAAGGGATCGACTATGATGAGACCTATGCACCAGTAGCAAGGTTAGAAGCAATTCGTTTATTACTTGCATTTGCTTGTTATAAAAATTTCAAGTAATTCCAAATGGATGTCAAAAGTGCTTTCCTAAATGGATTTATCCATGAGGAAGTTTATGTGGAACAACCACCTGGATTTGAAGACCCAAGGAAACCAGACTCAGTATTCAGATTAAAAAAAGGCCTTATATGGCTTGAAGGAAGCACCTCGAGCCTGGTATGAAAGATTAAGTAAGTTTTTATTACAAAATGGTTTTGTCAAAGGTAAAGTAGACACTACTCTTTTTATTAAAAGAGAAAGCAAAAGTTTTCTGCTTGTTCAAATATATGTGGATGATATTATTTTTGGATCGTCTAATGAAAATCTGTGCAAGAAATTTTCTAAGACTATGCAGGATGAATTTGAAATGAGTATGATGGGTGAGTTGACCTTCTTTCTTGGACTTCAAATAAAACAACTGGAGGAAGGAACTTTCATTCATCAAGAAAAATATGCAAATGATCTTGTTAAAAAGTTTGACTAGGGCAATTGCAAGACAGTGATATACCAATGTCAAGTTCCTTGAAGATAGACAAAGATGAAGGAGGAAAGAAAGTCGATCAAAAACTTACAGAGTATCATCGGATCACTTCTTTATCTTACCGCTTCTAGACTCGACATTTTGTTTAGTGTTTGCATTTGTGCCGATTTCAATCGACCCAAAAGAATCTCATTTGAATGCTGCGAAACGTATTATCAAATATATCTCATCAACTTCAAGTTATGGTCTATGGTATCCAAAAAGGGGAGACTTTACTCTTCTTGGATATTCAGATGCAAACCTTGCTGGATGCAGAGTTGATAGAAAGAGTACTTCGGGTACTTGTCAACTTCTTGGAGCGGGGACAGTGTCTTGGTTTTCAAGAAAGCAAAGTACAGTAGCTCTCTCCACAGCAGAAGCAGAGTATATAACTCTCGGAAGTTGTTGTTCGCAAATTTTGTGGATAAAACAACAGCTAAGAGACTTTGGAATTAAAGATTCATGCACGGAGATCAACTGCGACAACACAAGCGCTATCAATCTCACAAAAATCCAATTCTTCACTCAAGAGCAAAGCATATAGAGATTCGACATCACTTTATTAGAGATCATGTTCAAAATGGAGATGTTTCAATTCAATATGTTGATTCAAAGAATCAATTGGCGGATATATTCACAAAGCCTCTGGAGAAAAATCAATTTGAAACGATTCGCTCCAGACTCAACATTTTAAGGTATGAGGAGATCAAAGTCTAAAGGCTCTCAGACTCAGACTTACAAGACCTTAACTGTAAGATAGTCCTGGTACAATCATCAGACTATAAGTTAGTCTCTCTCTCTCTCTCTCTCTCTCGTATTTTATCTTGAAAAGGTACGATTGTCAATTGTGGTTTATTGTTATCTTTAATCGACGCAATTATTGCATCGTTTCCTTTTCGAAAAAGAAGTTATTCTAAATATTTTCTCGAAGAAAATGTTAGTTATTTTAAAAAGGCATCTTTTCACCTTCCTTTGTGACGGTTCGCTTATCTCTCTTTATAGTGCTCTGTTTACCCCTCTTTTCTTTACTCTCGAAAACCCTAGAAAGCATCAATCCTCCATTCCCGATTTTCTCACTTGTTTAATCCTCGAAAAAGTTGTCATCTTTCTTGAGAAAAGTCAAGCAAGGAATCTTCCAAAAACTGAGAAAGATGTCTTCCTCAAGAAAGTCATCGAGAATCGCTAACAGGGGACCACGACGAATGGCTGAGGGGCCTACGCACTTCGATCTTACTGAAGAAGAAGTTTCTTCAGAACAGCAACCGAGCCCACAACATTCTCAGCAGCGTCATCCATCTAGTCCTTAAGGCATTGATCGTCAACAACGGGAAGAAATCATTGAGGATGCAGATCCTATAAGAACTCAAACGCCTGCCTTTATCTATAAGCTATATCGCGCTTTAAAAGGAACTCATACTCCCTTGAACTATATCGATGCTTTTCTTAAAGATAAAGGATATGGGAACGAATATATCTTTTTGAAAAGAATGGAAAGGTTGGGAATTGCTCGACAAGGGGTTGCTGAGGAAACCCTTGCGAATATTCCAAGTGATCCTCGTGACTGGGGACCGAATCCTGTAGATGGAAATGATGACGACAAATTGTACAGTCAATTCCAACCAAAAATGGGTGTGGCGGTTAATAGTCGAGGAAAAAGGGGAGAAGTGTTCAGATCGAAGGAGCAAGAGGATTTGTACTTGAAATTGCTGAAGCGTGGGGTTATAAACCCTAGAAGTGTGGATTTTGACTTTCTAGATGCGGTAAAGGTGAATTTGAGGGAGAAATTCAGTTATCTTCAACTCGAGATGTTCTGCTCCGATTCTACTGAGGCATATCCTGAACTGACTGCATACTTCTATTCGAATCTTAGCTTTTTGGATGCGAATAGATTTTCTTTCAGTGTCAAAGATCAAGACTATGTTGTGGATATGAATATGCTGGCAGATGTGTTAGGAGTTGAAAGAGGGAGATATCAGCCGATCAAAGTTTCTATTGCTCGGGCCACTCTGGAACTTGTGAAGGATAGGAGAACAGATGAGAAGATTACCTATACCAGGATGAATGCTTTCAACATCCTGCTTCACAAGATCGTGATCAATTGTCTCCGGCCCAAGTCAACCTCGGAGACTGATGTCTCTAGTTCAAAAGCGAAATTGATGTATGCCATCCTCACTGGAAAAAGGTTTTCTCTTCCTCACACTATCATGTTCCACATGTATAGAGCGATGATGAAGGACAGAGGTCAATTGCCTTATCCAAGCCTTGTAACAAAGTTGTTCAGACATCTGAATATTCAGCCTCCGCAAATCTTTTGTGTTCGATCATGCGATCATATGGTGGTAGGACCAAGATGGTGACCAAAATGTGTCCGAAGGAACTGAACAAGGAGTTGGAGAAATTCAAGGAGAAGACTCCAGTCAAATCTCATCAATCCTCTTCTTCAAAAAGAAAAGGAAAGGAGCCATTGATTGCTTCTAAGCAGAAAAGAAGAGCTCTTATTGTGGAAGATGAAGAAGATGATGATCTCACCATTTCGGCAATAGCTTTGAAAAGGCTAAGTCGTTCTATTCCAGACTCAATAGAACAGCGTGAGACAGAAGAAGGAGGAGAAAGAGAAGGCCAAGAGGAAAGAGATGTTGAAGAAGAAGCGAGAGAAGAAGAAGCAAGAGAAGAAGAAAGGGAGAAAGAAGAAGAAGAGAAAGAAGAAGAAGCAAGAGATGTTGAAGAGAAAGGAGATGAAGAAGAAGAAAGAGCAGTTGGCGAAGCAGAGGAGGAACGACCTGGAAATGAAGGAGAACCTGAGGAACTCTCTTCTCCTGTAGGCATGAAAACAGGGGGAGATCATGAGAAAGGAGGAAAGTCCTCATATCCTGACACAAGTGAAGGAATCAGTCGATCTCCTGCAGATCAAGAGGATGTTTACGCCTCTCAATTTCCAGAAGAAGGTCATGAGGTTTCAACGCCAAACCTGCGAGATTATTCAGACATGCCATCATCTGCAGAAAATGCTGAAGCTAGTACACAGACTGATAACTCAGCCGACTTTCGCAGAATTCTCGATATTCTTTTGGAGATGCGTGGTCAGATTTATGCCTTGGGATGCGAGGTTCAATCTTTGCAAAATGCTGGTCAGGTTTCTTCAGTGTCCTTACAAGATCAAATCCAAGCCCTATCTGTTCAGATTCAGGCCAATGCCAAGGGTGAGGAGATTACTCAACTGAAGGAAGATTTGAAAAGGCTGGAAGGGATGGTACAGTCAATGGAAGATTTCCATTTTGTTCGTGTTCCCAAGAAATCTTGACTTCATTTCATTTTTATCTCAACCTTTTCAATGCTGACAAAAAGGGGGAGAGATGCAAGAGATTTGAACAACTTTAATTTTTCTGTCTGTTTGGTTTGTTTATTTTGGATTAATGTTTGACTTTAAACTTTGTGTCTTGTTGTGTCTGGATTTGATTTTGGATTGTTGCTTTTGACTGCTATTAATATCTTATGGATAGTTTATCATATTCAAGACTAATCTATTTTCTGTGGTTGCAGATTTTAGTGTTAGCCATTTATCTCTATAAGATATGCACATATGTTTGAGATATGTTTTGCAGGTCAAAGTTGTCCAAATCTGCATAAAAGTTTTGTCACCATCAAAAAGGGGGAGATTGTTAGAGAAATCTTCTTGAAGTGTTTTGCAGATGACAAAACGTTTCCTCGCCTAGTCTCGAAGGTTTTGCGAGACTCTACTTCTTAAAGTCTCGAAGATCTCTCGGACAGCCGACTCAAGACTCAAAGTCTATCCTCATTGACAGTCTCTAATCCGTTGAATAAAGGTTATCCAAATCTGAATGATTCGTTAAGGGGATGTCCTTATCAACTGGAGAAGATCTCGTTGCTAGAGAAGACATAACGGAATCCTTTGATTGATCGAGATTGACTCGATGATTGAAGATCCAATAATTGTCTGGATATTCTTGGAAGGTTCTTCTTATGGAAACTTAGATTCTGCTTGTATGGGCGAACAAGATTGATGGGCTATCGACACGTTCCTTTAATAGCTTTATTAATCTTCTTGATTGATTCCGTCCAACTGGTAGATTGGAGGAATTCCTTTGGTAAGTGCCAACGGGTATGATGGCATGAAGGAGTATATAAAGAAGACGTCCTAAGTTGTTGAAGGTGTGCGCAATAGAAAAATTCCAAAGTCTGAAAGCTTCCTATTGTCTAGACAATCTTTTTGAGCGATTCATTGTATTCAAAAGAGAGTCAATATTTGTAAGAGGCCTTGAGGAGGTGTAGTAGAATATCTACGCTGTGGAATCAAGGAAGTGCTGTGGTGTAACTTCTCTTTTGATCATAGTGAAATCCAGCCTCTAGGCTGTCAGTGCGGAAGAGTGGACGTAGGCTTAAACTAAGCCGAACCACTATAAAACTCTGTGTTCAATTTTCTCTTCCTTACTCTCTTTACTTTGATCGTATTTCATTTTGTTAGTCCAGAAAGAATTTCCCTTTATCATTTGTCAAGTATTGCTTCCATATCTCGATAAATTGTTTATGCACCTATTAACCCCCCCTCTAGGTGCTCATACTAGCTATCTCAATATGGACGATAAAGAGCTTGCTCTCATGATAAGAAGGTTCAGAAAACTGAACAAAAATGGAAGAAGATTTAATTGGAAGAAACAAAGTTCTCAAAAGTTTCAATATAAATCAGCAAAGGACGATGAATTCAATAAAGATGTGATTTGTTTTGAATGCAAGAAAAAGGGACACATGAGACCCAACTGTCCCTTGCTAAAGAAAAAGAAAGGAAAAGCTGGGAAATACAGAAAGGCACTCAAAGCAGAAACTTGGAGTGATACCAAATGCGAAGAGAGTGATGATGATTATGCTAATATTTGTTTAATGGCACAATCAAAATCAGATTCAGACTCTGAGACAGATACAGACTCAGACTCAGACAGTGAAATCGAGGTAAGTAATTTAAAAATTACTAGTAAAGTCTCTAAATATATTTATGAACTGTGTCCTAATCTCAAAACCTCTCTCAAGAGGATTTCCGAGCTAAAAAGGGAAAATTCTGCACTGAAGTAACAGGAGATTGTTTGGAAAGAAAAGGTCAAAAATTTAGATAAAGGTCTTATTACTTTGAAAGAAAATGTAGACTCTCTTTCAAAAGAAAACATACTTTTGAAAAATGATATCTCAAGTATTTCAAAAAGGTTCTCTATAGGATCTGAGAAATTAAAAAAGATTCTTTCAGCATAAATAAATCGGGATTGGGAATGACTTCTAAAACCATTCCTCTAATTGATTTTTTAAAAGTAAAGGAAAGAATCAAACAAAGACTTACAAAAGACTTTTATAGAAATCATTTTCAAAAAATCTTTGTAAAAGATGTTGGCCGTAGTGCTCTTAAATGTTCTAAGTGCAACAGTTCAGAACATTTTGAGAAAGAATGTCCCATGGTTTGGAAACCTGTTAAGAAGGTTTTGGTAAAGACCGTATATTGCACTAACTCCATTGGACCCAAGAAAGTGTGGGTACCAAAGAAAGCTTGAGTTTCTTTTTTAAATGCAGGTCACTATCAAGAAAAAGGTCAAATGGTACTTGGATAGTGGATGCTCAATACATATGACAGGGGATTCAAGTTGTTTCATAAAACTTATGCAAGTTAATGGTAGAAAAGTTTCTTTTGGAGGAAATAGCAAAGGAAGAATTGTCGGATGCGGAACAGTAAAGATTGGAAGTCTTACAATCAACAACTTTTCCTTAGTGGAAGGACTCAACTACAACTTGTTGAGTATCAGTCAACTGTGCGACACAGGTTTCAAAATCAATTTTCAAGAAGGAGTATGTTCGGGAACCAGTAAAGACTTCTCTCAGACCTTCACGGGGCGAAGACATGGGAACATCTATCTTTTGGACATCAAACCAGAAAACTCTCAATGTCTAATTTCAATTCAAGAGGAAGCTAATCTCTGGCATAGAAAACTCGGCCATATCAACATGAAGCAAATAGCCAAGATCTCTGCAAAGAAGCTTGTTCATGGACTACCCAACCTGACATACCAAAAATCTGATCTATGCACACCATGCGTGTTGGGAAAACAGGTTAGAAGTTCTTTCAAACCGATAAATCAAGTTTCCACTAATCGTGTGCTGCAGCTCCTACATATGGATCTCTTTGGACCAACTAGGACTCAGAGCATTGGAGGAAAGAAATATTGCCTAGTAATAGTGGATGATTATTTACGATTTACTTGGGTATATTTCTTGGCAAGTAAGTCTGACACTTTTTCTTATTTTATAAAGTTTACTAAGAAAGTTCAAAATGAGAAAGGGTATGTTATTTCGAGTATACGAACAGACCATGGAGGTGAGTTTGAAAATCAAGATTTTGCTAAATTATGTGATGAATCTGGTTTTCAGCGTGTGTTCTCCTCTCTATACACTCTAGAACAAAATGGTGTTGTGGAAAGGAAGAATAGATCGTTGCAAGAAATGGCTAGAACACTTTTAATTGAAAGCAACATCTCTTCTCGTTTTTGGGCTGAAGCAGTTTCTACAGCATGTTATATTATTAATAGAGTCTTCTTAAGGCCTATTCTGGAGAAAACTCCCTATGAGTTGTTCAAAGGTAAGAAGCCAATTGTTTCCTATTTTCATGTGTTTCGTTGTAAATGTTTTATATTGAAAAATGCAAATGATGGAACTGGTAAGTTTGAAGAAAAATCAGACAAAGGCATCTTCCTTGGATATTCAACCACCAGCAAAGTCTACAGAGTTTACAACAAAAAGACTCAATCTGTGGAGGAATCAATGAATATCAAATTTCAAGACCTTTTACAAAATCAATCGATCCAAGCTCAATCTAAAGAATCTAAACCTACTCCAGACTCTACAAAGTCTAAATCCCCAGAAGTAGCTCAGACTTCAAAAGGTCAACAACGAACAATCGTTGAAGAATCAAATGAATAAAAAGATCAGTAGTCTATCAGACCAACCAGCAACTGGAAGCACAAGTCTAGTCATCCCAAAGAACTCATTATTGGCCACATTGATGAAGGGATTCGTACAAGATCCAAAAGGCATGAAGAGTCTAGTGATGTGGCTCTTATTTCTGAAATAGAACCCAAGAGTATAGAAGAAGCTTTAACTGATAAAAGCTGGATTGAAGCTATACAAGAAGAACGCAAGCAATTCAGTATTAACGATATCTGGGAATTAACTCCTAAACCAAAAGGTAAATCTGTTATTGGAGCTAAATGGGTTTTCAAGAACAAGATAGACGAAAAAGGAAAGGTTATAAGGAACAAAGCAAGACTCGTGGCCAAAGGATATACGCAAGAAGAAGGGATAAACTATGATGAGACTTACGCACCAGTAGCAAGGTTAGAAGCAATTAGATTATTACTTGCTTTTGCTTGTTATAAGAATTTCAGGTTATTCCAAATGGATGTCAAAAGTGCATTCCTAAATGGATTTATCCAAGAGGAAGTCTATGTGGAACAACCTAATGAAAGTCTGTGCAAGAAATTCTCTAAGTCTATGCAAGATGAATTCGAGATGAGCATGATGGGTGAACTATCCTTCTTTCTCGGACTACAAGTAAAACAATTGAAGGAAGGGACTTTCATTCACCAAGAAAAATATGCTAAAAAACTTGTTAAAAAGTTCAGTTTGGAGAATTGCAAAAAGACTGATATATCAATGTCAAGTTCCTCGAAGCTGGACAAAGATGAAGGAGGAAAGAAAGTTGACCAGAAGCTATACAGGAGTATCATTGGTTCACTTCTTTATCTTACTGCCTCTAGACCTGACATTTTGTTTAGTGTTTGCATTTGTGCCAGATTTCAATCAGATCCCAAAGAATCTCATCTAAGTGCTGCGAAACGCATCATCAAATACGTTGCAACAACCTCTAATTTGGGTCTCTAGTATCTTAAAGAATGAGACTTTACTCTCCTTGGATATTCAGACGTAGACCTAGTAGGATGCAGAGTTGATAGAAAGAGCACCTCGGGCACTTGTCAATTGCTTGGTAACAGGACAGTATCTTGGTTTTCAAGGAAGCAAAGTACTGTAGCTCTCTCAACGGCAAAAGCAGAGTATGTGGCTCTTGGAAGTTGTTGTTCTCAAATCTTATGGATAAAACAACAGCTAAGAGACTTTGGAATCGAAGACTCATGCACTGAGATCAAATGTGACAACACCAACGCGATTAATCTCACCAAGAATCCAATTCTTCATTCAAGAGCAAAGCATATAGAGATTCGACATCATTTTATTAGAGACCATGTTCAAAATGGAGAAGTATTGATTCAATTCATTGACTCAAAGAATCACCGGCAGACATTTTTACTAAGCCACTGGAGAAAAGTCAATTTGAGTCTATTCGATCCAGACTTAATATCTTAAAGTCTGAAGAAGTTCAGACTCAGGGATAAAAGTCTAAAGATGCTCAGACTCAAAAGATCAAGAATCACGACTGTAAGTTATATCTGTTTTAGAAATTTATCTTTCGGATAAAAACTCGAAAATGTACATTTGTCTATTAATCTGCAATTGATTGATGTTATCTTCCCAAGTTTTCGTAATTATAGCAATCATTCATTTTCGAAAAAAAAAAAATTATCTTTTGAAATGACAGTTATCTATTTTCAAAAAAGCAGTTGTTTTTTTGAAAAGGCATTTTCTATTTTTCCTTTTACGACGATCCGTATACCCCATTTCGATTGCCTTATATACTGATCGTCTTCTTCACGAACCCTAAAAGCAAAGAACTTCACTTTCTTATTTTTACTCTCTAGTTTAATCCTCAAAGTTTTCATCTTTCTCGCGAATCGAGTTTGAAATCTCTCAAAGACTGTGACAATGGCTTCTCAAAGAAAGTCCTCAAGGATTGCAGATTGCAAGCGGGGGACCACAGCATATGCGTGAGGGTCCTACGCCTTTTGATCTGACCGAGGAAGAAGAATCTCCAAGGCAACAGCAGAGTCCACAACATTCTCAACCACGCCATTCTCCTTAGGTTAGACCACAGGATGTTCAGCAACAACAAGCGGAGGAAGAAATTATTGAGGATGCCGAACCTGTAAGAACTCAAAAGCCTACTTTTACCTTCAAACTTTACTCTACCTTGAAGAATGGAGGTTCTCCATTGAACTTTATTGATGAATTTTTGAAAGAAAATGGGTACCGAAATGAAACCCATTTTTTACAAACGATGGAACGTTTGGGAATTGCTCCTGCGGGCTCGGCAGAAAGAGCTTTTACGAATATCCCAAGTGATCCACGTGTTGGAGGATTTAGTCAACCTGATGGAAATGATGATGAAAAGATGTTCACTCATTTTAAGTCTAGAATGGGTGTTGCTGCAAATATTCAAGAAAAAAGGGCATATTTGTTTCTTTCTGAGGAACATAAGCGACTTTACTCTAAGTTGCTGAAGCAAGGGGTGATGAACCCAAGGAGTGTGGATTTTGATTTTCTTGACTCTCTGAATGTGAAGTTGCGAGAGAAATTGACCTTACTTCAACTTGAACGATTTTGCTCTGAAACAACAGTGGCTCATCCAGAACTTACTGCATACTTCTATTCCAATCTAAGCTTTTTGGATGCGAATAGATTTTCTTTCAGTGTTAGAGACCAGGATTATGTGGTTGATATAGACACTCTGGCTGATGTGATTGGAGTAGAGAGAGAGGTATTCCAATCAATTAGTGTGTCTATTGGTCGTGCAACTGTGGAGCTTGTTCAGGATGGAATGGCAGAAGGTCGGATTTCGTACTTGAGGATGAATGCCTCAAATGTCTTACTTCACAAGATTGTGATTAACTATCTTAGACCCAAATCGACATCAAAGACTGATGTCTCCAATTCAAAAGCAAAGCTGATGTACGCTATCAATGCTGGTAAAAACTTCTCTCTTCCACACACTATCATGTTTCACATGTATAGATCGATGGTGAAAGACAAGGACCAACTTCCTTACTCAGCACTTGTTACTAAGCTATTCAGACATTTGAATATTCAGCCTCCCAAGATTCTGTGTGTTCGAACCCGTGATCAAATGGTGGAGGGACTGAACATGGTTTCAAAAATGTGTTTGAAGGAGCTAAACAAGGATTTAGAGCGCTTTAAGGAGAAGACCCATGTCAAGACTTGTCAAGACTCTGTGGCTGCGAAACGGAAAGGCAAGGAGCCCATGCAGCTCCATCTAAGAAAAGGAGAGCACTCATCTTGCAGGATGAAGAAGATGAGGAAGATGTCACCATTTCTGCTCTTGCCTTAAGGAACTTACAGCGTTTTGTTCCAGAGACAAAGGAGAGAGAGGATCAAGATAGAGAAGAGACAGAGTAGAGGAGTGAAGAGGGGGAATTGATGAGGAAAGAAGCAGAGGAAGAAAGAACTGCAGAAGAAGAGGAAATAGGAGAACAAAGTCACCATGTCACTGAAGAAGAGACAGAGCATGAAGAGTACTTCTCTCCACCTGAAGGCACTGAGATAGGGGGAGCTGCTAAGAAAAGAGGTACTTCTTCACTTGCTTTTACTAGTGATGATATTAGTTGTTCTCCTGCCAATCCAGAAGATGTATATGCATCTCAATTTCTTGAAGAAGGCCATGAAGTTTCATCTCCGAGCCTGGGTGGTCATGTTGAAATGCCATCATCTGCCAATACTCCACAAACTGATCATGCTGAAGCAAGCACTCAAATTGACAACTCAGCAGACTTTCGAAGAATGCTTGATGTTCTTATGGAGATGCGAGGCCAGATTTATGCTTTGGGATGCGAAGTTCAGAATATGCAGAATGCCAGTCAAGCCTCTTCAGTTTCTTTGCACAATCAAGTTTAGGCCCTTAATCTTCAAGTTCAAGCAACTACCAAGGGTGAGGAAATAGCGCAACTGAAGGAAGATCTGAGAAAGCTGGAGGAGACAATCAAGTCGATAGGAGATTTCCAACTTGTTCGTGTTCCAAAACAATCTTAATTTTATCAAATTCTCTTTTCGTCTCTACCTTTTTAATGCTGACAAAAAGGGGGAGAAGTTGGTGCAGATTTGACTTTTGTTTGACTTTATTATTTGACTTTACTTTTGTTTGGTTTGGACTATGTTTTTAGTTTGGATTGTTTGATCGTTTAATGCTTGCAGTATCTTAAGCGTTGTCGGTATTCATGGCAAAGATAGTTGTTTTTACAGGACTAACTACAGGACTAACTCATTTCCTATGGATGCAGATTTGATACTATCCTTATCCTAATCCATTTATCTTTTATGAGATATCTATTTCTGCTAAGTATTGTCTTGCGTCAAAAGTATCCAAATGCATGAAAGTTTTGTCACCATCAAAAAGGGGAGATTGTTGGAGAAAACTTCCTTATTTGTTTTGAAGCGACAAAACATTTCCATCGCCTCTAGTCTCGAAGACTTGCGGACTCTTTCGTCAAAGTCTCGAAGATCGCCCGGACCGCCGACTTAAGATTTAAAGTCTGCCCTCATTGACAGTTTCTAGACCGACGAAGAAGACTTATCTAGAATTGAGTATTTCTTTAAGGATTTGATTCGAGCGGCTAAAGAAGATCTCACGGCTAGAGACAACATCTCAGAAACTATTATTCGTTTTGAAATTAATTCAGGTAATTTGGATTCATTGAATGGCGAAGTATACTTGGAAGGTTCTACTTATGGAAACCTAGATCCTGATTGTATGGATGAGCAGGATTGGTGGGCTATCGTCATATTCCTTAAGTAACTTGAGTCTCCCTAATTGATTCTATCCAACGGGTAGATTGGAAGAACTCCTTTGGAAGGTGCCAACAGTTATGAAGGCATGGAGAAGTATATAAGAAAGACGCTCTAATTATTCGAGTGTGTGCGCGATAGATAAATTCCAAAGTCTGAAGCTCATCGTTCTTTGCTAATTCAATTGTTGAGCGTAAATTTGTACTCAAAAGAGAGTTTCTACATTTGTGAGGCCTTGAGGAAGTGTAGAAGAGTCTCTACACTGTGGAATCAAGGAAGTGATACTGTAATGACTCTTTTGATTCATAGTGGAATCCAGCCAGTGGGCTGTCAGTGCGAGAGAGTGGACGTAGACTTGGATTAAGCTGAACCACTATAAACCTTGTGTTCTTATCCTCTTCCCTAAACTCTTTTACTTTGTTCGTAACTCTATTTAATTGTTAGAGCCCAATTTCCTCTTCAAAGTCTACTGTTAACCAGACTCAGGTTAAAAGTAAAGTACTACATTATATTTTGCAAAATTTGTTTTCGCACCTATTCACCCCCTCTAGGTGCACGTACTAGCACTTTCATTATCGACCAGAGAGGGATGGGCACACGCTCAGGGTTCGGGGCGTGACATCCCCATTTAGTGGTATGAAAGCGAAGTCTGTGTTTGGAGTGATAAGGTGCAATGGGTTCTTGGGATAGTTAATAGGAATAACCTTTATGTCATGTCGATGCATGTGATTGATAGCTATTTGGTAAATTGGTTATGGGGATCACTCAGTTTCTAAATTATGTGTGGAATTGGAAACATGTTTTGTAAAAAGTCTACAGTATGAGTGATCACTCAGTTTCTAAATTATGTATGGAATTGGAAACATGTTTTGTAAAAAGTCTACAGTATGAGTGATCAGGAGCTGAGAACTCCTAGACAGAGGACCTTATCTTCGGTAACTTAGGGTAGGACGCCGACAAGGGTCGGTACCCGAGGTGGTCGAGGTAGAGCGCAGGTTGAGGCCAGCGCAAGTGGTGTGGCACCACCGCCGGTTCCGCCGATTAGTGCCGAGGTAGCAGCCCCCGGTGATCCTAGACTCGAGGGGATCATGCAAGCGCTTCAGACTATTGGAAATCTGATGGGGCAGCAGGCCCAAAATCAAGCTGCCGCACCTGCTGAAGTTCCACTAGGGAACGTGGTTGCCGAGAGACCTATCCACAAGCTTGTTGAGCATTTCCTGAGGTTGCAACCACTAAAGTTCATAGGAACAGGAAATCCCGAGGCTGCAACTCTTTGGATCCAAGAATTAGAGAAAGCATTTGCACTGGTGAGGTGCACTGAAGAGGAGAAGGTCACTCTTGTAGTATATCAGCTGCAGGGGATTGCAAGTACTTGGTGGAGGACCACCATAGAAGAGGTATTCCTAGAAGGTGTGGTTCCGAAGTGGAACACCTTCGTTAGAGCGTTCAATGGCAAATACTTCTGTGGCATCCCAAAATTTCATAGCAATTTCTAAAGGCATTACGACCTATGGAAAAGTGAATGGTTGTGTCGTTGAAGTATGTTGTGGCCTCTAGACCGAAAATTTGTAATAGATTAAGGCCGAACACTTTAATGGAAAGATATCTTATGTTCTTGGGTTATCAAAGTTGGTACTATAGGATGATTTGATAATGAGAATTTTGTTCTTGGCTATGCACCTTATGGATTTGATTTTTTTTTTAATTTATGTTGCAAGCTTTATGGCTAAGTGAATAAGTTTAATTAGGTATTTATATAAGTAGGAAATTAAGGTGGGATTATTAGAAATGATGGTGGGCTGGATAATTAAGGACCAAACCAGCCCATAGCCCCACTATTCGGCCCTTTTGGCCTGGCCCGCGAAGCCCAAAGGAAAGGGCTGCCGTCCGACCGGCCCATGAAGCCCATAGGGCTGTCGATCGAAGGGGAGAGGCTGGCCCAACCAGCCCATCCTCTTGCATGGCAATTACCAAGTGTTATCTTGCATGTTTTGTGATGATTACATGCTAATCATGAGGGGGAAGAAAAGAAGAAGGGGCGGATTGAGCAAGGGGGCGTCGCACGAGAGAAAGAGAGAGAGAGAGAGAGTGAACATCCAAGAGAAAGAGAGAAAGAGAGAAAGGGAGAGAGCGAGCGAGCGAAAGAAGAAGGGGAAGAGGAATGCTGTTCACTGCCGTTCGTCACCACCGTCGAGCTGCCGAGTCCCGCCTTGCCCCGCCGTTTTTGCTTGCTGTGTGGTGCTCGGATTAGAGGCAAGTAGAGTTTATCAATCTATCCTTTGCTTGCTGTGATTTATGTGTAGAAAATGATAAATTTCGGATGTGATGAAGTGTGAAATCTCGAAGCTACAAGAGTTGTGTTCTAGCCTAGTGTTCTGTTTCTGGAAAAACAGTTCGACCTTTGTTGATTTCTTGAGTTGCATGCAATGTTCTAGTGAGAACTTGACTTCGACTTCTTGATGAAAGTTGTAAAGGACTTCTTATAGAGTAACGTATCAAAATTTCAGAAGAAATGAACAAGTATAGATAGGTGAAACTATTTTCCTTTGAAGAAGTTAGATCTGGAAATCGTAATGCTGACCTAGTATGATTCTGGGAATTTTATAAAATTCTCCGGTTGAAATTCGATCTCATGTTCTGAATGAAAGTTGAAGATGACATGTTAAGGAGTAACATACTAAAACTTTAGAGGAAATGGATGAGTTTAGGTTGGTGAAACAATCTTTATTCAAAACAGTTAGAACTGGAATTCGGTGCCGAGGGTTATGGACGGTTATGGTTATTATAGATTTTAATCCATCACAAATATGGTTTTTAGTTCTTCATAAAATATTTACTTCTGGATTTCTCCTATAACATATAAAAATTTCAGAATTTTTGGAACTGATTTAGGATTTTTACCGAATTTGTGAATGAAACTGTGTATGGCAATATTCCGAAATTATAAAGACTGTGATGCATGGACTGTACTGATTCGTATGATGTTCTTTTGATATGGTGTTCTTCACAGAATATTTTCCTCTAGATCTTGTACATAACATGTTGAATTTTCAGAATTTATTAAGGCTGTTTACTAATTTTTCAAGAATTATGACCAAAGGAGTGCAATCTATTTTTATCCGAAAATTTGCTGCATTTTCAAAAATAAATGAAATTTTTCCATGTGATATAATGTCTAGAGTGGTTGATTATGCTGCATATGTAGTGACATATGGCATGTTATATGACATCAAAAGCTGGTTGAGACCTTTGATATTGTTGCATCAAATGCCATGTTGAAATTGAGATAAATGTGTGAATGTAAATTGAGATAATAAGAAGACCGTCGGAGGTGTGAGCCGACGATGCCCCGGGAGTATTGGGATGCCCGGAGTGTGTGCCAGATGCCCGGAGTGTGTGTGCCGGATGTCCTCGGGAGTTTCGAGATACCCGGAGGTGTGTGCTGGAAGCCTCGGAGGTGTGTGCCAGGGGGATACCTCGTGATGCTAGTTGGGGTACGAGATGCCCAGAGTGTCTGTACCGGATGCCCGGAGGTGTGTGCCGGAAGTTCCTCGCGATGCCAGGTTGGATGCGAGCGATAAATTGAGGGATGCAAACATTGGTCCTTGGAAAGAAAAATGATGTGATCTAATTGAAAGATAAAGATCGAGAATTGAATCATGTGCATGGGTGTGTGCTTATGGCATGGGATGAACCTAATGGGAATGCAAGCTTGGAGTGCATGGTGGTATGTGCACGTTGCATGATGATATATGCATGGCTGCTTGATGATATAGGTACAAGTGCATGGTGATATATGCATGGCTGCAAGGTGAGGTATGCTTGAATGCATGAATGATATGTGTTTTATTCATGATACCTTGATTGTTATGTTTAATGCATTGTGTAGTTTGATGGATCTCTACTACTGAGTGGTTATACTCACCCCTTTTGGGGATTAACATTTCAGATTAGAAAGATGCCTCTTTCACCAGTTGTGCGTGGTACCTTCTATGGCATACCTACTGACGTTGAGGTGGAGTGCACAGAGCATTCCTGTATTAGTATACCTAGTCTGGAGTATGTCCGAGTCCATGTATTATTGATGTACGACGTGGGTTCTGCTGATGGCCCTATTATCCAAGAGTTTTTGTCCGTTCACGTTCGATACAATGGGGTGATGCTAGGGATGCTACCGCCGCCGCCGCCCGATGCACCGGGTTGGGTGTGATGGCACGTATGACTAGTGGGAGCTAACACTTTTTGGGGATAGCCGACGCTTTCTAATGGAGGGGTGTACATGTTCGATATAGGGTCAAGTTCTCTTTTGGGTTATAGCCAAGTATAGTTAAAAATCTTGGCCTTTTTGCTGTACCGACCCGAGATGTCCATCATGAAAATGTAAATAAAAGTGACTCGGCTTTGTCTTTTCTTTTAGTGCGTAGTGGTGTGCATTGCATTATTGTTATTGGAGTGAGGGATGGTGAGACTCGTTTATGCTTCCGCTAGTGCGAGCTGCGCTGGGACCTTTAAAAAAAAAAGGAGAAAAAGGGGAAAAGAATTTCATTGATCAACCCCTATGAATTATGGTTTCACTTTAATTAAAAAGCTCAAAGGACTGGTATGTAGTAGGATAAGTGACAAGTACTTGTGGTGACCCTAGTGGATCGGGGAGCATCGAGGGGTGCCACAACTTCTCCAGGTGTGCCAAGCAATTAAAGATGGCGGAATTTCTGCGCCTTCGTCAGGGTCCAATAACTGTGGACCAGTACAAGGCAAAGTTCGCTGAGTTATCACAGTATGCCCCCGAGATTAATTGAAGATCCTAAGGAGAAAGTGATGAGGTTTTTTGGATGGCCTCCAACCGAAGCTGAAAAATCTGTTGGTGCCGTTTAATATAAAGAACTACAACGAGCTGTACGGACGAGCTCAGCTGATAGAGAAGAATCTGAACGAACAAGCCACCGCATCTAGGTCGTGGTTTGGCTTTAACCAGGATAGGAATCAATTTGGGAAAAGACCGATGATCGAAGGAAGGTACCCCGTATCGCCCAACAGGAAGGGTGGAATAGGAAAGTCAGCACCAAGGCAGAATGGTGTGTGTCGTTTTTGTGGAAGGCGACATGGATCAACCCCATGTCCTTTAAGGATGGGTGCTTCTTTTGAATGACCAGCAAGGTCACTTGGCCAGGAATTGTCCTAGGAGACAGATGGGACCGCCACAGTTGCCGCCATCGCCACCAATGAGTCAGAACCAAGGACTCCTACCACCGAATATACAATAGGGTGGACTACTCAAACCTCTAGTGCAAGGAAGGACATATGCCATCACCAAAGGACAGGCGGAGGATGCGCCTAATGTGATTACAGGTACTATTTCATTGAACGACCACGCTGCTTATGCTTTATTTGACCCTAGTGCAACTCATTCATTTATAGCTGAGCGGTATGTTAAGTTGGTAGGATTGATTCCTGAGTTATTGGAGTCAGTGGTCAGTATATCGACACCATTAAAGGATAAGGTGCTAGCTACAGTGGGTTATCCTGATTGCAAGTTAGAGATTGGTGAGCGAGAGGGGAAAATAGACTTGATAGTCCTAGCCATGTATGATTTCGATGTGATAATTGGCATGGACTAGCTCACCAAGCAACGAGCTAAGCTAGACTGTTATCGTAAGGCGATTCAGTTTAACCCGATATAGGGTGAGAGTTTCGAGTTTATTGGGAGTCAAGGAGGACCCTCGATTACCCTAATCTCATCACTAGGGGCAACCTGGTTATTAGACGAGGGTTGTCATGGTTACCTGGCGACTATCGTGGATACAACAGGAGATGAGTTAAAAATCGAGGACATCACAATAGTCCAAGAATTTCCAGATATATCCCGAAAGAATTGCCAGGTCTGCCACCAGAAAGAGAGATAGAGTTCGTGATTGAGCTAGCTCTCGGAACAGAGCTAATCTCTAAAGATCCCTACCGGATGGCGTTGTCTGAGCTGAAAGAACTAAAGGTGCATCACCTTGGGGAGCACCGGTTCTATTCGTGAAAAGGAAAGATGGTTCATTGTGCCTGTGCATCAACTATCGTCAACTCAATCAAGTGACAATCAAGAACAAGTATCCACTGCCAAGAATCAATGACTTGTTTGATCGGCTACAAGGAGCATCGATATTTTCTAAGATCGACTTGAGAACAGGATATCATCAGCTAAAAATTAGAAAGGAAGATATTCCTAAGTCAGCATTTCGTACTCGGTACGGTCACTATGAATTCACGGTCCTTCCGTTTAGATTGACGAACACCCCAGCTGCTTTCATGGATTTAATGAACCGAGTGTTCAAAAAGTATCTAGATCAATTTGTGATCGTGTTCATCAATGATATCCTGGTGTACTCTAGGAGCTCAGAGGAACACGAAGGGCATTTGAGATTGGTACTACAGACTCTAAGGATTCATGAGCTGTATGTTAAGTTTAGCAAATGCGAGTTTTGGTTGACTCGTATTGCTTTCTTAAGTCACGTGATTTCAGGAGAAGGAATCTCTAAGGACCCATCCAAGATCGAAGCAATTATCAGTTGGCCAAGACCAACAACCGTGACAGAGATTAGAAGTTTTCTAGGTCTAACAGGGTATTACAGAAGGTTCGTAGAAGGGTTTTCAGCGTTAGCATCGCCTATGATTCGAATCTTAAAGAAGGAAGAGAAGTTCATATGGATAGACAACTGCAAGCATAATTTCCAAGAGCTTAAGGAAAAGCTAATTACCGCACCTGTGCTGACCATACCATTTGGTCCTGGAGGATACAAGATCTATAGTGATGCGTCGTTTAGAGGGATGGGTTGCGTGCTGATGCAACATGGTAGAGTTGTTGCATACGCCTCCCGTCAGTTGAGACCTCATGAATAGAATTATCCAACGCATGACTTAGAACTCACCACGATTATTTTCATTTTGAAGATCTGGAGACATTATATGTGCGGAGAAAGATTCTAGATCTTCACAGACCATCAAAGTCTCAAGTACTTATTCTCTCAAAAGGAGTTAAATATGAGACAATGCCGTTGGATGGAACTCCTAAAAGACTATGATTGTGATATTCTATATCACCTAGGAAAAGCGAATAAAGTCGCAGATACACTGAGAAGTCTTCAGTTGCTCATATACTGATTAAGGAGTGGAACTTAATCAAGAGAGCTCGAGATTCGGTCTTCAAGTCTTCAGTTGCTCATATAATGATTAAGGAGTGGAACCCTTGCCACTTCCTTGTGTTGGCTTGTTCGGCTCGGCAGTTGGGCCATTTGAAGCCCACAAAAATTTCAGCAGTCCAGCCCGTTCAGCCCACATGAATATTTCAAAGCCCTCAAGTGCAAGAGCCCGCTTTTGAAGCCCACTTCAGCTTTGTCCATTTAAGTTGCTGCCCATTTTCAGTCTTGAAGTCAGCCCAAGAAGCAGGCCCAAGCCCAGCTTTTTGCTGTGGGCTTGCAAGGCTTTTTCGCCCAATCCGAGTGTCCGTTTATGCCGCCAAAAAATTTGGATTTCGGCCGCCATCGCGTCGCCGTCGCGATGAACTAGTCTTCGTATTACACCGGTGAGTTTCTGCACTAAACTCTTCTTAGTAGGCTAATGACGCTAAGTGGTGTTTAGTTTAATTTAATTATGAATTAGGTGGTCAGTTAGATCAAATTAGAAACTTAATTATTTAATTATGCATGTTAGGTGGTTAGATTAGATTAAGTGAGGCCTAGATAGGATGTACTATTTATCTAGAAGGGTTTGGGAATTTTCCGGGCCCGTATCGATATTTAATTGAGTGATTTTGGCCTAAGTTAATATTTTTAGAATTTAAATTGAATGATTGAATTAATTTTAACAATTATTTAATTAATTATTATTTTTCCGAAGATTAGACCGGAATAGCCGATGACTAGAATTTTGTGCTTATTGCGATGGTGTGATTGATTTAATTAATTGAGTGCTATATTGTGCCAATTGAATTTAAGTTGTAATTTTGGGTAATTATCACAAAATTGTATAATTTCAGTAATGAATTATAGATTATCGGGGCGTCGGTTTACAACGCCAAAAATGTTTTCAGACTCGGTATAAATAGTGGGTATTTCTAAAGTAAAGATATTATATTTTTGGCTTAGGTCGACCGTATACCCACACACGATTATTTTTATCGGGTACATTTTAATACGATGGAATTAGGCCAAGTGGAGTATTTAATTGAGGAATTGATGTGCAAAGCCCAAGATCCTTGGCCAAGAGTAATTTATTATGGTTCAGCTTAGGTGAGCAATATAGATCTATAACAGCTTCCGGGAGCATTAACACCAATATAGATCTCTAGCAGCTTCGGTGAGCATTAAAACTTTAGCAGCTTCGGTGAGCACTATAGACATCAGCTTCGGCGAGCATTATAGTTATCTAGCAGCTTCGGTGAGCAATAATTGATCTAGCAGCTTCGGTGAACATTAGTTGATCTAGCAGCTTCGATGAGCAAAGTTTAGATATCAGCTTTGGTGAGCAATGAGATATGACTATATCGATCCGCTTATTATAGCAGTGTTCGAATCGATCGAGTTTATATATGGTATCAAATGTATCAAATTGAGTAATTTGATTGATTGATGACATGGAGTCGAATGAGTCGACTGATTGATGGTTGAATTGAATGGAATTGTTTGGTCGAGTATTTGATTGTACTGACCTGCAGGGTGGATCTGAGGCAAGGTAAGTCCCTATGATTGTGTGATTGTGTGATTAGGATGCTTCTAGGCGTATTTCCCTCCTAATCGGGGTTTAGAGCGTGAACTCACTGAGATTTATATCTCACCCCATCGTGGGTTAAATTTTCAAGGTCGTCGAGTGGAGGACCTGGAGCCGATAGAAGGTGATCTGAAGTGTAGGTCAGTTAGGACCGCTTCTTTTTGGAAGGCTAGTCTTTTGTAATATTTTGACCGTAGACTTTTGTACATGACTCAGTGTATATATGAAGGTGTGTTTTGTTATGAATCTGTTGTCCTACTTTTCTATCCCGAGATGATTATTGTCAGGGAATTTATTTTCACTTCCGCATGTGCAATAAAATGAAAGGGTCGGCGACTCGTCCTGGGAAGTCGCAAAATATTATCGACCAAAGATGGATGGGCACGCGCTCGAGGTTCGGGGTGTGACAAATCGTGTGTGGGTACATGATAGATTTGAACCAGAAAAACCGATACCCTTCCTTTTAAAATCCCACTGTTTAATATAGTCTTTAAAACCATTTTCGGTGTCAAAACCCAACACCCGGGATTTTCTAATTAAATATCTAAATTTCACAATTCTAGAATAAATACTCAAATTTCCAATCACCACTCAATTGCATAAACTAAGCACACCATTGCAATCAGCACAAAATTCTGGTCACCGGCTATCCCGGTATAATTTCCGGAAAATAATAAATGATTAAATAAATACCAAAATTAATTAAATAATGCAAATTAAATACCATAATTACCAACTTAGGCCAGAAATGCTAATCTAACCACCTAAATGGGCCTAGAAAATTTCCGAACCTATCTAGATAGATAGCACAATCTATCTAGTCCCTAATTGATCTATTCTAATCACCTATCATGCACAATTCAATAATTAAATCACTAATCTAAACTAACTAACCACATAATCCCTAATTAGCCTAAACTAATTATCCACTAAGCATTATTAACTCCCTAAGCAAATTTTAACAAGTAAACTCACCGATTTAGCGGACCGGTGAGTCCATGGCGACGGTGATGCAGAGGCCAGCGATGAACAAGCCTACGGCGACACCAAGCAAGGTCTGGACAGGCGTTAAACCGGACCTAGAAAGCTCACAGCCGAGCTAAGCTTCGGTCTCTATCCAAGGGCCGAAAGGGTTGGTGCGGGGCTCGATTCGGGCTAAAACGACCACACTGGTGGCAAATGGCTGCTGCGAGACCAAGCGGGCGACGGCAACGGTTCCGGTGGCCTAATGAGCTGCGATGGTGAGCGGAGGCGGCTCGGGGATGGCGAATGATGGTTAGCTGGCGCGGGTGCGAGGGACGTGCAGACAAGCGGACGGCGTTGGCTCGGGCTCACAACTGGCGTGCGGCGGTTCTGGCGGCTCAAGAGGCAGTCGACGGTGAAGGGGGGAGGTGTGCTAGTTGTTCTCTAGTTTTCTAATCTCTCAAGACACAACAACAATGGGGAAAGTGGCTGCTAAAGGAAGAAGAAGGCTGCTGAAGGTTGGAGGGGGCAACAAAATATCTAAACACTTGAGTTTGGTGCCCCACCAGCCTTGGCTGGCATCCTCAGCGAATTTGCACCTCCTTGGCTTCCCAAACAAGTTTCTCAATGGGTCCAAATGTGGCTGACCACCATGGCATACGAATTTGGACATTTCCCTCTTAAATTTCACTTCAATTCCTCCCAATTGAGCTCAAATTGGCCCCCATAAATTCAGCCGAGATGCCATCGTCCATCTCGTGATTTTTCCTCATCAATTGAACCAACTTGAATCCCAAAAATGCGACAAAAAACAGCCCTTTAAATTTCCCGGTCCAAAATAACCTTACTTTGAATTTTCACCGAAAACTCGGGTTAGCAAAAAAAATTTCATAAGATGAGTCGATATTCCTAAAATAAATCATGACATGACAAAACTTTCAATTTTTGAAATCGAGTTTAAATTCGCGATTAATTTCAACCAAGCGCAATTTTAGCATGACCTAACCTACCGAGTAGGTTTTAAGAATTTTTAGTGCAATTCACCTGTGGTCGATTATTTTCGAGTCACATTGTACATCTTCGACACATTTGCGACTCTTGGTTGTTGTGAAAATCTCGAGGTTTCAAATACAGGCACATGGTATCAAAACGACAGAAAAATCGGTCTAGGGCTGATCGACAAGAATTTTGCAATTAACTTATCTCCAGTCTCTAATCGATTTTTAACGGTGCCATAATGACCCTTGTAGATTAGCACGGTCGAGCAGTCAATTTCTGGTCGAATTCTCAAGTCTATTGCGTTAAAATCCCTTAACGGCTTCACCCACTAGACTAGTAATCTCATGAGAGGCCAACTCAGATGATGTGGACATCGAGCCATATTAAGGAGAAGGTGTTAAGGACCCATTGTCTATTCTAATTGGTTCGATCACTCAAGCACGGGCCAAGCAATTTAAGCAAGCTGTTAGCGTCATGGTTCGTGATCTTTGGCGTGGAGATGACCTTGGATCAAATCTTGATGAATCTTGGAAATCTTGGCATAATTTTTGGCATGGAGATGACCCTGGATCAAATCTTGAAGAATCTTGGAAATCTTGGCGCAATTTGATTATTTGGTCACCAAATATTTGACCAAGCCAAAAAAAATTATCTTCTTGTTTAGATATTTTCTAGAATATGACGCATTAGATTTCTAAGGCTGGTTTTAGGGTTTCTGTGGTAACTAGAAGGCCTATATTAAGGGTTGGCCGACTTTCTTTGGGAGATAGACAGATATATTTTATTTTTGAGGAAAGAATTGAAAGGTTCTTTTCTACTGTTCTTTTGAGGACTTGACCTTATCAAGATTTTCTTGTGGTGGTCGATTCGACTTATCGAGCGAGATAGCGAATTCTTTCGCTCGTGACATCTATAACGTTGATTGATTAACACGTGTTCGTCAATAAGTCACATTCATACCGAGGTTACCAATCACAGGTTTGATTGGGGGTCGAGGTTCACAATTCGCACTATCCGGGCCTTAGTAGAACGATCTTTCCGCAACGATTCACATCATTTGGTATCAGAGCTTGGTTCTACAAGGTCTATTTATCTTTAATTTTCTGTTTATATACAGGAATTTGAGATTTATTGAGCTAGGGTTTCGATTCTAGCCAATTTAGGGATCCGATTGCTTTTATGCTTCCATATGTAGTTGTTTGCTATTAGTTTTAATTTTTTTTCCTAGCATCTTAAATTGTATCTGAGTTCGTCAAAAAAAAAGAAAAAAAAAAGAGAAAGTTCGTCAAAAAAAAAGGAAGAGAAAGAAAAAGCACACAAAAAAAAAAAAAAATGTGCGCAAGAGAAAAAAAAAAAAACAGATTTGGCAGAAAAAAATAGCCGAACAAAAAAAGAATAAAAAGGCGACTCGTTTGTTAGTGGACTGAATTGAAACAAAATCAATAGTTATTTGCGTTTCAATTGAAATTTCGAAAGTTGTACTTGTTGGTTTGAGATTGTTACTTGCTGAATTGATTGTCGTAAGGGGGTTGAGAGACAAGTTTTGAGTCCGATAAAGAGCTTGTGAAAAAAGAATACGAGAGGGAAAAGGCAAGAGTGTGTGAGTTAATTGAGGAAAAAAAAAGCTTAGACTTGAGTTAAACACGAGGGAAGTGACAAACACCTTGAGAGAAACACGTGAGAGAGCGATTGGTGAGGATTTTTGTGACTAACGTTTACTTGCAGGTCTAAAATATGTCACGCGAAGAAAGTGGGAATCAAAGGAAGGTTGACTTCATACGAGGAGATGAAGCGCTCGTGGAAAGCATCTAGCAATTGAGGGCCGTAGTGGAGGAGCTTAGTGGCTAAATGATGGGGAATGGCATGAGGGTTGATGGTGACCGAGAGCTACCCCGGGGAAGGCTGCAACATTAGCGAGAAGCCTCTAGAACACAACATAGATGGCAGCGGCATTATGATGATGATGAGGCTGACATGGAGGATGATCGAGATGCTCGATTTGGAAGGTGGAATGGAGCCTGAGGGTTTAGACATCGAGAAGATAATGAACTTGGCAATATCAAGATGAAGATTCCTTTTTTCCAAGGGAAGAATGATCCCAATGCGTATCTAGAGTGGGAGAAACGCATGGAGATAATATTTGATTACCAACGATACTCCGAGCTCAAAAAGGTAAAAATTGCAGCTGTTGAATTTACTGATTATGCTATAATTTGGTGGGATCAACTTGTGACTAGTAGGAGATGCAATAGTGAAAGACCGATAGAGACGTGGAATGAGATGAAAATGGGGATGAGGAGGCGTTTTGTATCAAGTCATTACTATCGAGATTTTTTTCAAAAGTTACAAAATCTCACATAAGGCAATAAGAGCGTGGAAGAGTATCACAAGGAGATGGAGATTGCCATGATCCGTGCTAATGTGGTGGCGGATCATGAGGCCACAATGTCAAGATTTTTGAGTGGTTTGAGTCAAAACATAGCAAAGGCGGTGGAGTTGCAACACTATGTTGAATTGGAGGAATTGGTGGACAAAGCCATCAAAGTTGAGCGGTAATTGAAGTTGGACTGAAATCACAAGAGTGGAGGAGGTTCAAATCAGAATTGGAGATCCAATTGGAAGAGAGATGATGAGCCAAATTGGAGAGGAAACAACACCAAAACCGAAACCTTAAAGGAGAATGAGAGGGACAGTAAAGTTGGAACAAATCCGGTTTCAGGTAAAACTGAAAACCCTAACACTAGAACTCGTGAAATTAAATGTTTTAAGTGTTTGGGCAGGGGTCATATGGCGAATCAATGCCCTAATAGGAGGGTGATGATCATGACTGGACATGGTGATGTTCATTCCAAAAGTGAGAGGGAAGAAGAGGATGATGAGATGCCACCATTGGAGCATTGTAGTAATGGAGAAGTGGCTATAAAAGGAGACTTATTAGTGGTTAGGCGTTCTCTGAGTGAGCAAGTAAAGGAGGAGGAGCATCACCAACAAAGAGATAACTTGTTTCATACAAGATGTGTGGTGAATGGTAAGATATGTAGTATGATAATTGATGGAGGTAGTTGTGCGAATGTGGCAAGTTGTACTATGATGGATAAGTTGGGTTTGAAAACGACAAAGCACCCTAGGCCTTATAGACTTTAATGGTTAAATGATAGTGGTGAGGTGAAAGTGTCAAAGCAAGTTTGAATTCCATTTGAGATGGGGAAATACAAGGACGAGGTACAATGTGATGTTGTACCTATGCAAGTGGGTCATATCTTACTTGGAAGACCATAGCAATATGATCGAAAGGTACATCATGATGGGTATACCAATCGTTATTCATTGGTGATGAATCAAAAACTTACACTTTGGTACCAATGACACCTAGTGAGATGTATCAAGATCAGTTAAAGTTACAACGAGAAGCCGAGAGAGAGAGAGAGAAAAGGTGAGAAATCCGAGGGCTTGCATGGTGTGTCTGAGACACAAGGAAAAGGAGAGGTTGAGAGAAGGATTATGGTAAAAACCGAGGGAAAAGAAGAGAGGAAAGAAGATAGGCAAAAGAATTTTTATGCAAAATCGAGTGAAGTGTGGAGAGCTTTAGTTTTAGATCGACCGATGCTTGTACTTTTGTACAATGAGGTTTTGTTTTCTACTAATAATCTTGACACAAGTTTGCCTAGTCCTATTGTGTCTTTATTGCAAGAATTTGAAGATGTCTTTCCTAATGAACTTCTTGGAGGGATACCACCGATTCAAGGCATAAAACATCAAATCGACTTGATTCCTGGTGCGCCATTACCTAATCAACCCACATATCGAAGCAATCCCGAGGAGACAAAGGAACTTCAACGGCAAGTTAGCAAACTATTGGAACGAGGGTATGTGAGAGAGAGTCTTAGCCCATGCGCCGTTCCTGTTTTGTTGGTGCCAAAGAATGATGGAACTTAGCCCGTGCGCCATTCCGTCACACGTGTCTATGAGAGATGCATTGCTTGTAAGCAATCAAAGTCTACAACTAAACTGCATGGTTTGTATACACCATTACCTATTCCAACGCATCCTTGGACTGATATTTCTATGTATTTGGTGTTAGGATTGCCTAGGTCTAAGTATGGTAGAGATTCTATTTATGTGGTTGTTGATCGATTTTCAAAAATGGCTCATTTTATACCTTGTTATAAAACTGATGATGCATCTCATGTTGCTGATTTGTTCTTTAGGGAGGTTGTACGTTTGCATGGCATGCCTAGATCGATTGTTTCAGATCGAGATTCTAAATTTCTTAGCTACTTTTGGAAAACATTGTGGAAAAAACTAGGAACACGGTTGTTATTTTCTACTACTTGTCATCCACAAACCGATGGTCAAACCGAGGTAGTTAATAGAACTTTAGGGGTATTGTTGTGTGCTATTATTAAAAAGAATATAAAATCTTGGGAAGATTGTCTACCACATGTTGAGTTTGCATATAATAGGAGCATGCATTCTGCTACTAAATTTACATAATTTGAGATTGTCTATGGTTTTAATCCATTAACTCCGTTAGATTTAACCCCTTTACCTATTGATGAGCGTGTTGATTTAGATAGAGCAAAAAAAGCCTAATTTGTCAAGGAGTTGCATGAGAAGACGCGCGCAAATATTGAGCGCGAGACTAAGCAATATGCAAGGCAAGCCAATAAAAGACGCAAGGAAGTGGTGTTTGAACCCGGCGATTGGGTTTGGGTTCATATGCACAAAGAGCGATTTCCTGAGCAACGACATTCTAAGTTATTATCGCGAGGGGATGGACCATTCATGGTGTTGGAAAGAGTTAATAATAACGCCTACAAGCTTGATCTTCCAGGTAAGTATGACGTTAGTGCTACATTTAATGTTTCTGACTTGACTCTTTTCGATGCAAGTGATGATTTGAGGGCAAATCCTTTGCACAGCGGAGGGAATGATGTGGGCATCAAGCCATATCGAGGAGGAGGTGCTAGGGACCCATTGTCTATTCCGACTAGTTCGATCACTCGAGCGCGGGCCAAGCAATTTAGGCAAGTTGTTGGCATCATGGTTCGTGATCTTTGCGTGGAGATGACCTTGAATCAAATCTTGAAGAATCTTGGAAATCTTGGCACAATTTGATTATTTGGTCACCAAATATTTGACCAAGTCAAAAAAAAATTATCTTCTTGTTTAGATATTTTCTAGAATATGATGCATTAGATTTCTAGGGCTGGTTTTAGGGTTTGTGTGGTAACTAGATGGCCTATATTAAGGGTTGGCCGACTTTCTTTGGGAGACAGACAGATATATTTTATTTTCGAGGAAAAGAATTGAGAAGTTCTCTTCTACTGTTCTTTTGAGGACTTAACCTTATCAAGACTCTCTTGTGGCGGTCAATTCGACTTATCGAGCGAGATAGTGAATTCTTTCGCTCGTGGCGTCTATAACGTTGGTTAGTTAACACGCATTCGTCAACAGGTCATGTTCATACCGAGGTTGCTAATCACAAGTTTGATTGGAGGTCGAGGTTTGCAATTCGCACTATCTGGGCCTTCGTAGAACAATCTTTTCGCAATGATTCACATCATCAGAGAAAAGAACTATAGGCGCGTCGATGAAAAGCCCATCTCATTCAATTAAAAACAGAACCTAAAAATCAGGATATCACACAAATGGTCCTAAAGTACTAGCTCGGTCAAGAAGTAGTAGCTGTCAACAATATAGAAGAATCTCAAAAAAGAGCTGCTCTTAATACTAAAGCAAAACACCTTCTATATTGTGCATTGTCACCTTCTGAATTTAATAGAATTTCTTCTTGTGATACAATAGAGGAAACCTAGGATCGCATTATGCTGGCATTTGAAGGAACACAAAGAATCAAAGAAGCAAAGCTAAACATCGTGCTCGAGAATTATGAGCTATTCAAGATGAAGTCCAATGAAATAGTAACTCAAATGTTCACATGATTCACTAAAATAGTGAATGGACTTCCTCTTCAAAGAAAAATCTACCCAGACTTTGAGAAAGTAAGCAAACTACTAGCAAGGAATGGAGTGCCATCAGAACCTCACTAAGGGAAACTATGAGGATCTAGCCAATCTCAATGGATGAGCTTATAGGAACATTTTTGTCTTATGAAGTTGAGCTCTAAAATGAAGAAAGCAATTCCAAAGGTAAGAAAGTCATTGTATTTAAAGCTAACCAAAATGACACAGATGGAGAAATGTCATTTGATGATGAAGAAAGTGATGAAGATGTGGTATTACTGACAAAAAGGTTTAAAAGCTTCATGAGGAAAGGAGGAAATTACAACAGAAAAGGATCATCTAAACATTCTGACAAGAAGAAGTCTTACAAGAACAAGGAAGAATCCAAAAGTAAGGATATTGTGTGCTATGAATGTAGGAAACCTAGACGCATAAAACCATAATGTCCATCTATCAAGAAGAAGAAAGGGAAATTCGAGAAAAAGAAAAAGACGCTGAAAATTGAAATATGGGGTGACACCAAATGTGAATCAAGTGATGAAAAAGAAGCAAAACTTTGACTCATGGTTGACTCCGAACTAGAAGAAGATGAGGTAAAAGATTCTGAACTATCTCACGATGAATTGAAAGATTTTTTAAAGGAAATGTTTGAAGAACATCAAAAAGCCTCAAAACGAATTTCTGCTTTAAAAAAGGAGGTTCACAATCTTACCGTTGAAAACCTCACTGAAAAACTCTCATTGAAAACTTGAAGAAAGAGCTTGATTCTCAAATAAATCAAGTAAAGCTCCTATAGGGAGAGAATGAGAATGTTAAAGATGAAATTTCAAAAATCAGCACCAAATTTTATCTTGGTTCAAAAACTTTACAACACATTTTCTCTATTCAAATTTTTCACTATAATAAGAGTGGTCTTAGACATAAAAGAAATGAAGAAGAGTCGAATATTTTTCCAAAAACAAAAGATAGATTAAAGTACAGACCTCCTACTCACTTTTACAAATCTCATTTTCCCAAACATTTTACAAAAGCTACTAGTAAAAAATTGCCTAAGTATTCAAATTGTGATGGATACGACCATTTCAAAATGGACTATCCAAAACAACAGAAGAAATTCAAGAAAAGCGGTTGGTTTCTTGATCCTGAATCAAGACCTAACCGAAAGGACCCAAGCTTATGTGTGGGCATCAAAGAAAAGATGAGATTTACTTTGATTTCAAGTGATTTAAAAAAAAAAAAAAAACAAGTGATATCTAGATAGCGGGTGTTGCAAACACATGACTGGAGACAACAGCAAGTTCGTAATACTCACAACCATAGATGGAGGCATAGTTACATGTGGAGGAAAAGATAAAAGAAGAATCATCAGGAAGAAAACATCAAGTTGGGAAATCTAGTTGTTGAAGATATTTCACTCATACAAGGTCTAAAACACTATCTTCTTTATATAAGGCAACTCTATGACAAAGGATACAATATTAAGTTTGAGAAAAGTAAATGTATAAGCACTAGCAAGGACAAGTCATAAACATTCACTAGAAACAGGTATGGCTTATCTACTTACTTGATATCAACTTTGAAGAATAATACTTTAATGTCTATCAAGAAAGAATGTGACCATTGGGTCATATTAATGCAAAGCAGATTCAAAAGATATATCCTAAAGATATAGTTCGTGGTCTACCAAAGATCAATTACAACAAGTGTGATACATCTAATGCATGTACACTAGGAAAAGCAATGAGGAACTCCTTTAAATCTACCAAAGCTATTGCTACTAACAAATCATTGCAGCTATTGCATATAGACCTATTTGGACCAACACAAACAACCAGTCTAGGAGGAAGGAAATATTGTTTGTTATAGTGGATGACTACTCAAGATTCACTTGGGTAATGTTTTTAATCACACAAGAATGAGGCATTTCATTCTTTAGAGAAATTTGCTCGACAAGTTCAAAATGAGAAAGGATATAGCATCACCACCATCAGAATTTGACCATGGAGGAGAGTTTGACAACCAAAGCTTTGCTGAGCACTGTGATGAAAATGGATTGGAACACAACTTCTCCACTACTTACACTCCTCAACAAAATGGGGTAGCTGAAAGAAGAAATCGGTCATTGCAAGAAATGGCAAGGACAATGTTGATCGAAAGCAATGCACCTACTTGCTTCTGGACTGAAGCTGTTGCCTCCGTATGTTATACTCTCAATAGAGTATTACTAAGAGTCATGGTAGAAAGGACTCTGTATGAGATTTACAAAGGATGAAAATCTATTATGCACTACTTCCATATATTTGGATGTAAATGTTTCATTCTAAAGAATGTAAATGACGACAGTAGGAAGTTTGATGCATGAGCTAGTGAAGACATCTTTCTTGGATACTCAACGACAAGTAAAGCTTATCGAGTCTTTAACAAAAATACAAAGGTAGTGGAAGCATCCATAAATGTGAAATTCATGGACTATCAAAAGGGAATATGGGCTGATAACTATGAAGACATCATACATATATATGCACCAGTTGCTCACAAATAGCAGCAATCATAACCCCCAACTGATCTTTCAACTTAAGGTCAATCTTTCAACGATTGGAGATGCAAGACTGAGTATCCGAAAGAACAAATAATAGGAAAAGTGGATGAAGGAATCAAAACGAGATCACCTCTTAAAAATATGATTAATTTCTTAGCTTTTATATCTCAATTCAAGCCCAAGGAAGTCGAAAATGCTCTCAAGGATGAAAGTTAGATTGAAGCTATGCAAGATAAACTACATCAACTCAAAATCAACGATGTTTGGGAATTAATTGCAAGACCCAAAGATCAGATTGTAATAGGAAACAAATGGGTATTTAGAAATAATCTTGATGAAATAGCTAATGTTGTTCATAACAAGGCAAGACTAGTTGCTAAAGGTCACCTACAAGAAGAAGGTATTGATTTTGATGAAACTATGCCTCTATTGCTAGATTAGAAGCTATACACTTATTATTAGCTTATGTCTACTTTCATGATTTCATATCATATCAAATGAACGTATAAAGTGCATTTTTGAATAGTTATATTAAAAAAATGGTGTGTTTGAGTAACCACTAGGTTTCGAAGAAATAGGTCGACTTGGTGAACTTTACTATCTCAAAAAGGCAATCTATGGACTAAAGCAAGCATCGATTAACTAATTTCTTGACAGATCATGAATTTGAAAAGGATAAGGTAAACACCACTCTCTTCATTAAGATAAAAGGTAAAGATCTGCTTATCGTTCAAATATACGTTGATGATATAATTGTTGGATCTACAAATGACATGCTATACAATGTGGCATCCTAGAATTTCTTGTCAATCCTTAGAGGTGCTTTAATTCATGTTTTGCATTGAGATTTTGGCCAAGCTTTTGGTGGGTAATTATTTGATAGGAAAATTCTATTTTTGGCCATGTGATTTATGAGTTGGAATTTATTAAATTAGGTCACAAAGTTTTGTGAATTATAAATTTCAATTAGGTGATTATATAATTAAGGTTTAAGGTGGATTAGTAGGATGAGGGTGGGCTGGACATTTAAAGACCAAACCAGCCCATAGCCCCACCCCTTTTCTCTACTAGCCCACGAAGCCCAAGGAGGAGAAGTTGCCGTCGACCCAAGGCTAGCCCAAGCCCATGAAGGGCTGTTGTCGCACGAAGGAGGGGGGAATCCGGTTTGCATGCCCTCCCCCATTTGTCCTTTGAAGTTAGCCAAGTGTCACCCATGCACAACTAATGATGGCTAATGATGGAGAGAAGGAAAATTAGAGGGGAAAGTGGCCGGATTAAGTGAGAAAGAGAGAGAGAGAGAGAGAAGAGAGTTCGTCCGAGAGAGAGAGAGAGAGGAGAGAAAGAGAAGGAAGAAAGGAAGAAGGGAAGAAGGAAGGAGGCTGTGCGTGCGAGGGGAAGGAGGAAGGGCCGTGCACCGTCGTCCGTTCGCCGCCGTCGAGTCCGTCTCGCCCTCTATTCGTGCTTGCTGTGTTCGCTTGGTTTGGAGGCAAGTGGGATCTTTTGATCTACTCTTGCATGCTGTGCTTAGTGTGTGTGATTGAATGATAAACATTTCGGAGGTTTAGAATGTGAAAAATTGAAGTTATAAGGGTGGTGCTCTAGCCTAGTGTACTGTTCTTGAGAAAACAGCTCGACCTTGGATGTTCTAGTGACTTGCATGTGATGTTCGAGTTAGATTTTGGCTTTGACTTATAAATGAAAGTTGTTAAAGACTTCTTGTAGTATAACATACTCAAATTTGGGACAAAAAAAACAAGTATAAGTGGGTGAAATCGTTATTCTTTGGAAAGACTGGATCTGGAAATTTCGGTACTAGGAACAGGGGTTTCAACCGCCTATATTTCATTACCTAGAACGAATCTGACTTCAATGTCTTCATGAAGTATTTACCTTATGGTCTTAGCTATCACAAGTCAAATTTCATAAGTTTTGAATGTCCTTTGGGTATTTAATCGAAAATGTTTCTAAAACTGTGTAATCTGATGTGTTCTGACTTGGTAATGTTGCAATGCGTGGTCTATACCGTTTTGTATAAGATTCTTTTGGAAAAGTGTTCTGCATGAAATATCTTTTTTTATGTCTTGCCTACAACATATTAAAATTTCGTAATTTTTTAAGTTCATTTGACTATTTAACCAAAAATGTTTCAAAAACTGTGCAAGTGGAATGGACAGAATTAGTAGTGCTGTGATGCGTGTTCTGTATTGAACTATATGGGGATCTTTTGGTGTAGTGTTCTTCATGAAGTATCTGCCTTTATGTCTTGACTATCACATGTTTGAATTTCATAATTTTTTAATGTCATTTGGGTATTTAATGAAAATGCTTTCTAAAACTGTGCAAGCTGGATTGTGCGAATTTCAAAAGCTGAAATTGACCTTGTTGCCATTACATCATACGCCATGTTGTTATTGAGACACAAATGTGAATATGAATTATAATAAATGAGGATACCGTCGGAGGTGTGAGCCGATGATGCCCCGGGAGTGTCGAGATGCCCGGAGGTGAGTGCCGGATGCCCGGAGTGTGTGTCGGATGTCCTCAGGAGTGTCGGGATGCCAGGAGGTGTGTGCCGGAAGCCTCGGAGGTGTGTGCCGGATGCCTGGAGATGTGTGCCAGAGGTTCCTCGCGATGCCAGGTTGGGTGCGAGCGATAAAATGTGGGATGCAAATTACTGGTCCTGGGAAAGAAAAATGTGGTGATCCAATTGAAAGATAAAAAGTTGAAATTGAATCATGCATGATATGGTGACATGTATGAATGGTTGTACGATATAATATGGATAAGTGCATGGTGGTATGTGCACATAAGGCATGGATATGCATGAATGCTTGATGACGAGTGCATGGTTGTATATGCACCTATGGCATGATGGTATATGCATGAATGCTTGATGATGAGTGCATGAAGGTGTATGCACATATGGTATGATGGCATATGCATGGCTGCTAGGTAAGTTATGCTTGGATGCATGAATGATATGTACTCTACTATGATGTATGATTGTTCTATTTGATGCAAGTAGCTTAATGGATCTTTTACCTGCTGAGTGGTTGTACTCACCCCTTTTGGGGACCAACATTTCAAATTAGATAGATGCCTCTCTCTCCAGTCACTCGGGGTACCTTTTACGGCCTTCCATCTAACGTGGAGGTCGATTGTACGAAGCATGATTGTGTCACCATCCCTGGTTTGACGTTCATACGGGTTCGAGTGCTGGTGATGTATGATGTGGACCTGGCTGGGGCCCGGTCATCCAGGAGTTCCTGTCTATCCACATCCGCCGTGACGGAGTGATGCAGGGGATGTTGCCGCCGCCACCGCCCGATGCACCCGGATGGGTGTGATGGCCCGCGTGAGGAGTGGGAGCTGACTTTTTTTTGGGATAGCCGACACTTGTAGATGGAGGGTTATACATGATCGATATAGGGGGTCAAGATCTCTCTTTTGAGCTGTAGCCAAGTTTAGCTAAAAGTCTTGGCTTTTTGGTTATACCGACCCAAGATGCCCGTCTTAAAAATGTAAATAAAAGTGGCTCGGCTTTTGTTTTCCTTCAATGTGTAATAGGTGTGCACTGTACCATCATTAAGAGAGTAGAGGGATGGTGAGACTCGTCTTTAATTTCGCTATGAGCTGCGCTAAACTCTTTTCAAAAAAAAAAAAAAATGCCTATGGACCTCGGTCCTTCTTAAACCTCTTTATATCAAAGATATGTAACCGGTATTCATTAGGTGGAGCGATAGGTATCTGTGGCGACCTTAGCTGTTTGGGGGTGCCACATACAAGGATTTTGTAAAAATGATGAAAAGTGAATTTGAGATGAGCCTAATCGGCGAACTAAATTTCTTCCTTGGACTCCAAATTAAGCAATCTTCTGAAGACACCTTCATACATCAAGAGAAGTATGTAAGAGAATAGTAAATAAATTTGGTTTGGAAGGACACAATAAAATCAAGACACCCATGTCATGCTCTATCAAGTTGGATAGAGATGAGAAAGGTAAGTTTGTCGACCCTAAGCTATACAAGACTATGATAGACTCACTTATGTATCTAATAGCATCTAGACCTGATATTTTGTTTAGCACTTATTTATGTTTTCGATTTCAATCGGATCCAAAAGAAGCGCATTGAATTGTTGTCAAATGAATCATTTGGTACATTGGATCCACTAAAAAATTAGGGATCCGGTATCCTAAAAATATACATTTTATATTACTTGGATACTTGGCTGCTGATTTTGCAAGTTGTAAAGTAGATAGACAAAGTATATCAAGTACTTGTCAACTGCTAGAGAACATGCTAATTTCTTGGTTCATGAAGAAATAAAATTCAATCGCCCTCTGAACCACTGAGGCTGAATATATTGCCCTCGAAAGTTGTTGTGCTCAACTTATTTGGATGAAGCAATAATTAAGTGACTTTGGAAAAGATGAGAAATGTATCTCATGTTGGATGTATGCCCTAAAGCTACCATGTAATAGTTACATGTTAAGGATTTCAGTTGTACTGTCATTAATGGCAATGACGTATTCATTCATTTGTCCAATTATTTTATATTTATGAATGATTCCAAAAGATCAGTTGCAACTAGACCTATTCTTGAGACGTTAAGAATATATGTAACGGGTTCATAGTTAGACCGAATCTTTAAATCGTTCCCGGTCGATGGATTATTGAGTGGATATTAGTAATCCTATTGAGACCGATGTGTTCATAACTTCACCATTAAGTATTGGATACTTAAGGGAATGATGAGTCACAAGTCATTGGGTATTGTGATGCCTGAGTTAAGAACACGAGTGTTTGTATTTAACAAGTTCACTGAACGTGACGCATATTGTACGATTAGCGACATGGAAGCTTTTAGCGTTGTCAATGTCTAATTGTTCATGCTTTGGTCTTGTGTAAATAATCCTTAGACCTGAGGCATAGTGTTAACTTGTGTGTTGAACAACTATGATTTGCAGGTGCACGTAATGCCAGGTCGTTGATCCGTCTTTATACCTGATGGTCATAGTTTGTTCATATATGAAGTTGCACATGTGCGCAATATGGAATCTGTCTCCTTGTTACATGTAAAGGTATAATAATAATGTCCTAGTGATATAATTATGACACTGCATTGAAATTCTCGGCCGAGATTGTAACCGAGAATAAATTGTTTATATCTCGAATAAAATGCATGTCAATTCGATTTGTACATATGATCGAATTGGTGACTTGACAAATATTTCGTGATCTTTGTTTGATCGGGACATAGTAAGACAAAAGGATTGAATTACATTATAGCCAAAGTTGACAAGTTCATTATGTTCTTAAAACAATCACACTATCTGGGTAGCCTTTGATAATGCTAGTATAAACACCTAGAGGGGGGGTGACTAGGTGTTAAAGAAGTTTTTGCAAGACTTGACAACTTAACTCGACTTATAATAAAACAGTAGATAAAAGATTATAAACTAATATATAAGACTACGAAATAAGTAAAGAGATTAGGGAAAGAGAATTGAGACACAAGGTTTATAGTGGTTCGGCTTAGACCAAGCCTACATCCACTATCCCGCACTGACAGCCCACTGGCTGGATTCCACTATGAATCAAAAGAGATTTTACAGTATCACGTCCTTGATTCCACAGTGTAGAGACTCAGCTACACTTCCTCAAGGTCTCACGAGAATTTGATCTCTCTTTTGAGTACAGTTTAAGCTCAACAAATTGTAACAGCAGAAAACTAAGAGTTTCAAACTTTGGAATTTTTCTTTCACACACACCCTCGAATAACTTGAGCATCATCATTATATACTCTTCCATGTCATCATAACCGTTGACACCTTCCAAAGGAGTTCTTCCAATCTACCCGTTGGACAGAATCAATTAGGAAGATCTTGAGCTATTTAAGGAATGTGATGATAGCCCACCAATCCTGCTCGCCCATACAATTAGGATCTAGGTCTCCACAAGTAGAACCTTCCAAGTATACTTCGCCATTCAACGAATCTAATTATTCAAGTTGATTTCAATAAGAATAATTGATCACGAGATGCTATCTCCAGCTGTGAAATCTCCTTCAACCGTACGAACCAAATCCTTAAAGATATACTTGTATCTGGATAAGTCTTCTTCATCGGATAAATCTTTTCTTCAACGGTCTGGAAACTATCAGTGAGAGTAGACTTTGAATCTTGAGTCTGGAGGTCTTCAGACTTTGATGATAGAGTCTGCAAGTCTTCAGACTAGACTGATGGAAACGTTTTGTCAACTTCAAAACATATAAGGAAGTTTTCTCCAACAATCTTCCCATTTTTGATGGTGACAAAACTTTCCCACAGATTTGGACACTTTGCCCTGCAAAACAACACTTAAGCAAACCAAGATTTATTATGAAAGATAATTAGAGATTAGGATAAGGATAGTAGCGATTCTGCAACCACAGAAAACGTGTTAGTCTTGTAAAAGCAACTATCTTTATCATAATCAATAATATAACTTAAGTCACTTGCAAGCATCATCAGTCCAAACCAGTCCAAGTCATAACCACACCAAACAGAAGATAAAGTCCAAAATAGTCCAAAACAAAAAGTCATCAAATCTACATAAAACCTCTCCCCCTTTTTGTCAACAGCAAAAAGTGGAGAACAAATGAAAAAGAGTTGGTTGAAAATGGAGTCAAAATCATGGGTGTTTGGGAAGGCGAACAAGCTCGAATTCTCCCATAGAATGCACTGTCTTCTCAAGCCTTTCAAAATTCTGCTTCAGTGACTGAAAGTCTTCACCCTGCATAGTAGACTGAACTTGAATCTTCAGGGCATTCAACTGGTCATGAAAAGACACTGAAGTGGCCTTAAAAGCATTCTTGAGATCCCACATCTCATATCCCAGAGCATATTGCTATTTTCTGACGTCCAATAGAATTTCCAGCAGTCTCGAAAAGTCTGTTGTTTGAGATGTCACAAAACTAGGACCAGCCGAGTCAATTCTAGGGATTTTGAGAATGGATGGAACTTCAGTAGATTGACCACCATGACTGTCTTATGGGTAATGCGAGGCATACATATCCTCTGGGTCTGCTACAAAACAACTTACATCACTAGCAAATAAAGGTGAAGAAATACATTTTGGTCCAACAGCTCCCCCTGTTTTGTTGCCTTCAGGTGGAATAGGTAAGGTTTCTTCTTGTTCAACTTCAGCTTCAGAGTGATGAGCGTCAGCAGTTCCAATTCCTGCCATTTCAGAATCACTAGACAGGGAGACGGCCAAAGTTGGCTCAAAAGAGTCTTCTTGACCCTGATCTTGTTCTCCCTCTCTCTCTTCTTCTTCCTCTTCTTCTTCCTCTTCTCTTCTTTCTTCCTCTGTCCTCCTCTATTCTCCATCTTCCTTCTCTGTCTCTTCTCTCTCTTTTCCTCCTTCTTCTGGCTCTTCTCTTATCTCATGAAAGCTGACAAAACTCTTTAAGTTTCTCAAGGCTGAAAGAGTCATTTCATCCTCATCTTCTTCATCTTGCAAGATGAGAGTTCTTTTCTTCTTTGCTGGAGCAACCATGGGCTCCTTGCCTTTCCTCTTTGCAGCAGTAGAGTCTTGTTTTGCTTTGACGGGAGACTTCTCCTTCATACACTGCAACACCTTGTTCAACTCTTTTAAGCGCATCTTTGTGACCATTTTGAAACCAATCACCATTGGAGAAATGGTTGTCAAACATAATGGTGCAGAGATGTGAATTTAAAAGTGTCTGAAAAGATGTGTGATAAGAGTAGAATAAGGGAGTTGTCCCTTATCTTTTACAATAGATCGATACATATGGAACAAGATGGTGTGAGGCAGAGAGAATTTAAATCCAATATTAATGACATACATCAATTTCGCTTCAGATCGAGAGACATCAGTCTTGGATGTCGACTTGCAATGAATGCAGTTGATCACAATCTTGTGTAGCAAGATGTTAGAGGCACTCATCCTTGTGTAGGAAATCTTGCCTTCAGCATCCCTGTCTCTCACCAACGACAGAGTAGCATGAGCAACAAACATGCTAATTGGTTGGAAACTCGTTCTTTCCACCCCAATTATGTCAGCTAATGTGTCTATATTCACCAAAAATTCCTTGTCCTTCACAGTGAAGATAAAACTGTTTGCATCCAAGAAAGATAAGTTCAAGTAAAAATACACAATGAGTTCTGGATAAGCAGCAGTGGATTCAGAATAGAACTATTCCAATTGTAGTAGAGCAAACTTTTCTCGCAAATTGACCTTTATCGAATCAAGGAAATCAAAGTCAACAGTCCTAGGGTTCATAACCCCTCTCTTCATAAGATCCGAATAAACCCTCTTGTGATTCTTCGATCTAAACATATTGGAACCATCAGCAATATTTGCAGCCACTCCCGTTCTAGGCTGAAAATGAGTAAACATCCGTTCATCGTCGTCTAGAACTTGTGGTTGATTTGCAGTGCCATAGAATGGGTCACTCGGGAAATTCGCAAAAGTCCTTTCAGCCATCCCTTTCTCTACAATTCCTAACCTTTCCAACTCCCGCAAGAACATAGTTTCATTCTTGTATCCTCTATCTTTTAAGAATTCATCGATTAAAGACATCGGCATTCCTTCATTCTTTAGATTAGAGTAAAGTTTAAAAGCAACCTTGGGAGTTAGCGTTCTTACAGGTTCAGCCTCCTCTATAACTTCATCGCCCGGTTGAGTCGGTGGAGAAGATTGACGTTGCTGAGAAGGTTGTTGCTGACTTGGACGCAGTGGTGGAGAAGAATCTTCTTCATCGGTTAAGTCAAAATGCGTAAGACCCTCGGGCATATGTTGTGGTCCCCCGCTTGCAATCCTTAAAGACTTTCTTGAAGACATTGTCGCTTCAAGGGAGGAATTCACCAACTTGCTCGAAAAAAGTGAAAACTTTTGGATAGATTGAGAATGAAAGTGAAAGCAAATAGGAATTTTGTATTCTAGGGTTTCAATGTAAAAGCGAAGAAGACGAGTCTTGGCAGTAAATAAAGCAAATGAAGCAAGATAAACGAAACGTCGTAAAAGGAAAAATAAAAATACATTTTCAAAATGAATAACTTCCATTTTTTAAAAAAATAATTGTCTTTTCAAAATTGATAACTGCTTTTTTGAAAAAGAAAAACTTGGAAAGATAATTTCAATCAATTAGCAATTAATAAGTAACCGTACCTTTTCGAGTTTAAAATATTTAAATAGAAACAACTTACGGTCGTAATTCTTGGTCTTCCGAGTTTGACTACCTTCGGACTTTACCTTTGAGTCTTGAGCACGTCCGTACTTTCTTGGATATGAGATGTGATGTTCGATGCCCGTGCGAATAGACTCAAATAGGCTTTTCTCCAGAGGCTTTGTAAATATATCCGCCAGTTGATTCTTCGAGTCAATGAATTGAATCATGACTTCTCCATTTTGAACATGATCTCTAATAAAGTGATGTCGAATCTCTATATGCTTTGCTCTTGAATGAAGAACTGGATTATTTGTGAGGTTAATTGCGTTGGTGTTGTCACATTTGATCTCAGTGCAAGAGTCTTTGATTCCAAAGTCTCTCAGTTGTTGTTTTATCCATAAGATTTGAGAACAGCAACTTCCAAGAGCCATATACTCTGCTTCTACTGTTGAAAGAGCTACAGTGCTTTGCTTCCTTGAGAATCAAGATACTAACCTATTTCCCAGCACTTGGGCATGTACCAGATGTACTCTTTCTATCAACTCTGCAACCTGCTAAATCTGCGTCTGAATATCCAATGAGGGTAAAGTCTCCTTCTTTGGGATACCACAGACCTAAATTTGAAGTAGTTGCAATGTATTTGATGATGTGTTTTGCAGCGCTTAGATGAGACTCTTTTGGATCATATTGAAATCTAGCACAAATGCAAACACTAAACAAAATGTGAGGTCTAGAAGCAGTAAGATAAAGAAGTGAACCAATAATACTCCTGTAAAGTTTCTGGTCAACTTTCTTTCCTCATTCATCTTTATCCACTTGAAGAACTAGACATTGGTATCTCGCCTCTTTTGCAATTCTCCAATCCGAACTTTTTAACAAGTTCTTTCGCATATTTTTCTTGGTGAATGAAGATTCCTTCCTTCAGTTGTTTTACTTGTAATCCGAGAAAGAAGGATAATTCACCCATCATGCTCATCTCAAATTCATCCTGCATAGACTTAGAAAACTTCTTGTACAGGTTTTCGTTAGATGATCCAAATATAATATCATCAACATAAATTTGAACAAGCAGAAAGTTTTTACCTTCCCTTTTAATAAACAAGGTAGTATCCACTTTTCCTTTGACAAAACCATTTTGCATTAAAAACTTACTTAACCTGTCGTACCAAGCTCGAGGTGCTTGTTTTAAACCATAGAGAGCCTTTTTCAATCTAAATACTGAATCTGGTCTCTTGGATCTTCAAATCCATGAGGTTGTTCCACATAGACTTCTTCTTGGATAAATCCATTTAGGAATGCACTCTTGACATCGATTTGGAATAATCTTTTGGTTTAGGAGTTAACTCCCATACATCATTAATGTTGAACTGTCTGAGTTCTTCTTGCATTACTTCAATCCAGCTTTCGTCAGCTAAAACTTCTTCTATGCTTTTGGGTTCTATTTCAGAAATAAGTGCCATGGCGCTATACTCTTCTTGCCTTTTGGATCTGGTGCGAATCCCTTCATCAATATCACCAATGATGAGTTCTTTGGGATGATTAGATTTGTGCTTCCAGTTGCTTGATGGTCCGGGCAGAAGTCGTTCTTCTACTTCAATTGATTCTTCAACTTCCTTTTGCTGATTTTTAGAGGTCTGAGCTGCTTCAAGGGAGGTAGACTTTGTAGAGTTTGGAGCAGGTTCAGATTCTTCAGGATGAGTCTAAATCAGTTGATTCTGCAAAGAGTCTTGGAATTTGACATTCGTAGATTCTTCCACAAACTGAGTCTTTTTGTTAAATACTCTGTAGGCTTTGCCGGTGGTCGAATATCCAAGGAAGATTCCTTCGTATGATTTCTCTTCAAACTTACCAGTTCAATCATTTGCATTTTTTAAAACAAAACATTTGCAACCAAATACATGAAAGTATGAAACAATTGGCTTATTTCCTTTAAATAACTCATAAGGAGTTTTCTTCAGAATAGGCCTTAAAAGACTCTGTTAATAATATAGCATGCTGTAGAAACTGCTTCAGCCACAAAAAGAGAGGAAATACTACTTTCTATTAAAAGAGTTCTTGCTATCTCTTGCAAAGATCTATTCTTTCTTTCCACGACTCCATTCTGTTCTGGAGTGTATGGAGAAGAAAAAACATGCTGAAAACCTGATTCATCACAAAATTTTGCAAAGTCTTGATTTTTAAACTCACTTCCATGGTCTGTCCGTATGCTTGAAATAGCATATCCTTTCTCGTTCTGAACTTTCTTAGCAAACTTTGAAAAGTAAGAAAAAGCTTCAGACTTACTTACCAAAAAGTAAACCCAAGTGAATCGTGAATAGTCATCAACGATTACTATATAGTATCTCTTTCCGCCTATGCTTCTAGTTCTGGTTGGCTCAAAGAGATCCATATGCATAAGCTACAAAACACGATTAGTAGAAACATGATTTAATGGTTTAAAAGTATTTCTAACATGTTTTCCCAATACACATGGTGTGCATAAGTCAGATTTTTGAAACTTCAGGTTGGGCAATCCTCGAACGAGATTCTTAGGAGATCTTGGCAATCTGATTCATATTGACATGGCCAAGCTTTCAATGCCAAAGATTTGCTTCATTTTGAATTGAAATTAGACATTGAGACTTCTCTGGTTTTATATCTAGAATATAGATGTTCACATGTCTTCGTCCAGTAAAAGATTGTGAAAGATCTTTGCTAGTTCCCGAACATATTCTTTCTTGAAAATTGATCTTGAATCCAGTGTCGCACAATTGGCTGATACTAAGCAAATTGTAATTGAGTCCTTCTACTAAGAAAACGTTGTTGATTGTGAGACTTCTAATTTTTACTGTTCCACATCCAACAATTTTTCCTTTACTGTTTCCACCAAAAGAGACTTTTCTACCATTAACTTACATAAGCTTTATAAAACAGCTTGAATCTCCAAATCATATGCCTTGAACAGCGACTATCCAATTACCATTTAACCCTTTTCTTGATAGTGACCTGCAATTAAAAAAGAAACTCAAGCTTCCTTTGGTACCCACATTTTCTTGGGTCCAGACAAGTTAGTGCAATAAGCAGTCTTTGCCAATTCCTTCTTAACAGGTCTCCAAACCATAGGACATTATTTCTCAAAGTGTTCTGAGTTGTTGCACTTAAAACATTTGAGAGCACTTCGCCCAACAGTTTTGTAAAAAGTTTTTGTAGGCCTTTGTTTGATTCTTTCTTTCACTTTTGGAAAATCAATTAGAGGAATAATTTCAGAATTCATTCCCAAGCTTCATTTGTTAAAGTAGGGTCTTTGTACTGAAAGAATCTTTTCCAATTTCTCAGATCCTATAGAAAACCTCTTTGAAATATTTGAAATGTCATTTTTCAAAAACGTATTTTCTTTTGAAAGAGAGTCTGCATTTTCTTTTAATGTAACAAAACTTTTATCTAAATTTTCAAACTTTTCTTTCCATAAAATTTCATGTTGCTTCAAAGTGTAGAATTTTCCCTTTTTAACTCGAAAATCCTCTTGAGAGAGGTTTTGAAACTAAGACACAGCTTCATCAATGTATTTCAAGACTTTAGTAGGGATTTTTAAGTTACTTACCTCGATTTCACTATCGTAGTCTCGAGTCCGTATCTATTTCGGAGTCTCGAGTCCGATTCGATATTGCCATTAGACAAATATTGGCATAATTTTCGTCACTTTCTTCACATTCGCATCACTCCATGTCTCTACCTTGAGAGCCTTCCCCGTATTTCTCGCTTTTCTTTTCTTTTTCTTCAACATGGGACAAGTTGGGTCTGATGTGTCCATTTTTCTTGCATTCAAAACAGATCACATCTTTATTGGATTCATCATCCTTAGTTGATTTGTTTTGAGACTTTTGAGTGCTTTATTTCTTCCAATTGAATCTTCTTCCCTTTTTGTTCAGTTTTCTGAACCTTTTTATCATTAGGGCTAGCTCTTCATCATCTTCAGAGTCTGTAACATCAGAATCATCGTTAGATCTCAAAGCAATTGACTTCTTCCCTTTGGGATCTTCTTCTTCATTAATTTGCTCCACTTCATAGAACTGAAGTGTGCCAACCAATTCATCTACAGAAAGTGGCATGATCCTTTGTGTTTCCCTTATCGAAGTCTTTATGTGATTCCAATCTTTGGAAAGTCCACGCAGCAACTTGTTAACCTTCATGGGTCCTGAGATTGCTTGTCCCTAATACTCTAGACCATTTACAATTTCTATAAAACGACTAAACATGTCAGTAATAGATTCTCCTGGCTTCATCTTGAAGGCTTTATACTGTCCGAGTAGAATATTGATCCTTGTTTCTTTCACTCGATCAGTTCCTTCATAGGTAATGTGCAGCCTATCCCAGACTTCTTTGGCTGTTTCACAAGAAGATATTCTATTATACTTAGTAGGAGACAATGCACAATATAAAGAGTAAATTGATTTTGCATCAAGAGTTTGTCTCTTAGTTATTTCTTCTTGACTCATCTCGCCAGCATCTGCAACTTATTTTCCCCTTTCTGAAACTGATGTAGTTTTAGGAATAATTCATTTTTCTACCACATCCCATTCCAGAGGATTTTTCGATCTTAGGAATGCCTTCATCTTGTTTTTCCATATGTTGTATTCCTTTCCGTCGAAATAGGGCGGTCTGGTGTTGCTTTGACCTTCAACCAAACCTGGAGCTGACATACTAGCCATGGATCTTTAACTCAGAAGTAAAAAACACTTCAATTAATTGAGTACACAGGCTCTAATACCAATTGATAATGCTAATATAAACACCTAGATGAGGGGTGAATAGGTGTTAAAGAAGTTTTTGCAAGACTTCACAGCTTATCTCGACTTATAATAAAATATTAGATAAAAGATTATAAACTGATATATAAGACTGTGAAATAAGTAAGGAGATTGGGGAAAGAGAATTGAGACACAAGGTTTATAGTGGTTCGGCTTAGACCAAGCATACGTCCACTCTCCCGCACTGACAGCCCACTGGCTGGATTCCACTATGAATCAAAAGAGATTTTACAATATCGCGTCCTCGATTCCACAGTGTAGAGACTCAGCTACACTTCCTCAAGGTCTCACAAGAATTTAATCTCTCTTTTGAGTACAGTTTAAGCTTGACAAATTGTAACAGCAAAAAACTAAGAGTTTCAGACTTTGGAATTTTTTTTTCACACGCACCCTCAAATAACTTGAACGTCCTCCTTATATACTCCTTGCCATCATAACTATTGGCACCTTCCAAATGAGTTCTTCCAATCTACCCGTTGAACAAAATCAATTAGGAAAATCTCGAGCTATTTAAGGAATGTGATGATAGCCCACCAATCATGCTCGCCCATACAATCAAGATCTAGGTTTCCATAAGTAGAACCTTCCAAGTATACTTCGCCATTCAACGGATCTAATTATTCAAGTTGATTTCAATAAGAATAATTGATCACGAGATGCTATCTCCAGCTGTGAGATCTCCTTCAACCGTACGAACCAAATCCTTAAAGATATACTTGTATCTGGATAAGTCTTCTTCATCGGATAAATCTTTTCTTCGACGGTCTGGAGACTATCAGTGAGAGTAGACTTTGAATCTTGAGTCTGGAGGTCTTCAGACTTTGAGGATAAAGTCTGCAAATCTTCAAACTAGACTAATGGAAACGTTTTGTCAACTTCAAAATAGATAAGGAAGTTTTCTCCAACAGCCATGACATATTGCTAGATGTCAATCATGGCTTGTAGGACCTAAAAATTAACTGGGACAATTAATCCTTTTAGAAGTACTAATGTGTTAATATAAGTCCTACTACCAGTTTAGTGATGAACCTAAGGATGTCACACACCATAAACAATTAGAATAACGTGGAACAAGAGAGAAATAATGTTGCAAATGTGTTTGCAATTACTGCAATCGAATTGTGTCGACTTGAAATTAAATTAAATGAGATTTAATTTAATTTGTATTATAGTCACAAGCCTACCTGCATATGATGCACATGCATGCTCAAAGTGAATACATATTAATGTATTCCAAATGTACATATAAAAATTATTATCTTTTTATTTTTAAGGGGATTGATTAATTATTTGTTTATTCATTTAATTAATTAATTAATTAAAGTGGAAATGAATTTAAAGCTTTGTGCACATGCATGAAGCATGGATGGTCAGCAACCATCATGCACGATCGTGCATAACCGATCAGCAACCATTGCTGATTCAAGAGGGCTTTTTATATATACCGCTTCGAGAGAGAGAGAGAGAGATAAGGTTTGGTTGTTGAAAATAGAGAGAAACGTGTGTCTTTTGTGTCTTCGTGACGCAAGAAAGAAAAGGGATTTTCTTTCATCTGGGCCGTGGCTAAAAACATCAAGGATACGGAGGATTGTCTCCACGAGATTGCTAGCACGATCATAGTGGTGATTATTCGAAAGTTCTCTCTTCCATTCGACGTCCATTGTTGGTGTGTCTGAACTAAAGGTCCGACGTCTATGGGGCTCGAACTAAAGAACATCTGAACCAATTTGTTTAAAGTGCGCTTCGAGAGGTAACTCGTTTAACTCCATTTTTTTTATACACTCAGATTTTTTGATTAAAACACACGAACAACGCCTTTGGAGAATCATGTAAACAAATATATCATATTTGTTTCCGCTGTGTTTTTATTAATTTTACCTATAAATTTCGAGAACGAAATTTTTATAAGAGGGAAAGAGTTGTGACATCCTGAAATTTTGACCTCGTCTCGATTATATGAAATGGGCTTTTCATCGACACGCCTATGGTTCTTTTTCTCGGAGCTGATCACTCTCGAGTTAACTAACCTATTAAGTGAAGCTGTTAAGGGATATAAACGCGGCAGACTTGAGAATTCGATCGAAAATCAATCGCTCGACCGTGATAATCGGCAAGGGACAATATGACATCGTTAGAATTGATTTATGATCAGATATAGGTCGATTCGACAAGATCATGGGTGATTTCGCATGATTACAAAATTCACGTCGAACGGCACTTGTGGCATCCTGAAATTCCTTGCTAGCCATTAGGGGTGCTCCAAATTAATGTCTTGTATTGAAATCTATGGCCGAGTTTAAATGGATAGATCTTGGAAGAGGATGACTTATCTCTGGCCATGTGCATCGTGAATTAGAATCCATAGGTTTGTAATTCTAAGTGTTTAGTTATTTAATTTTACCCTATAGTACTTTAGTTTAATAAGATTTAATTAGTATTTAAAAAGGAGATTAAAATTGATTTTAATTAGGTTGGGCCTTAGGCCCAATGGCTTGAGCTCTTGGTGGGCCGAATGGCCGGCCCAATTGAGGCCCATGAAGAGTGACCGTCGACCAAGGGGGGGCGGAGTGGCCGGCCCACTTCTTTCAAGCCCAATCCAAGCCCAAGCCCAAAGCCCATCTTGCATGAGCTTGGCCAAGTGGCAAGAAGAGGATTACATGCATTGGCCATTGAGGGAGGCAACTAATCATTGCCAATGATGGAGTTTTGGGGAAATAAAAGGGGGGAGAGAGAGAGAGTGGCCGGTTAGTGGTATTCGGCCAAGCCAAAGAGAGAGAGAGGGAGTTGCGAGAGAGAGGAACCGAGGAGGAGGAGGAGCTCGCCCGTCGCCGCCCGCACGCCGTCCGTCCGTCGCCGGTGTGCCGTCCCTTTTGCTGTCATCCGCTTGGTCCTAGAGGCAAGTTGGGATCGATTTCCACTCTTGCATGTGTGTCTTGTATGTGTGATTTGTTGGTGGTAGATTTCGGATGTTAGGGTAGGCAAAACCGAAGCTAGAATGTGACTTGTTCTTGAATATGCTTGCTGATTTCGTGTGAACCGTCCGACCCAGAATCTTGGGGAGGCTTGCATGCATGTTTCGAGTTGGATTTTGACTTTGATTCCTTCATGAAAGTTGTAGCCAACATCTTAAAATACAACATACTAAAATTTGGGACAAAATGGTGGAGATTTAATGGGTCAAACCCTCTTCCTACAGACACTAGATCTGGAACTGTTTTGCTGACCTTTTGGTAGTTTTGTGGGTTGCATGTCGATTTTTACCAAGAATCTCTCTTCAACTTCTTCATGAAACTTGTAGAGAACATCCTAAAGACTAACATACTAAAATTTGAGGTAAAATGAGCAAGTGTAGTCTAGTGAATCGACTTACTCTTGAAGACGGTAAATCTGGAAACACGGTACTGGACACCCGAGACTTCTTGGACCCATATGGTGACTATTCTTTGGAAATTTGACTTAGATTCCTTAATTAAAGTTGTAGGGGACCTCTTGATGTAAAACATATCCAAATTTCAGAGAAAACGAAGAAGAATAAGTGGGTGAAAACTCGATATTTCGGAGATGGCTACACTGGACGTTTCGGTGTTAGAATCTGAAGCTTCGGATGACCATAGAAAATTATCTAGAACAAATTTGGCCTAGATGTCTTCATGAAAAATCTTCTTTAGTGTCTTAACTATAACCTGGTAAAATTTCATAATTTTCGGAGGTCATTCGGGCATTTTAATTGAATTATTTCAAAAACTACGCATTCTGTTTCTATCCGAAATTGCATGCTGTATTTGTGTGAATTATATCTCCTTGTGTGGAACTCTTTTGGGCATGTGTTTTACATGAAATTGATATCTTATTGACTTGTCTATCACATGTCTTAATTTCATGATTTTTGAGAATCATATGGATATTTAATTTAAATATTTTCTAAAATGGTACAAGCTGGAATTTAGTAAACTTCAAAAAGGCATGATAAATGGACTATTTTAAATTATTTGGACTCCATGAATTGTATTGTTATGAATGATTGTGTCTTGCTGCATGTATGATGATGATTTGAGATGCATGTACGAATTCAAGGATGAATATGATCTTGATTTCCATCACATCACATGCCATGTTAAAATTGAACTATAATTGAAGATGAGAATTGAGATAAATGAGAAGGCCATCGGAGGTGAGCCGACGATGCCCCGGGAGTGTCGGGATGCCTGGCTAGAAGGGTACGGCCGGTTGCCCGGTGGCCTTGAATGGCCGGATACCGGAGGGTCCTTGGGAGTACCGAGAGGTATCGAGATGCCCGGAGAGTGGGGGAGCCGGAAGCTCAGCAGGTATTGTGCCGAGGGATGCCTCGCGATGCCAGTTGGGGTGCAAGATGCCTGGCTAGAAGGGTACGGCCGGTTGCCTGGTGGCCTTAAATGGCTGAATGCCGAAGGGTCCTCGTGATGCCAGTTGGGGTACGAGATGCCCGGAGAGTGGGGAAGCCGGATGTCTGATTGTATCTTGGATACATGTTGGTCCCGGGAAGGAGAAATGTGGCGGTCCAAAATGAAACTGAAATTGAATTATGCATGATGATATATGCATGACATGATGATGAGGATATATGCATGACATGATGATGACGTTATATGCATGGATGCATGGCAATGATGATGGCACATGTGATATGATGATGATGTTACATGCATGGATGCATGGCAATGATGATGGCACATGTGATATGATGATGATGTTACATGCATGGATGCATGGCAATGATGATGGAACATGTGATATGATGATGATGTTACATGCATGGATGCATGGCAATGATGATGGTACATGTGATATGATGATGATGTTACATGCATAGATGCATGGCAATGATGATGGTACATGTGATATGATGATGGTAAGTGTATGATATGATGGTAATGACTATATGATGATGTATGTACATGAGGTATGATGACATGTGCATGATACCAAGGTAAGTTGTGCATGGATGCTTTAATGACATGCAATGCTATGATTGTGATGATTGTGTGGCATGATGCATTGAGTGGTTTATTGGTCCTTTACCTGCTGAGTGGTTGTACTCACCCCTTCGGGGACCAATATTTCAGATTAGCAGGATGCCGCTCCCTATTGTCACGCGGGACGTCTTTTACGATCTTCCTTCGAATGTAGAGGTCGAGTGTGTGGAGATCGACTGTCCCACCATTCCTGGACTGACATTTATTCGAGTTCGCGCCTTAGTGATGTATCACGTGGGCCTAGCTAGGGGCCCTGTCATTCAGGAGTTCATATCCGTCCATGTTCGTCGAGACGGAGTGATGCGTGGGATGTTGCCGCCGCCATCGCCTGATGCACCGGGATGGGTGTGAGGGCCCGTGCGTGAGAAGTAGGAGCTGCAACTTTTTGGGATGATTAGCCGACACTAGTTGATGGGGGATCTTGCACAATAGACGTAGTGGGTCGAGCGTTTCTTTTTGGGTTTTTGGCCGAGTGTGGCTACGTGTCCTAGCCTTTCTTTTGATGTACTGACCCAAGGAAACCCATCTTGGAAAATATGTAAATAAAGTGTCGTGGCTTTATCTTTTCTCATGATGTTTAGTGGTGTGCAATTGTATCATGGTTGATGGAGGGAGAGATGGTGATGTTATATTTTGCTTCCGCTAAATGAGTCGTACTGGGAGCGTTTTCAAAAAAAAAAAAATGTCTATGATTTACGACGCAACCACTAAGAGATGTAATTAGATGTAGCATTAGGTGCCTGTGGCAACCTAAGATGGTTCGGGGTGCCACAGCACTCCTGTGGCAACCTAAGATGGTTCGGGGTGCCACAGCACTAACCCGATTTTCTATCGATTCCGTACTCGGTACCCGTAATTGAAACCTTGAGATTTTTACGACAACCGAACATCGCCTACAAGTCGGAAATGCACAAACGTAGATCGAAAATTATCGACCACGGGTCAAACGCGCTAAAATCCCTAAAAGCTACCCGGTAGGTTAGGTCACGCTAAAATCGCATCCGGTCGATTTTAATCACGAAATTGAATTCGGTTTCGGGAATCAAACATTCGAGCGTGTCACAATTTATTTTTAGAACCTCGTCTCATCTTTTTGAAAAATTCCGTTGAGCCCGGAATTTTGCGGAAAAATCAATTTTGGGGAAAAAGTGGACAGCTTTGGAGGAAAATTTGGCCACCAAATTGGCTTATTTGGTGAGGAAATGAGAAGAAAATTGCCATTGGAGGGTTGTTTGACAAAGAGGGCTAAAGACTTTGGGGCCTTAGCACTCAAGTGCTAGATATTTCTCCTTTGTCCTCCAATTGGCCAAGCTCTTGACTTCTAATTTTCCCTCCTCTCTCTCCTTCCCTCCTCCTCCATCCTTCATGCGTGCGCCCCTCCCCCACCCCCCACCCCTCTCTCTGCTGCCCACTTCCTTTTTCATTTATTATGTTCTTCACGCTCCTTTTTCCACCCCACCAGTGACCGAACTTCCTCCCTCATGCCTACAACCGCTGCTTCGTCCCCTCTCACGCCAACCCCACTGACCGCATCCCATCTTCTCAGCCAGTAGCTCGCTACCAGCCCATTCCAACTTAGCCACTTGACCGCCACAGCTGGCCCCCGAACCACCAATCCGCACGCCATCCCCGCACCGTTCAACCCGCACCACCTCAACCAGCCCCGATCAGCCCCCTTAAGTAGAACCGCCTACTAGCCAAGCCGTGAGGCTTGTGAGGCTTTTTGAGCCTCTTTCGGACCTCCGTTGGAGATGCCATAGTTACGGGTCTTCACTGCCTTCGCGCCACCATCGCCGTGAACCCGTCGCCTCGCTAATTCGGTGAGTTAACTCCCTAATTTTGGATTATGATGTTAATTGCACTTAGTAGGTGGATTAGTGTTAATTAAGGATTAGTTAGTCTTAGTTAGATGAACTAGCCTAGTTAGATTAGTTTGTTTAGTGTAACTAGTTAGGTAGGTGGTTAGTTAGATTAGCAGTTAGCTTAATTAGATTAATGTAGTCAGCCTAGCTAGATTAGTTTAGTTAGCTCAATTAGGTTAGTTCGGTTAGCTTATTTAATTTAATTAATTATAATTAGTGTAAATTGTGAGGGGATAGCGGTTTATAAGAATTTTATGCAGATCGTCACGGATGAATTCATATGTGAAATTGATTGCTTATTTGTGCAATTGAGTACTTGATTGTCGTTTTGGATTATTATTGCCAAAAATTGATTTTATGGTATTTAATTAGAAAAATACCGGGTGTCGGGTTTTGACGCCAAAAATATTTTATGTACTATATAAAATCGTGGAATTTTGTAATGAAAGAGTATCACGCTTTATGAATCAATTTAAATGTGTGACCATGCACAATTATTTTACGGGGAATTTTTAATACGAAGAAAATAGACCAAGTCCATTATTTGAAATTAAGGCATTTGAGTGCAAAGCACGATGTTCTTGGCCGAGTATGGATGTGCGTGTGATCACTATTGGAACCCGTCCTGATGCGTTCACGCGGGACGATGTCCGATTAAGTTCGAATGCCCCAAGTCAACAGATGCCGGTCACAGTAGAGGTTGGGCCAATGCTCCTTTATGGAATGCTGTCTAAATGTAGACGTTGCCATGCCTGACGGAGCGGGATGACGCCCAGTCATGCCGGATGACCACCGACTATTGAGTTGGCCGTGGCCGATGGGTTGTAAATAACTAGAACACGCCTGAGTGATTGAGATAGCCACGCCTGATTATGGGACAAAATTGTGCGGCACAGAATGGGACGTGTCATAACGGTTTGGCCTTATAATCGGGACCCTTGTGATTGTTTGAAAGATGAATTGATGTGTTCCAGTTATGAAATATGTTGTTGTATGCATATGATATATGTGATGAGCTAATGTGCAGGGAAATGCTGAGGCGAGGTAAGTTTGTGTGTGACACCTGTTTAGGCTGCCTCTAAGTGGATTCTTGTCCTAATTGGGGTTTAGGGTGTTGACTCGCTGAGATTTATCTCACCCCGTCGCAGTTAACATTTTTCAGGACCGTAGCATGGAGAAACCGGAGCCCCAAGGCAAAAGGGTCCGGAGTGTAGGTTATCTGGTAGTTCCTTTTGGGTCAGACCTTCTGTCTATAGACTTGTAAGACTACTTTGGCATGTATATAAAGTGTTTTTGTGAAAGAGCGTTGGCATGTGTTTAGATTATCCCTGTGTTTGATGGTTGTCTGGATGTTTAATTAATTCGCTTCTGCAATTTGATCGACCACTGAGGAATGTGCGCGTGCTTGGGGTTTGGGGTGTGACACGACTCCTAATTATTGTCTAGGTTATCTCAAACAACTCATAGATAATAAATAAACCCGTCATGAAGGTATAAATCTTAGGATAAGGTTTGCAATCATGATTTATCATACTTGAGATGGTAAAGCTAAAAGATGAAGTGATGCCATCTTTAGAGGATGTACATCTTGAGAGCGCTATCGTGGTCGAAATACCCTTAAACTCGAATTTAAGTCCGGTTTCCTTTCAACCTTAAAATTGTCAATTAAGACATACCGTGGCATCTAGGCAAAGTCACGACACACGCGAGGTAGGAGCTTCAGAGACTTCACAACTATGATCGAGCAAACTCATGTGGTTGATCTTGAAAGATGAGGTGATGATATCTTCTAGAGTATGTACCGTGAGGGAGCTATAATAGCCAAATACCCCTAAACTCGGCCTCCTATTCCTTGCACCATGAAGACGTCAGGTCGCAACAAGAAGCTGCCTCCTATCCAAACCCTCTAGCCCTCGACCACTCCTCGACCCCTCTTCAACACTTAGGGTTCCAATTTCAAAATGGTTTCTTCACAAAAGTTGTTTTTCATCTCTTCTAATTTAACATTGTCAAATTTCAGATCAAATGGACATGTTTTGTTCCTCGAACCAAACTGATTTCGGAAAGCAGACTTTCTGGAAACTAATCCAGTTTTAGTGCTGCATTGAGCAATTTACTGGGCCGAATCTAGAAGGATTTGGATTAAGGTGTCTTCATGAAAAATGTTCGTTTATATGTCTATCACAACATATTTAAATTTGGAAATTTTCCGAACTCGTTCAATTAGGTTTTTGGATTTAAACTTGGAAACATGCGAGTGGGCCTATTCTGCCGGTTAGAGCCGGTTATGAGTTTGCGATGGTTCTTGAGACTTTGATTACTGGAAATTGTATCTTTGATGATATATGGTTGGTTTTTTATATGCCTAGAGTTTATACTTGATGATCGTGTGAAGGTTAAGAGATCCATCCTCAACGTGTGTTGGTGGACATAAGTAGTTATTAGTCTTTCCCGGTGTGTGTCAGTAGTTATTACTTAACCCCGGCGTGTGTTGGTGAATATTATCTTACCCCAGCGTGTGGCAATGGATATTATTTAATCCTGGCGTGTGTCGGTAATTATTATCTTTTCTCGGCGTGTGTCGGTAATTATTATATTTCCCCAACGTGTATCAGTAATCATTATCTTGAAAGATGAGGTGATGATATCTTCTAGAGTATGTATCGGGAGGGAGCTCTAATAGCCAAATACCCCTAAACTCGGCCTCCTATTCCTTGCACCTTAAAGAGGTCAGGTCGCAACAAGAAGCCGCTTCTTATCCGAACCCTCTGGCCCTCGACCACTCCCTATCCTCATCGAACTGGATTGTTACACATAGAGCCATGAGTGACATCTGTCCAAGCATTTGTGTACAACGTCATTTGAGGCTTCTTCATTTAAATGAGAAAACCATTCCTATTGAGGCAGGGCAATACATTCTATTTGATTCATTTCCCTGCCTAGTACCATTGAGGACTTTCGTGACTGATCAAATTAATCAAGAACTTACGGTCCTTCAATCTCTGAAATTTTTAATGGAAGAAATAGAAGATCAACTCTCTTTGGCAGAATTTTGGAGGCATAGCAAGGCTGATGCCTCCACATTGAACTTAAACTATTTGCAAGCTCGAAATCACTTGGGATTACTGTGTTGAGAAGGCCGACTTCAAATGTGCTAAGGATACTATGGCTTTTTTTGTTTTTCTGTCTTCCTAACACACGCATATGGTAGAATAATTTCTGTGAAAGTTCCTAGGTCACACAATTCATTCTGATTGATCGAGCATTATCGCAAAAATAATTTCTGATAAATCGATGAAATTCACGTCCTTTCAGAGTAATTCCTGTTTACAACTATTTGCATGAATAGAGTGTGTCTGCTTTACATCATCAAAGGACATCATGGCTCGAAAGGGATACCTACGTCTGCGAACTTGACCTATACAGGACCAAATGGAGAGGAGGCAGGAATTGGCGGACAGGCGAAACCCTACCTACCCACGACAGGCTCCAGTAATCGTCAACTTTTATGAGATGCTAGGACATTTGCACGAACTGAGACAAATAATTGCCGATGAGATAGATCGACCAATTATTTTTCGGTCTTCGTCAAGCCCTTGGATATTTGCACGAACTGAGACAAATAATTGTCGATGGGATGGATCGACCAATTATTTTTCGGTCTTCGTCAAGCCCCTGGACATTTGCACCGACCAATTATTTTTCTCGGTCTTCGTCAAGCCCCTGGACATTTGCACCGACCAATTATTTTTCGGTCTTCGTCAAGCCCTTGGACATTTGCACGAACTGAGACAAATAATTGCCGATGGGATGGATCGACCAATTATTTTTCGGTCTTCGTCAAGCCCCTGGACATTTCACGAACTCTTCGTCAAGCCCTAGGACATTTGCACCAACTGAGACAAATAAATGCCGATGAGATAGATCGAGCAATTAATTTTCGGTCCTCGTCAAGCCCTAGTGTGAAGGTGATTTGGCCGTGACAGTATATATCCCAGTTTCCAAACGGAGGAATGAGTATTCCGAAACTCCCTTTTTAGAGATCAAATTCCGAAACTCTCTTTTTAGATAACCAAACATGGCGTCCGACCTCCACAAAGCCGCTGTGAAAGGGAATGTGCCTTCTTTGCTTGAGTTACTTGCAAAAGATAAGCCGCCCCTCAATAGAATCGTGATTGGGAATCACTTTGAGACTCCTTTGCACATTGCAGCTATGCTCGGACACTTGGATTTGGTGGAAGAGCTCCTAACTCAAAAGGCCGAGCTGGCAAAAGAGAAAGATTCTCAGGAATCGACCCCTCTTCATCTCGCGTCCGCAAAAGGGCACCTTAACATAGTGGTAAGCTTGTTAAGAGTCGATCCTGATATATGTTTTGTTTGTGACAAATATGAAAGAAACCCTCTTCATATTGCGGCTATGAAAGGCCATGTGGATGTGTTGGAATACTTGCTCCGAGTGAGACCTGAAGCAGCTCGTCGTGTTGCGGAAGATGGCCAGACGATTATGCATTTATGCGTGACTTATAATAGACTAGAAGCTTTGAGACTTTTGATAGATATCTTAGGCAGTGATCTCATCAACTCGAAGGATGTACATGGCAACACAATTTTGCATTTGGCTGGTGCAAATGGAGAAACTAAGGTACGTTCATACAACCAAACCTCTGCAATGGTCAAATTCAGCGTGCTTATTAATAAATAAATAAAAGGCGGTTCTAAGATTTGTGAGTGTCCTAGAAATATTCAGAAGCTAAAAGATATCCATTTATAAATCATTGTAGGTTATGATATTTAAAAAAGAAGGAAATTGGTCCATACAACAAACTACAACTTTACACTTCACGCTATTTTGCTACTAATTTTATCTATGAGTATCCCTTTATGAAGGCATCAAATAATAGTCATAAAGACTAGAGGACTGAAAAACGTTAGTAACAAAGTTAATCCTGAAAAGTATGTAACATGGGCTTGTCTAGTTCAAATTTGACCCCAATTGGTACATTCTGGTGTTACTCTTCTGCAGACTATGCTCTTCCTGACTAATAAAGGAGTTAAACCAAACATTAAGAACTCCAAAGGTTTCACAGCACTCGACCTATTAGCACAAAGTGAAAGCGAGGAAAGAAAGAGAAAGTGGCAAAACAATATGCATAAGACGCTAATGGTGGTAGCGACATTGCTAGCTACCATGGCATTCCAAGCCAGTATTAGCCCACCTGGTGGCCTTTGGGAAGGAGATTTCTTGGGTGATGCAAACAGTACAAAACATGATGCGGGTGAATCTGTAATGGCAGGTAAGCACCCGCGTGTGTACCAGAATTTCTTATTTTATAATACGTTAACCTTCATCGCATCGCTTAGTATCATCATGCTTTTCATAAGTGGTCTTCCTCTAAAGCGGCATCGGTTCACCACGTGGATTGTAATGCTGACTATGTGGATTGTGATAACCTTTGCGGCGGTAACTTATGCCATCCCCATACTTGTCTACACACCGAAGAGCCAAGAGGTTACTTCCCTTGGTGCAATTGGACTTGTAATGCTTGGATGGATTGGATTGATGACTCTTCTTCTCCTGTGCCACTTTATTCGTTTAATGGTGAAATTGGTGCGCAAGGTTCGAGGATGCATCCACCAATGCATGACAGCACATATGGCTGCAAATATTGGTCCAGCAGAAGCGGCCTGAGCCCTATGGCCATAAAATAGCGGATGCCATACAGTGTATGTGTTGTTCAGTGTACCGATTAGACAACTTAGCTAGGATGCATAAGAGTATGGTATGTGTTTGTGGAAACAATGAATGTTCTAAGTGTGTTGAATTTATGTAAAAGTTTGAATTTAGATGTATAATGGATGGCTGTTTTATTTGATTTGATTTGTGACAGTCAAAAAAAAAAAAAAAAACAGAATGACTTACTGGATTTAAAGTCCAAAAATCTCAGCCATGGGATCAATTTTATATAGAGTAACCTGAACAAGTTAAAGCGGTAATTTATTGACAATTAAGGAAGTCTGTTCCAGTGGAATTGCAAGTTTTAACATTAATTACGGAAAATCATGACTGTCAAAAGGATTATTACTTACGGATAGGACCCATTGCTTACAAATATGAAGGATTATTTATGTAGATTTACCAAGAATAGGGAAATATAAAGTAAACTTTAGGTTGCTTAGATTTCTCAATAAAAGTTATGGTCATTAAGACCTTTCGAGGTCACGCTTACTTGAGGTAATTTACTATCTATGAAAGTAGAGAACTGACTACCATCTACACGGACATGCGACCGATTTATGATGATTGATGTCAAGCCTCTTATAAGAATTTCAAGTACCTTACTATCATAATAGTTTTTTTTTTTTTTTTTGGTAAGAACCTTACTATCAAAATAGTTTAGTGCTCGGTGATACGAAATTCTTGTTTCAAACTGTATTAGCTCAATTACCACATAGAAGGGAAAGTACTAATTAGACATGCAATTGAGATCGTGATGATTTCAGGCATATCACAATTGCTGGAGGTATAATTATTAAGGATAGGAACTACAAGTTATAACTAGTTGAGGAAAATTACCCTTGGGACGATTATTAACTGCTCTACTCTATATCAATTTTTCGATGTATAACTGCTTTAATATAACTTATACGCGCATCTAATATTTTTAATATATCCATATAGAGGAATAATTTCTCTAAAAGTGCCTAGGAGACTGGCTCATTCCATTTGATCGAGTGTTGGTGCAAAAACTGTTTCTCACACTTCAATGAAATTCATGTCCATTCAAAGTAATTTATGTCCACAACAATTTTCGTGAATAGAGGTTTGAGGCATGTCTTACATGTGTTAACTTGACCTATCTAAGGACCAGATGGAGACGAAACTCGTCAGAAAATGGCTGACAGGCGAATCCCCACTTACCCTCGATAAAGCTCCAAGAATCATCACCTTTTCTGACATCCTTGGACATTTGCGTGAACTGGGCCGGATAATTGCTGTTGAGAAAGATCTACCAAACATTTTATGGTCTTCGTCAAGCCTTCTGCGAAGGTTCACTTGATTGGGATAATGTATATTCAAATTTGCGAATGGAGGAGTGAGGATTTCGAAACTCTCTTCCTAGAAATCCAAATATGGAGTCTGAGCTCTCCAAAGCTACTATGAGAGAAAGTGTGCCTCCTTTACTTGAGTTGCTTGCAAAAGATAAGCTGCTTCTTGACGAAATTATGACTGGAAATCATACTGAGACTCCTCTGCACATAGTAGCTGTTGATACTCAAAATTACCATTACTATCATGTGCTAGCCACGAGGGATATAGACATTCAAAATTGTCATGGCTATCATGCGATATCCCTAAATTTAACCCTGTTTCGAATATATGAAATGGTTATTTCGTCGATGTGCTTATGGTTATTTTACTCGAAACTGATCACTCATGAGTTAACTAATCTATTAGGTGAGGCCGTTAAGAAATATAAACGCGACAGACTAGATAATTCGATTAGAAATCGACCGCTCGACCATAATAATCAGTAAGGGTCAATACGACACTATTATAAATCGATTAACGAACAAATATAAGTCGATTTGATGGAAGTACGTAATCAATTTGCAGATGGTTCCACATGATTACGATATTCGCGTCAAACGGCAATAAATTATTTTTCTGTCGATATTATATTCAGAATACATAATTGAATTCTTGCGATTACATGACAATCGAGGGTCGCCTACAATTCGAAAATGCACAAATGTGGATCAAAAATTATCGACCACAAGTCAAACACGCTAAAACCCCTAAAAGCTACCCGATAGATTAGGTCGTACTAAAGTCGCGTTCGATCGATTTTAACCACGAAATTTAATTCAATTTCGAGAATCGAACGTTCGAGCGTGTCATGATTTAATTATTGGATGTCGTCTCATCTTTCGGCAAATTTTCTGTGAGTCCGAAATTCTGCAGAAAAAAAAAATGATTTTTGGACAAAAAGAAAAAGGGAATGAAATTCGGATGGGGATGAAATTTTGGATTTTTCTACCCCAAAAAGGCTTTAATTTGGAGCAATTATAGTTAAATTGTGATTGGGTGACCAAGGATGAGGCATAGAAGACTTTGAGGCATAGGTGGTGATGATTTAGATATTTCCAAGGGCCTTTGATTGGTTGCTTTGTTTTATTCTCTCTCTCTCACGCATGCAAGACCAGCCACCCTTCTGCTCATTCCTCTCTTTTTCTCCCTCCCCACGATTTTTCCTCCTCACACCTTCACCCCTCCCTTCTGCTGATTTTTCCTCTACCCACGTTCCCTTCTTCCTCATCTCTTCTCTCCTCCATTCTTCTTCCCACCGCCAGCCTCATCCCCTTCCTTCTACTGCCGCACGCTTCCACTGCATCATCCTCATCTTCACCTCACACCCTCACCGTCCACAACTTTACCTCACGTCCAGCATCCCACGCCACCGCCCAGCAACCACCAGCAACTCCATTCCCATAGCGCAGCTCCACCTCCATGTTCGGCACCACCCAGCGGCCATCGCTGCCACCAGCTTTGCCGCCAGCAACCCCCGCCACTTCAACCCCAGCTCTTCCGCATCCAACCGAGCTGCCGTCCACCCAAGCCGAGCTCCCCTTTTGGCAGAGAGCTTATAGGACAGCCACTGTCACGTCCTAAATCTCGAGCGCACGCACATCCCTCGGTGGTCGATAAAATTGCGACATCCCATGACACGTTGCCGACCCAAAGATTATGCACATGCAGAAGCAAATAAACAAACCCCCAGAAAACACCAATATGGGATAGGAAAGCAGGATACCATTTTCACAAAACTCTTTTATACACACATTGAGTTTATAAACAAAAGTATACACCAAAAAGAGGCTACCAGGCTATCCTATCCCGAACCCTATCTACTTGGGATCTGGGTCTATCACGACACTGTCAAGGGTGTCGGTCTCTAGAGGCTCAGCTGCCTCTACTCCAGGCTCCTCACCCTCGGGTCCATAGTACACCTCAATATCAGCTATGAGCTTGGCGTCATGCACGGGGTCAAGATCTACCAAGTACTCATCCTCGACAGCAAGTCTATCAAAGCCATCCAGGGGCCCTCTCGAACACCATTGGGCCTGTGGCGGAATCACGCCTTGAATCGATGAGGTACCAACTAAGGTAGGCCCTCATTGACCCAAATAGTAATAACCACGAGCTCACGGGTCCAGTAGGGATTCCCGTGGATACGGAGTATAGTACGCTCAGTCTCGACCTCCCATGGCCACCCAAAATGATCCGACCTCACCGCCATCTGAGGAGCTAAAAAGATTGAGCCCACGACGGGGTGAGACAACATCTCAGCAAATTCACCCCCTAAACCCCAACTAGGAAGGAAATACACCTAGAGGTGATCAACCACACATCACTGAAAACTCACCTCGCCTCAATTCCTTCCTGCACGTCAGTACAGTTCATACACTCTACCATATGCAGTAATAATACTCAATCAATTGGAACGCCACATCTCATCTCAAACAACCACAGGGGTCCTGATTATAAGCCAAATTGTTATGACACGTCCCATATCGTGCCACACAATTTTGTCCCATAATTAGGCACGTCAATTCCACTCAATCATGCGTTCCAATTTTATCACGGCCCAACGGGCATGGCCTACTTGACATTTGGCGGTCTTCTGGGGTAACCAGGCATCATCTTACCCCATTGAGCACGGCAACGTCTACACGAGACAGCAATCCCGAAAGAGCATCGGTCTAGAATCTACTGCGACCGGCATCCGTTGTCCAGGGGCATTCCATATAGGGGCAACATTCACCCGACGCACATCAAGGACGGCTTCTCATATCATTCATGCACCCATCTAATCCCAGCCAAGACATCGTGCTTTGCACTCAAATGTCTCAATTAAAATAATGTACTTGTCTCAATTACACACGGTAAAATAATCGTGTGTGGGTACACAGTCAATTTGAATCAGAAAAATTGATATTCTTCCTTTTAAAATCCTACTATTTGATATAGTCTTTAAAAACATTTTTGATGTCAAAACCCGACACCCGGTATTTTCTAATATAATACCAAAATTCTCTAATTTTGAAATAAATACGCAAAATTAACAACCACCACTCAATTGCACAATTTAGCAATCAATCGCATAAACTAAGCACACCACCGCAATCAGCACAAAATTCCGGTCACCGGCTATCCTGGTATAATTTCCGAAAAATATTAAATAATTAAATAAATTACAAAAATAATTAAATAATACAAATTAAATCCAATAAATGCTAGCCTAGGCCGGAAATGCTAATCTAACCACCTAAACAGGCCTAGAAAATTAATGCACCTATCTAGATAAATAGCACAATCTATTTAGCCCTTAATCAATCTAATCAACCACCTAACATGCAAAATTAAGCAATTAAATCACTAATCCAAACTAACCACATAATCCATACTTAGTCTAAACTAATTACCTATTAAGCGTCATTAACTCCCTAAGCAGAGTTTAGCAAGTAAACTCATCGGTTTAGCGGGTCGATGAGTCCACGGCGATGGCGACGCGGAGGCGAGCAACAAACAAGCCTACGGCAACACCAAGCGAGGTCCGGACGGGCCCAGAAAAGCCTCACGAAGCTCTCAACTGGGCTAAGAGTTTGGTTTCTGTGCTAGGCTAGAAAAGGCTAACTGGGGGCTCGACTTGGCTGGAAATGGGCCAGGCGGGACAACGGCGGCTATTGTGGGGCCAGGCAGTGGTTCCGGCTAGCTAGACGGCGGCGAATGGCGGCTGGACAATGGCCTAGACGATGGAGATGGCTTGGAACAATGGCTGGGCTCACAGGGACATGCGAACGCGAGTAGGGCAGGCAAGCGACGCTGGCAAGCTCGAGCGACCGCAGGTATGCGGCTGGCGACAGCGGTGGCTTGGCTGGTCAACGGCTGTTGCAGGGGGTGTGCTGGTTGTTTCTTTGGTTCTTTGAACTCACAAATGGCACAACAATGGATAAAGGAAGGCTGGAGAAGAAGAAGAAGAAGACAGCTGCTAAGGAGGGGGCCACCAAAATATCCAAACACTCATCAACCTTGCCCCACCACCCATGGCTGTCATCCTTAGTCAATTTGCCCTCCATAGTTTCCCAAACAAGATTTCCAAAGGGTCCAAAATGTTGCTTCCCCCCCTTGGTTACGAATTTTGGACATACCTTTCCAATTTCAATTCAATTTCAACTCAAATCAACCCAAATTGAAGCCCAAAAATTCAGCCAAGGTGCCCACATTTCATTTCACATTTTTCCCTGGCAAATAGTCCAACTTGATTGCCAAAAATGCGACCAAAAATAGCCCTCTAAATTTCACAGTCCAAAAACGCCTACTAAATTTGATTTTTCGCCGAAAATTCAGGTTTGCAGAAAAATCTTCGGAAGATGAGTCAACGTTCATAAAATGAATCGTGACATGATAGAACTTTCAATTTCTGAAATCGGGTTCAAATTCGCAGCTTAATTTCAACCGGCGAGATTTTAGCATGACCTAACCTACCAGGCAGCTTTTAGGAACATTTAGTGCAATTGACCCGTGGTCGATTATTTTCGAGCCACATTATACATCTTCGACTCGTTGACGACGCTCGGTTGTCGTGAAAATCTCGAGATTTCAAATACAGGCATAGGGTACATAAATAACAGAAAAATCAATTTAGTGTCGTTCAACGAGAATTTTGCAATCAAGTGGAATCACCCACTCTTTAATCACATACCTCAGTCGAATCGACTTATCTCCAACCTTTGATCGATTTTGACAGTGTCCTATTGACCCTTGCTGATTAGCACAATCGAGCAGTCATTTTATGATCGAATTCTCAAGTCTATTGCGTTTAGATTCCTTAACGGCTTCACCCGATAGATTAGTTATCCCGTGAGTGATTAGCTTAGGGAAAAGAACTATAGGCACGTCAATGAAAAGCCCAACTCATTCAATTGAAAATCAGAAAATCAGGATGTCACAGCCATCGCCACCGTCAAGCCTCCGTTTATGCCGTGGTTGTCTCGTGTTTTCGTTGCCGTCGCTGCAAGCCCACCACCATCAAAAACCCATGAGTTAACTTCCCAATCTTTGATTAGGCCATTAATTGCGTTTAGGGGGTGGTTAGATTAGTCTTAATGATAATTAGTCTTAATTAAGCTTGGTTTAGTTTAATTGAGATTAAGAATGGTTTAGATTAATTTTAATCGCGATTAGTTTAAGTAATTACGATTAGATTAATTAATTGGGTTTAGTTTAATTAATCGTAATTTATTTATTTTAATCGCCATTTATTTAATTAATCGCAATTAGTGTAATTAGTGACGGATTAGTCGTTAGGTAGAATTTTACGCTCATTTTCTTGAATGAAATTATGTGTGATTTTGAGTGTTTGCACGTAAGATATTATGTGATTGGTTGTTCTATGATAATTATCTATTATTATTGCAAAATATGGTTTTACGGACAATTAAATAGAGAAATGTGAGGTGTCCGGTTTACGTGTTAGATAAAATCGTGGAGTTTTAAAATGGGAGTGTACTAAGTTTGACGATTTGATTTCGAATATGTGTTCACGCATGATTATTTTACTGGGATTTTTAAAAAAGAAAAATTGGCCAAGTTCATTATTGAAAACAAAATATGGTGTTCTTGGCTAAATATGTGCTTGAGTGGTCATTTAATTGAACCCGTCACCCAGCGGGAGTTTGGGGACGATGCCCAATTTTATCGGATGCCCGACGGGGGTCCAGAAACCAAGTCGCAGTTGAGGCCGAACCGATACTCCTTTATGGAATGCTGTCTAGGCAGGGGTTCTAGACGTTGCGATGCCCGATGGGGCGGGACAATGCCCGGTTACGTCGGAAGACCGCCGACACTTGTGTTGGCCGTGGCCCGATGGGTCGTAATAATCGGAACATGTGTGAATGATTGTGATGCATTGCGCTTGATTATGGGGTAAAACAGTTAGGCATGGTATGGGACGTGCCAAAACGAGTTTTGCCTTATAATCGGGATCCGTGTGGATGCTTGGTGCATAAGAGTTAGGTGTTTTGATTATTGATTACACTTATTGTATTTATAATGGCATATGTGACATACTAATATGCAGGGGTGTGCCGAGGCGAGGTGAGTTTTTATTTGGTGCGTGCTTAGGCCGCCTTCGAGGCGAATTCGCATCCTAATCGAGCCTTCAGGATTTTAACTCAATGAGATTTTATCTCACCCCATCGTGGTTAAACATTTTCAGGGCCGTAGTGTAGAGATCTGCTGAGTGTGGATGTGGTGGGCACGAGTGCGACACTTTTTGGCTGGCCCTGCCATTAGTGAAGTTTAGGTTAACCCTAATCTTAGAAGGTTTTTGAGAGGGTCGATAGGAAGTGACCATACAAAGGCTTGTAATTATTAAACTTCTTAGGGGTAACAGTTGATAAATAAATCGCAATTTTTGGGAAATCGCTGTTGTGTTTTACTATCTCTATTATTGTTGATTGACTGTGTGTTTAATTTAATTTGCTTCCGCATGCGTTTAATTGAAAGATAAAAAGAATGGGTCGGTGACGCGTTCTGGAACGTCGCATTTTTAATCGCTCGCTAAGGGATGTGCGCGTACTTGGGGTTCGGGGCGTGACATATCACGTGCGGCTGTGATTAACATCAATCCCGTGACATTCTGAAAATTCGACCCTATGTCGATAATATGAACTGGGCTTTTCATCGACGCGTCTATGGTCATTTTTCTCTCAGCTGATCACTCACGAAATAACTAATCTATCAAATGAAGCCATTAAGGGATATAAACGCGACAGACTTGAGAATTCGATCAGAAATTGACTACTCGATCGTAATGATTGGCAAGGGTCAATACGGCACCGTTATAATCGATTAGTGATCGAATATAGGTCGATTCGATGGAATGGCGTAATTAATTTGTGGGTGATTCCACATTATTGCAACATTCGCGTCAAACGGCACTAACCCAATTTTCTGTAAATTTTGTACTCAGTGTCCGTAATTGAAACCTTGAGATTTTTATGACAATCGAGAGTCACCGACTAGTCGAAGATGCACAAACGTGGATCGAAAATTATCGACCACGAGTCAAACGCTCTAAAATCTCTAAAAGCTACCAGGTAGGTTAGGTCGCGCTAAAATCGCATCCGATCGATTTTAACCAAGAAATTGAATTCGGTTTCGGGAATCGAATGTTTGAGCGTGTCATAATTTATTTTTAGGACACCGTCTCATTTTCTGAAGAAATTCCGTCGAGCCGGGGATTTTTGCAGAAAATCAAAATTTGGCAAATTTAAATAGAGGAAATTCGGATGGGCACCTTTAATTGGAATTTTGGCCACCAAATTGGATTAATTGGTGAGGAATTTGGAAGAAATTCGTAAGGGCTGTTGCATGGGATTTTTAGGCTGCCAAAATAATTTGATTTGGTGAGGAATTGAAGGAAAATAGGAGGAAATTCGTATGGCTGCTGAGTGAAGGCTTTTTAGCCTTCAAATTGAGTTGTTTTGTGAAGTTTTGAAGGGAAATTGGCTAGTGGATGAAGCCTTGACAGCAAGGGCAGAAAACTTTGGTGCCAAGAACACTCAAATGCAAGATATTTGATCTTGCTTCCTCATTGGTTGCTGGCTTGACATTCTTGGCTCTCGTCCCCCTCTTGTTCCCCATCCTTCTTCACGCATGCGACTAGCCCCCCATCTTCTACGGCTTCTTCTTCTTCCTTATCCCTTCTTCTTCATCTTTGCTCCCTTGTTACTCCACCATAGCTCACAACTCCAGCACCACTCATGCCTACAGCCACCGACCGCCAAATCAGCCATAGCCGCGACCCCGTCCGAGCGCTGCAGCTCCTTCACGAGCCCAACCGCTGGTCCCTAGCCGTCCGCTTGCCGCTGCATCTCGCCAACCCGCTCGCCACCTGCAGCAGCTCAATCGCCAATCCCTGCTTCTACCGTTCCAACCGCCTCTCCACCTCATGCCCTCACCACCACCATTTAACCAGTCACCCGTCCCGGTCCAACCAGCATCGCCTTAGCCGAACCGGCTAGCCACAAAACCGGTTTCCCTTCCCTTTAGCTATGACTTGCAAGGCTATTTTCAGCCTCGGTTTGGCCTCCGTTAGAGTCGTTGTAGACACGGGATCTCGCCGTCGTCGCGCTGCCGTCGACGTAGACCCGTTTTCTCGCTAATCCAGTAAGTTAACGTCCTAATCTTAGATTAGGAAGTTAATTGCACTTAGGGGGATTAGTTTAAGGTTAATTAGGATTAAGGGTAATTTAGTTAGTGTAACTATTAGTTAGTTAGTTTAGTTAGTTGAACTAGATAGTTAAATTAGTTAGAATGGTTAGTTAGGTGATTTAGTTAGCTCAATTAGATTATGTAGCTAGCCTAGTTAGATTAGATAGTTAGTTCAATTAGGTTAGTCCGGTTAGTTTATTTAATTTAATTAAGTGATTTAGTTTAAATAATTTATAATTTATTTAATTAATTGTAATTTATTTAATTAATTATAATTAGCGTAAATTGTACCGAGATAGCCGGTTTTTAGAATTTTACACCGATCATCATGGTTGCATTGGTTTGTGAAATTGGTTGCTAATTTATGCAATTAGGTGCTTGGTGATAATTTCCTCTCCATCCTTCTCAATCCATGCCATTGATTCCTTTCCTATCGCACTTGAACAGGAGTTGTTCGCCCACTGTGGGAAGGCATACCTGCAAGAAACTGACTCCGTCTTCCCTGGTTCTAAGTCTAGGTCCATTCATGGTATCAGAGCCATGGTTTCGTTTGTAATAGTATATGTTCCATGCGCTCAGTAGGTGAATCCAGTGCTGAGAAGATCTCTTCACATTATGACAGATCCAAAAATACTAGAAGCACCTATTTCTCTCGCTGCATCTCCATCTTCTTCAACCCCTTCAGATTTTCATGTGTCAAATGCTTCTAAGATAGACTATCTCTATAAAGTCTCTCTAAGCGATGAAACCAAGATCTCTGAAACTCAACTTCCTCTGATGAACCCTTATTCCGCTTTTGCTAAACCCACCTCATCATTTTCTCCCATCCGCTCCATTCGCCAACTCATTTGCCAAACTCCAAAGGAAGTAAAGGAGTACGTTCAGTCCTCCAAGTTCGACCAACATCCCATTCCTGCTACTGAAAAGAAGTACTTTGTTACTCTCCAAATACCCCCAGAGTTCCCCGGGCAATGGACTCAACAAGGATATTCTCATGTCCATTATGAAGCTGTTCATCTTGCTCTTACCTTTCATGGTCGCAAGGGCTTGCCAGTTGTGGCAAGAATAGTGTTACTGGATACTCGATTCCTAGAATACCAGCAGCTTGTATTGGTACTGTCCAAACCACTTTAAATGCTGAAACAGTCTTTATGACTTTGTATCCAAACTTCATTATCGCTCTTTTAGATCCCCAACTATTCTCTTTTCTAAAAGTTCAGGTTTAGCTTACTGGAGCTCCTCAAACTGCTGACTCTGTTGCTGCAACACTACACTACCAGATGGTTTGTCGAGTGAAGAACCATGCTCTTGATTTAAATTTTCACAATGGAAATGAAGATGATTTATTCATTTCCATACAGAATGATCGAGCATCCTGTATTCATGTTCCCAAGCATATCCCGAAGGAAAAGTTGGCCAAGCTCCTTCCAGAGACTTGGATCACCAACTATGAAAAGTTGCATCATAATAACAAGCCTTTCCAGTCATCGGACTCTGAGTTCGTCAGAAAGAAAGATTGAACTATTTCCATCAAATTTGGCAAGGAAAATGAAGAAAGTCATTCTATCTTCCAGACCCTTTTTATGATTGAACCATGTGTTGCTAAGTCAATTTTCGAGCTAGATCCAAAAAGCTTGTCAAATACCTTAAAAGTGATGGACATCCTGTCCATTACTACAAAAACTGGTATGGTCACTGTTTCTGAATCCTTTTTGTCAATGTTCCTATTGCACAAACTCCCCCGACGAGGTAGATCCAAATGCAAGACCTCGACGGAAACATAAGAAGCCAAAGGACATTGTGTACCAAAAGTACCTGAATGGAGACCCCTCCGTTGATAATCTTGGTGAATGCAACAAATTCTAGTTTATGGTTTCTTAAGCACCAACTCCACCACCAAAGTTCATTACTCCGCCCCCAGTCTCACCAACTCCACCACCATCACCTCCTTCATCTCCTCCTCAGAAAAAACCAGTACTTTCCCCATTTTATAAGCCAATCCTTAAGTGGGCAAAGAAGCATTCCTACCCACTTGAGGCTCCACCAATTTCTTCCGAAACACCACCGAAGTTCTTTCATTGCCATGTTCCATGAGACAAACTTTCCCCCTCTTGCTCGAGAGAATTCTAAACTCTCGTTTCCTGCTCCCAAAGAGTTTATTGATCCACAAGGTAGATATCGGCATGTCCCTAAAATACCTACCCCCACTGATGTGGATGAACATGGAAGACATAAAAGAACTCCTGTTGCTGAAGCCGTCCTAAATTGGCAATCGGAGACTCTTTTAGCACATAACAATGCATTCAAAGCAATTGATTCCAAGATTGTGAATGTGCAACAAGATCTTTGAAGATATGATGAAACCACCAAGAATATGCTTTCCGATTTCCAAAAGAGGCTTCATGCCTTGGAATCCGACAACATTTAGGGTATCATCATCTTGAAAGTCCTAAGGCGGAAATAGAAAAGCTTAAAAGGCAAATTCAAATCCTTGAAGAAAGAAGACTCAATCCATTTTAATCCATTTCCGACTTTTTCTTTGCCAACACTTCAATCGAGCATCCTTGCCTTCACCACCTCAAACGTCTATCTTTGCTTCACCACCCCATCACAAATGTTCCCTCAAACAGGACAAGACATATGTGGCAGAGATGCGGAATTGCCTCAAATAATTGGATCGAATAAGGAAGGAAAAGGAAAAGAGAAAATGCCTCAAGAATCCTCTCTTGTTATAAGATAGCCAAATCAAATGATATTGTCAAATCCATTAGAATCTTTTCTAAAAGATTTGGGTAATCGGAACAACAACCCGATCTTGTTACTCAACAACAAATTGATCCTGTCATCCCAAAGGATCGATTCTATTTCCAACAAACCAAGCTTTTCCAAACATTTTTATACTGAATCGATTTATATCCCTTTCATCCTCTTCATCTTTCTCAATCCCTACCATTGATTCCTTTCCTATTACACCAGTAATTTCATCAATATTCATGGCCGATCCTCTAGACCAAGATATGGAATCAAACCCTTCTTAACCCGAGGTGGTTCAGCTAAATAATCCTCCCAAAATGTGTCCCATTTCATCAAAACAGTTTTTTACCATTGATGATATTCCCTATCACAAATGGCTAGAAAGACTTGAGGAATTTCATACTTGGTTAAATGCCCAAGCTCTTACCAATCAGGACAAGTATGATGTCCTTTTTGGTTTTGTCACAAGGTTTACAAGTAGCCTCAAACATTGGTGGCAATCTGTGTTAGAACAAGACCAACTTCACTTTTTACTCTCACCTGATTTTGGTCATGCTATTACTCTCCTATATCATTTTTTCGTTGGAAAACTTTCTAACCTCCAAGAGCTTAAAAGAAGAGAATTCTTCAAAAGAAGATGCTACTCTCTCCAGAAAAAACATCTTGATAAATATTATCGAGAAATGCTTAAGCTCTTCTATCAAATTGGAGCTGATGCAAATTTGAAGCATGTCTTCTTGACTTCCATCCCCAAAGAATTATCCCAACAGGTGGAGAGAACTTTTCTCACCAAACAAAGAAGAATTCAAGATATTCCATTGGGAGAAATCCAACAAGAAATCCATTTGTGCCTTGATGATTTGTGTATAAAGCGCCAAATGGTTCAAACTTATCTCACATACAACAAAGAACTTGATACAACATGTTCTCGCTAGAAGCTAAAGATCAAATGCTCCAGCGGGATTGTGATGGTTCTTATGGAAAATCTTCCAAAAAGAAGCACTTCAAGAAGCTCTGGATAAAAAAAATCCAAACATGGCTCTAAGCACTTCCGAAGAAAGAAGAAATGTGATACCTATGCAAAAGGAAAGATCGCTTAGGCCACAAGAAATCAAATCGATGCTTCATTTGCAATCAGAAAGGACATTTTGCCAAAAATTGTCCCAAGCAAAAAAATGGTCATAATCATTTGATACATCATATAAAGAATGAAACTGGTATTTCTCTTGAAAATGATGATATCAAATCTTTATTCTCTGCGGATGAAGAACCATTTGAACAAACTCTTTGTGTCATCCCTTGTTACCAAACTCCCAGTGAAACTGATTCAGATTCAGATCCTGAAGATATTTTTCACATATCTCTCACATCTTCAGAACAAAGCATTGACATATTTTCAAGCCAAATTCATTGTCCCCATTTTCTTGTGAAAATCTTCACTTCAAAGTTTGCCAAGCCTATCACTATCATTGCTCTCATAGACACTGGAGCAAGTTCTTCAATCTTAGATACTAAAGTTCTTCCTAAAGAATATTGGACTTCCTATGTTCGATATTTCAACTCTGCCTCAGGAGATACTTTTTCTACAAATGTAAGAACTACCTCAGTAACTATCCAGTTTTTTCCCCAGTGTTCCATAACCACAAAAATCTTTGGGTCCAGTCTCCCCAACAAAGATTTGATCATTGGTTGGGACATCATGACTCAGATTTCTAAGCTTCATATCATTCCTGGAAAAGGTCTTAAGTATAAAGACCAATTCTCTAAATTCGTCAATATTCAAAGACTTTTTTTTTTCATTCAAATGAGTCTGTTAAATCCGATCATGCAAAAGTTGTTGAAATCCTGTTCGAAATCTCATTCTAATTTGCCTCAAAAGTGTTCTCATCCCTTATGGGAAAATCCAAAGTTCTTTGTTTGCCTTCCTTTCAAAGAGAACGAATATATCAATCCAACCAAGGCAAGTTACATTGGAATGAAGCCAGAACGCCTGGTTTTAACTCAAAGGGAATGCTCGGAACTATTACAACAAGACCTTATTGAAATCTCCAATTCTCAATGGGCTTGTGAAGCCTTCTATGTCAATAAACATGCCGAGCAAAACAAGGAAAAAATGCGATTGGTAATTAATTATCAGCCTCTTAACATTTTTCTCCAAGATGATAAATTCCCTTTACCCTCCAGAAATTCCCTTTTTGCTGGACTATCAAAAGCCCAAATCTATTCCAAATTCGATCTCAAAGCAGGATTTTGGCAATTGGGCATCCATCCTAAAGACAGACCCAAAACAGGGTTCTGTATCCCAAACCAACACTTCCAATGGAAAGTTCTTCCTTTTGGCTTAAAAGTGGCACCATCCTTGTTCCAAAAGGCCATGTGTCAAATTTTCCAACCAATCCTATCAAGTGCAGCAGTATACATCAACGATATCCTGCTCTACAATCCTAATGAGCAGTCACATTGCCAACTTCTTGAACAATTTGCAAAAATTGTGAAAAGGCATGGAATCATGCTTTCTCATAGAAAGATGAATATTGCCCAGACAGAAATTGAATTTCTTGGTATGCATCTTAACAAAGGTACATACTATCCAAGGCCACATATTGCTCAAGAATTGTTGAAATTTCTAAAGAAAACTTCACAACAAAGCAAGTTCAGCAATTTCTTGGGATAATCAATTATCTCAGAGACTTTGTTCCAAACATTGCTAAATTGTTGATTACACAGCAATCAATGCTGAAGAAGAATCCCCCACCTTGGGGAAAATCTAAGACTAAAGCAGTCACTGAACTTAAGGAGATTATGCAAACTCTTCCTCCATTACAGATCCCATCAACAGGGAAAAGAATTCTTCAAACTGACGCTAGTGATGAATACTGGGCAGCCATCTTGTTTGAAGAAATTGATGGTAAGAGACATCTGTGTGCCTACAAAAGTGAAAAGTTTTCCCAAGCTGAAATGCATTATCATTCCACTTTCAAAGAAATCTTGGCGGTGAAAAATGGTATAAAAAAGTTTGAATTCCATCTTATTGGCGATCATTTCTTGGTTAAACTAGATAGGGCATCATTTCCTCAGATGACTAAGTTCAAATAAAAGCAAGTTCCAAATTCTCAACTTCTTTAATGGGCTAAATGGTTTTCAAAATACTCTTTTGAAACCAAACATATTGCCAGGAAGAAGAATGTGCTTGTTGACTTTTTGTCAAGACCAAAAGCACCAACAGAAATCAACATGTATATCATGAGGCATGCTTTTCATACTCTTCATCACAATGAAAAGTATAAGATTGAGAAGATAAAAGATTGGCCAAGTTGGCGATACCCCTAGGAGATTGTTGAGTAAATCCATAATAACAGCCTCACTAAAAATCTGAAAATCTCATGTGGCAATGCTACACAGATCTGTTCAGACTCAATAAATGTTCGATTCTTTATCCTTTTGGATTAAATTTGGACTATCCATTCATACATCCTCTCATCTAGAAGGAAAATGACTTTCCTGATCAACTCAGATGGTTATTATGGTACTTAACTAATAAATACTTAATAGCTATTGAAATTCCAACCAAAAGATTTATTGCCAACCTCACCAAGATATTTGGACTCGGTAGAGGAAACATTGAAAAAGAAAGTGACAAAAATCTTTTAGATTTCCTCAATTGGTTTTATCCTCCTACTCACTGGAAATATCTCTTGCAAAAAGAACTAAGAACCACCCAACCAAACCCTAAGGTCCATACTATTTTGTTTTTCCGACGTCCATGGGCTTTTGTCACAAATAATGGTAGCATTACCAATGCCCCACAAATTATATGAAACGCATCCTATAAACCCCAACCGCACAATACAGAAGCTCGGATTTACAAATCTTTTCCAGGACCTGTTGGTTACTATGAACACCAGTACCGAAGAACTCCAAAGGGTTTTATGCCAGGAAAATAATACCATTCCTGAAGATGCATGAAACTATAATGTACCTACTGAATGGGCTCATTATAGCCTAGCACCAAAAGTCAATGAAGCACTCGAGGAATTCAGACAAGCTACATCATCATAGGAGCAAGAAATGGCAGACACAAATGACCCTGCACAGTCCTCTCAAGATGCACAGTCCTCTCAAGACCCCTATGCATGATGGGGAGGTCTTCTTTCCCAAGACCCCTATGATCAAGGACCTTTGTCCTTATCCTCAGGCATGGACACATCCTATTATGCTTAGCCATCCAATTGGCCTCAACCAAACATTCCTGTCGACACCACAGGTACCTTCAAGAATCAAGAGGAAGCATCCTCATCAAACTAGATTCTCTCACTTGACTCACTTGAAGGACTTGAGCAGAAATATGAAGAACACCTCTGGTAATGCACAGTTCAGATGACTCAGACTATGACTATAATGCTCGCAACATACGAGACTACTGACCGTACAGGTCACTGTAGCAAGTCACTGTAGCGTTACTATAGCAATAAGCTAGGGAAATCACTATTCACTATCACTGTTCATACCATGCAAATAATTCTCTATCGGAAGTTTCCGGTGCCTCTGTTTGTTTTAGGACTTATGAGCATGGTCCCTGTTTGTGTGTGACCTCCCACTGTCTATAAAAGGCAAGGAGGATGTAATGTGTTGGACAGAGTCCCTTGAAGTAAAGTGAGTGTTTTGTGAAAACTCTCCATGGCTTTCTAAACTCCTCTTCTCCTCCAGCCTAGTAGGATCCTCTGAGAAATGCAGCTCAGATAGTTAGAAATGTTATCATCCTGGCATCTCTGAATGTCTCTAGGCTCTGAACTAAAGGGCAAAGTGGTTTTTTGCTAAAAGGTTGTCCTTGAAGGGCTTGAACGGGAGTTGTTCGCCCACTGTGGGAAAGCATACCTACAGGAAACTGACTCCGTCTTCCCTGGTTCTAAGTCTAGATCCGTTCACGACGCCCGGTTCTTCCGCGATGACCGCCGACTGATGAGTTGGCCATGGCCGTTAGGTCGTAAATAATTGAGACACGCTTGAGTGATTGAGATAGCCGCGCCTGTTTATGGGACAAAATCGTGTGGCATGAAATGGGACGTGTCATAACGGTTTGGCCTTATAATAATGACCCCTTATGAATATTTAATGAATGATATGAAGTGTTCCAGTTATTGAATACATTTATTGTATGCGTATGATATATGAGATGTACTAATGTGCAAGGAGGCGCTGAGGCGAGGTAAGTCCTATTTGATGCTTGTTTAGGCTGCCTCTATGTGAATTCTCGTCATAAGTATTGTTTTGGGTGTTGACTCGCTGAGACTTTGTCTCACCTCATCATGGTTAAATTTCTCAGGTCCTTAGATGGAGGTGCGCAACGTCCGTTTTGGGTGGCCACAAGAGGCGGAGACCGAGACTACCCTTCTCCCCATCCACGGGACCCCCTATGTGACATCCTGGATTTTCAATCCTGTTTTCAATTGAAAAAATCAGGCTTTTCATCGACACGCCTATAGTGCTATTCTCAGAGCCGGTCACTCGTGACATAACTAAACTATCTGGGGAAGTCATTAAGAGATTTTAATGCAATAGACTTGAGAATTCGACCAGAAATCGACTGCTCGACCATGCTAATCTGCAAGGGTTATTACAGCATTGTCAAAATCGATTAAAGATCAGGGATAGGTCTATTCGACTAAGATTGTGATCAAAGTGTAGGTGATTCCATCTGATTGTGAAATTCTCATTGATCGGCACTAGACCGATTTTCTGTTGTTTTGGGTACCCTGTGCCCATAATTGAAACCTTGAGATTTTCACGACCACCAAGAGTTGTCGATGTGTCGAAGAGGTACATTGTGGCTCGAAGAAAATCGACCACGAATCATTTGCACTGAAAAATTTCTTAAAATTACCCGATAGCCTAGGTCACTCTAAAAATGCGCCGAATTGAAATTAACCATGAATTTGAGCTCGATTTCAGAAATTGAAGATTCTATCATGTCACAATAAATTATAGGAACGTCGACTTAGTCTCAGAAGATTTTTCTGAAACCCGAGACTTTTTGGGAAAAAGTCGTCCTAGGGCTCTTTTTGTCCAGAAAAAGGCTGGGACCGTTTTTTATTACGCAAGTGGGATACAAGATGGATCAATTGGTGAGGAAAAATACCAATTTGATAATCAAGGTGTCAATTGAATTTGTGAGGGCCAAATGAGATTAAATTAAGTGAGGAATGGTGTCCAATTGAAGCCAAAATATTGCAAATTCGTGTGCCCCCCATTGTCTAGCCTTTTGGATCACTTCAAAGGTTGCAAAGTATGCTTTGTTGGCTGAATTGCAGCCAAGGAAGGAAGCCTTGGCTGGAAATGGTCAAGGAGACCATGGTGTGGAAGAAATGGCCCATGGTGGAGCCCTTGTCCCCTGTCTCTCCCTCATCTCTTCCTCTTTCCCTCATCTTGGCCAAAACCCTCTCCATTCCCCTCCTCTCAGCTTGTTCGAACACCACCAACAGCCAAGGAGGACCACCGGAAGCAGCCATGCCACCACCATCGCACACCCACGCCATCCGCCTCGCCGTCACGCCACTACTGCCCTGCCTCCCTCAGGCCGTCATTCCTGCTCCAACCGTGTTCCAGCAAATCCCCCGAGCAGCTCAGGCCACCAACAAAGCTTCCTCCACCGCCGATCTGCCCCGATTTGGACCCGAGACCACCCCCGCTGCCTTTCCCGAGCCTTACCGCCCTAACCAGCCCCATTTCCTCTGTGTTTGCAGCCAAAAGCAAAGAGCTAGTCAGTGGGTTTTTCAGCAACCCTCGGGCCCATTTTGAGGTGGTTTCAAGCCTCAAAACCTGGGCCCACTTTGGAGAAAGTCGGTCCCCATCGCGTCTCCATCGATTTGAACCGACCGGATCACCAAACAACTGAGTTTGCTCACTAAACCTTAGTAGTAGGTTAATTATGCTTAAGGGTTGTTTAAGTATGGATTAGTGATAAGTTAGGATGATTAGATTAGCCTTAGAATGGGTTAATGTAACTTAATTAGTGAGATTAGTTCCGTTGATGATGGATTAGTCGAATCCAGTTAAATTCCTGCAGTTCTGGTTTCTAGACCCTCGCCATTTTCCATTTTTGTGGATCGAAATAGGTTACGAATTTGAGGTTGATGTCTTCTTGAGAAATGTTTTAGACATACTCAGCTACAATATATATTTTTATCAATATTTTTAGGGACATAAAAGAAGGAGATATCAGCTCTGCCATTTGCAAATAGAGCCTCAGTTTTTGCTGAAACTAGTGACCTTTTAGGATTCTAGGGGTTGTTATTAACTCTTAGGGTTCGAATTTCTAGATAGTTTGTTCACAAAAGTTGTTTTTCATCTCTTCTAGTTTAACATAGTCAAATTTCAGATCAAATGGACATGTTTTGGATCTTGAACCAAATTGATTTTGGAAAACAGACTTTCTGGAAACCGATCCAATTTTTAGTGCTGGATTGAGCAATTTACTAGGACAAATCTTGAAGGATCTAGATTAAGATGTCTTCATGAAAAATATTCTTTTATGTGTCTATCACAACATATTCAAATTTGGGAATTTTCCAAACTCATTCGGTTGGGTTTTTGGATTTAAACTTGGAAGCGTGCGAGTGGGTCTATTCTGCCGGTTAGGGCCGGTTATGAGTTTGTGATGGTTCTTGAGGCTTTGATTACTGGAAATTGTATCTTTGATGATATATGGTTGGTTTTTGATATGCCTAGAGTTTATGCTTGATGATCGTGTGAAGGTTAAGAGATCCATCCTCAGTGTGTGTTGGTGGACGTTAATAGTTGAGAGGATCCGTCCCCAGAGTGTGTTGGTGGACGTTAATAGTTAAGAGAACCCGTCCCCAATGTGTGTTGGTGGACATTAATAGTTATTAGTCTTTCCCGGCGTGTGTCGGTAGTTATTACTTAACCCCGGCATGTGTCAATGGATATTATCCTACCCCGGCGTGTGTCGGTGGATATTATTTAATCCCGGCATGTGTCGGTGGACATTATTTAATCCCAGCGTGTGTTGGTAATTATTATCTTTCCTCAGCGTATGTCAGTAATTATTATCTTTCCCCGACGTGTATTAGTAATCATTATCTTTCCCCAGCGTGCGTCGGTAGTTATTATTCTTCCCTAGCGTGTGTCGGATGAAACTACTCATGTGGGTAGTATTAGTTAATTAATTAGAACGCATGTTGAGTTGAATTGATGGATCGACGTGTGTCAGTAATTCTTCCTTTGACGTGTGTCAATAATCCTTGCTCGTGTGAGCAGTGATTTAATTATAATTCTTGCTTTGATGTGTATCGGTAGTTCTTGCTCGTGCGAGCAGTGATTAAATTGTGATTCTTGCTCATGTGAGTAATGATTGGTTTGGACGTTACAAATTGGTGTGTGAATTTGCTATATGCACATGGTTGAGATAAGAACTGTGCTGACCTGCAGAAAGGAACTGAGGCCAAGGTAAGCCTCTGTAATTGTGTGATTGTGTGATTAAGACATCTTAGGCGTATTACCCTCCTAATCGGGGTTTAGAGTGTGAACTCGCTGAGATTTATATCTCACCCCGTCGTGGGCTTCATTTTTCAGGACCGTAGGGTGGAAGACCTGGAGCCGAGTTGAGGGGATCTGAAGTGTAGGTCAGATAAGACAGTTTCTTTTTAAGAGTCAATCATTTGAAGTCTAGTGGCTGTAGACTTTTGTATTTGACTCGGTGTGTATTTGAAAGCATGTTTGTTTGAAAATCCGTTGTCCTACTTTTCTATCCCGAGATGATTACTGTCAGGGGATTTATTATTCGCTTCCGCATATGCAATAAAAAGAAAGGGTTGGCGACTCGTCCTGGGAAGTCGCAAAATTTTTATCGACCACTAAGGGATAGACACACGCTCGAGGATCGGGGCGTGACACCCTGGACCCGTGAGCTTGTGGTGACCATTCTTTGGGTCGATGAGGGCCTACCTCACTTGGTATCTCATTGTTTCAAAGCGTGGTTCCGTAACGGGCCTAATGGGGTTCGGGAGGACCCCTTGGATGGTTCTGATGGACTTGTCGTCGATACCGAGTATGAGGAGGTACTCAACCCCATCACGAATGCCGATATTTTGGAAGATATCGCAGCGAACCAGGGGCCCAAGGCTGAAGGGCCCGGAGTAGAGGTAGCTAATCCATTAGACATCGACATCCCAGATGGTGTCGTGGTAGACCCGGATCCCGAGTAGGTAGAGTCTGGGGTAGGATTGGCTTAGTAGCTTCTTTTTGGATATAGACTCTTGTATATAAACCGGATATGTTTATAAAGTGTATTTTGTGAAAATTGGTTGTCTTGCTTTTCTATCCCATGTTTGATTGTTGTCTGGAGTTTATTAGTTCACTTCTGCATGTGTATAAATCAATTGGGTCGGCAACGCATCCTAGGAACGTCGCACTTTAATTGACCGCCGAGGGATGTGTGCATGCCCGGGGTTCGGGGCATGACAAATCCAACCCATGTCATTCATGGAAACAAAGAATAGCCAAGGATTTCAAAAGTCCTTAGGCTAGATTTCGATGGGCCTACAAATGGAGATACATGATTCGATAGTAAAGCAGTTGATTGTCACGTGTCTAGGCCAAGAGATGGTATTGAAGACGTAAAATTCAGATGGAATTGACGTCAAGATTTAGGCTAGAATGATTGATGTTTAAAAAGGTGCACAAAAATTAAAGGGGCGGTTAATACTTGCTGGACAAGTCATGTGTGCATAGTCGAACAAGTCAGAAGATAACAAGATATGGATAAAGCAGTCAAGCAGAGAATGTGGAGCAACTTTCAAGGAGGAATCAACCAACCACTGATAGTTACCAAATTGACTTATAAATACCGCAGACAATCCAACAAAAAGCCTCCCTGAACAACACACAAAAATCATTTATCTTATCCTTTTAGTTATTTTAGCCTAACTTAGTTTAGCTGTAGCTTCAGATTCTCATCATAGATTAAATTCCGGCAAGTATCTAGGTAGTGCTATTGATTAGATTCCAATGATGTCCTACCGTTTAGAGTCATCGATTAGATTATGATGTTGTGTCTTTGTATTCATCTAGGAGCAATCTAATCAGGTATTGTTTCCATCATCCAACATCATCAATTAAATCCCAACGTTGTGTTCTCATATCCATCTAGGAGCAGTACCTATCAAGTGTTGTTCCACTATCCAGTGCTGTTGATTAGGTTGTGATGTTGTGTCCTTGAACCCAATTAGAAACAGTGCCATCCCAGTATTGTCTTCAATGTTCACTGTTGTCAAATTAGCTTTGATGTTGTATAAACCACTTTGATTTTATCCGGCTTTCATTCACATGTTGAAGTGTGTTTGAATCAAGCCATTTGTTAGAATTATGATAGAATAGAGCTAAAAAGAGAATTTTGTATATTTCTGTGTGTATAATACTAATGATACAAGAGCCTATTTATAAACTATTCTAGACAACTATATAAAGTAATAAAATATTACAATATCAAATAAAATCAATTATAATCAATTAGGAAAGATAAATATCTCTAAAACATCCATGTGGATGTGCTTTAGTGAAAATGTCAGCCATCTGATTAGTTGACAAGGTGGGAACAAGATGAACAGCACCACGAAGCACATGAGAGCCTATGAAATGATAGTCTATTTCAATATGTTTGGTATGCTAATAGAAGATATCATTATGAGCCATTTGGATGGCACTTCGGTTATCGCAATGAATGATTGTTCCATCATTATAACGAACTCCCATGTCTTCTAATAACCACCACCACCATAACAATTCTAAAGTTGTATCAGCAAGAGCATGATATTCCACTTCCGTACTCGATCAAGCGACGGTAGTCCGTCTCTTACTCTGCTAGGAAATAAGGGACTTCCCTAAGAAGAAGCAATAGCTTGTAGCCTAATGGTAAGGTCGAACACTTTAAGAACCTCTTTTTGCGTTGTTGACGCGAATGGATTATACAACCTATTATTGGAAAAAGATTGGATCTATGAAAATCAATGCGTATCATCAAAGTTATACCAAATGTTGGCCTTTTGGAATGGGGATAAAGTCGAATATGTCAAGGCCAACACCAAGTCATGGGTTCAAGCCCCAAACATGATAAAGGTTTGCGAGGGGACAACAAATGATAGTACATGTATTTATAGGCAACTAGAAATTGATCCTGGTAGTATCGCGTTCTGCCATTTTGACAAGAGAAGTGTTGAATGGGTCCCTAAGATGGAACTGGTGGGACGTTTGAATAAGGTTATTTATGAAAAATCTTATATTGTCGGAAGACCTCATTAAGAGGTACACGACCTATAGGGCCGAACAAGCCGAATAGTCAATAGATACTATTGACAGCATTTTGGATTTTGACAAGTCACCAATTAAAGAGAATGATAAAGTGATGCAAGCTCAAGACCCATCGGAGGAAATCAACCTTGGAGATGAATTCCACTTTCGTCCAATCTATGTAAGCAAGTTACTCGATAGTGAGTTTAAAGCCCAATTAATAGATGTGTTAAGAAAATACAGAGATTGTTCCACTTGAGACTACCATGAAATGCCAAGTCTAGGGAGGGAAGTAGTGGAACATCGATTGCCAATTAAGAAAGGATTTAGGTCGCATATGCAAGTCCCAAGGCATTTTGCTCCAGAGATTATATAGAAAATTAAGGAAGAAATCGAATCTTATTATTTGCGGGCTTCATAAGGACTACATGGTATGTTGAATGACCCTCGAATGTGGTCTCAATAAAGAAGAAAAATAGAAAATTAAGAATACGTATTGATTTTCACAACTTAAATGCTCTGACACCGAAAGATGAGTACCAGATGCCTATAGTCGACATATTAATCGATTTTGCATCTCATAATGAAACTATGTCTTTAATGGATATAATCAAATATTCATAGTGGAAGAGGACATTCACAATACAGCATTTAGGTGTCTAAGAGCTATTGGTACATTCGAATGGGTAGTAGTGTCTTTTGGCTTGAAGAACGACAAAGCTATATACCAAAGGGTCATGAATTTTATCTTCCATGACATGATTGATGACTTCATGGAAGTTTACATAGATTATGTCATCGTCAAATCAAACCAAGTATGTCATTTAGATTATTTGGAACAGGTCTTTATTAAGATGTAAAAATTTTAATTAAAAATGAACCCATTACTGCCACCTACTAATAAGAAGCAACTCCAAATGATACCTGGAAAAATAAATTTCTTACGTCATTTTACAGCTAACTTTTCAGGGAAGATCGAAGTTTTTCCCAATTGCTCAAACTAAAAAACCAGGAGAAGTTCACTTGGGAAGATAAGCATCAACATGCTTTCGATAAAATAAAGGAATATTTGACCAAGCCACCAGTTTTGATGCCACCTAAAGCGGATAGGCCATTGAAATTGTATACGTCGACGATCGATACCGCAATCGAAAGTATGTTGGCACAAGAGAACGATGAAGGAAAAGAATAGGCGATTTATTATCTAAGCAGAATGTTGCACGATGCCGAAATAAGATATACTCCCATGGAGAAATTATGCCTGTCATTATATTATGCATGTACAAAATTACATCATTATAGGTTGCCAACTATAATACATGTAATTTTCAAGACAGACGTGATTAAGTGTATGCTCATCAAGCCAATTATAAGAGGCCAGATAGCTAAATGGACGTTTTGCCTTATCTGAGATCAATTTTATATATATGCCACTCAGAGCAATAAAAGGGCAAGTAATAGCAGATTTCATTATGGAATATTTACCCACTTTAAATATCGAAGCAGATGAAAACTATGCTCGAGTACTACCGTGTGTTTTATATTTCGATGGATCGAGTGCGTCTGGATCATCAAGTGCTAAGATCATGATCGTATCTTCACAAGGTCAGAAAACTAAATTCATGTTCAAACTTGGCTTTACTATGTTCGAACAATCAAGCAGAATATAAGGCTTTGATTGCTGGCCTTAATATCTTAATTGACATGAAGGTCTAATTTGTGAAAATCAAAGGGATTCATAAGTGGTTATCAAGTAATTACCGGAGAATATCAGTGTTTAAATGAAAATATAATATCACATCACATCACATCCTAGCAAAAGATTTATTAAATAAGTTCACCGAATGTGAGTTAATTCACGTAAGGAGAAGTGAAAATTCGGAAGCCAATAAATTAGCTCAAATGGCATCTGAGTATAAAATATCAAAGGAGCTCGCAGAATATATCATTATACAGGTAAAAGTCTTACCTCCGATAGACAATAGAGTAATGATAGCTCCAAGTTATTTGGTTGAAGGACAAGGTGATCAAGATGAGCAGGATTGGAGAATTCCCCTCATAAATTACTTAAAAAACCCAGTCACCAATGACAAATATTTTAAGAGACACACAATGAAATATTTGTTAATTGGTGACAAGTTGTATCAAAGAATAGTAGATGGTTTACTACTAAAATGTCTGGGAAAGCAAGAGTCAATGCTTGTAATGGCCGAAATACATGAAGGAATCTGTAGCGCACACCAAGCTGAGATAAAAATAAAATGATTGTTTTGTCATCATATTTACTTATGGCCAACTATTACGAAGGATTGCATAGATTATGCTAAAGATTGTAACCCTGTCAAAAGTATAGTCTGCTCCAACATGTGCTGGCCATGATAATGAAACCCATTATTAAATCGTGGCTATTTCGAGGTTAGGTAATGGATATAATAGGTCAGATTTACCTCTTTCATTGAAGAAATATAGTTTTATCCTGGTGACAACAAATTACTTTACGAAGTGGGTAGAAGCGGCTTCTTATAAGAATGTAATGCTGAAAGTCATCAAGGAATTTATCAAAGAACGAATCACCCATCGATTTGGGATTCTTGAGTCCATAACGGCTGACGAGGGAACAATGTTTACTGGGCAAGAGGTGTTAGGATTTTTGAAGTCCAAATGTATTAAAATGGTTCATTCGACACCTTATTATACTCAGGCTATATTGCTCAAGCCGATGCTTTGAATAAGATCATTATTAATCTTATTAAGAATCATTTGGAGGAAAATCCATGAGAATGGGATTTCTTGTTATCAACGGTGTTATGGGCTTACCGAACATTGAGGAGATCGAGTACTAGAGTTAGCCCATATATGCTAAGATATGGACAAGAAGCCATCCTACCGTTTGAAATTACAGTATAGTCACTTAGGGTGAAATTATAAGGTAGCCTGTCAAAGAAAGAATATAATGAGTTAATGTATACCAATGTTGATTACCTTGGTGAAAGCATGTCATTCAGAAGCAAAAGATTGCTAGAGCATACGATAAACACGTGGATCCCAAGTACTTCAACATTGGTTATTTGGTTTGGAAAACCATCTTACCCACAAGTACTGATAATGAAAAGTTTGGTAAATGGTCATCAACTTGAGAAGGCTCATGCTGTAAGGACCCGGGCCCCACCGTGTGATATTGTCCGCTTTGGGTCACCCGCCCTGGCGCGGACAAACCGTCATCCCAGCCACGGTCTTTTCCTTCACGGTTTTAAAACGCATCACACATATTAAGGGACCCAAGCCTTATAAAGACTCCCAAGACTCCCCCCCTAAGCGATGTGGGACAGGAGAAATGCCCTTAGTCTCGCTCGAGTACTGCCGAGGCGATCTTAGTTCATCCCTCCGTACTGCCCCAGGTTTGAAGGCACAGTGCCCTCGCTGTGGCCCCACACACTGCGGGAGTCGGCTTTGATACCATTTGTAAGGACCCGAGCCCCACCGTGTGATATTGTCCGCTTTGGGTCACCCGCCCTGGCGCGCACAAACCGCCATCCCAGCCACAGTCTTTTCCTTCACGGTTTTAAAACGCGTCACACATATTAAGGGACCAAGCCTTATAAAGGCTCCCAGGACTCCCCCCTAAGCGATGTGGGACAGGAGAAATGCCCTTAGCCTTGCCCGCGTACTGCCGAGGCGGTCTTAGTCCGTCCCTTCGTACTGTCCCGGGTCTGGGTCGTTACACATGCTTAGAGATGTTCTTACTGAAAATGCATATTGATTAATGGACTTGGACGAAAAAGAGTTTCATGATCGATTAATGGCAAGTTCCTAACGAAATGCTATCCAACTATGTAGGAAATGCGAGAGATGGAAGATAAAAAAAAGACCAGAAAATTTCTAAATTTTTTCTTTATTTACTTTCAATTTTTTTCTTTTTCATTTTCTTTTCTTCCTTCCTTCCATCCTGCACCTGCACTCCTGGCCTCGTCACTAGTCCAACCCGCTCAAGTCAAGTTGTTGCTGAAAGGTAACCACAAAGCAACGCAACCACGACTCCAGGTGGTCGTTGGCATTCTCAACAAGTTCTTTGGGCTTTTGCAGCTTATGCATCTCCTTCCCAATGACATCTCTCTCTCTTGTTCCAAGCGCTAAAAAAGGACCAACTATTCTTTAAACAGTTCGTCGACCTTCTCAAGCAGAACTTCGATGCTTTTGGTGTTGGAGTCCATAGAGGATAGGGACCCAACCAACACGGCCTCGTCGATCTCACATTCCCTCTGTTCACTAAGGGCTAGGCCTTTCTTCAGTTACTTATTTACTGCTTTCGCCTTGTTGAATACAAACTCCCTGGAACCTGGACACTTAAGTGTAGACGACGTGAAGGGCCCCTTGTACCTCCCTGAGTTCACGGTAGACCGCATCAGCATTTCCAATCTCTTCCTTCTTGCTCCAGTACTCGTGCTCTGCGATCTCAAAGGCAATGATGTCCCCCAGATTGAATTGGAAACTTTCAATACCATGATTAAAAGTTACCATGAACTCTTCATAGTCGGCGACAAACTGGTCAACCTCATGTAGTTTCTTAGGCACAACATGAGTCGCAAGATTCTTCAACATCTCGAGGACGCTAGGATTGGAGGTTAGCAAGCTGTACGTGAGGCAGAGATGGAGTTCAGTTCCCGTCACAAGGCGATGAAATGGTGGTCACAATAGGGAGAAGAGGAGGAGGAAGAAAATTTTTGCGCTATTTCAACTTGATGAGATTGGAGAGGATCCGAATGGTGGATGGAAGTCCGGTTACAATGGTGTCGCGACCTAAAAGTTCCGGGGCACCTCCTAGACTTTAGGTTAATGGATTACTAAGTTTGAAACTTAGCTCAGGCCTTCCCAAGCCTATACCAATTCGCGACTTAGGATTCCAATTTTTTTAACATGCAAATGAATTTTATGTAGAAGTCACTACTAATCAGTTTTCGGTAGGTCGATTAGACACCTAAGTAAAATAATGGGAAAATTATTTTACTCCTACGAACCAGAGATTATAGGTGCGGGGACTTGATTACGCTAGATTAGTCTAATGCCCTTTCGGTACCTTTTATTTTAAAAAATATTTTTGCAGGCAGTATTGATTAATTTTAACTTAAGCTAAATAACATGCAAATGGTGGTCATGCGGATGCACAATCAATGAGATAACGGGTGCGTTTGGGAACCACTTCCCAAAGCCCCTTTGAAGCCTAAAGGTACTTGGCCAAATGCTAGGCCGTTTGGGAAAAATTTTGAGCCCGCATTCGGGAATGCCGGCATGATGTGAAGCCGAAAGCCCAAGGCGGGGGACCCGCCTTGGGCTTTCGGCTTTTTCGGCATGCCCACACGGGCACCGTTCATAACTTTTTTTCCCGAAATTGTCCTCACGAATGTTTTGTTTTTCCGGTTCTTGCCCTTGTGTCGCAACTGTTCATCTTCTCCGGTTGGGTTCGGTTCCCGCCGACCGCTAGAGGGACACCGGCGATCGTCGGGGGTGGCGCGACCGACGCCGGAGGTGGCGCAACCGACGCCGGAGGTGGCGCGACCGAGGGCCGGGTCACGGCAAACCCAGATCCGGGGCGGCGGACGGTCTTCTCCTTCCGCGAGCTTCTTCTTCCGCGAGCGGTCGCCGCGACCGTCGCACGGACGAGCGACGCCCGGGCGGTGGCGCGACCGCCGCGACCCACGGCAAGGTCCGGTCACCGCGACCTAGATCCGGGCGCGGGGTCGCGGGAGGACCTTGCCGCCTCCGATCTGGGTCGCGCGACCTCGCGGTCCTCGGATGCGGGTCGCGGCGGCGTCGCGCGACCTCCCGCGACCTCGCCGCCCCAGCCCGAGGGCGGCGCGGTCGCGCGACCCCGCCGCGACCCGATCCGGGCGGCGAGGTCCTCCCGCGACCTCGCTGCCCCAGATCCGGCGTCGCCGGAGGTCGCCGGAGGTCGCGACGGCGTCGCGCGACCTCGCTGGCCCAGATCCGGCGTCGCCGGAGGTCGCCGGAGGTCGCCGGCGGCCACTCGCCCTTTTTTGGTCAATTTTTTTAATTTTTCTTTTGATATTTTTTTTTTTTTTACCAAAAAGATCTTTTGCAAGTGTAATTCCCCAAACGCTATTTTGCTCAAAATACTTTACAAAGAGCTTTCAAAGTGCAATTTACCAAACACGGTTGCATTTTGAAAAACACCTTTAAGTCAAAGGTATTTGCATTTTCCTAAAGACATTCCCCAAAAGTAGTTCCCAAACGCACCCAACATTCAATAAACTAAAGTGATAGAACTGTAAAAAATTATTAACGACAACCTTACAAAAATGCTAATGAAAATGCATGCCCTAAACATGATTTTCTAAATGACATGACACTTAATTTTTTTTAATTAAACGTAATCTTAATTTAACTTAATACGCATGAATTTATTTTAATGACATGCGAGATGCAATTCATATGGTATGACTTAAACTTATCATTATATATATGCAATCTAATTTATATAATCCTAAATATGCATGTGCTACGTGATATGGGATGAATGGCATGGTATTTCTACATGCATGCTCTTTTATGATTTTTTTTTTTTAAAGATGATTCATTTTTTAATGCATATATGCAACCTATGCTAAATAATGATGATATGAAATGAGATTAATTATGAATTGACCTATTAACTAACCAAGGAAATGATCTTTAGTTTTTTTTCTTTTTTAATGACATAATATTTTATATTGAAAAGACAGTAACTTAATGGTGCAATGATCATCTTTTAGCATTTTCCTTTTGATTAAAAAAAATTAAACTATAACTCATATGGCATGCATAGCATTTTTTGTTCCTCTTTTTGTTTTACTAAATGAAAATTGACTTAATCTAAAAATATCTAGGTGTGTTGCTTTAATATGAAATGCGTATGGACCTAAGTACCTAAGTTCTAGATATGACAATATTTTACTAATAAACAAATTCTAATTAAACCTATTATGCAAATTAATTAATATGTACCTAATATTTTTTGGATTCTTTTTATTGAAATTCGGAATTAAAAAAAAAAAAACTAATTAGACTAACTAAAGTGAATGATATTCTAATTTATTTTAGGAATCAATTTAACTAAAACTATATCTTATCTTAAAAGCTATATAAAAAATCAAGACATGCCAACATTATTTAAAATTAGCCCTAACAAAAATCACCCATCTAAAAGTATAATCTAAAAATTATAATCCTATAAATGCAATTCTAATTTACTAACCCTAAAAATACAGTCCTAATTTACTAAACCTAAATGCTCTAATGCAATATTTAGATTTTTATGTACTTTTGATTTTTTGATTTTTTTAATCTTTCCAAACAAGTAATTACTTTAAAAGAATGAAGATAAGAATTAAAATAACCGAAAAAATAATCCGTTGTCTCACGGATTAAATTAACAATTATTTTAGCTCTATAATGATTTAACAATTGAAATACTATCAAAATTCCTAAAAATTAAAGTAATTAAAAAAATGACCCGACGTCTTACGGGTCAAATTAATAATTACCATAATTTGGGATAAAACCCCTTAATGTCTACAAGGTCTACAAATATCGACATACAATACTACAATTCAAATAATTAAACTTAAAAATAAGCTAACATAACATGAAATAAGTAAAAAATAAAAATAAAAATAAACTACCTAAGGCTTGGAAAATGGGAGCAACGACGATGGTAAATGGCGTCGGTCGAAGGGTGTCCGGCGTCGTCGGAAGTTACCGTCGGTCGGAGTCTCCCGTGGTCGAAGCTCCGGCGAGGTCTAGCAAAGGTAGACCTGCAACAAAAGGGGGATCACTCGAGCGAAGGGTTCGGTTGGCAGGGTAGCAAGGAGCGTCGAGCACCGGGTCGAGCAGAGGTGACGCGGCGTCGGGGCAGGGCGTCACGGATGAGGCGTGTCGACTGGCTCGAAGGCGGATGCTGCAGGGGTGTCGGATCCGACTGCAGTGGTGGTACTTGGATTCCGATGGTGTCGATGTGGCGGCGCGAGTGCAGTGAGAGCGACAGAGGCGGCGTCGGGCTGTGGAGGCTCGACTCGACTCAGGCAGAGGAAAGCAGCAGATTGGTGGCGGTGGCCAGCAGTGCAGCAATAACCGGATCGACGGGTTGCAGGGAGCGTCGATGCCCGAGGCGCGCACGTCAGGTCGTCTCGGTGAGTTTTGTGGGGAGACCAGCGAAGCGGCTATGGCGAGAGCAGTGGTGCTGGCGCGGCAGAGCAGAGGATCTCGAACCAGTGGCGATGTGGGGCGCAAGAGCAGCAGCGAAGTGGTAGCTCGATCCACCGGGTCACGCGGAAGAGGAACCCACGAGGAAGATGAACAAGATACGCTTTTTTTCTTCTTTTTTTACTTTTTCTCTCACGACACTCTCTCTCACTTGTCTCTCTCACTCTCTGCCGAAAACCTCTCCCATTCACTTTCTGCCACCGTACTTTTTCTCTCTTTTCCCTGCTCACGTCAACTTCTTCTCTCTTTCTCTTCGCCTTGCTATTTTTCTTAGACGAACAATGAAGAGAAGCCCCCTTGGTTCTGAAACCTCGCCCTTTATTTGTAGAGGAAGGCTTAAAGTTGTTTTTGCGAGTGAGATATTCACTCAACAACTCCAACAATAAAAAAGCTCCAAAATCAAATAAAAACTGAATTTTTTTTGAATTTTGAAATGAAGATATATTTTCAACAAAAAATTTCCAAAACCGAATTTTTATTTTATTTATTATTTTCTAAAATATTAGGTGTCAACATCTACCCCTCTTTGAAGAGAAGTTCGTAGAGGTTTCCTTCAAAGATAAATGACACCTAAATTTAAACCATGCAAAATGAATATGAAATGAATATGGTGAAATGTTAATTGGAATGACTCTTTTTTTTTTTATAAGAAATGGACTCAAATAAATGCAAGGTCATGCAATAAAGAATGCCATGTAAATGCAATGATTTGGTCAAGAATGTAGATCTCATTGTGTCCACGCCCAATGAAATGCAAATGCAAAGAAGAACACGTACCTGTCATACTTATCTGGAGATTCAAAAAAGTATTATTAGGTGTGAAATGATTCCTATGAGACCTAACAAACATCTGGAAATCTCTTCAGATAATTGAAAGCCTCAAAGTCTTTAGGGATCTGGAACTCTCATCAAGTACTTAAAATTTCAAAAATATGATTCTTATGTCAGACAATTGAAAGCATTTATTAAACATCTGGAAATCACATCAAATATTTGAAAAGACAAATACTTGGAAGTCACATCAAGCATTTAAAAGTTCAAATATCTGGAATTCATACTAGGCATTTGAAAACATTTACTAAACATCTGGAAATCACATCAGATGTTTGAAAAGACAAACACTTGGAAATCACATCAAGCATTTAAGGGTTCAAATATCTGGAATTCACACTAAACATTTGAAAACATTTACTAAACATCTGGAAATCACATCAAATGTTTGGAAAAACAAACATTTGGAAGTCACATCAAGCATTTAATTGCTCAAATATCTAGAATTCATACTAGACATTTGAAAACATGGGTACTTGGAATTCGCATCAAGTATTCAAAGATGACTGAACAAACTCAGGGCTTCAAAGACAAATCCTTTGGTCTTTGAGGAAAAATTCAATGAAGGTCCATACATGATGGCTTTTTCAAACTTCCACCAGGAAAAATTATCAAGACAATTTTCACTAAGCTGTGAATCTCTTGAACATGCTAAATGAGACACCTTTGGTGTGAAAGACTTTTTCACTCACTCTCATTTAGGAGGGGTTATTTGTCCCGACCATTGATGCGGGAATATATCACTCTATCTTATCATCATCTTGTCAACAAGAGTTCGAATTTTCTTGCAAGCGGTACAACCTTACCAATCTGAGAGGTCTTTGATAAGGACTGTAATGTGGGCTTGGTCAACGGCTTAACAAAAGGGACTCTTTGAGTCAAGGCAATTGAAAGAACAATTTTGTAATCATCTCCAGGTTTACAAGTCAAGAACCCTGCAAAATGAGAAAGAAATAATCTTGCTCACACTTCTTCGAGCGATGCTTAAAACATGTGAACTCCTATGTTAATTCAAGTGCCATAATCTGAAGAGACTTTGTAAAGGACGTAACATAGGTTGGGTTTATGAGTTGAGAAACAAAAGGATCGTTAGGCTCAAAGATGTGTATAGGGGTCAAAGTTGGTGATCATCTTGACATTGCCACTAGTTTTCTTCGCCACGGATTGTCTTCTTGACAGATTTCTTTATTGGCTCAAGAGTTTATCACCTAATGCCAATGATTATTCAACTAGAGATCTTTTCTCAACATTTTTTCTTTTAAAATCATTTTCTTTGATGATGGGCATCAATCAGGCACACCGCTTTTTTTATGCCCCCCAATTCATCAGTCATTTCTCTCTTCTTTTCACAGGCATTGGCCTTGCTTTTACCAGGCACACTACTTTTTCATGCCCCTTAGTTCTATTTTGATTTCAGTTCTTGCGTACAATGCGTGTGTCAAGTATACTTTAAATGACACTCGAACCTTCAAGGGTCTTCATCTACCTCTTGCCTTGCCCCAGTGTGGGGGATGATCATCAACTGGGTTTAAAAGAAACGAAATCACAAGCTCAAGTAGGCTATGCAAAGGATATAAGTGTGTAGGATAGTGAAAGAAACGCTCTTCATCATCCTAAGGTACTTAAATTACCACATGAATTCAATGTGATAGCATGACTTGAAGATTGATGCAAGTGAGAACAAGAAAATTTCAATTCATTTTCCTCACTTCATAATGTCATTTTATCTCCCAATTGCCCCGATGTGGGGTGATTCTTGACAGGGGTTGTATGAAAGAAATTCTTCAAGTATTTGAGCTCAAAGAAGGGTTAAACAAAGGTTCACTAGTAGAGAAAAGAACTGCCCCTCGTCATTTTAGTTGTCGTACTTCTTGCAAGAAAACCCTTCACCTTGAAACACAAAATGTTTCCATACTCACCTCACAATGTATAGACAAAGGACTGTGTATGGGATAAGGCTTGCCTTTCACGCTCCATTTAGCATCATTTAGCATGTTCAAGTAACTCAACATCCTTCACTGAATTATCCATTTTGATAAATTTCAAGTGGAATTGGTGAATTGTTCAATATCATGTGAAAGCATTCTATAATGATAAAAAGGCCATGCTCTATTCTTGCACATCAAATCATAAAGTCAAAGCTATTAAGTGTCTGTGTCTTGCCCCTCTTTGCAAGGGAGCTTATAGAGGTTCCTTAAATATGCGCAGGGCTGCACCTGAAACATAAAGCAAATAATTAAAAGAAACAAACAGGGTAAATTAGATGCATGCTGGAAAATTATTTTATTTGAAAAAATTTTCAAGGGAACATGAAGAAGCCTAACCTTCAGAATTAGCTCCTTGCCGTTTTCTTTTGGTAGGATTTCATCACAGGGCTAGTTTGGTGTACTTCAACATGCCCTTAAAACATGAAAAATCTCCATGCATTTTATTGGATGAAAAGCAAATTACATTATTGAAATGAGGGAAATCCTAGAATTGAAAATGCAAATATGCAAATACGGAAAGCGATAAAGACTCCTGCGCAGAGGAGTGTGCAAATAATTAAAATTCTCCTACTCTCGAGCTTCGTCGATGGAAAACACTAAATTATCTTCAAATAATTCAGTCATTCCTTCGAGTGCATCATCAGAGCTCTCAATATTTGGAGGTGCGGGATCATCTATGCCTTCCCTTTTATCTGGGATGATATCCCATGGGTCAAAGTAGGAGCTGGGAGGAGCCGAATACTTTACATAGTAATCGAATTTGCCACTCGGTTGCCCTAGGGTGTCCATCACTTCTGCTTTCTCATGCATCATCTGAAACATGGTGGGCTCAACATCAAAACTGAAAATGGCATTCACAGCTTCTGGGTGGTCAAGGAGTGGGTTATTCTAAATGTTCGGCTATGCATCGCGGAATGAGACCACCTTGGCATCCAAAAGATTTTGGATTTTGTCTTTGAAGCGTATAGCAATCGTCAACAGAATGCCCTACCTCTCCCATATGATAAGCATATGTCTTGGACGGATCATAGTTGGGGAAACGCTCGGGATTAGATCGCTTAGGCTCCTTAGCCAGTAATCCTTTCTTCTGAAGGGTCGGCAAGATCTTGGACAAGGGCTTAGGAAGTGGCGTAAATTGACGCTTGGAAAAGTTTTTCTATTGGCCAAAGAATGGTCGTGCTCCTCCTTGTTGGGTGTTTGAGGTAGGGCGAGGTGGTTGAACATAAACTGCATTAACCTCCACCATAGGTTCTTTATCCTTCTTGGTTGAGACTCTCTTGTACAAGCTGGTTTGATCAAACGCCCATCCATCACGCAATGCTACTTCAATTCGCTCGCCGACAGGGATTAGCTGATTGAATGACTCAGCAGTCGAACCCAGCATTCGATTTCGATACTCAGGCGGGAGTGTCTTCATGAACAAATCCATCAGCTCCTTCTCTGTTGGCTCTAGAGTAATTTGAGCAGCTACAGTCCTCCATCTCGTGACATATGCCTTAAAAGATTCCGTCATCTTCTTCTTAGTGTGAAGTAAATCTTCTCGAGATGGAGTAACATCAATATTATACTTATATTGTTTGAAGATGGCATCTGTCAAATCCTCCCAAGTCTCCAGCAGATTAATCTTCTTCATAATGTACCATTGAAGCGCCGGTCCTGTCAGGCTTGCTTGAAATTGTTGAATCATCAAAGGGATGTTATCAATATATTGGGTCATCCTGACCACATACGTCTGCAAATGGATCTTTGGGTAAGAGGTGCCATCATACTTTTCAAAGTTTGGCATTTTGAACTTTTTCGACATCTTGACATTTGCATAGTGGAACAAATCAGTTGGGCCTTGGATAAACGAACCCTGCAGCTGCTTGAGTTTCTCCTCGATTTTTGCCATGCGTTTTTCTTGTTCTCGTCTTGATGCATGGTCGAGTGTATCACTTGTACCTCCTCATCAACAACAATTTGAGGCACGTCAGTAATTTTCTCCCTGGAAGCATCATTAGAGGTTGATGTCCCAATTGCGAACATATTCTTGCCTTTATCTCTCGAATCGGCCACAGGAGCATGTTGTGGTAACACCACTTCAACTTGTGGAGCTAGTGGGGCAGTGTTTGCTTGGAGAGAATCGATTTGTTTAGAGAGCTGCTCAAGAACATTCAGGACTTGTTTCACCTCCAATTCAAGGACAGCGATGCGAGTTTGTTCAGTAACATGTGTTTGTTTGGTGTTATCAGCCATTGTTGCTCTAGAACGAGTACGGATTGGTGATCTTGGATGAGCCGTGTTGTTACCTAAGGAAAAAGTACGGTAAGTATTATAACAAATGAGATTGGTCCATGACAATGATCTAATCGCCTGATTTCATTCAAAATGTATTTTAAACATTGAACCAAACTTCCTAACATTGAACTAAGAATTGAAATTCAAGTCCCTAAATATCAAACTAAAAACTAAAAACACTGAATTGAAATAAAAGTCCCTAGACATTGAACTAAGAAAACAAAATATCTCATTTGATATGCTTTCGGGAACCCAACGCCTTACGAAGCTTTTTATTTTCAGCTTCGAGCATTTCCACTTTCCGCTTAAGATGCTCAATTTGTGCTCGTTGGGTGGGCTTCTCGGTCACATCAGGGACTACTGGACGCAAGGCAGCAAGAATCCGGTGTTGTTGGAAGTAGAACGCCGATGCATGGTGAATCTCCTCCTCGCCCTTCAGTCTCATGGGCACCAAAATCTTCTCTGGATGACATTCGCTCCACATAGTAATGATCACCTGGATCTCGTTGAAGTAGTCGTAATCCTTTCAAATGAAACGAACTTGGAACAAATCTGTCCTGAGAGGTGGGGGAATTTCTTGAAGAGCTTTGTACTGACGGGCCACTTTATGTGGATAATAGGAAGTAGCATCGGAAAGGCCCAAAGAGCGGGGATTGGTCCATCATGTTTGTGAGAAAAACGAGCCTCCTCAATGTGGAGCCATTTAGTATGCCATAAGAATGCCTTAGGATTGTTTTTCAAAAAATTAATCCAACGGGCATACTGTTTATGTGGGGAAAAACGTTCTAGAATCGCAAATTTTTGTATGGGATGCCGAGAATCGTCTATCCCAAATTGTTTTACAAGATGCCCAAACCTTCTTATGTGGGAGAAAAACCATATTTGCAAAAGTTCAGGGAGGGCACGCATTGTCCTTTCCTCATTTTGTTTGAAACGGGTTAATGACAAAAATGTTTCAGCTAAAATTATATTCACATAATTCAGCCCGTCGCAAACCCGATTAACCACCCATGAAATTGCAAGATTAATGGCATTTTTTCGATAAGGAAAAACGATTAGCCCAAAAAATGCTAACATGAAAATCCTGGCTTTTGAAATCATTAGTTGGTTTGCAAAACACTCTTATAAGAATGAAAATGGACATGCAAAACAGTTGGCTTTTGACAACTTTCCTTACTCTTTCGGCTTCGATTTTTAAAAATTGAGATAATTCAGAGATAGAATCTATACCGATAGGCGGCCTAACAAGTTCCTTTTCCAGGGACATTCCAATGGCAACACTATATTCTTCAAGTGTTGGAGTCAATTCAAACTCACCAAACACAAAGGTGGAAGTCTGTGGACACCAGAAGTGAGGCAACACTTGTATAACACCATAATGGATGTTGATCTCTAACAACGGGAGAAGTCGGGCGATCCTGGCTTTCACATATCTCTAACCATCTTGATCTAATTGGTCCAACCACCTCTTACGCTCTTTTTTGGGAGTGGAAATGAATTGTACGTCGATTTTCCCCATTGCATATAAAATAAGACCGACGACGAAACCTAATGTCATGGACTGACGAAATTGCAAGTAAGTAAATTGCAGTAGTGAGAATTTAAACAACTTACTTTCACTAGTAATGGATGACAATCACATAGACACACGCATGAAATGTGAGGCTTAATTTCTATCTAGATGGCTTAATAAAATGGAGCTAAGAGGATGATCCGACCGTTGCAATCTCGCATTAACGTGTCAAGTCCTCCTAACCCCGGGTTAGTCGAATGGAATGCCTAATAATCACGCAGTCTCGCGGATATGGACAAACACATTCGACACCATGAAGAACTTTCGGGGAAGAGAAGGTCAACCTCTATATAGCGGTCTTGCTTTAGAGGAGGTATCCTTCTCAACACCATCCTAAGAATCCTATCGCAGCCCAGGTCCGGCAGCAGGTTGTGTGTGCAATAGTGTAGTGCTAAAAACAATAAAACATGCACAACAGTTTAATTGCAAACAACACTTCTATAGTTTAAATTCAACCATTCATCCTTAACTCCAACCTGCAAAACAAGGGTAGCAAAGACTACTCCCCTTATACTTCCCATCTGCAAGAACATTTAACACTTAAATCAGGGACGTACTTGGTATCCTCGTTGCCAAACAAAAATATTTTTAAAAGAAAAATGGCCTAAGTCCACTAAGTGTTTTAATACACAGTCCCCAGCGGAGTCGCCAAGCTGTCGCGACCTAAAAGTTCCGGGGCACCTCCTAGACTTTAGGTTAATGGATTACTAAATTTGAAACTTAGCTCGAGGCCTTCCCAAGCCCATACCAATTCGCGACTTAGGGTTCTAATTTTTTTAACATGCAAATGAATTTTATCTAGGAGTCACCACTAATCAGCTTTCAGGTCGATTAGACACCTAAGTAAAATAATGGGAAAATTATTTTACTCCTACGAACCAGAGATTATAGGTGCGGGGACTTGATTACGCTAGATTAGTCTAATGCCCTTTCGGTACCTTTTATTTTAAAAAATATTTTTGCAGGCAGTATTGATTAATTTTAACTTAAGCTAAATAACATGCAAATTGTGGTTATGCGGGTGAACAATCAATGAAATAACATTCAATAAACTAAAGTGATAGAATTGTGAAAAATTATTAACGACAACCTTACAAAAATGCTAATGAAAATGCATGCCCTAAACATGATTTTCTAAATGACATGACACTTAATTTTTTTTAATTAAACGTAATCTTAATTTAACTTAATATGCATGAATTTATTTTAATGACAAGCGAGATGTAATTCATATGGTATGACTTAAACTTATCATTATATGTATGCAATCTAATTTATATAATCCTAAATATGCATGTGCTACGTGATATGGGATGAATGGCATGGTATTTCTACATGCATGCTCTTTTATGATTTTTTTTTTAATGATGATTCATTTTTTAATGCATATATGCAACCTATGCTAAATAATGATGATATGAAATGAGATTAATTATGAATTGACCTATTAACTAACCAAGGAAATGATCTTTAGTTTTTTTTTTCTTTTTTAATGAAATAATATTTTTTATTGAAAAGAAAGTAACTTAATGGTGCAATGATCATCTTTTAGCATTTTCTTTTTTATTAAAAAAATTAAACTATAACTCATATGTCATGCATAATATTTTTTGTTCCTCTTTTTGTTTTACTAAATGAAAATTGACTTAATCTAAAAATATCTAGGTGTGTTGCTTTAATATGAAATGTGTATGGACCTAAGTACCTAAGTTCTAGATATGACAATATTTTACTAATAAACAAATTCTAATTAAACCTATTATGCAAATTAATTAATATGTACCTAATATTTTTTGGATTCTTTTTATTGAAATTCGGAATTAAAAAAAAACTAATTAGACTAATTAAAGTGAATGATATTCTAATTTATTTTAGGAATCAATTTAACTTAAACTATATCTTATCTTAAAAGCTATATAAAAAATCAAGACATGCCAACATTATTTAAAATTAGCCCTAACAAAAATCACCCAACTAAAAGTATAATCTAAAAATTATAATCCTATAAATGCAATTCTAATTTACTAACCCTAAAAATACAGTCCTAATTTACTAAACCTAAATGCTCTAATGCAATATTTAGATTTTTATGTACTTTTTGATTTTTTGATTTTTTGATTTTTTTTTTTCTTTCCAAACAAGTCATTATTTTAAAAGAATGAAGATAAGAATTAAAATAACTGAAAAAATAATCCGTTGTCTCACGGATTAAATTAACAATTATTTTAGCTCTATAATGATTTAACAATTGAAATACTATCAAAATTCCTAAAAATTAAAGTAATTAAAAAAATGACTGACGTCTTACGGGTCAAATTAATAATTACCATAATTTGGGATAAAACCCCTTAATGTCTACAAGGCCTACAAATATTGACATACAATACTACAATTCAAATAATTAAACTTAAAAATAAGCTAACATAACATGAAATAAGTAAAAAATAATAAATAAAAATAAACTACCTAAGGCTTGGAAAATGGGAGCAATGACGGTGGTAAATGGCATCGGTCGAAGGTTGTCCCAAGCATCGTCGGAAGTTACCGTCGGTCGGAGTCTCCCGTGGTCGGAGCTCCAATGAGGTCCGGCAAAGGTAGACTCCGCAACAAAACGGGGATCACTCGAGCGAAGGGTTCGGTTGGCAAGGCAGCAAGGAGCGTCGGGCACCGGGTCAAGTAGAGGTGACGCGACGTCGAGGCAGGGCATCGAGGATGAGGTGTGTCGACTGGCTCGAAGGCGGATGCTGCAGGGGTGTCAGACTGGCTGCAGTGGTGGTACTTGGATTCCGGTGGTGTCAGTGTGGCGGCGCGAGTGTAGCGAGAGCGGTAGAGGCAGCGTCGAGCTATGGAGGCTCGACTCGACTCAGGCAGAGGAAAGCAACGGATTGGTGGCGGTGGCCGGCAGTGCAGCAGTAACCGGATCGGCGGGTTGCAGGGAGCGTCAGTGCGCGAGGCGCACACGTCAGGTCGTCTCGGTGAGTTTCGTGGGGAAACCGGCGAAGTGGCTGTGGCGAGAGCGGTGGTGCTGGCGCGGCAAAGCGGAGGATCTTGGACCAGCGGTGATGTGGGGCGCATGAGCAGCAGCAGTGGTAGCTCAATCACTGGGTCACACGGAAGAGGAACCCACGAGGAAGATGAACAGTATATGCTCTCTTTTCTTCTTTTTTTACTTTTTTCTCTCACCTGACACTCTCTCTCACTCTCTGCCGAAAACCTCCCCCATTCACTTTCCGCCACTATACTTTTTCTCTCTTTTCCCTACTCACGTCAACTTCTCTCTCTCTTCAGTTTGCTATTTTTTCTTAGACGAACAATGAAGAGAAGCCCCCCCTTGGTTCCGAAACCTCGCCCTTTATTTATAGAGGAAGGCTCAAAGTTGTTTTTGCGAGTGAGATATTCACTCAACAACTCCAACAATAAAAAAGCTCCAAAATCAAATAAAAACTGAATTTTTTTGAATTTTGAAATGAACATATATTTTCAACAAAAAATTTCCAAAACCGAATTTTTATGTTTTTTTATTTTCTAAAATATTAGGTGTCAACAAATGGACCACACTATTTATAGGCTAAGTTTGGAAGTTGAATAGTCACGACTGTTCATGAACCAATGTGATCAAGGGTGAATGTGCGTAACTGCAGTACAACCAAGAAAGTAGGAATTCGTGCATTGTGGGATAATGGATTGATACGATGCACATAATTAAGATTATATTGGAAATCGAAGTAACATGATAGTTGGCCATCATGGATAGTACTCGTCCGTTGAGGTGTTGAGATGAACGAGGAGAGAGTGGTCATTAAATGTGACGAAGATGGCTGACTGCAGGTGATCCGCATGAATTTCGGTTCATGATGAAGGATAAGGATATGAGTACTTCAACAACAGTGGCAAAGTGTCGAAGATACTACAAAAGTTGAACAGCGCCAGAAATACTAAAATTATGATAGTAAGGAGCAAAGGGACAAAGAAAAGATGCAACAATCAAGTGCCAAAATAAGAAATTTTATTTACAAGATAAAATTGAAACATAAAGATCGTAAAGCCATGAATACGAACAAGAACATATGCAGAATTATATCAAGTGTTGCCTTATCCCCAACACAAATATATGGAACAGCATTTCATTGTTGCAATTGGTTTCAAAATACTCATCCATTTTGTTCTCAAGCTCCAACAGTTTAAGCTCCAAGTAAACACAAGTTGCTTTAGGTCGGTGATTAATCTTGATTGAATCAATAATGTCTGCACGGGAGTATGGTCATTCACCTTCAAGATGTCGAAAATGGTCCTCTGTCGAGATAATTCTTCCCTTTTGAAAAAGACATTGTCTTCTAGGTTGTCTATATCCTCTATATGCTTTAGCCGTGCCCTATATGACTCAAGAGTGGAATAAAAAGAACTGGAAAATTCATTGATAGCAAATTCAATGGCTCGACATTGCAGAGGATAACGCAGGTTGGTCAAGAAAGCAAGGAGGGTCTTGATCTCACACTCAATATTTATATCCTGACATATGCTATCATAACCATTCTTCAATAGGTCATGGAGGCATGCCCATTTGACTTGAGTAGAGTAATGATCCTTAAATGGAATCACCTCATTAGGGAAGAAAAGAGATAGTGAGCCAAGATCATTGATGCCTCTTGAAATTTGAACCATGTAAATGTGATTGACATCGACTGGATATAGAGGAGAATCGGACATAAGCTCGTCGAAGGTCCCTATAGTTTGTCCATTGGACAAGAAGGAATCATTTGCATTGAATGGATTGTTTAGTGGATAAGCAAATGGAAATGAACAAAAACCAAGAGTTTACCTTCACTAGTTTTTTTTTTTTTTTTGGTCGAAATTTTACCTTCACTAGTTGAATGTCCAAAATTGTTTAAATCTTAATGCTTAAACAATCTTGAAGGCCTTTTGAATGGATGCAACAAACCCAAATGAAATTGGGTAACCTTGGAAAGGACCTCATCAACACGGCTGGGGAAGAGTTGGAGCCGATAATCATTCCACCACTCATCGAAGAATGTAGAGCTACAAAAATAACCTGAAAAGTTGACAAAGCGAAAATACCCAAGGACATTATGGTTAATTTCGTTATAACAAATGACATAAGCTATATATTCTCCCTTTGGCCAACGTAGGATTTGGAGAAAGGAAAGTTCAGTGAATTCACTATTGGCATAGGTACACCTTGAGTTAGTCCGAATTGTCATGCACAATAGTATGGGTTATATGTCTCGAAACCTTAGGAAAGTTGCCCTCCATAAGTTTAACGTAAGGTCGGATGAAGCTAGAATACTTGACCAAAATAAAGATGCATTGGTCTACATACGTGACATCCTGATTTTCCAATTATGTTTTCAATAGAATGAGTCAGGCATTTCATCTACGCGCTTATAGTTTTTTCTCTGAGTTGGCCACTCACGAGATAACTAGTCTATCAGGTGAAGTCGTCAAAGGATTCTAACGCATCAGACTTGAGAATTCGATCAGGAAACGACTTCTCGACCAAACTAATCTGCAAGAGTCATTACGGCATAGTTAAAAATCGATTAAAGATCGGAGATAAGTCGACTCGACAAAGTTATGTGATTAAGTGTGGGTGATTCCACCTAATTGCACAGTTCTTGTCAATCGGCACTAGATCGATTCTTCTGTCATTTTGATACCCTGTGTCCGCATTTGAAACCTTGAGATTTTCACAACAATCGAGAGTCGCCAATGTGTCGAAGATGTACTTTGTGGCTAGAAAACAATCGACCACAGGTCAAATGCATGAAAATTCTTAAAAGCTACCCAGTAGATTAGGACACGCTAGAATCACGCCAGAACGAAATTAACCATGAAATTAAAACCGAATTCACAAATTGGAAGTACTGTCGTGTCACAAATCATTTTAGGAACGTCAACTCATCTTCAGAAGATTTTTCTGCAAACCGAGTTTTTCGGTGAAAAATCAAAGTATAGTTATTTTGGTTCAGGAAAATTGGAAGGCCCGCTTCTGGTCACACTTTTGGGATCCAAGATGATTCTATGGATGAGGAAAGTGTGGATTGAAGTGTGGTTACATTGGATATATTTACAAACTTCAATTTGGATTGATTGGCTTAGGAATTGAATGAATTTGATGTACAAATGTGGGAAATTCGTATGCCAAGGGGTACACCACATTTTACACCTATTGGCAAGCTTGTGGAGGAAGCTTGAGGAGAGAGAGTGGCTGATGTCATATGATGTCATGGTGGGGGCAAGAGAGAGGAGGTTTGGACAAGTGTTGCAAGCTTGAGGGCCACCAAGGGGAGCCCCCTCTTCAGCAGCTTCTACTTCCCCAAAATCTGGCTTTCTCCATTGTTGTTGAAGGAGAGAGAGCTTGGAAAACCAGCAGCAAGCTAGTCAAGCAGCCCTCTTGCCGTCCAAGCTGTTGCACGCCCGCCGGTGCCACTCCACCGCCGCCCTCATGCCTGGCCAGCTCGCGCGCTGCTCCACCTCCGCCCGCACATCCCTAATCGTCCAAGCCGTCATTTAGCTGCTGCTCACCGTCGCCAAGGCTGTCGGAGCCACCATCCAGCCGCCGGAAGCCCGCCTAGACCGCCGTCGCCCCCAGCTGCCCTCCTCCTCGCCGTTCTGCTCATCTTCCTCTTTGATTCAGTCTTGGACAGCAGCTGGAGTTCTAGCAAGTTTTGAAACTTCAAGGCCCATTTTCAAGCCCTTCTGAACCTCGCTTGGTGTCGTCGTGGGCTAGTTTATCGCTCGCCTTCACGTCCTCATCGCGGTGAACTCAACGGCGTGCAAATCTGGTGAGTTTATCTTCTAAACCTTGCTTAGGAGGTTAATCATGCTTAATGGATGTTTAGATTAGGTTAAGTAGGGTTTAGGTGGTTAGATTAGCTTAGTGTAAGTTAATTAGATTAAGTAATTTGATTAGTTTAGTGAATAATTAATTAGGGCTAATGAGATGTTTAGATTAGCGTAATCTTAGTTTAGCCTTAATTAATTATTTTAAGTTAATGAATTATTTCGAAATTATAAATAATATTTTATTAAATTATATTAATATATTATTTATTTATTTATTTATTTATTTATTTATTTATTTATTTATTTTCGCAAGTATAATTAATTATTCATTATTTCCCAGAATTTACTCCGGATTGTAGATCGTTAGAATTTTCATGCCGACCGCTGTGATGTTGTTAGATTGTGCAATTGATTGCTAAATTGTGAAATTGAGTGTTGATTGTAAAAAGTATGGATTTTATTCAGAAAATCCCTGGGTGTCGAGTTTTGACACCGAAAATGAATTTTAAGTATTATATCAAACAGTGGGGTATGAAAAAGTAAGGTATCAGCTTTTCTTGTTTGAAAGGACGTGTACCCACACACGACTACTTTCTTAGATGTTTTTAATATGAAGAAAAAATGACAGGATCACTGTTTTAATCGAGGCATTTGAGTGAAATGCAAAGTGTCCTGGGCCGTTGTTGAATTGTCGTGTGTTGGCTAAGAGGAAACTGTCCTGAGCTATTGAGCTGGACTTGCCCCTATATGGGATGCCCCACACAACAAATGCCGGTCGCAATAGAGGCTAGGCCGACTGGACCGATGCTCCTTCGGGAACGTCGTCGACGTAGTGACGAAGCCGTGCTCCACGATGGGGAGACAATGCCTGGCTAAACGCCAGTAGATAGCCGAAATGCGAGTAGGCTATACCCATGTGTGGCAGTAATAAATAATTAGAACACATGCTTAGTGTTATTCATGTGTCGGATTATGGGACGAAATTGTGTGGCACCGTATGGGACGTGTCATAACGATTTGATTAGATCAAGACCCCTATGGTTGTTGGTCATGTGAAAGTGTTTGCGTTCCAGTTGTTTAAGTTCTTATTACTGCATATGATTGAGTGATATGAACTGTACTGACCTGCAGGAAGGAACAGAGGCAAAGGTGAGTCTCTCTGATTGTGGTTGCGTGGCTAGCCACCCCTGAGTGTATTTCCTTCCTAATAGGGGTTTAGGGAGTAGACTTGCTGAGACATTGTCTCATTGGTTATTGTATAACCATTTCAGGACCGTAGATGGCGATACCCCGGAGCGTCATGGTATTCCTGTGCAGATTACCGAACAGGTGCATAATTTTCCTGATCCTGCAAGTCATTGGATCTATGAGCTTGTGAGGACCACTGTCTGGGTCGAAGAGGACCTTTTTGTCAGGGTGCCTCATCGATACAGAGCGTAGTTCCACTTTGGAGCCAATGGTTTCAGGATTGGTCCTCTTAGAGGTTTTGATATTCCACCTGCTATGATCGAGGCCATTCTAGGTGAGGATATAGTTGACCCTCTCGATGGCGTGGTGGAGGACTCGGCGTCTCCGGAAGTTGAGGAGTCAGAAGTGGGATTGGTGAACCGGTTTGACCAATAGACATAGGACCGTTCCTTTTTGGTGTACCAATCTTTTTGTTGGCTAACTTTTGGTGTGAATGTGTATATATATATATATATATATGAAAGTATGTTTGGTTGTGTTTTAGTTGGTTCCTGCTTTCCTATCCCGTATTTTATCATCGGGGGTTTTATAATACATTTATGCATGTGCATTTAAAATGAATGGGTCGGCGACGCGTCTTGGGAACGTCGCATATTTTGGTCGACCACCGAGGGATGGGCACGCGCCCGAGGTGCGGGTCGTGACAACATAGTAAAAAGGTTGCAAGCTTTATCATCAATCCCCAGCTTGTGAAAGTCAAAGTCAGTGAAAGATAGTAATGTGTTGAGCAAGCATTCAAATGAAAAAAAAAAAAAAAGCAACTAGGAATAGGGTGAAGTGTTGGACAAAAGTTTCCAATGCCCAAATTCACTTTTGACAGATGATTCATGTGCTTCAACCCAATGGATCGAAGTCCAGCCCTTCTTATAAAATAGTTGAGGAAGATAAACACACAGCTAGCCATGCAAAATCCATAAAGGACCAAAGAAGGGTTCAAAGTGACCTCTAAATAAAGAAGTCTATGCATCCGTGACACCCCAATATAATGCTGCAAGAGCCATACGTCTTAATCCAATGTCAATGCTTTTTGATAATACATAAGCCATGTCAATGAACTCATGGGATACAGTCAACAAAAGAAGGCAGAAGATATATCGATAGAACCATTATAACAAGAAAACAACATGTTCTTCTACAAAGACGGGTCCACTAGTCCTGGCAAATCCATATATGAGTTTATCATAAAGAAACTCTAGGTGTGGGATCTTGTCGAAGAACAGACAAGTCCTTATATGTTGACCGTCGAACTTAATAAAAGGAGATAGACCAGTCATAAACCATATATCTAGCAAGGTGATGGTCATTGGCCCAACAAGGAAGAAGAACTAGCTAGTCGATGGTGATCAGAAACAAAAAAGGCCTCATTTGGTTCAACATTCCCAATGGGCTTTGAGCCTCCAAAGCCCCTTGGAAAAAAATATTAGGTGTTTAGTTCAGCATTTTGAGGCTTCATTGGCCAAATGCTAGCATTTGGAATGTGGAAAGCCCAAAGCAAGTAGGGATCTGCTTTAGACTTTCAGCATTTTCGGAATGCTAAGTAAGGATTTAATGATTTTTTTTCTTTCTAATATTACCCTCATTAAAAATTGCGTTTTCCTTTTTCACCCTCAAAAATATTGTTCATCGTATTCTTCCTTAGACTTGCTACTTCACCAATGAACTCGGTCGACGGAGCTTAGCTGCGGGCTCCGCCAGCTAGATTTGGCCACCGAGAAACTAGATCTGGTCGTCAGGAAGCCTCACCTGAGGTTACACGACCCAGGTGCCGCCACCTAAGGCCATGCGACCCCAGGCGACCTCAAACAAAGTGTCACCTGGGTCGCTCGACCTTAGATGGTGTCACCTGGGTCGCGCAACCAAATCGATGCTTGAGGTTGCGCAACATTAGGCGAGCCACCTACCCACAACCACCAGCACCACTGCCACTAGCCACCTCCCCACCGCCACTTGCTATCTCCCCATCGCCACCAGCACCACCACTAGCAATAGCTCAAGCAACCTCCCCATGATTTTGCCCTCTCTAATGCATCTACTTTTACAACCCAAGGTGACCTCAGGCGAATCGCCTCCCCACTACCGCCGCCACCAGTTGCCTCCCCACCAGCACCACCAACAGCAACAACTCGAGCCGCCTCCCCCATAATTAAGCCCTTTCGACTATTCTACATCTTATCTTCTATTTTTTTTTTCTTTTCCTTTTTCCTTTTTCTTTTCACCTCAAATTTGCTTTACAAAATATGCACAAAAATGAGTATCCAAAGATACTCATTCAAAGATACTTGGGGAATTGGTACTTGGGGAAATGTAAAGTCATTTCCCCAAAGTTGAACTAAACGAGCCCAAAGGCTACTAATCAATCCATACTCGAGGGGATCAATAGATATAAAGTATAACATCAAGCACTCGTTGATCTTTGCATAATTCCACGCACTTGAGACTTCCTTCTTCAATCTTTTATATCAGTTGAAAAATTGATTGTTAAAAGAAAGATAGAAGCAAAACGATAATTGGGGGATGATCAAATATAAGCACATGTCGAATATTGGTGTATGGCCAAAATTTCTTCACAATGGCAAGGAAAGCATTTTGCAAGTAGAGAAAAATGTGGCAAGAGTTTGAGATGAGAATCTAAGGTAATGCAACTAGTCCTAGTACTTTGGTCCATAAATACCAAGGAGAGCTTCCACTTTTCCTCACGCACACAAAGTGCATCTAAGTGCAACAAGTACAAAGCCGCTTCAATGCCTATTGGATTTTGAGAATAGCCTGCCATTGTGTATGACTAGAAGTGTTGGTAAAGGAATAGGATCATTGGATATAAATAGGCTTCGAAGGTAACTAACTTTCCTTATTATCCTATTTTTAAGGGATGTGAATGAGTTCATGGCATTTAAAATCCCACCATAATTTTGTTTGGGCACGCAATGAAAAAGGTTAAGAATAAAGGCATTATAAACTAAAAATTCTAAAACAAATATTAATTAAATTATTTCATTTTGAAGGTTGTGAGTACAAGAAAGATTTCACATCTTGCTTAAGATTACACATGAGTTGGTCAAAACCAAGGTTCTGGTTTAGATGTTCATCGATGACACCATGGCATTCTAAATTTAGTTGTTTTCAATGAGCATAATCTTTTGCCTTCACTCCCTTGAGAACAACTATAGATTTGCACATTCGACCTTCATTCTAGGATCTACCGTTGGTTTTAGCTTATGGTGAACTTCCTCCAATTTTCTTTTAATCACCGCCTTCTACTTCTTGAGATTGTATTCCTCCCTCTCAAGGTCAGCAATGTCATTCATGATAGCTTACGAAGAATGGTGATCTTCTTTCACTTTTTGTTCTACCTCATTCACTTGATCACTTGGCTCAAAAGAAGTTTCTTTGAGGACAGTTAATGTTGTCAACCAAGTTTGGTACTAGTGATAAGTATTTAAATTAGATGAAGATCTATTATAGAAATCCTTAAGCCTTGACTTGAGATTTGGAGGCAAAAAGTCACCAATATCATATTAGTTCAGTTCACTCATCAACGAGTTGAACTGAGAAAGAGTGGATTAACTATTTAAAATCATGGATATACCACCACTTGAAAGAAATAGAAACTATGTTAGCATATTCATCATATTATCAAGTTTGATTGAGGAAACTCATGGGGTCAAATCACCAGCATTTAGAACGAGAACTGCTTCATCCAGAGCACTAATAGTGCTAGCCAGAATAGCTGGAAAAGTCCTACTCCTTATGGATGGATGCCTCAGTGGGAGTGAAAGGAGGAACTTGTGGCAGGGTGATACTAGCTATTAAAAATGCAATGGTTAATGAAGCTTGAGAGGCAAGCAGTATTGTATCCAAAAAAAGTTAATGTCAAAGTTGTGCCATGTACCAAAATAGAGCAAGGAAGCCTCATACATACCAGGCTAGGTGATGGTGTCTTTGATCGAAGATTGAATAGAAGTATGTTGGAGTGAATCTTCACCACTAGTGGATGCTTCAATAGCTATTATTTTAAGATAAAGTCGATACTCAAAAGCAAAATGAACAAACAAGGACATGATAGAAAATAGGAAAACACTTACGACGTATTGTTAAAGAAACAGAGGTAAGCACAATCCCAGCATTCTTAGGAAAACACTTACCACTTATTGTTAAAGAAACAGAGGTAAGCACAATCCCAATATTCTTCAAAGACGAAAGATGAGTCTCTATACCCAGGAAATCTTCTGTTATGGCCTTGGGAGGACTATCGAGGTTAATCGGCTCTGTTAAAGGCACGGGGTTATCTTCAACTAGAACTAAAGCCAAGTCCTCGACAACTATTCAAGGTTGTTTCCTTATCGAAGAGGGAGAGGTATCCTTCTTCCGTTTGAGATAAGAAATTATCACATCAAGTGTGTCTTCATTTTGATGTGTAGTGAGGAATCAGGAATATCTAAACAACATAGGAAAAGATTAACACAAGAGCAATAGAACTAAAGGGGAGCAATTGGACATACCTTTAATAGCTCTAGGCCGACACTTGATTAATTTCTCTTCAGAATCTTCTTCTTCTACTACTTCTTATTCTTCTTCCGCTTCTCCTTCTTCTTTTCCTCTTCCTCCTCCTCTTTCTTTTGCTTCTTCTTCTCTTTCTTCTTCTTCCTCCTCCTCCTCCTCTTATCTTCTTTTTCTTCTTCTTATGCTTCTTCTTTTTCTTCTTCCTCCTCCCTCTTATGCTTCTTCTGCTTCTGCTTCTTCTTGTTCTTGTTCTTCTTCTTCTTCTCCTTCTTCTCCTTCTCCTTCTCCTTCTCCTTCTCCCTCCTTCTCCTTCTCCTCCTCCTTCTGGCTTTGGATTTTCTCCTAGATATTCCTACTCCGGATCCTCATGTTGTGACAAACTAATAAATGAGTATCAGTTCCTTCTAAGGCCCCAATTTTAAGTGCTATTGATATGATTGGAGAATCAAGTTCAAGAGAATACTCCAACACTTGTTTGCCCTTCTTAGTTGCTTCAGCTAACCAAGGACAACATTGTTTGATATGATTGAAAATAATCTTAGTGGCTTCTTCATATGGGCTCTCAAACATAAAGGAGAACCATCGGCTAGTACACTCTACTATAACTCTTGGAGAGGGTTGAATATCTCATGAAGGAAGTAAACAAACAAGGAAGTATCATCAGGAACCTTTCTAGGAGATAAGATGAGTAATCGACAACCCAAACTTTGAGGTTTTGGCTGTTTGATTTTGATGAAAGATCGAATGGAAGAACACAAGGAATTTTTCTAAACAAGAAAGGAAAATAAAGAGCCATCCATGCTTGCAAAATCCAAAATGGACCACATAGAACCCCAATTTCTTTTGGCATCATCGAAAGGGTAGCATGGGTAAGACTTCTATATAGAACAGCCAAAATGAGTGGACCAAGAGCTACTTTCTTTCCTTTTGCAAGATTGGCAGCAAATCTAAAGAAATCTTTAGAGACTTTAAGGACCGGATTAAACAATACATATTTGGATAGCCAATAGAGTAGGAAAGCAATTTGCTCTTTGAAGAAAACAAGACCCAAAGTTTTACGATACTCATCAAGAAAGGTACCATAAGCAAGAACATCATCGGGAATATGGAAATCCTCTAAGGCTTCGATTTTGTCTATCGGAATACCATTTGGAACAAACCCAGAAATGGTGAATACATCCAAAAGGGTCACAGACATGGTTCCCCAAGGGAAAAAGAAGCAATTGGTCAATATCGACCAAAGGCAGATAGTCGAACCCACTAAACCTCTATATAAATCATGAACTAGCATGCTAACCTCTAGTGCCATCTCAATACCCGCATTCATCCATGACAAATGGGTAGGCAAATCATCATGTAATCGCAAATGCTAGGCGTGAAAATTCTCTTCGAATAAAGGGAAACTTCAAAACATAGTTGGGGCGATGTCTAGATATCCTTGATGGAGGAATATTGTATTGGAAGCTTCTCATTCCTTCTAGTAGGGAAGCAAGGTTTAAGAGGCGGTGGAACGTGATTGTGATCTAGGAGCATAGGCCCAAGACAGTAATGACTTCCTTATGCTCTTAGACAACACTCAACAATCAAAATCGATAATAGTTGGCCTCTTCCGCATTAAGTAGACAATCGAAGTTTGAAATATAAGATTCAAGTTCGAATTTAGGAGCTTTGGCAACCATGGAAAACTTATGAGCAAAATATGAAGGGTTTAGGGTTTAAAGAAGAAGACAAAGTATGAAAAAGACAATGAAATGTGTTCTTCTATTCAAAATAGGGGATGATGATTCAATAAATTAAGGATATTTGCCAAATTTGAAGTGACATATCAAGATTCAACGGGAGCCGTTGGTTCGTATCGACTACAAATATGTCAAAGAATAGAAATGTATAATGATCATCCATGTCAGACTACACATAGAACGAGATATTTCCTTTAAAAGAAATAAATCTTTAATTTACTACTTTTAAAAGGGGGCATATGTTGACATCCAAAATACCCCTACAAGCATGTGTGAGGCACGAGGAATAGAAAGTGTTAATGGGCCATAATTCACATCGGCCCAGCCCATAAGTGGTCATATGAGAACAAATAATAAAGGATTTTGGAAAACTTTGGGCTGAATTTTGACAACGAACAAAGGCATAAAATAACATGATGAAGCAAGTGGGTTGCCACGTGTTGAAGCCAAAAAGATCACTAATGAGGATACAATGTTGACGGTGGAAATAGGTAGGAATAGTTAAAAGAGCGTCAAACTCAAGGAAGGAGCGGTAATACTTGCTAAACAAGCTATGAGAATGTTGCCAAACAAGCCAAAATCTAAACTTGGATAAGGTGATTCAACATGGAACGTGGAGCGACTCTTGAGGAGGAAGTAATCGACTATTGATGGTTACCAAATTGGGGCATAAATACCATAAGCAATCCAACAAAAAGCCCCACCAAAACAACGCACAAAAACTACTTTATATTGCCTTTACCCTTACTTAGTTTAGCCTAGCTATAGCTCAAGATTATTGTTATAGATTCATTTCCGGTGAGTGTCTATATCTTGAAAAGTGCTGTCAATTAGATTCTAGTATTGACCCATTGTTCAATGTCATTAATTCAATTCCGACATTGTGTTCTCATCCTCATCTAGGGATAGTCTTCATCAAATGTTGCCTCTAACTAGCGTTGCTGATTAGATTCGGTCATGTACACATCTAGGAGCAATGTATTCTAGGTGTTGTTATTATTGTTCAGCATCATTGATTAGATTCTGAAATTATGTCCTCAAATCCATCTCGAATCATTGTCCAATTTTCCAACGTCATTGATTAGATTTCAATTGTGTCTTCAAACTTGATAGAAAGCAGTGTTTATTAGGTATCTTGTTCATATTTAGTGTTGTCAAAGTGCTTTCGATATTATATAGATTACTTTAATTTTAATGAGTTTTCATAATTATATAAAAGTAAGTCTACATGATGTCATTGATTAGGGTTCAACATTGATTATCTTTAATATCAAACGTGCAATAGGCCAGTGACTTCTTTAATTTCGAGATTATAAGGTGTATAGTCTCATTTACATTTGACCCTATCTATCCAAATCTACCACAAAACCTAAGTCTCCTTAAATAAAAATCAAAATATAACACTTTGTGAAAGATATTTTGTTGCTAGATCCAAAACCGACAAAACAATTACAAGTTGTAATGATTAATGATTGTAATTTACAAAAACAAGTTTTTTGTCATTAAAAAAAAAAAATTGAGTAGATTGTTCACATTGCCTAGATTTTACGATTGATGTAACATACTAACGACTTACAAAGTTGAAATACCCTTGTAAATTGGAATAATCGTTTGCTTTTCCAAATGAGCGCACTTTCTGTTAGAAATTATAAATTTGTTTACAGGCTTTGCAAGTAAGTATTGGTTAAAGAAGGCAACTTACGGGGAAAAAAAACTATTTAGCCACTATAAATTCCTAGTCGAATGATAACATCATTTCGAGCTTATAAGTGAGACAAGGTTCATTGGTTAATAACATACAAGAAAATATTTTTTAACAAGCTTAAATACCCTAATATATTACGAACCATCATCATTCGTTTTTATAAATAAGCACCGTTTTTGTTTGTAGAGTACAAATTGCTTACATACTTTACTAGTAATGCCAGTGAATGGTTGTATATCTTATAAATAACAATAACTATTTTATCACTATAAATTTCTAGTAGATTATTAATGCGCCAGTAGCTTATCAATTAAAACCCTTAAATATGAATAATAAATTCATTAAAAAAAGATTAATGAGTTACCATTACATTGACAGACCGTAAGTTGCTAACTAACATTGTTAGTAACATGACTAGCAGGTTACCAGTTGCTCGAACTCGTAAATATGATTTAGAATCTATTACCAATATCATATAATTACGATGCACTGAAAAGATGCGTATTTAATTTATAAGTGTACAATCAGTGGCTGATAATTCAGGTGGAAATATCCATTTGGAACATGATTCGGGGCAATCTGTGGACAGTAAGGAGAGAATTACTTGTAGCAATTTGCGACTAGGCAGGCCCTGCATTGTCAACAGCCTAGAGAGGTGACATTTGAACGATAGCCAGTATCAAAGTCATTCTCTTTGTACAAAAGATCAAGACACTGCAAGCAAACCCTGAATAGAAAGAATGTTTCTTTTGTCCTGATCTGCACTGTTCGACATGTCTTCGTCGTACTTCGCAAGACCTCTTCAAAGAGAAGCCATCAGTGGTTTTCTGCTCGTCACACACATGTGAAAGGGGTTGGTTCCAAGATCTGAATCTCTCTTTTGCCTCCTTTTACATGCATGTTTTATCTTCTGCAGCTCATACTGTCTGCCGCAATAGGAATGGTTGTAGGAGAAACCTTTAAGCTGAGACATGGTGTGAGAAGAGAGTGTTGTTTCGCTGCCAATCTCTGGTGGCTTGAGGAAGAAGCTGGTGTGCCGCTCTATGACTGGAGACTTTGGTTCCGAGCTTGGCACAGTCGGATGAGAGACATTTCACTGCGTTTTAAATTTCTGTCACTGTTCTTATGATCGCCAAAGATCGCCAAAGCCAGGGAAAGCATCATCAATGTCCATCGGATTGCTACCAGGATTGCACTGACATGTATGTTCATTGTGATGTTGATTTTGTGCATGTTCCTCCTCCGCAATAGGTCTAGTGGCAAGCAGTCGGAACAAATGAGTACAGCAATCTTCAAAGTCAAATAGACAAAAAGTTCAGAAGTAGTGTTGCGAGAAGAATTTTCTCGATAAGTTCTGAATACACGGCCGGCAGGAGCTGGATCATTCATAAATATGGGTCGCCCAAAACAAGAATTTACATACATTCACATATGAGTCTGAATTCTCAAGTTCAACTCCTCGCACTTTGCTTAAACCCGTTTTGTGAGAGTTTCCTTTCCTTATGCGTGACCGATTTGGTGGATTCTATGCCCAACGCATCGTTGAAATCAGCCCTCGAGAGTGTTGTGCATTCGATGTCAAGAATAGTCTTTAAGGCAGAAAAAGGTAGCAGTCTTCCAGTGTGGAAACAAAGAGATAATACTGCAACTGACAACTCTCAAGTACATCAGATCAGCGAAAGAGGTGCACACAAACATCTCTGTATACGTTAAATTAAAAACAAGATGATGATGGGTCGATCCGTGTGATCCATGTGTATCTGAATGCATATAGAGGGATCTGGCGAATATGGCATACATGCGTTATAACCATCCTAAGAACATGAAGATAATCCCGTGGCTCAAGGGCCGGCCTCACCAATTAAATCCAACACAAAAAAAGCATAATCACTCTTTTCCAATCTTCTTTGGATATCCATACTACTTCATATCGTCATAGCAAACTCAACATATCTCTGGCACGTTCATTCATTCGCACAAGACTTTGAAATCGTTCTCAATTGCTTGACTCGATATATTGCTCTGGATGATCACGACACGTAATTTGCAAATCTCCAGTGACGTGTGATGTTCCTGAGAGAACGGACTCGGTCAATTTACTCGCCTAAAATTAAAAGTATCAATAGTCGTCTCATACTCAAATTCACTGTTAAATATGACTCGAGTTTGAGCGTTTGCTAAAACGCGAAATTCGGTAGACTCGCGAAGGAAAAAGAGGAAATAATTAAAAGAGGAATTTTCCCTTTTGGAGTGAAGTTGCCGAGGTCTTTTTTTCTTTGTGATAGACGCGGCAGCAAGTTTAATGGAAATAAAGAAGCTGCTGAAGCCAAGGCACGTGAAGAATCAAAGTTGGTGGGACCCAAGGTCAAACTTTGACCTTGGGCACACCCACGTATAAAAGCGTAACTTTGCAGGTCTTCTTTCGGTGCTTCTGAAAAATTGCCGCCGAGCTCCACGTACGTAGCCGCACGTTCAACGATCAGCGAAGCCACATCTTGAAGCGCCGCGAGAGTGCTTGTTCCGCCGTTGTTGATGCAAGCAAACTTGAAGCACCAAATATCGAGTGCTTGAAAGTGGGTTCGTTCGTGCAATTACATCCAAGAAGTTTAGTGTTTGTAGTCGATTAAATCTTGAGATAAGATTTGCGTGTAATTCCTTCGTGAGATTGAGAGATTATTTCCGAAGAATTTCGGGGCTAAACACTAGGTGCGTTATTGGGTGTAATTGGGGTTTAAGTGTTTGAGTGACTGTGTAATCTCCTTGTATCACTTGATTTATAGTGAAATTCGCCGCTACTCTCCCCATGGACGTAGGTCTTTACGACTGAACCACGTAAATCTGGTGTTCGATTTATTTTCTTCTTCTGTCTATATTTTGTTCGATCGCTCGCCCTATCGCAACAAGTGGTATCAGAGCTAGGTTTGGCTGAGTTGAAGTGAATCGATGGCGACCGAAGAAGTAAAAGTGAGAATCAACAAATTTGATGGGAAGGATTTTAGTTTCTGGAAGATGCAGATTGAAGATTATCTTTACCGATGAATGCACTTGCCTTTATTTGGGGAGAAACCGAGACGATGAAGCAAGCTGATTGGGATTTGCTGGATAGACGAGCTATGGGTGTTATTCGTCTGACGTTGGCTCGTAACGTCGCGTTTAACATCCTGAAGGAGAAGACTACTGTTGATTTGATGCAAGCCCTGTCGGATATGTACGAGAAGCCCTCTGCGATCAACAAGGTTTGTTTGATGCGACGTCCGTTTAACCCGAAGATGAAAGAAGGTGCGTCGATTCTTTGATCATATCAATGAATTCAATGTGATTGTTAGTCAATTGAGTTCGAGTTGAGATTGATTTTGAAGATGAGGTACGTGCTTTGATTCTGTTATCCTCATTGCCTAATAGTTGGAATACTACACTGTTCTTGCTGTTAGTAATTCCTCCGGGTCAACAAATTTGACGTTTGATGGGGTTCGAGATTTGATTACGAGTGAGGATATTCGTAGAAGAGAATGCGGCGAACACGTATCTCTGACTTTAGTAGGTGAAAATAGAGGAAGATCTAGAACACGTGTGGGTAACAGTAGTACTAATATGAACAGACGTAGTCAATCTAGAACTGCTAATGTTGTCTGTTGGAGCTGTGGCAAGAGGGGGCATCTTAAAAGAGATTGCCTTAAGCTGAAGAATGAAAAGGGTAAGGGAATTATAGTTGATTCTGCAGATAATGTTGCAGCTATAGCAAATAATGCTGATTATGTCTTGTCTGTCACTAATGATTCATCGCTTGATGGATGGGTTATGGATTCTGGTTGTTCTTTTCATGTCACACCAAATAGAAACTGGTTTATCACTTATCAGTGCACAGGTAGTAGTAAAGTCCAGTTAGGGAACAACGCTGAGTGCGATGTTGTGGGTGTTGGTGATGTTAAAATCAGAATGCATGATAGTATTGTGAGGACATTGGTGGAGTGAGGCATGTTTGAGAATGAAAAAGAACTTAATTTCCTTGGGTGCCCTAGATTCAACTGGTTTGCGGTATTCTTCAAAAGGTGGAGTTCTGAAGGTTGTTCGAGGTGCCCTGGTGATAATGAAAGGAATCAAGCATGATGGCCTGTATAAACTTCAAGGTGAGACAGTGATAAATTTCGCTGCGAAGACGTCGGATGCATCTGTTCGAGAGTCTATTGACTGCTCGAGGAAGACCTGGGTGTTTGTGCCAAGGCACAAGTTCAATGATGGTGTCAGGATCTCGCAGTCACGAGCTTTGATCGAGACGGAGACTGGTAAGTCGATCAAGCATGTGCGGACTGACAATAGCATGGAGTTTTGCTCAGAGCTGGCAAATAAATTCTGCATGAAAGATAGCATAGTGAAACACCGCACTAGTGCCAATAAATCACAACAATTTGCAGAATTGGTGAGCAGAACATTACTAGAGACGGCCCGAAAAATTATCTCTAGTGCTGGTATGGCTAGGAAATTCCTGGCTGATGTGCTTAGTATGGTAAGCTACCTGGTGAATAGATCCCCATCAACTGCTATTGAATGGCAGACTCCTAAAGAAGTGTTGTCAGGTAACGTTGCTGATTATTCTATTCTTAGAATGTCTGGTTGCCCGTGTTATTTTCGAGTGAGTGATGGTAAGCTTGATTGGAGGGCAAGGTGCATATTTCATGGCTATGCACAAGGTGAGCGGGGTGATCTGTTGTGGTGCCCAGATATAAATTCATCTATTAACAGCAGAGAAGTTACCCTTGATAAGTCTCCAATACTTCTGGCTAGGAGTGATTATAGCAATGTTAATACGGATCTAGACGGTGTTCAGCTTGAGGTGGAGTTGCAACCAGAAACTCCTGAGGTAGCGAGTACAGGTACTAACAAAGTAATCGACACAGATGGTGCTCATAGCGAGGTGGAGCACAGTAGAGCCAATGGTTCTTTAATCGCTGAAATTAACAAGGTACGTATTCGATCTCCTGACAAATATGGATGCAACAATGGTTTTGCTTTATCTGCGATTAAGGAGGTTATGTCGAAAAATCCTTGCGGAGCAATTAAAGGTACATGTAAAGTTGGTATTCTGATGAGGTCCTCGGTTATAGCAAAGTTCAAGCGAGGCTTGGACTTGGACAATAGCTGTGGCGGTTGAGCCCATCGGGGGCTATGGGAAAGTAGCAGCAAAATTTGAATTTTTTACGAAGCGATTGTAATTTGGCTCAAACGTCGAGCCAATGTGGAGATTGTTAAATATGACTCAAGTTTGAGCGTTTGCTAAAATGCGAAATTCGGTAGACTCGCGAAGGAAAAAGAGGAAATAATTAAAAGAGGAATTTTCCCTTTTGGAGTGAAGTTGCCGAGGTCTTTTTTTCTTTGTGATAGACGCGGCAGCAAGTTTAATGGAAATAAAGAAGCTGCTGAAGCCAAGGCACGTGAAGAATCAAAGTTGGTGGGACCCAAGGTCAAACTTTGACCTTGGGCACACCCACGTATAAAAGCGTAACTTTGCAGGTCTTCTTTCGGTGCTTCTGAAAAATTGCCGCCGAGCTCCACGTACGTAGCCGCACGTTCAACGATCAGCGAAGCCACATCTTGAAGCGCCGCGAGAGTGCTTGTTCCGCCGTTGTTGATGCAAGCAAACTTGAAGCACCAAATATCGAGTGCTTGAAAGTGGGTTCGTTCGTGCAATTACATCCAAGAAGTTTAGTATTTGTAGTCGATTAAATCTTGAGATAAGATTTGCGTGTAATTCCTTCGTGAGATTTAGAGATTATTTCCGAAGAATTTCGGGGCTAAACACTGGGTGCGTTATTGGGTGTAATTGGGGTTTGGGAAACACCGAGAGAGTGTTTGAGTGACTGTGTAATCTCCTTGTATCACTTGATTTATAGTGAAATTCGCCGCTGCTCTCTCCATGGACGTAGGTCTTTACGACTGAACCACGTAAATCGGTGTCCGATTTATTTTCTTCTTCTGTCTATATTTTGTTCGATCGCTCGCCCTATCGCAACATTCACAATGTCTCCCATCAGAAACGCCACATTTTTCACAATCTCACATGAATTTTTTGGCCCTTTAATGAAGATGAATGGTTTTTTTCAGATGCCTTCTGGACTTGGGGATACTCTCAACAGCACTCGATAATGGCGCACCAAACCTGTCTCGTCTGTTCTTCTCGCCACTCCATTCATCGTCCTCTGGTTCACATGACTAGGGAGCACAAAAACTCTTTCGAAGGTACTGCCTTCTACATTTAGTAAATTCTTTCTTTCAAGGATATAATTTACTGTTTCTACAGTAACTGTCTGCGAATTCTTGAGAAGGCCAAGTTGTGAAGCATATGCTGTCTGTTCCTCGACAGCGCAAGCTTTTTTTTGGGGGGTGAAAAGCAAAAGATTTGTCTGTAAGATAATCAGACGAATAGGGTTCTCTAAAAGCAAAGCAAAACAGTGAAAAAAAAAATGTAAAACCCGGGGCATACGGTGATAGCTCATGCATAACAGCCAAAAGCCTTGCAAGCTAAACCTGAACTGAATATATGCCCCATTCATACAGCTACATGTACTTTACTCTTCGTTTCGATACGGCACGGCGCTTAGATCCAAGTACTTGGATCTGACCAGACTTAATTAATATAATCACGCAAGGAACCCTTTGAATATATTTAAGCCTTGATGACCTTTGCCCGTCGTTATCTCGATGTTAATGGACCCTTCTACAATTCCTTAAACCCAGGGTGAACTCTTTACGTAATGTTGGAACCACCCCCACATCATGTGTAGAATTCCAGTAAAAGCATGCGTGGCTGAGAAATATTTATCAGTAACTTTTTTAGAAATACTCTCTCTCTCTCTCTCTCTCTCGTCCGACTGAAGCGGAGACGCGAGGGAAGTGAGAGTTGCTTTTACTTTGGGCAGGCCGAGGGGCGTGAGGAGCCAAGTCTTTAGTCCTGAAATTAAATAGAAAGGAGACGGTTTTCTCACGCTTCCAACTCAAGCAATGGACAGAAAAGGAGGGAGAGAAGTTGAGGTGGCGCTTTCACAAAGGCAACACCGGCAAGCTTTGTTAGCATTATCAATACTCTAATTATGACTTTGAAGCTGATCCTAGATGGATAAATCTGGACGTTGCAAATTATTTCATTAACTTTAATAGTGCGTAAAACAGACGGCACAGTTCCCAGTTCCTAAAAATGAAACCAGTGTCCAAGCAGCCTGATCCGATTTCCAGTTTCAAGAAAGATCAAACCACTCTTCATTCATTGATATTTTCGTAAATATTTTAAGAGTTGTTACCATTTATCATTATGCACGAACACTTTAATGGAAATAAAGAAGTGACCGATTTCATTAGACTAAATTGGATTAGGAATCGATGACCCGTAATTAACCTCATGGACTAGTTGAAACATGGAACGATTTGTTCTGGATGCCAGGGAAGTCGAACACGTGTCGTAAGCTGACCCGGCTCCGCCTATAAGGAAGAAATAAACAAAAGAAAGGGCCAGGCACAACACACCTTCGAATAAAATATAGAGAGAGCCGTGTCCTCATCATTTGTTGGACAAGGAGATGATTCTGTGTATATATACGAAGGTGGGGGATACATTATTCCTAGCTTAGCTTAGTTTTCTCGTCTCATATTTCATCTGTCTCCTCTCGTTTCGTTCTCCGTCGAAACAGATCCTCGGAGCTGGTGGCCAAGGTCGCTTTGTCCCTGGCTGGTTTTAGCTCAAAAGCTTGTCTGCTTTCTGTCTTTGGCTTTTCTCTCTTTTTCTTCCGAAATTGAAGCTTCGGTCGGGTGCTGAGAATGGGAAGGCAGCCTTGCTGTGAGAAAGTGGGGTTGAAGAAAGGGCCGTGGACGGCGGAAGAAGACAAGAAGCTCATCAACTTCATCCTCACTCATGGCCAATGCTGTTGGAGAGCTGTTCCTAAACTTGCAGGTGACGAACACTCGCAACCCACCACCCCCCATCTGCTCTGCAGTCTCTCTCTCTCTCTTTCTTCCCACCCTCCACATTTATCTGAAAGCTCTTGTGATGGGTTTCTTGGAGAATTCAACACGTCAAGAAATTCCCAGAGACATTTTTCCTGATGATGTTATTTGTATGATGGTCCCGGTGTCTGAACAAGTTGTGATGAATTAAAATTGGCAGGATTACTGAGGTGTGGGAAGAGTTGCAGGCTCAGGTGGACGAATTATCTGAGGCCAGACCTGAAAAGGGGGCTCTTATCTGAACAGGAAGAGAAACTGGTCATTGACCTCCATGCCCAACTTGGCAACAGGTCAAGACTTTCTCATGTTATGCATGTTGAATCTAGTTGCTCTGGCCAACTCTGTTTGTTCAATCTTTTGCTTCAGACTCTAAATTCCCCCATTTGGGTCTTTCTGAAGATGCAATTTGAGATTGATCCCGTCATTACATGCACATAGCAAGAGAGACATTCAAAGAATCTTTCTGCCCCAATTTTACACCAAGCTGGAAATTTATCTACACAATTATGTTTCTTCCCCTGTTTCTAGATTCATTGAAAATTTGAAACTACACATTGGGTCAAATTTTAATCAAGCTTCTTGCTTTGCTTTGACATATTGCAGGTGGTCCAAGATTGCCTCTCACCTACCCGGAAGAACCGACAATGAGATCAAGAACCATTGGAACACTCACATCAAGAAAAAGCTCAAGAAGATGGGCGTCGACCCTGTCACCCACAAGCCATTGGTCTCAAACCCATCCGACCCGCCCCAGAGCCTGCAGAATAAGCACCAGCAGAAGGAAGAGCAATCTTGCTCAACGAGTTCAGCCGATGCCGCAAAAACACCATCGGCTGATATTTTCATCGATTCGGTCCTAACCGAAGCCAAAGAAGAAGAAGACGGAACAAGCCGCATGGCAAATGCAAGCCTGCTCGAGACAGTCGAGGTCATGGACATGAACAGCTTTTGCACAGACGAGGTCCCTCTGATCGACCCCAGCGACATTTTGGTCGCTTGCCCTCCTTCTTCCTCGATCTCCTCATCTTCTTCCTCGTACAACAACGGCGGCGGCGGCAACTTCATTCAAGAACTGCAGTTTCCTGACTTGGACTGGTCGTACGGTGAATTTGGCAATTCTGGCGACGGGGACAACCAGCATAGCAAGCCGTGGGATGACGACGACTTCATCAACTGGGATTTTCTGGTCGGCAGCGTCGACGACAAGACGCTAATGCTCGATCCTCATCCGGTGAATTCATGCCAAAGATCGGCTTTGGACCAGTCATCTTGGACCAATGAGCTAGTGCAGTAAATGGAAAATCGAAACTCGGTTTTCCTCTCTTCTTTTTGGTGTGCAGTTTTTTACACGCATTACGGCACAACAGAGAGAATAAGAAGCATCAGATGATATAGGAGAAGGGGGGAAAAAGAGAAAACCCTCCTCTGGTGCTGGCGTTCCATTTTTTATTTATTTGTCTTTTTCTCCGCTAAATGAGAGAGGCGCAATGAAAATTCCTTGTGTTTGATTCCATCTTAATGTAATTAGTCAGCCATTGAAATTACAAAACTTTCTGCTTCTCGTTTCTCTTTTCAGACGATAATTTTTGTTATCATTCGATCAAATTTTAATTGCATTTGTCAAGAGGATTTGCTGATCACTTGATGGGAAACTAGGAGTTCTTTTAAATAAAAGCCGCGATGATTAGCCGTCAAATTTATTCCTCACTCAACCACCTTCTTCGGGTTGGGTATATTTTATATGCCTATTGGTGATCTGACAAGTGATTAATTAATATTTTCCCAAGTGCATATAGAAAATTATGTTGATATTTGCTCCCTTTTCTTAATCCCCTTTACTATTAACAAGCATTATTTAGACGTGTAACTTACCAAAAAATAATAAAATGAAGGTCCAGAAAATGTTCTTTTAAAAATTGAATCTGGCGCATGATCACCTAAAAGGGAAGTGCAACTTTTTTGAAAGATATCGGTAAACACTTGGTTAAGTTCTTTTCAATCAAACTTTTTATTTCATGCTCTTATGCTCTCGGTTTTTGCTTGCAAATCTTCTAAGGTTTGCCTTTTCTTTTAAGCACCTTTCCGCTATTAACCCTAGCAACACGTAGGCCTAACATTCAAAGGGGACCATGTACCACCTTTCCCCATCTTTGATATTGTTATGGCCACGGAGCATTCATTATATTTTAATTTAGGAAAACTATAGCATATCAATCGTCCTCTAAACTTTATTTTGGACCTCACTTTTCACCTTCAAAATTTAAAAAAAAAAAATCTGCCCATACCATGGACTTTAAGAAATTATGCAAAAACTATTTATAAATAAATAAATAAAAATAGAGAAGGTAGATAGAGCATATGCTTTTACAATAAGGTTTATATTACTAAAAACTCTTAACATATATCTTTATAACACATTTACCTCAAATTATTTATTGTCTCTCGAAATGGACAAAAGATCCATTGGTTTCAAACACTACATTAATCGCTAATATGATGTATATTTCTTTTTTGACAAATTGACACGTGTCCACGCCGCTACTTTAGCAGCTGGCGTGGAACCAAATAAATCTCTCTTTCCCTTTGGTTCTCCTCCATCCTGTCACCAGCGTCGCGTCCAGGCCTTCGGTGAACACGGTACCGACCATGGACCAACAATCAGCCAAGGACGATATGTTGAGTGTCCATGCCATGGGTGTCCTCGTCGTTCACCAAATCTGTCGGAAAAAAAGCCATATTCTTTGAGCTAAACAAAGAAGATGCATAGCAAATCCAAGATGAAAGCCATCTTCTTTGCCAGGCCAGGTCCTATCACTTACCAAATCGGCTGGAAAAAACTCTTCTTTGAGCCAAACAAAGAAGGTGCACAATAGATCTGAAGATGAAAGCCATCTACTTTGTCAAGGCACTGATCTGGAAAAATTAGATGAAGATATCAATTATCATTTAAATATTATAACGCTTCCCCTCACATTTAATCCGGTCTTTTGTCTAGTACTAAGTATGGAAATTTAATTGGAGAGACAAATGTGGCCTAAAAGGATTCAACTTAAGATCTCTAATTCTAATACCACATAAGAATTTTATGGGATCACCGTTAACTATTCTTTAAAAGTTTAAACTGTTAAATGAATATGTGATTTATCATTTAAATATTCTAACAAACGCAAAGCAAATCTGAAGATGACAACCATCTTCTTTGCCAAGCCACAGATCTGCTTGAAAAAGCCGTGTACTTTGCCTTAGGTCGGCCATGGATGGTGGCTCGATCCAAACATCTCAGGCCAGCGTCGCTCCTTCATGGTTGTCACCGCCTTCATCGGCCATGGATGGTGGCTTGAGCCAAGCATCTCAGGCCAGCATCGCTCCTTCATGATCGTCCCCGCCTTCGCCGACATCGCACCGCTTTGTCCACAGCCGTCATTGACACGAGCAGGGGTAGCTTGGCTCAGATGCCCGGGACGCAGTGCTGACGACTCCACTGGCGACCGCAGCGAGGGGAGGTGCTACAACTCTAGCGAACAAACTTCCACGGTTGAACGCTTGTTTAGTTAATTCCACGTCATTGGCACTTTTTAAATTATAACTGGACATCAGTTGAAAATACACACCTCATCAACAGCCAACATATTCCTTTGAAAGCATCACATACTTTCTCAAATTGGTAAATCTATAACATATTTACTTCATCCCTTGTCTCAATAAATCACAAAATTATACGACTAATCCATATTTACTCATCTTTAAAATGCACATATAAACACATGGATTTTCCACTCTGGATCTATCATTCTCCATATCAAATCTATCTTGATTTATCGTGTGTGTTATCATGCACTCATTGTTTAACATGTGATATATTTGGATTGAGGTACCATTTTTTTTTTTTTTGGATTTTTTTTTTTTTTTTTTGAGACACGTATTAATTTGTAGTAGATGTGTTATGTGAGTACCGATTTGAAATTTTTTTAAACGAAAAATTAATTTGGAATAAATATATTATAAGATAATAATTTGAAATTTTAATGGTACTAACCTTAGAAACATTAGCGTAAAAAGATCTAGAATTTTGAATGTCGAGAGCAAGATTTGACACTCGAAGTGTCATAGTCAATGAAAATTTCTTCTTCTTTTTTTAATTTTCTTTGTTTTTTTAAGTATGGTACCTCAACCAATTAACAATAATTTGCGTCCTCATCCATGTCAACTGTCCAAACTCACGTTTTGCGTATGAATATTATTATTTCTGAAGAGGAATCTTTGTGAGGATTTCTTGTCAATGGTCCGGTCTATTATTCCTATTGATCACCAACATCTTGAATTATTTTCCTAGATGTCATCAATACAATAGTCGCCATGCTACTTTGATTTCCGTAAAATATTAAACGCACGGATAAATATACAATACGACCAACATATAAAATACAAGTTTCCAGGTATTTAAATGATGATTGCAATTTATTCAACATATACAACTTTTTTCTTCCTATTCCTTAATTCTTTCTAGCCAACCTCAAAATAAATACAGGATCAATAGGTTGGAGAAGCATATTCGTGTAGCACGACACTTAATGTTTATTGATATGGTGCCACAAGCCAATCGAGCGTTATTGTGCATGTTTCCTGATAATCAATGTGCATATTACAAAGCGGTCGAGGACGTTTCATCAGTCGGGTAATTTCATATTGGCATGCCATGTGAATTAGTACATTAAAATGAGTGGGAGATTACTGTACTGATGAACATAAGAAGCGTGTTTGACAATTCGAACACAATTTTAATGCCATCTCTTTGCCTAAGTTTAGCCAAAAAAAAATTAATAATAATAATAATAGTTAGAATAAAGTTGTCTCTCTCTACTTAGATAAATATATTAAATTGAGAGGGACATTTCCGTTTCCCGTTTACTTCCTGATTATTGCAAAGGATTGCGTTGTCGTGTAAGCTAAAACCTTAGAACACGAGTAACAACGACAAGAAATATGCAGTCAATGCTTATCGAAAGGTCTAGGTTGGAGTATTCATTTAAGCAAATCATTGTCAAATATTTTTGACCAGGATAATACTTATATAACGTAACGTAATTGGCAAGTTTACAATTAATTATCATTATGAAGTAAAATTAAAATCTTAGAAAATGCATAGACGTCTATGAGAATAATAAATTCCATTTGGCTGGGGTGGACAAGTCTAAAGTCTCCTATAATTACAGCTTGTAAGGTCATTCCTACTATGGGGATTCCTTCAGTGATTCGGAGAAAAACTTCATTGGGATATTTTGATATAACTAACTTACCATTCGATTTTTGGGTATTTTGATATCTTCAATTTTTGGGTCACAAATTGAAGATAAGAAAAGAATGACTATTCCATTCCAACACCATCCCTCTCTTGCAAATAAACATAGCAATTTTCATTTCATATTATCATTCATTTTGATTCGAAGTAATTCAATTCTGTCACACCTAACGTAACATAAACTTATTGGATTCAAAGGGATGGACGTGGAGGGGATACTCGTACCTTAATCTTTAACTGGGTTGGGTAATTTTGAGTCCACTTGTATAAAGGTGAGGGAATCATCCATCAATGCTTCTAACTTTTCCCCAAAAATCAAATATGAAAATCGACTTAGTTGGTAAGGTAAAATTTATTAGTAAAGTATTAATAAGTATATTATTTAAATTAAATTATGTCATGATTTCTGATTAACAATATAAGTACCTTAATTTCATTATTTTTAGTTAACTACAAATTACATTGATCAAATAGCATATTTATAAATAATTATTAGCACAATATATTTAAACTATCTAATTCAATGATTAAAAAAGAATCTGTTATAAAGATGGATATAGTTGCTAACTTTTTTAGAGATTATATGGCAATCTATATTTTGAAAATATTACACTCAACAAAAAAATAAAAAAAGACTACTCGTAACACTATGATTCTTAATTTATTATGAAATTACATTAATTTTTTTAGTATCTATACATATTTCACTAGGAAAGCCCGTCACAAGTTACTATCAATCGGAGAATTATGGAGTTATAACCGGTCACCCAAGCTCTCATGTGTTTCCAGAACTCCAATACACAAATCCTCACAAGCTCTTATGTTTCTCTCGCCAAGTTTCCCTAAAAACGTTTATTAGAAAACCTCACAAGGCTGTGCTCGTGTCCTGAACAGAAAAATTCACCATATCACTTGAAACGGCGATCACGACATCTGGGCGCCCGTCCAACGCCTAATGTCGGATGGCACTTCCAATTCAGCCAAGCGCCCTGATTGGACAGACCGACGACCCTTCGAGACTTGGTCGGGCGCCCGAATCATGCCCGGTTGTTGGGATCGTCTGACTGGACTCCTGCATTCTTCTGACGCCAATGCCTTTAAACGTGACCCCAACCTATATCGGTTTTCAGGCTTCAAAATAAATTCTAAATTCACAAGGCTAGTGCGACAACCAGATCCGTTTTTTGTTCCATAAGGTTGTAGTACATATTATAGCCAACATAAGCTTTATACAAGGATTTTTGTATGACTACTCGAGATTGAAAAGTTTCACTGAACTTGTTTAACAACTTACGAGTTTTCTTTGAAGGGAGAACACATCTTTCATCACACATGACACAAATGTTCCATTTGTATTGTGGAAAATGAATTATTTGAAAAATATTTTCTTAAAAATGATTGTTTATATGACTTATAAAAATTAATGAATGAAAAAAATTCATCATCCACAAAAATATTCAAACATAAATTGTTGTCGATTTTTCATTAGCTAATTATTTTAAGTGATATAAGCGACTATTTTTTTAAAAAAAATCCAAATTATTCTTTTTTTTGCAAAATAAACGGAGGTTAGTATATTCCTTAATATAATGAAATTATTCCTTGAAAAATCCAACGTAAGGATACTTGGAAGTGAAAGTATTACGTTTGACCTTATTTATTGAATAAGATTACAAAGAGAAATTACAATAACTTATGCACGGTTATAGTATTGTAATGGCACCATATATTTTCTGATAGGACAACTTTTACTCGCCATACGAACTGAAGATAGATTATGGATTTCCTTTTTTTTCCCCAGACTAATTAATTAAGATAATTTTGGAGGTTTGCCATTTTGGTTATTTAGAGATGCATAATGATTATGAACTTCAAATCTTTACTATTGATAAAGCATATGCAATAATTTTTATCAAAAAGCTCCATAAATCTTATGCTTACATGTCAAATATATCGCGCATAAGTAACTTAGAGGGATTAAATCACAATTGTCGAGAATCCATGAATCTCCGACCATTCAAATTTAAGTGTGACATAATTATGAATCCATCATCTTTCAGATGAGCTAATGTAAATTTTGATTCAGCAAATGAATTAAATTTTTATGCATATTGTTAAGAACTTTATTGGGGCGGTTTCTCGTTTTGGCCTGCAAACCTCGGAATCTATTGTGTTTCATTTTCATCTAAAACAATATCTAAAAGTTAGGTCAAAGAAAGTAATTCCTTATGTGCTCCATAGATACTTCTGAAGACTGCCCATCTTTGATTGGATAGAAAAAGTCAATTGGGGCTTATTTGGCATGGCCATGGAATTTGGGTTAACTGATGACTTCTGCTTAACTTGCAACATTTACTAAATAAGGTGTTCCAAAGTTTGAACTTCCCAACTATATTTTGTGTGGCTACAAAAGAAGAAGTGAAAGGATAGGTCAAGATAAGCCCTATCTTCATTCCATGCATTTAGATAGTGGATTGAATGTCACTCATTCTAACTCAAAAACCAGACATGGAAGCTACTAGCTAGGGGGACCAAATTCTGCTTAGAACCTCTGGTTTGGCTTGTAGAAAAATCCTTTGGATTACAAAGTCAAAAGCCGGAAGTAAACTTGCTGGCTATTGCCACACCTTCTCCCTTCAAATTGGTGCAAGCACGAAAATCAATTCGGACACAATCTCAACATACGGATATATATATTCTCCAAATAACTTAACATTTGAATTTTGATGAGAGCATTACCTGCAAAAAGAGCCCCACCACAACAACAGTCCTTTTCTATGGATTTTTCTTTCTTCTTTGGAAAGCACAATCATTGTCTACGCGTGAGGATGAAATGAAAGGAGGCAGAGAGAGAGAGAAAGGGAGAGAAGCTAAGAATGCATATGGGGTGAAGCCATTTGTCACACTCTTTATTTAGATGAAGAGAGTGTGGCTACAGATATCCCCACTTAGCAACACAATCAATTAATATCGTTTTTTTGATTAAAATGGAAAGGGTGAGCAACTTTTTTCACCCTTTATTTTAGTCAAGGAGAAAGCTAATGAGCCTGCTAGAATTAGAGAAAAAGGTGTTGTCCTGAGGATCATGTCAAAGATCAGCCACCCCATGCGCAAGAATGCCAAAAAAGTAACATATTCTTCACACCACTTTTCTTAAGCATAAATCACCGACACACCAGTTACAATATAATCGATCGTGTGCACTTTATTGCCTTTAAAAACTATCAACTAAGATGCTTTGCACTTTCTAACATTTAAAACCTTTAAAATTGAACGATTGTCCATTCAATTTCAAATATATATTATAAATGTTTTGTGACCATAGGAATATTAGGAGATTCGAGAGTCACCATCATCACCTTCTTCTATAAATGAAGAAAAAAAATCAAGAAAAAGGTCACAGGTATATTTTTTATTTCAATATGGACAAAGGTATCTGGCGCGATAATTATAAACCTGCCAAACAAAGGACACCGGCCTCGAGGGCATCATTATTTCTCATTTCTTTTCACGGAAAAGAAAGAGTTTAAATATTCTACCAAATTGATGACTGGATTTTTCCTTTTTTGGGCGGATGAGCTCTTTATCTCCCATTGCAAATGAACCACTAGCTAGGCGACGCTTCACTAACTCCCCCATCATCTAAGAGAGGAAAAGAGAAAGGCTAGCAATGTACCGTTCTTATTCAAATAGAATCACTTTGAGCAAAGTTTTTTTTAATATGGGTACTTGCAAATAGATAATATATATAAGTTTCCCTATTGAATTATTAGTATTCTGCAATTATATCAGCACTAGGGTAGCTACTTTTTTAAGGGATGACGTGCATGAACAGTAGTCTAAAAAAATGGGGACTACCGTAAGGGTTTGCTCGTTATTATGTGAAGTGGAATTATGAGTGGCATACATTGAATCATGAACATTCATCGAAGATGAAATGTGTAGAATGTAGAGGACACACGAGGCCCACCGAAAACAAGAAGAGAAGGAAATGGAAAAAAGGTGCAAGGCTTTCGTGCAGAATCTCTGAAACTTGTATCCACGCTCGTCCCTTTGATGACTTTCACTTTTCTGAAATGTGGAGCCTGTTGATTTGATGAGGAGTTGGAGCATTTCCTGTACTTTCTTTTATCTCTTCAATGGTGTCATTCCCCCATTTCCAACCCATCCTTTTCTTCTGCTACAGACACTACCATATGCCCGCAATGCTTCCACGGTTTTCGAAGATGCATGGGACTAGATTGCTTATAATGTGATGGGTTTTATTAGCGGGTGTTCTTGTAAATTTTACATTGACAAAAATGAGATAACAATTTTGCACGTCATGACTCATGAGAAAAGTTTAAAGAGTCGAATATATTATAATTTTGCTTTTATCATGACATATCAGTTTACATTTTAGATAGTTGGTTGAGTAATCCAATATTTGATTTGACAGTTAAAATCACACATTCGATTCTTCAATATATCCTCGATCTCATGAAATCTTGATTAGTCCTTGAATGATGGGTCCAGTGCTTACATGTATCATCTGCCTTAAGCCTCCACTAGCATCTTAGTGGGACAAGATTGACTGGGCCGCCTGGTCGCAGATATCTAAGCAACACCTCGGCCCTTAATTTGAACATGCTCTTACACGCAAACGATCATTTACTAATGATGGACACCCTTTTGTTTTGTCAAAAGAACAATTCATAAACATCGTTTTCCAAATGTGAACTAGGGACAAGTGGAAGAGGGCCATTTCTATATCCTTTTCACGAAAATGTCACAAGACGCATAGAGGCCTCGACATACCTGTCCTCACCTTATCTAGTGTCTGCAATGATGGGGAAAACATTGGCTTCAAGAGCAACCTGGATCAATCGTGTCTTAACAAATGTGTGCTAGTTTGTCGTTTCGATTTAGTTATTGGGTAACCTAGAAAATTCAAATCCTTCGTTTTGCGTTACAGCAAGTGCAGAATTAATTGCTGAAACTTTCTATAGCATCATCATCAACATTGGAAGATAGAAAAAGGGTAAGGGACTACATAAGAAGTCGACAATTCTCTCTCTCTCTCTCTCTCTCCCCACGACGTTGAAATCATTGTCAGTCAATCGAGACGTTGAAATCATTGTTAGTCAATCGAGAATTTTCTCAGACTTTTTGGAATATAGAAAACTCAGAAATTGGCTACTGGTGTTAATTGTATGTAGTAATATAATTTAAAGTGCCGTAGTTTATATGTAGTTGTCGTAACTCATTTCGACTCATAATTAATCATTTATCTCTGTGGATATTAAGTTGATTATAGAGTTCGTGACCTAAAATGTTGATACTTAGTTATCCACAAATGTTACTGTAAAATGCCACAAATTGTTATAAGCTGCGATGCCTCTACTTAGTAGACTGATTATGTTTGGGAAAAAAAAAAAAAGAATCATGTTTTAGAAGAAACTTGGTGATTTTTTAGTTGAATGGACGTAATAGTGAGTAATTCGTTTATTCAATGAGGTTAGATATTAAAAATGTGCAAACTGAGTGGTTACTTAATAAAAAGAGAGAGTAACGGGTAATTCTGCTTTGTATATAGTTTGATGCAGGGTAATAGTGGAATATCTTAAAAGTTAGACAATAGGAGGTTTCGGCTTGATATAAAGACTATATTTCAAGCACATTCTATGCGTATGGTAGATTAGATTTAAAACTCTTAATTTATAAGACAGCTGTAAATTAACTATTATTAAAGCCCCTCTTACTCCATTGGGCAGTTATGTTCTGCAATGGGAGAAGTCGGTAGTTTTTTGACTTCCTATTATTTGATATAGGTAATTAAGGAAGTTTAAAAGTGAAAGCTCGTTTTGACATAAATACACACATCTATATACACATACGGACATATAAATATGTATGAATATAAATGTATATGTTTTCTATCAAGAAAAATTACCAAGAAGTCATAAACTTATTACGCTTGTGCCATTTAGTCCTAAACTTTTTGAAAATTTGTCAATGTAATCCTTTTAGCTAATTTTGATCAAAAAATGCTAATAAGACGGTCCAATTAGCATCATTGTCCTATATAGTATGATCGGCGTGGATGTGGATAATATTAAAATAAAATAAAATAAAAAGAGTTTTTATTTCCTTTTCGCCAATGGGAGGGTTGCCAAGCCCTCACCAAGCACAATAAAGAAATAAAGAAAAGAAAAAATTGTCCACATTGATACCGGCAATGTCACGTAAGATGGTTGGTATCCATGTCAGTGATTTCCAATCAAATTTGATTGGATTAATTATATTAATAAATTGTCAAAAGGTTCAGAACTCAATTAATCAAATTAGAAAAATTTAGACTAAATTGATATAAATGAATAGTATAAATATAATAAAAATAGAACTTTTTCAATGAGTTTCTCATTTTCCATCCCTTTATTCTCTTTCCTCCTCCATCTTTTTTTCTTTCAAAATATACATTGACATAGTTTGCCCTGCTTCCGAGGTGACGTAGTTTGTTAGTGGGATGGAAAGAAGTGATAAAAAATTCCACCTCCATTTCCAGCTGTGGTGTCTCACCAGTGATGTGGGACGGGGTATTTAATTATAAATATTGTTATCACATAAAACAATTCGATCATAAAATTAACTTTAAATACACCTGTCAGTTTTTTAAGGATGAAACATGTTAACGTTTTTTCTATGCATCTATTAGACCTAATAGTAACCCTATAGACAAACATAATAAAGGGAGTAAGTCTCTTCCATAATCATGAGTAAATGTCAGTCTAATCATACTCAAGTTCGAGCTTTACAAACTGAAAATTGAGACAACCTTATATAGCTTTCCCAGTATAAACAGGTGACTATTGATTAGGCTTCTTAGCCAAGAATATTCGAGTTCGATTTCATTCTCCAACTTTGCTACTTCTAAAAGAAATTTTTGTTTCCATCCCTTCGGTTCGCCCATTTATGTTTATCTATACCATTAATCCATATGAATAAGGATCCTATGAAATTTATGACCGAATGTGTCAATGGTTGGTATTTTCGGAGACGCCAATGAGGACATCATTCATCCATCTTATAAATATCGAGTTCATATAATTCATGTTTAGCTTATTTCTATCGACTTACTTTCTCCATCCCCATCGGTGTTTCCATTCCACATTTCATTCATCCAAATCATTCATCCATGCTAATAAAGATGGTTATAAAATTTATAGCTAATATATTAAAAGTTGAAAATTACCCAATCAATCATAAACATGTTGTACAATTTTCAATTCAGTCATAAATTTTCAAATCTTACCAATTCAGTTCTAAAATTTTATGAAATTTCAATATAATCCTTCCGATTAATTATTATTGGAAATCAACGGTTTAATTATCGATAACCGTCCTATATTATAGACCGCCACATCAGCATTCTAATAAAAATTAGCCAAAAGGGTTACGTTGAAATTTCACGTACAGATTAAAACTTAATTTGCATTAGAAAGTTAAAGATTGAATCAATGTCTATATAATAAGTTTAGTAGCAAGATAGGAATCGTTGTCCTGTTGATCTAAGAAGAACTGGATCGAGGGAATTAACAGAAGTGACGGATTTACGTAATTGCAGTCAGTGACGTAACCTTGACGTCACGCACGGCGTCATGCGCACTAGGACAGCTTTTTCCAGGAGAGGGGCTAAGCATGAGGTGGCAGCTTCGATCGTGCGATTTGGGGGGGCAGATTTGCAATGATGGAAAAGATCAAGTCCTAAAAGCGAAAACTGCCGAAATGCCAAACCATCTCTTTCCCACCTTTTCCCCCAAAAAGGGTTCGTCGTGCGAAGTTCGAGAAATTTCGGATCCTTCCGACCATTTGGAAAGTTGTTCACCAGTACCCTCGAACCATTTGTCAAACAGCCGTAAAGCTTTCTTTTTTGAATATTATTGCTTATAGAATATTATTCGACCAAAAAAAAATTATATTATTCGAAACCCTCGTTAAAAAAATCCAAATCATTGTAATGCAAAAAAACTTGAGAGGCTGCCGCAACTAGTACTATACACGTGGTATAGAATATTAACATACATATTGAATCAACCACCCAGTTGAATAATTACCACAAAATTAATCTGTGGATATGACCATTTTGTTGAGTAATTAAGTATCATTTGTTCACTCGATTTCATCACACAACTTTTGAAATTAGCCGGCAACAAAGGCACAAGCTTCTTTCTTTCTTTTATTTCATTGATGTACTAAGATTTTCAAATATGGAAGTTTTAAGAGATGACTTCTTACTTTCTTTTTGTCATTTTATCAATAATTTTTAATAAGTTATTTGTTGATAATTCAAATTCCTTTATCTACCAATAATAAATGTGGAAAAAATTGTTGGTTTTTTCTCAATTTACTAATAAGTGTCTCCGGCGTCCCACGCTACAAGATGTTATAATGTTATTGGGCTTTATGATTTGGGCCAATGCCCCAAGTTCAAGGAAGGGACCAACAAAAGGGTTTCCTCGGCGGGAGTAGGCGGACAATTTATCTCATATTGTATCGAAATAAGAATATAACATACATATGATGAACTCAAAAATGACATGTTTATGTTTAATAAACATTTCGAACTGTCTCGACATGAACACAACATGCATAATATACGACACAACTTGGCTAATATGATTACTAAATGTGTTATTACATTAAGTGTGCACAAGACTCGATATCATAATATGTTAATAAATATACGTTCATTTATGTACCTAATGTATATGTTTATCCATAATGATCTATATTGAAAAGTTTAATACGTTTGAACACATTTCTAAGCAACATAGGTAATTTCACTTCACATTAAGTCTATAATATTGAGCTTGGGCTTTTTTATTATTCTATGGAATTTGTATCTCTCCATTTATTTTTATTCTACATTTTAGTTTTTAATATGAGTGTTATTTAGATAGGTTTTTTAATATGAAAAAAATGTTTAGATACGAGGATTAAACGTTTTAAAACTTGTCTAATTGCGCATTGCTCAAGACATGATACATTAATACATTAATTTAACCGTTCATGTCCAAACAAGTTATGCGACAACCTGCATAAGGTGCAATTTTTCAATGTCATAAATGGGTGTGGCATGAACCCGTTTCTATCATTACTTAACATGTTTAATTACAAATCATGCAAAAGTGGGTCGTGTTTAAAGAAAAAAAAATGGGTCGTGTTACAAATTTGTCAGCCTTTAGTTGGAGTGCGCAAGTTCCAAAATGGATAAAGTAGTTACTCTACTTTAGAAATTATTTTAGAGACACTAATTCTCAAATCTTAGAATATGGAACCTATCCTACAAAGTATTGAAACTATCTTAAAACTCGAAATCCATCGGTTGCTCAGGTTCCAAGGTACCTAATATTACTTTACGCTTTAAAAAAAATTAGTATATAAAAGTCATAATTTGTAATTATTGACACATTTGACAATCAACATAAAGATTTTACCAAAAAAAAAAAAAAATAAAGACAGGTGGATTCCTAATGATGTACAAGTTCATGTCTTAACAGTTACATAATCATAAGATATAATAACGACGCAAGTAAAATAACTAAAAACAAATATGTTTCTTCTCCTCATTCACGCATTCAAACATGAAAAACTTGTGATGAAAAGGGTAAATCATAAATAAGTTACTACATAACGATTAATTTAATATTGGGATAATGAGGTAGCAAATAGCTGTATTTTCGTCCATTTATACAATCAAATACCTGAAATTTTTTTTTTCTAAAAATTCAATCAAGCACCTCAACCTTTTTCAAATTTGGCTCAATATGAAGTATTTGTTAAATAAATTGTCATATCATGTAACTTCACTAATGTGACTGGCTTTCTTGGCCAAAACTAAGCCCAGTTATTGCTGTAGCTCGTTCACCAAGTAAAAACACCATATTTAGGTGTTGGATGATGAGGAGATTGAGGGAGTGCTAACTAGACAATCTTCACAATCCAATATGTCTCTACTGACGTGATGTTATTTCGAGAGGTCACCTTAAATGCTAATTGGACAATTAACATCTATTTATCACCTTCCGTATCCAATTAGGCACTCCACTCGCGATTTTAACAAATGTCACATATTGACCCACATTTGAAAAGTTGAGATATATGATTGAATGTAAAAAGGTTTGGGTATTCATTTATGAAAAGGGTAAAAGTTCATGTACTTGCGATGTCACCCCATATCTTTCCACAAAGTATCATGTTCGGACATAGGATATATGGTACAAGATGGGTATAACATGGAACACCCTATGCTTGATGCTCCCAGAAATTTTGGAAACTGAAACTTATCTTGTCACTTCTAATATCCATCTTGAAGCCTACTAACCGTGCCAGCTCTATAGGTTTCACGGGGTCTCTTGCCCAGTACTTGATACACAGCCCTTGTTTAAGATTTCATTATTTTCTTCCCCATCTTCCTATTCTACGGAAATGGGGCAATTTCAGTTGAAGCTCCAATTGTACGGACCCATTTTTTGTTTTTCTGCTTCGTTCCAACTGGAAGAGCTCATTGGGTTCCAATCATATCAGGACTCTGAATAGCAGAAAGAAAGAACGTCAAAGACGGCTTCTGTGGAGAACTTTAGTAGCAAGTTCATTAAACCAAGCACCAGAAAACCAGGAAAAAATTTGTGAGCCGTTTCGTGGCTATCGATCTCCGCTGCATTTAATGTACGAACTTGGCTGTTACCACAGCGCACGCATGAGCAACCAAGGAGAACTGCAGGTGTAGCTTCTCAACATAAAACCAAGCATAGTCAGATTAGCCGGTCATTCTACTTTTTCGCAGAACGTTTAACGAACATATGATATTGGACAGGGTCACGTTTAACGAACGTTTAACCATCTGTTAGGATAAATGGTGTGGTGTAGCCTTGATTAGTGATCGACGAACGAAAAATTACAAAGGGTTCCAAAAACGTAGGATGCACACCTGAATCAACCGAGCAATATGAGCGGAACATCCTTCGCAATAGAAAGAGCGAGAGAGAGAGAGAGGGAGAGAAGGAAGCAAATTGAACCGTGCAATGGACCGCATTCTTGCGGCCATGAACTCGAACATTCTAAGTTAGCAAAGGCTGCTTATCTTTTTTTCTTGGTTAAACAGAAGCGAAAGTTATATCACTCTCAAAGTCAAGTGGAAAGAGACAAATATACCATCGACCACAAGCAGGGCACAAGAAGGGAGTGGGGCATGGCGGCAATGGGCAGGAGAGCAGGGGTTGCATTTGCCACAAATGCCTTCATATCAGCACCATGGCCCGGGGCAGCAACGGTTGCCAGCGGACGCGTGATTGGTTCTCTTGTCACGTTTTTTCTCAATCCATGGACGGTGAGTTCATCCGCCCCATCAATGGCACAGCGGATTTTTCGCTCAGCAGGTCAGAGAAACTATAAAATGAAGCACCATTACCCCTGTCCTAACGTTATAATAACGTCATATCATACGGTCAATGTCATCGCCACCATATCCTGATATCCGACGATTTGATAATAACAAGCACGCACATTGTGAAAAAAGACAAATGATTTCAACCAAAGACTCAACTCCAAAAGATCCAAATCACGAATCCAAACTTACATATAAACAAGCCTGAGCTCCAGCACACTACGCAAATCCAGCCCAACCCGCTGTTCCATCCAGAAAACTAGCAACTACATTTTACAGCTAAAAACAGAAAAACGGCAACTACTATTAGCTCCGAATGCATCAGTTTGCCAAGCGGATCTCAAGAAGTGTTCATGGCTTCTGAATGATAATTGTCCAACTCTTTGTCCAGTTGATCAGCAGATTTCTCAACAGGTGGCTGTTTCCAAGGCCACGACCACGGCCACGGCCTCGTCCACGTCCACGGCCACGGCCACGGCTGTTCCCAAAACCTCCACGACGGCCTCTGCTGCACAAGTTCACCAAGTGTACCGTATTATTTGACTGAGCAAAGATGCTACAAAACTAAAGGTCGCACGAGATGCCTACTCAGCCCCCATAACCAATTCGAATGCGTAGAACACGGCAGCCAGCAGGCTCCATTAAGATCCTAGATTTGATTCTGAATTTCCTCGGTTATTGCCTGAACTTATATCCTGAATCTAGTCATGACACCTCAAGTAAAACTTGAAGTGCAGTCTCCAAGTAGTATGCTTATATATGACTAGTCATTTATATCTCCGTCACCCTCAAAAGAGAAGAAACACACAAGAACACCCAATGCTAAACATCACTGCCTGCCACAACATAAGCATCTCACAATAAAGCTCATTAACAGAGAAAGTGTGGAGAATTTACCCAGTCCCTCGATTTACAGCAGGAAGACCTCTAGCACCAACTTGCCCTGGCCTGCATCACTCTATGCATAAGTCATCCCGCCAGAGAACAGCACCCAAGACAGAACATATAATTCAACAATTTCAAAGCAGTAAAGGAATTAAACATAGTCTCTATCTATAAAATTGTAGCATCATAACCAAATTTACAATTGAATCAAAGATGATATGATGGTGAAAATGTACAAAAAACCAAGAATGCAAGGGCAAACCAGTTATCCTGATTGTCTTAAATAAAGAGTCCAGAAATGAGAATTGGATGCTAGCAGACTCAGCAAGAAGCAAAAGCTCACATGCCTTAAACCACACAAGGTTATTCCATGATGGCAGACAATGCTTGGAGATAGCTAAAGGCAAGATCAGATGATATGATTCAGATTCATACAGCTTTCTGTGGTATTTTGCAGCATGTCTACTTACCTGGAGACACAGTAAGGGCTCTTAAACATCTAGTGGTGATCCTAGTCAAAATAGGTCTGATGGAACCTAAGTTAAAGTTTCTCTAGAAATCTCCAAACATGACTTTGTTATTGCTTTGGGAAGATAAGCTGGCAACAACAGAAACTGAGGATTGGCAGATGGAAGTTTACTGGGCTGTGAGGGACCCCAAAGGAAAATACTGCCTAATTTGTTGGTAAAACTTGATTTGAAAGCTTGTGTAAGAGAAGGGAAGTTCCATCCTTCTGCTTATAGCTGTTCAGTTGATTCTACATTAATAGAGACATGTTCATAATTTTTCTTTTTGTAAACTGTCATATAGATGGAATGGGGTCTTAATTCTTTCTTTTGGCCAATGATGAGGTATGCCAGTTTGATATGATAGAGCTATATTTACACAGACTCATATGGCTTGTTGCAGGGCTTGGCCAAGCATTCCTTCCCAGATATAAAATTTCTTTATTACCTTAAAAAAGGGGAAAATAGAGAGAAAAAATCTCCTATCCAGGAACTAGACTAAAGAAATCTTTACAATAAACCATAAAGCTAGCCAATCAAAAGTAAAGAAGCATATAAAAAAAGCAGAAAAGTAGTACACAGCAAGCTAAAAATTTCAAAATGGGCCTTGTAAACAAGGTCACCCAGGCACTCATTAACCATATTTGATTTAAAAAAAAAAGGTTTTAATTTCCAGTGCACTGATTAAACATAACAAGAGAGAGACAGTGCATTGAAAGTAACAAACTTTCCTTTAGTGTCAAAATCCTTTCACATTAAGGGCTTTCTTTATGCTTAAGTCAAAGCAAAAGGCAACTTTTTGCACCAAAATTTAAAAAATTATCCAAATTTCTAAAAATTATAATTATATGTGAATCTTTGTGGCAAAGTCTGCACATTGTGAAGGCATTACAAGCTAAGAATCAGTCAAAGTACATGAGTCGGAAGATTTGAATTTAACAAAAAGCAAAAAGTAAAAGCCTATCCAGACAAGCCCTAAATCCATAAGCATTTTAATACAGTCAAGCTACTAGTGTGAGGTCAAATAAAAAGACATACTCAAATAAATTTTGACAAAGATGAGATAAGAATAGAACACATACGTCATAACAACTGTTCTCTTCCTCCTCCCATTGACTCCAGTCACATTAACACGAGCAGAGAGAGGAATGTCAGAATTAGCACCCACGATTTCAATCTTCATAGGTTTCCCATCTAAAAGAACATTGTTGTACCGCTTGAGAGCTGCAAATGCATCACTTCTTCTGGTGTAAACAACCTCAGCTGAGCCCTGATTCATATTAACATTTTAACAAAATCAAACACTTGTTGACAGGAAAAGATCCATCAGTAAAATGAGCCTCAGAGTCAACAAGCAGCAACAAGTTATCTTTTCTTACAGGAAAGAAAGGGGAGAGGGAAGGTAAGAAATGGATAAAGACATTTTGGGTTTTGGAAAGGGTGGCACAGATATGGACCGCAAGGTCCATTCCTTGTTCCTTACAGGAAGCAACAGACATTATTAACAACACAGTGTCAAAAGATGTAAGGATCCGTCATGCATTAAGGTGAAGTACACAAGACAACATCAGATTCACGTCAACCAACACATTTATATAGTTTACCTATCAGATAAGATTTTCTTATCCTGCACTAAATTCACTAAATCATTTTGTTAGCTACATCATGTTTTGTGCAATGTTTTCACTATGCTGAAAATGTGTGACTATGTAGAACCCATAATTTGTTCTTTGACATTTAGCAACAATCTTTATCATTATTTTGTACTCAGTCATGGTCTCTCTAACAAAACTTCTTCAAATGAATAATATTTAGCATGACCAAATTTAAGCAAGCAAAGCCAGATTTATTACTCAAAGTAAATGCTGGCACAGACATTGGTAATGTGTTCCTACAAAACTCTCAAATTACAGCCTCAGGCAATGACACAAAAGTATTAAAAGTAAAAATCAAGGTGTAGAAAACGTTAATTAACATATCAATTAAGTCTCTGACAAATCTTTTTGAGAACCATCAAATTATCCGAGAAAGTGATATTACCAAAAATAGGCGAACTTTATTGCACGAATGAAGAGTGAAACAACAGTCATGTTAAATGACAACTAACATGTGTTTTCTGTTCTGTGGATATAAATTTCATAGCCATCCCCCCTCAGGGATCAATCACCAAACAAATAAATGCCAACATTAAGGAGAAAGAGAAGTTTCTAATATGTTGGAGACAAGACTTAATACCCGCACTCATTATACACATCAAAACAAGATAATACCATCTTAATATCAGCCAAAAGAAAAACTGTTCCAAGATAACATGAGATCTTCTTCAAGCATAATAAAGAACATCTCGTTCTTTCATCAAATTTCAAGCAAGTCCTATGTATGGGCTTCAATTAATAAAAACAAACGAATAGCAAACTAACGCAACACACAGCTCATGGTTTCAAATCAAGAAAAATTTTGTGAAAAGTAAAGCATAGGACATCCATAGGTACTTACACTGGAGCGGCCATTTTTATCATAGTGCACTGCATATCGCTTCACATCTCCAATTTCAGAGAACAGTTCCTGAGGTCCATGGCCAGTATTAAGAGATTATCTAGAACCAATACCGAAGCATAAGACAAAATTGCATGGCTCGATGTATACCCTTATATCCTCATTTGTCACTCCATAGTCCAAGTTGGAAACATATAATTTTGTTCCAACCTCTATTCCTTGTATACCAGCAGCTCTTATGCTATCTTCAAACAAAGCAGTCTGCCATGGGAAGTTCCTTGTTCGGCGAGCAGACTGATGAATGCAAATGAAAAAGGAAGCGAAATGGAGCAAAGGAATGCATCAGCCAATGACCAAAGATAATTCACCTTCTTCAAGTTCATTACGAGAGAAATTCCACAAAAATAAAACTAACTCTTAATGGAGGAGAAACCATTAGACAATGCTTAAACAACCAGCAATCAAAAGCGGCAAATGAAGCCAACAGATGGATGTAGGGAATGATCGAAGTGGACCACATGATATGGATTGGCGCTATGCCACAGGTGCTCCAGTTCTGAAGTTAAGGGAAAGGAAGCTCCTTCACAAAAGCCCATAAACTGGAAGGAAACCGAATCTTGCACCAGATTGTTGCACGCATAGCAAGAAAATCCATAACTCCCCCTTTAAACAACCGTTTGTCAAAGAGTAAATCAATTCTACACAAAATTGATCTATGTGTTCATATTGATGACTGGGCCGACGGATAGGCGATGTCATCCTACTAAGTAGAGCTCCATTCCAAGAATACACGATAAAGCTCCCTTAGAAAAGTTGGTGAAAGCACTATGTAGTGTGGAACCAAGACTTCAGCAAGAGTTTCGCCGCACATTCCGCAACACATAAACCTCAATATCCCACTATTAGTGTCATCAATAACACACTGGTCGAAAGCAACAGGTTGGAAGAGCACATTAATGATCTACCAAATTTGGCTGCTCCTCGTATAATATATTCAGAGATCCTCTTGAGTTTCATTTCTAATGCGAAAGAAGAGATCTTGTTATTCATTTTCTATAGCACGAATAGATCCTCTTATATTTGAAATTATACGAGACTAGCAGAATCTCAGTTAAGCATCCACAGATCCGAGCTTGCCTTGGCAATGGTGAAAGAAGAAGGCCGAGCATTGACGCCAAGAGGACCTCTCCGACCTGCAGGCATCATTCTTCCACCATTAAATGACCTGCCAACTGGCCCAGCTCCACGGCCACGACGACCTCTACCTCGACCTCTAGTTCCATTGTTTCTCCTGTTCTTAATGATATCATCAAGCGACATGTCAACTCCAGTAGCCATGTGAATAGTAGTGCGAAACCTTCCCCAAGAATACCAACTATCAAGAACTGCAAAGGAAAACCAGAAAGAATACATCAATTAAGACCCCAACATGTTAAGTACGTGAACAAGCCCCAAAATTAAGAAACGCTATTAGCTCGAATTCACAGTCGCCTAGGAGGGACGGCAGTCAAAACCATGCGTCAGAAAAGCTCAAGCAGGGTAAGCCTGCGGACAGTCTCCAACTACTGCAAACTTCAAGTCAACCGAGGTGACGGTCAAAAAGATGTATGTGCACGACGATTGCATTATTCAAGACTGCTGAAATCACAACATACAGCGATAACAACCTATCATCTTCGTTAGCTTTTCACTTATTGAGCATCATCACACAGGAAAACGAAGCCTGCTGTCCACAATTAGCAGCAAGCGAAATCAAAAGCAGTCCCCCCACACATTGGACGTTCAACCAAAGCACCCCCACAAAATCACTCCGCTTCCGCATCTCCGCAACAAGATCAACACCACATAACTTTCCCCAGATTCAGACTCACAGCCTGTCGGTTAACGCGTCGAACCCCCGCAAGTAAACTCGCAAGCCCTAAACGAAACCTAGCACACGCTCGACATGGCATTCGGATCGAACGAACACGCTCGAAAAGCAACAAGCCCCGAAATCCACCACAAGTTCCAGATCTCCCATCTTCATCGACACTAAACTTCCAGAACGAGTCAAAGAAAAAGGACGCGCGGTACCCTAGGAACCAGACGAAACCACCAGAAAGTACCTGGAAACCGATCGGACGGCGACCGGCGGCGACCAAGGCGCTCTCTCCAGAGAAGGCGAGCGCGACGAACGGAGAAGAACAGCGAGGGAACCGACTGAAGCGGAGGTCGAATTAGGAGGTTTGAGGATCCATCGAGGGCCCGGCGGGTGCGAGATGAGGTCGCCGGAGGCTTAGGGTTTCTCCTTCTGCTCCGGCGGAATCGAGACGAGCGGCGCGCGGCGGCGGAAACTCTGCGCTTTCCTTTTTTTTTTTTCTTTTTTTTTGTGAGGCCTCTTCTCTGGGTTTACTTCGTCTGGCTGATCGAACGCCTCTCGCTTTTTTTTTCCACTCGCGTTTTTTCTCCGCTTTTTATGGGGGTGTGGCTCTCGCCTTCACGTTCCAGGAAGACGCGTTTAGGCTTAAGCGCCGACGCGTTTCGGCGAAGTTTCACCGTATTTCATCGGACTGAACTGAATCCGTACTATTATTATTTTTTTTATTGGAAAATAGGAATTTTTCGAGTCATGTTATAGGGTTATCGTCACGTTTGATTCTCCAACTCAGGGCCTTCTACTATAGTTACCATAAATTTATCATTCCTAGTTCTACCATTTTTCAAGAGAGTTTTGACCGGTTTTGACCTCATTTTCTTGGGGGTTTGGATTCGCTCATTTATTACCTACTGAGAGTGTATATTGAGTTTGAGCTCTTAAAGGGAAATTTCGATCCGAGTATGTTCTTGGTATAACCTAATCTTGTCACTAGTTTGTGAGTAAATTAAAGCTAAGGAAAAGTCAAACTAGTACAAGTTACAAGGTTAACATGGATGTCTCAATTGGTACTTTGGTGACCACTTGTTTGCAATCATGGGTCAATGGAAATTAGAATTAGAATTGAGACTAACCACCCAAATTTTGACTTACATGATAGCATAGATTTTAGATTTTCTAAATTATTTTAAAGTCGTCAAGCTTAAATAAAGAATAATGCATCACAACGATCTTTCAATGAAAATCAGATATCAAGTGCAATTCCTAAAATATAGAAAATGCTTCAGTTATACAATATTAGACTTTATTCTTGATCGATTTTTCTCCTATTAAATCTTTTATCGGGATTCTCACCTATAATATTGACTATATTATATTTTCTTCTTTTGTCGAATCAAGAAATTGTTAACTTTGAATTTATAGATATCAATCTTCTTTAGAGAAATATGCTTTGATGAGTCATATTTAATTTTGTCAAAAACATTCTCATTGCCCTAATTTTCCGTAATCAAATCCTTTGTACAATTGATTATAAAGTATGGCCCAAACAAGTTTCCAATGAATGTGCACATACACACACACACACACAAAAAGAGCTTACGTGAAATGTAGGTGGATCATTTATGGTTGTCGAAATACCATTTTCGTGTCACTAAACATGTTTCATAAAATAAAAAAATAAAAATTAACAATTAACTTCCATCCCCAGCCCAAGCACTCATTTACTAGAGATGAGCATGGTTCTGGAGTAGAATCAAGGGCCGAAAAATTGGACCGATGGGAACCTGTATGGTTCTAGATTCCAAAGTATGTAGGGACCTATTTCAATTAGTAGGTTCTAAATTCTAGATAGATAGAATCCAAAACTTGAAATAAGTTTTTGTATTTTTCTTGATTTATGTCTTCTCATTCCTACATTATTTTAGGGCATTTGATGATGAGTTTACAATTTGTAATCACTAAACTTCCTTTTATAACTAAGTTTACTTTGTTAATATTTCATTTTTTTTCGTATTTAAATATAAATTGTGGTAAGTGAATTATTAAAACAAGTAATGATCATTAAAAATAATAATTACCACAATCATGCAATTAATAATATAGATAAAAGCTAGTAGAACTTGAGCCAACTTTAAACTTATAATAGGATAGGTTTTAAGTTTTAAGATATATAAGGTAGGTTCCAGATTCCAAAAAATAAAAAGTCAATTTCAACGAGTAGGTCCAGATGAAACCTGTATGGAACCTAGAACCCACCTGAAACCACTCACCCCTACCATCTGCGTCACTCAAACAAGGTGAATATCCTCACTCTTTTCCTCCGTTGAAAAATTAACTATCTTTCTGTTTTTTTTTTAATAATTTCTCTCTATTAAATTTTTTTCTTACATATATTCAAGCTTAATGCTAATTATGATTAAAGCCAACTTTTGAAGTGGGTATGCCAAGGGTACGTTTATTTTGGGAAAAATTATTGATATATAAAAAAAAAAATATCTCCAAAAAATGATCCTTCATATTACTTACAAAAATCAATGAACAAAAAATATATTCATTGTCAATGAAAATGTTTAAACAAAAAATTTTTGATAATAAAAAAAAAAAAAATTATTGACTAGATATTTTAAGTGATACAAGAGATCATTTTTAAGAAACATTTTATAAATTATTCATTTTCCGTGGATAAATGAAGCCTAAAATTGAGATAGTTTTGCAACATAAATAACCAAAGGTTTAAGAGGTCTTCTTCACTTTTATCGTAATTGTTCCCACCAAGCATTAGGGAAAAAGACATTAAAAGTGTCATTACTTTCGTACAAGTCTTATTTCAATACCGAAACTTTTTTAAGTAATCACTTGACTGCCTCTTATGTAAATAAAGAAAAAACAATCACTTCAATGTCATTGCTGGTTTGTGACATTATGTGGTTGAAAAATCCAACATGACACTTTTTATTGTAAAATCATTTACGTCACTCATTGGAGAAATCCAATTAACAAAAACTATAAAGAAACAACCTCGTTTTAGCTCTATCTTTTTTTCTTTTTCTTTTTTTTGAAAGCTGAACCAATGCTAAATCCAAAAAATTGCTAAACTCAAATCAAAATGAAAAAGATTCAAAGCCATCATAGACAAACAATAATCAAACCGCCAATCCAAAGAAAAATAAAATGATTTCTAGGCCACTTTCGGTTTGATTTTCCCTCGTTGTTCTTTCGACAGCGGGTTCTCATTTCAAGAGCACAAACCAAGGATTTAGAGATGAATGTATGAATAAGCAGTCGAATTGATTCATGACCGTTAGCAACAGAAGTTGAAACTAAAATCACCAACACTTCCATCTAGAAACGAATTTGAAAGACGCGAATGGGGTAAAATTGCTGATCTCCTTCAAAAAAAAAAAAAATCCTAACCTTCATTGTTCCAATTGAGACAAAATTACCTTCTAAATTTTGCAGTGGAGAGCAAGAGTAGGAGAATCGACTAATTATTGTGTAAGCCGAATAAATAAACAGGCTATGTCGTTGATTTTTATCCCAAATAGCCTGAATGTGATTCCTCTCGAACTGTACCATGAACTTGCCTCCAACTTCTCTCCGCAACACATCGTTGAGGATGCTGCTAAACAATTTATAGTCCCTGTCGAAGTTCCGGGACATGACCTCCTCAGCTATGTCACCAGTAGTGCCCAGCAAAAGTAGTAGAGAGAAGCACCATGAAAAAAAAAAAAAAAAAAACAGAAAAAAGCATATTGGAATAATAGGGAAAGAACATGGAAGAAGAGAGAGAGAGAGATATGAAATGCGATGGCACAATTGGGAAAGAACAAGGAAGAAGAGAGAGAGATATGAAATGTGATGGCACAATAGGGAAAGAACAAGGAAGAAGAGAGAGAGATATGAAATGCGATGGCACAATTGGGAAAGAACAAGGAAGAAGAGAGAGAGATGAAATGCGACGGCACGGCAGGGATGACATAATAGGGAAAGAACAAGGAAGAAGAGAGAGAGAGAGATGAAATGCGATGGCGCACTAGGGAAAGAACAAGGAAGAAGAGAGGAAGACGAAAGGTTATGTTTTTAATCCCATTTGACACTTCATCTCCTTCCTTTTTCACTTTAGACTTAAATTTGTTTCAAAATAGTCACTTTAGACTTAAAAAATTATCCAAAAAACAACATAGAATGAATTGTCGGAATTTAGCACTAGCAACATTTAATGATAATTTAATTTTTAATTTGACACTTAGATAATTTGACGAAAAATTTTAGTACCAAAATTGGTACCGCACAAAAATCATAATATTTTGTGTCCTTTCCTCCGAGTACCGTTATTCTTCTAGACTCCACACATCCTCTCCCACTTTCCAGTTCTGCCTCTCTTAAGGACTAAGCTGACTTCCCATCACATGACCCACTTTCTGAAGCACCATAATTTCCTTTTGGCAGTGATAAGGTGGGAATTTCCCTTTTCTTTTTTGTGCTATTCCTTTTGTACACAAAGGCATCAAGTCCAATAATTCAAATGCTTTAAAACCGACTTCCATTGTTCTATGGCTTCCCTTTTCAACCTTCTTTTTTTCCAACCCTCCGCGATGCAAGGTCCAATGAAGGCTATTAGCTACTATTGAGATTTGAATTCCATGGGTAGCATCCACGATCCACATGTCATGCAAGGACTATAGTTTGTTGACATAATATAAAGAATAAAATCCACTATCTTCTTTGTACTATAATTTATATGATCTCTTAAAAAAATTTCTCAAATGAGGTCTTCAATTACTCTCCTATGCTCGAATCTAGGGGCGGGTATCGGGTAATGTCGGCCAGGGCATGATTGGGCTAGCATATGCTTGGACATGAGCTTGTTTCAAACAAGGCAATGTCCAGGCACAGCACAAACTTTTAGGTGGGGGCCGTGCCCTACTTCTAGCCTGGGCTGGGTCAAGCCCATGGACCCAACAACTTTCCTTTTGGGATTCGGCCTTCCAAATGCCACACGAGCTAGATCAGTATCAGACTGGACGACCGATCATTTTACTTGGTCCCATGAGCCAAAAATGTTGGTCCTCCTTATATAAATTGGCCTCCTTCATCTTCTTGTTTTTTTTTTTTTTTTGACCTTTTCTCAATCTTCACTCAAATATAATTTCCAAGTACTCTTGCTCCTTAAAACGTTTAGTCTATTTCATTTATTTTACTTCTTGTTACAACAATTTAATAGTGTTCTTATCATAGTGAAGAACAACAATAATAATCATGTTCAATCATTATAACTCAATTCAGACTTCACCTTGCAATTGTCTTGGGACTCGTCCAATCAGTAAAACAACAACGTACACATGCCGGCTCCACCCCATAGCAAGCTGAATTCACCAACAACGAGTAACAATAACCCTATAATCCAGAGGATTGTAGTGGCACATGCCATAAGTTAGTCCTTGCCAAGATACTTCTGCAAACAATACCCCTAGTCTCGAAGAGCCCTAAGCAACTTGGTTGTCGGCTTCACAGAGAAGTACATCCGTTGTTTGGAGGACATACCAACTCAAAGCCAAGCCTTTTACTGTATGAGGCAAAGAATTAGTTGATGAAACGTCAAGTCACCGACATGTCACTTGAGGAGGCACCGATGTTGATATGAGGAAGAGATGTCTGCGGCTGGGGGGAGTTCTCTAAGTACAACACTGCACACTGGAAGCCTATTCAAATATGATGATGTGAGGAACCAATAGGAGCTTGCATATTACTGTCTTCTCGCCAAGCAATCTTTTGGCTTTGCCGAAGATCCCTACTTCATCCACTACTTAAAGACAGTCATGCAACTTCAATTCAAGCCTATTCGTGAATAAAAACTCCAAGATTTGCAAATCAATATACAAAAAGAAAATGATGGTAATGAATATATATTATCAATGGTAACTTTGGAATTTTTTTTTTGTTATTTTATAAATTGCGACTATTATGTCGTCATTGACCATTAGGAGGTGTATGATAGGAGTGATCGGTTCACTGTCTAACCCGATTTCAAGATGAAATCAGGAACAAACTGGGAGGATTGATTCCTCAAAATTGAGAACCAGGGACCAAACCGGACCATTGGTCCGAACCAGTTCTAGTCTGGTCCTTTTATTTTTTTTGGTTGTCCTAGTCTAGTCCTTGGAACGGTCAAATTTTAAAGATCGGAGAGAGTGGCGTGTCACAAAACATAGAAAGCAGAGTAGAGTGGCCCCACTTCCGTTTGATGTGTCTCTTTAATGCATTTACTTTTGTTCAATCTCTCTTTCTCTCCTCTCTCTCTCTCTCTCTCTGTCTCTCTAAGTCAATCCCTCCTGTCCCATCTCCATCTCTCTCTTCTCGATGCAAACCCACCACCTCTCCTCCCACAAAACCCACCGAATCCTCCATTTTAGAGAGACCACGAAGGCACCTCCAATTCTTTCCGAGCTCGCTCTCTAACCTCATGGAAACATATGTGGTCCCCACCCACCTATCTCCTCCGCATTGCCCCAACGGCCCCCACAACTCCACGAGGGTTCAGATCAGTTTCAACTCCATCCTAAGTCGCCCTCCTCGACTCGACTCCCACTACACCGAGCTCATAGAGAAGGCCCTCCTCCTCCTCCAGACCTTGAAGGACGTTGGAGGTTCCAGGAGGGAAGAGCAAGCATGAAATATTCTTTGAAGATTTATAAGGTTAAAAAGAAAGTCGATCTGCCGGTCCAGAATCGGAACCGCCCAGAACCGATCCGGTGGTCCAAGTAGTTATGTTCCTCATCCCTAATGTATGACAAACCAAAATTTATGTTTTAGGAAATAATTTTTATTTCAAATTTGTTTAAAATAGAATTTCATTTGATAATTTTTTTTTTTTCTATTTTTGGAATAAATTTTTATTATAGAAATAAATTTGAAATGTAAATCAAAAGTATTTTTTTTTTTTAAAGGGAAATAAAAAGTTTAAAACAAAAATAAGAAATAAAAACTCTTCTCATCACTCATCCTCTCTACTAGTCGACCACCCACCCATCGTTCGCCACCTATCGCTTGCCAGCCACCGCCCATTGAAGAGGAGAAATTTTGTGTTGTTATCAAATAAAATTATGTTTCAAGAATGAAAATTTTTGCCTTGTTATCAAATAAAATTTTTTACTCAAAAACTATTGAGAAATATAAATAAAAATTCTATTTTCATCTAGAAATTTTATCATTCACGCCCTAGGTCAATGAGGCATATGAATATGTCGTGAAGTTCTTGCATTTACGAAGTTAATATTCCCACATGATTTCTAAAATGTGACCATCAAAATAATAAGATATCTATATATTTGGTATCCTTGATAAATCTCCATTACCAACATTTAAATTCCATTGGCAATGAGATTTTCTTTCTTATGCGGTGCGTGTTTCACTATATTAACTTGTGCGTGCAAGATGACCTTCGCAAGTTTCACGATTCCGTGGCCAACATATGTGGGTCAGTTTAATACATTAGATCCACGCATTGAGGCATCCAAAGTTGGGAGTTCCTGTACATGACGCAAGGAAGACAAGGAGAAAAAGTTCCCTCTGGACATAGGGAGGAGGTGGAATTCAACATAAAAGATGTTGGAGAAGACATTTGAGGAGATGGGTGTGTTGACTTTCTAACCACCAATCACGAAAAATGCCGGTTTCCGGCCATTGACACGACGAGATTGGAGGCTTGTTGAAGTCTTTAGGGACTTTTTGCAAGTTTCTGTGACACGACGGATGCTTTAAGTGCTACCAATAATTCTTCAAGCAGCTGAACCATTCCGTTTTTATGCATGATGCTTCGTTCAATCGAAGAACGAGGAGGGTGAGCGCTTTTTAAACGAAGTAGAAGTGGCAATGAATTGCAAAATTCCTCAAATATCACCAGGTGATTCCACCTATTTTTTGGCATCCATTACCTTGGGTCTAATGTTCCAGTGGAAAGGCCCGAAACTCTCCCCGTTGGGACTGAGTGAGCAAACCTAAGTCGAATTGACATTGACAATGGCGATTTTGTCTCTGAAATATGTACATTGCACAAGTCAATCAATTCAATAGGACAAGTTTCACTCCATATATGGAGATGGAGTGATTGTGTCTAGAAACTTGTATGGTCCATACCCTACGATCTTCTGTTAAGTCTTTGTCTTCATCTACTAATAAGTTGGAGAGGAACATGGAAACAGAGAGCCCGTTTGGTTCAATTTTGGGGAAATGCAAAGCCATTTCCCCAAGTATCTTTAGAAGAATGGGCATTTGGTAAATGCTGAAGTGTTTGGGGACTATTATTTTGCTGCAGCATTTTGCAAAATAGCTTTGAGGTGAAAAGAAAAAGAAAAAAAAGAAAAGGAAAAGGGAGGAGGAGATGCTTGACGCAGAGGAGGAAGCGAGTGGGAGGCAATCAGAGCTGGTGGAGGAGGCGGCTGGTGGCTGTGGTGGGGAAGGCGACTGGTGGCTGTGGTGGTGGGGGCGGCTGGTGGTTGTGGTGGTGGGGAGGTGGCGAGTCGCGTGACCCACGCACCGCCGTCACGTGGGTCGCGACCTCAAGCGACGACCCACGCACTGCCGTCCTGTGGGTCGCACGCCCTCAGGGCGACGCCGCCTGGGGCCGCGCGACCCACACACTGGCGATGCGTGGCGACGGCGGTGTGTGGCGACCAGATTTGGTCGGCTAAGCACCGCTCAGCCCGTCGCATGGGTTGTGCGACGCCGCCTGAGGCCGCGACCCACGTGACGGCGGTGCGTGGTAACCGGATCTGGCCGGCTGAGCATCGCTCAGCCCGTCGCATGGGTCGCGCGACGCCGCCTGAGGCCGCGACCCACGCGACGGCGGTTTGTGGCGACCGAATCTGGTTGGCTGAGCACCGCTTAGCCCGTCGCGTGGGTCGCGCGACCCAGGCGACGCCGCCTGAGGCCGCGACCCACGCGACGGTGGTGCGTGGCGATGGCGGTGGTGGCGACGGCGGTGCGTGGGCGACCAGCTCCGGCTGGTTGAGCTACGCCCTCTGAGCTTCAATCTTGAAGAAACAAGGAAGACAAGGAAGACGATAAACAGTTGTTTTTTAGGGTAAAACAAGAAAACTCAATTGTCAATGAGGGCAATAGTGGAAGAAAAAAATTCATTAAACCCCACTTCAGCATTCCACAGCATTCTAAATGCTAGCATTCCCCAAATATACCTCCAAATCTTTGAACCAAACGGCTGAAATTTTTTTCCCAATGGGCTTTCGGAGCTGGCCCATTGGGAATCTTTGCTTAAACAGCCCCTGGACTCGTTCAAGCATATTAGAAGAGTTGGCAAACACAAAATCGACCTTGTGAAATGGTGGAAGAGGTGAGCAACTAGTTTTTATATTCTTTCCATCATGGCTCGTGACTTATGGACCCCACCATCGACTATGGTATCATTTGAGTTCACATTCAATACTAGCAAATGAATCTTGGAAGACAATAAGTCCATATTACATTCTTGAAATTAAAAGATAGTTGTCGTTGGCCATGATTGTTATTTGCAAGAAAAAGGAACGTGACCAACATAAACAAGAGGACAATGATGACAATATGTCATATGAATCATGGTGAGGATACAATGGAGAGACACCAAATTTGTTAGACATTCTCTTTTAGTTTAACTTCTATGCAATCATTAAGGGGCCACTACATGTAATTTTTTCTATCCAATTTTCTGGAAGATGTACTTTTCTTCAATTTGTTTTAATTGAATTAGTGCTTTCATTAATTTTCCTTAATTATTTTTTTTTCACTTTTTCACTATTTGAAACAAATTAGTGTATTTTTTAACCTTTTCAATTAAGAACATTTATTTTTATTTTTATTTTTAAATTGGGGCATGGCCAACCATGCCCAGCACAACCTGACAAGCTTGTCGCGACCTTATTAATATTTTTTCAAACCCCTATTTGCCTTCCTAAATTATACATTTACACACTTAAGTTTTAGGCCAAAGGTCCGACCTGTGCAAGAAGAAAATACATTCTTAGAAGGCATTGGGTGCACATAAACTCAATGTATCATAATCCTTCTTATCACGTGAAATCCGCCAATATCAAAGGCTTAGATGATTAGGGCTTTCTCCTACGCTGCTAGGGGAGTTGGAGAACCAGCCCCTGTCATCAGGTCAACGCATGGACACTTTAGTACAAAGCCATTCGAAAGAGCCACATGATTCCGGACCCATGATAAGTAAATGCCGGTTAGTCTTTACCGAGGTCTCAAAATCAAGCAGCTTTCGCGCGTAACACAGACTGTCTAATCGTTTTAAGATCATATTGGATATGTTAATACAAAACCACTGGAAAGAGCTATGCGATTCTGGACCCATGATAAGTAAATGCCTCTTTACCGAGGTCTAATCAAGCAGCTTTCGCCCTTAACACAGACTGTCCAATCGTTTTAAGATCAGATTAAGATTTGCACGCATTGTGATCGCTGCTCGGATGCCGATTACTCAGCTGAGCATGCTGGCTGGCCCCAAATGGCAAATACTCGTTCTAAATCCAACGCGACGAAGTGGGCCTAAAGATCCCGAGCGACAAGACACCACCATTCACAGCCAACTCCGAAGCCACGCCACTCCAAACAAGAACAGCACCCTCTCCTCGTACGAACAACCATAATCCCTGCTAAGTGGGATAGATCAGCAGGTGGGTACGGAACGGAACTAGGTTGCTCTTAACTCCCTTCCAATCAGCTCCGTCAGGAAGAAGAATCACGTCAACATCCGTCTCTGCCATTCGTGCTCTGTCTGCTCTCTCGCAATCACACTGTCATCATCATCATCGAACGGTTTGGCTCGACTCGCTCGGCCAACTTTCCTCACGACCAATCCAAGTCAAAATAGAACTGCAACTGCAACTGCAACAGCAACTGCAATCCACAACCAATCGTTTCACGGAACACCAACCAGAAAACATATTTCGAACGAGAACAATCCCCACTAGACAAGCAAACAAAAGTGAACATCCTACGAGATAACACCGGAGAACTACCAAGTTACGAATCGACCGTGGAAGCGGACTCCCCCGCGAATTGTCATTACTGCTACAAGCTACTAACCATTTACCACATCAACATTGCACATTAGAGCTACACAAACGAATTAGTCAACCGCCTAATGCCACCAAGCCCAACTCTGGAAAAGACCTGAACAGACATAGGAACCCCACAGGCACAGGCCAAAGCTGTATCACGTCCTAATTCTCTACACTCACTTCAGTCAGCGGTGCCTTCACCTTCGGGGGTCTGCCCCTCGGCCTCCCGGACCCCGCAGCAGACGCTGTCGCCTCTGCCAACCCACCCAACCCTCCTGTCGGCTTTGCCATCTTCCTCGGCCGCCCCCTCGGCCTCCCACTGCCCGCGGAGACCTTGGGCTTCACCTGCTTCGGCCCGCTTGGGTCCTTTGGAGGGCGGCCCCGAGGCCTTGGCGGGGCCAGGGGGGCGGCCACGGCGGCAGGCAAGGAGTCCTTGGGCTTTGGTGGCCGGCCACGGCCACGGCGGGGCGGCGCGTTGGGGTCAGGCATCGAGTAGTTGTTCTTCCAGAAGACAAGCTCCCCACTCTCTTTCATCCGGTTGAGGTGGTGCGACAGGAGTTGGGAGTGGCCTGCCGGTAAGTCTCCATACTTGGATTCTATGTACTTCGAGATTGATGTCTTGTTGGAACCGTTGGGCTCCTTCAATGCTTCCAGTGCTGCTACAATCATCTGTCATGGCATTTCGCAAAATAGAAAAGCAAAAAGGCAAAAGAAAGAAGAATCAAAGGTGGTCAATAGACAGAGAAAGCAAACTGAAAGTGAAAATATTGATTTTCATCTCTATGACAAGGAATCGGACAAACAGGAAAAAAATATTTCTCTAGGATCTCAACCATTAACAAGCTACTGCATTTTTCCATTTGCCAAGAAAGGAAAGAATCAGGGTGGAAAATGAAAATCAATCAGCTGGACCTCAATCTTGGAGGGGGGAAAGGTTTAGGGTCGGATCAACTCAGTGTGAATTCCACTAGATTTCCATTTTTCTTTCCTGAAATGTGGACGAACGTTAGCTCAATTCAGTGAGCACGCCCCTAATCGGATCCAGATTGTGACATTCACCCAAACCAGAAAAACATTTCACTTGTCAGTATATCGAGAATTTGAGCAGCTAAATCGAAGCAAACGATCGCGAAACAGATATCACGCGAAGCAAAAATGACATATGGAACGAGGTGCCCAAATCTAAAAATCAAGAAAATCTTCCGCTCAAGCATTTCCCACCAGGACCCATCACAAGAAAAATACCCAAAACCCCAGAACACCTGAACGACAGCAAAGAAACCATACTACAACAACCCATCTTTGATTTCACCTCACAAACCCCAAAAGACACGGTTTTGCAGGAAAATCTGCTGTCTTTCTGCAAATCCCGATGAAGAGGCTAGAGAGAGAGAGAGGGAGAGAGACACAGAGAGAGAAGGAGAGGGAAGGGGAGAAGGAGGGTTGACGTTACCTCAGGATAAGGAGGGAGTGGTGGAGGCTTATTAAACTCTGTAGCAGCCATTAAAGATGCAGAGAGTGAGAGTGAGATGGACACACACACAACACACTCTCTCTGGTACAGAGAGAGAGAGAGAGACTGCGGAGCTACGAAAATCCTTAGCCAGTCCCCACCGAGCAGCTACACCCAACACCCCCTACAGAGGTTGTTCCTCAAGAACAGTGGTAAAGATTTAGACTTGAGAAAAAGCAAAAGAAAAGGAAAGGCCGGAAAAAAGGGAAAAAAATAATAAGAGAGAGGAAGAAAAGGTGCTTAAGGGGAAGTGGATTTCTTTTGAGGGCATTGAATTACAAGTTTTGGGTTTTTTTCTCTTTTTTTTAAATTTTTTTCTGGTGGGGATATATGTTGGACGGCCAGGATGGCGATGGCGACTCTGATCCAAGGGCGTGTGTTCCGCTGCGCAGGGGTCGCGCAGATCGATGACGTGGCGGCGAGAGGCGTTGCAGATGGGTTTGGTCTCTCTGTGCATTTAAATAATACATAGGTTCTGGCAGAAAAGAAAGGTGATGTTTTTATAACATAAAAAAATACAAAGGTTATCCTCTGTGCATAAATTAATTTGTAGAAGAGGATTTTTGGAGGGCATCACTTATCACCCGGTGTCACATGGTCCCCCCTCCCACCAACAAGAGTTTTGGATTTTTTTATTTAGATTTTTTAATTATTTAATTATCTTGATGAGCGGATAAATTATGGGATGAAACCGGTGGGGAACCTATTGGCCAGGCCATAAGTGTTCCCGAACGCACCATGTAACGTATAGATTCAGTGCACCTGTTCCCTCGGATCATGCGGATCCAGATGAATCATATGCACCGGATCTAACATATCGATGTGAGATGACAATTGCTCGAAGCTAATTATAGTGGCTCTCGTTTGCTCATATAAATTCAGTGCATCTGCTCTTTCAAATTATGCGGATCCTGACGGATCGCATTCTTCGGATTTGACGCACAAACATGGGGTGACAATTGCTCTAAGCTAATTGTAGTGGCCCGCGTGCTAATCAGAGGATTCATTTGGATCATTGGATATCGGAGGTCTTGCATGAAGTCGAATTTTAGCCATTCGAATAATTAACCATTTCGTATTCAAGTGGATGAGAGCGAAAACAGATAAACCTTTGAGAGCATGTCGATGGGCATCTTGATGGGGTAGCTCATGATTAAACCTATCAAAGTGTATCATAAACCAATTTCTTAACCTATATTTGATTGATTAAATTGTTATATGAGTTAGTTATATTCAAGAAATTAATCATAAATGAATTTAAAATGATAAGTCCAAGTTATATTCAAGAAATTAACCATAAATGAATTTAAAATGATAAATCCAAAATAATAAAAGTATTAAATGTGTTTATAACTTCCACTCAACCCTCTTTAATGATTCTCTCTTCACTTTCTCTTACTCTCATTGGATCTTACTCTTACTCACTCCATGTCTGTCTTCATTTTGTCTATGAATTTTCTTAAATTGAATTAAATATAAAAGTATTTTAGCAATACAAGTTGAATCGAGTATGAGTCCACTAAATTTGTATTGTATAATGGGATAAAACAAATTAAACGAGTTAATTTGGGTCGGATCATTTTTCAGATTACGATTTAGTAAACCATTACCATTTGACTATGGAGCGAATTGCATCATGTCCGGGCTCTTTCACCGGAGACCGACTCAAATCACCCCTGCAGGCTTGGCATTTCGTGGTCGATAGCCGGTCGCAGCTCAGTTCAGTTTGGTCAGGCCTTGCCGGCCTTGTTTTCTTTCTGTTCCGTTCTGCTTTGGCCTTTTCTTCTGGTCAGCCTAGTCGACTCGGCTGTCTTTTTGTTGGCTCTGTCATGCTTCGCTCTGCAAGGCTCATGTCAGCTGATGAATGTTACATGTGGGGTGAAGAATGTCTAAAGATTCAGTCAACAAGAAATTCACACAACTTGTAATTGCATGCACATATGGTGATCATTGTTCACAAGTAACTCACCCTGACCAGATCATTAGTATCAAGAAAAATTACTCACTAAATCCTAAGCCTATCGTTTGGATACAAATTTAGTCATGAACTTTCCAATTTTACTAATTTTATTGTAAACCTCTGTGCAAAAAATTTAAATGTAATCCTTTTTGCCAATTTCTATTGTTCTCTCAGATAAAAGAACAGTGAAATCAATATTACAATTTTCCTTCGATTGCCTTGGAGATGGATTAAAAAGCGTCGCAAGATAGTTTGAAAAATTAACTGCCCCTGATGGGAGCCCGCCAGAAATGTGCATGTACAGACCGGTCGATCTCATCTATCTGCTGTACAACGCTCATCAAATATGTTCGCAGAAGCAGCCGATAACATCAATGGGTAGCTATTGTCATTTCGAGACACTTCATCTTTGCCCTCTGCGATCAAATTTCTGATTGGGCATGCAGTTTCCCAGCAACTTGGTTATTGAAAGCGACAATCTAAGCAATAACATATCGTCAAGGTTGTTTTTTTTTCTATTTCAAATAAGAAAAATGAAGCAGATGCTTCCATGACAATATCACATTTGAACTTAGCTAAGTTTTCCATACTTACAACAAGAAACTGAGAATTCTATGCATTATGGAATTGATCAGGTTTCCCCACAATTAGGTGACTTGTGACAAAACTTTAATTAGTGTTTCACGTTCGGAGTGATGATTGGCCACTATCCTAGAGACAGTAATTTGAAGGAGCTGGTGCAAGAGATTCAAGATTTCTTGAATATCCTTTTGTTATCTAACCTAATGTTTGTCGTAATAGGACTCTTACTTTGTTAGTTATCGAATGGAAGAGCGCATACTGGAATCAACCATCTCCGAGTTTGAATAAGTATGCACCAGGAATCTATCTGACTAGGAGTTGGCCTTATCTTCTGCAGTTGCTCACCAGATAGTGATGAGAAGAAATTTTTGTAGGGAAGGAAATCTGCCATACCCGATAGCTGCAACCCTTATTTGATGCGCTTAGTTTATACCGCTTGCTTCCTGCACCGGTGGAAGGGCTTGGGAACCATCACAATGGATGTTGCTTAATCATGTCACCAGAAATGATTAGGTAATGAAAGGACTCTTTAACTGGTATCTAATTTTGTTGTTTTTTTCCGCATTTGACTTAAGAAATTGGTTAGGATTGATTTAGCAGGTTTGCACGTACGCGAGGAAAAGTGCATTGTAATTTCAAGGATGAAATACTGTTGTCAAGGCCCTTTGACTTGCTTGCCCCTCACGACGATGTTCTTTTTGTCCCTAACTTGTTGATTCTGCTAAAAAAATGTCCATGTTATCAGGATTAGATGATTCGACCTTGGGTAGACGCAAATCTTATTAAATGGGAAAGGTGCAATCAGAAGCTGCAACTGCATGCTGCAATCACTAGCTTTACATCTCATTTTGCAGTAAACGTTGAGAAAAAAGAGACAAAATCGGGTCATACCTTATGATGCAGCGCTGAATTGCTCAAAGAATGATCTGTCATACATATTGGCTTAGATTGTTGTACTCTGCAGAAAGATATATTTGGACAAACTTTTTCCTAATGTTACAATGTAGAAGAACACAGCCAAGTAGTTTCTCTAATATTTGGAGAAACCTTGTTTTCTTGAACGACTCAATTCGACCAAGATCTATCAAATAACATGCCATTACCAGAGGATGAAGCATATGAACAGACTCGGGTGACAAAATTTCCTGCTTGGCAGTTCAGCAAAGCGTAACGGATGAGCACAAAGATACGTAAGAACAAGCACACGTGTTTAGGAGATTGATTTAGCAAATCATCACCTTAGTTGCCCTCATCCATATTCCCTGAATGGAGCTCGACGCTCTTCAAGTCGCGGAGGTGTTGCAGTATTTCTTGGAGAAGATTCATCCCCTTGTCGCCCTTCTGAATGGAGCTCATACAATGCTTTAAAAATTCTCTATCTGCTTCAAGGGCTTGTAGCCTCTCGTAGACGTGGTCGACCTCCTCAACTATGGCTAATTTCTTCCCATCCTCCTCAAACTTGGAGATGTTTTCACCTGGATCTTGATCAATCATAGCATCTTCATATTCAGTTTCTGTGGCATCCAAAAGAGGAAGCAGTCTTTTCGCCATCAAGCACATTGTCTCCTTTTCAGGATGGTAGTTTTCATTCGGCTCTTTCGGAAGTGCGTCCGAAACCCCATTTTGTTCTTGACAAGTAAAATTGTGACGCTCATCACAGTCGTTCTCATCAAAGTTTGACAATGGCTCGCTCAAGTTTTTGTCATTCATGAACTCTTCGTTGCTACTCATTATGAGTAGCTTCTCCTCCAATCCCTTCAATTGATCAAGAATGGATAGTCTCTCTTCCTCGAATTCTGCCAAGGAGTCATCAAGAGAAGTCACGTGCTTCACGCAATCTAGCGCCATCTCCTCCAAGTTTAAAACTTCATCGGTGGGAGTATTGTCGGGGGAATTAATTTCTTGGTGGCCACAGAGGTTGCCAGCATCATTGTCTCTCAGCTCACGGTTTAGATCAATGTATAGATTGTTGCCGTCTTCTGCATTATTGCCAAAGTCAGACGAGCTCTTACTGCTCCAATTTTCAGGACGGATGTTTCTCATTGCTCTCACCCTCTCCATGGCCTCATAATCTGAAACTTTCTGACGGTATATGGCCAACTCTTTCTCAAGTTCTTCCTTCTCTCTTTCCCTCTTGATCATGAGCTCGTTTAGAAGCTGCAAAGCTTCCTGGTCATACTCGGACTGTTCTTCCATCATCCTCTGGTATTGCAGTGCTTCCATTTGCATTGCCGCCTTCTCCTCTTGAAGCCTCGTGATCATAGCCATGGTCTGGTTGGTGGCCACTGCAGAGGCACTCCTCTCCTCCTCTAGTTCAGCGTATAATGCACTCAAAGCTTTTCGCTCTGCTTTTAGAGCTGCCTTGAGACTTTCGACGGATATCGCCCCATCACCAACTTCCATCTCACTGAGCACACTTCCGTCCAACGACTCCTCTATGGAAGATTCTTTTTTTTCAGACAGAAGCAACTTCTTATGTAAATAATGTAGACTTTCCACTGAGGTTGGTGTTTCAGGAAACTTTTCTTCCTCGGCTTCAAGCTCCATTGGCTGGCAATTGATTGGATTTGCTTGACTCTCGTCACTCAACATGGTCTCTTGCACATAACTCTGTCCTGCATCTGCTGGGCCTGGAGGGAGCGTACCTACATTACAATCTGCTTACAGATCAACTCTACACATTTGTCAATAAAGCACTCAGTTCTAGCATTAGAAAGAAATGTGAAGCTTACCATGTCCGTCCTGAGGTACTAACTCATTTGAGGTGTCAGTGACTTCAGCATTCTGGCCATTCACAAGAGAGAAATTTTCTTTTGAGAGTTGTAATGAAGTAAGTAATTCCTGAGGGTGTGACTGATCAGAAGTGGGAACTTTCGTGCTCCTGGCAGTGAGATCTGTTGCTATTTCAATGCAACCCATTTCATCCTTCAATATTGCACCTGTCCAAAAATAAATTATTTTTATGGAAGGAAAGGATTTATTGTTCTTTGGCCAGTTATAGGATAAGTTTGGAATAAGCGTGACACTACATGGAGTAAGATGCTACAAAAGCCTACTATACCAGTAAATGCGTACCTATTGGTTTGTTTAATTCTTCCATTGCACATGCTTCAATCTTGTCATCATCAGCTTCCAATGTTTGAGCTGCTCGAGCAACTGAAGCGTCTTCATGTTCTAATTTCCCCTCTTCAGATGGGAGAATTGAAGCACTCTCCTCATCAACCATGTAAATTCCCAATTTCTTCATCTCAGCATAGGCCGCCTTCTTTATGTCATCATCCACAATGAATGACTCTCCTAAGAGACCAATTTCAGTCTCAAAAACCAAATTCGAAGTGAAAGCTGCATCTCGATGATGATCACACTTGCGCAGATGTTCCTCTACCAAGGCATGAAACTTTGTGTTTTCATTGGTGGAATAATCTATCAGATCCACAGGTATCACCCGTTGCCAATCGCATGCATCAGAGTCCTTGTGTTGCAGATCAATGGCATTGAGTAAATCATCTTCTTTATGACAAGATATTGTGCTCTTTCCTTTGGAAGTGGGACTCCCATTGCTCACGCCATAGGAATACTTCTCTACTACCTCCGAAGTAGCTTCCTTAATGTCCTCATTAGTGTCTTCCTTTTCATTCCACAGTATGCTCGACAAGGGCTTTGAATAATCTTCCTCGGATGCTTCTCGAAAACTAAAACTATCAACATCAGAAAGTACCTGATGCTCCTCCGATATGCCTTCAGCTTCGTCATTATGATCTTCTATCTCACGCAAGCTTTCCCTCTGATTTTGCAGTCCATTAGGTTTCTTCAGCTGTTCACATTTGGATCCTGCATTCTCATCAACATTTCTGCCATTGAGAGGCCTCCTTTCTGGATAACATCCGAAGCGCTCCAAGAAGGCTTCCATAGCAAACAAGAAGAGTGCCATTTTCCGGTTAAGTTCTCTTTGCAGCATGAGCACCTTAAAATGTCATCTCCATTCTGGCATGTATCCTCCCCCATCATAGAGACAAATGGCGTCCTTGTCGTTCCGTTTGATGTGTCCGTAACAGGCCTAGATGCAAAGCAGTCGTTGCACATTCCTTGTGATTCGGCCAACTTATGATGATTCGAACAGTAACTCAACTTGGAAATCTCAGCAGCATGGGTCTCGCACACCTCATCGACAAAAGAGTAATCTGCTCTCTTGCCACGCTCCAATACTCGGTCGATTCTGCAGCACCATAGGCATGGGGGCTTAAGGCCGAAGAAGCCCGCAAACTTTGAGATGAGATAGCCGAACAAAGAGTTCAGCAGAAGCATTGAGATGAGAACCCATTCGAGGGCAGCATACACCAGGATGGCTATGATTCTGTTTGTGTTCCTGTGCAACATGGTTGCAAACTTGTTGGCAGCCATGCCTGTTGCTTTCGTTGTCTTGTCTAAACCCACCACATATAACAGAGAGAGAAAGAAAGAGGCTCGGTGTTGCTACCTAGTTACAGTGTGTGGAGTTTTTTCAGATGAATGTGACAGTTTTATTCTATATATGCTATTTCTAACGTCTCCAGGCATTAGTATGGGATATCCATGAAAATGGAAAATAAAGTAGTTAATTCCATTGGGAGATTTCAAAAGAGAATGTCTGTCTAAAATATCCAAAGAATGAACTAGGAATAAGTTTAACAGGTGGAAACACACGCCACCCGGAATCAGGCTCCCCGGAGCTTGATTAGCGCTGCTTCACGCGGGGTCGTAAAGGTGAACAGAAACCATAGGCCCACCTGCCCCGCCATGGCATGGCAAACGCTCTATACTACAACAGCTTTGTCGTCTCACTCGTACATCGTGAATATAATCATCCCATGGCAACAAATTCCCCGTATATGCAAAACTTTCGTCCCTCGTAGTAGTCACCGACCCACACCCTTTCCCTAAAGCACGCAAGATTTCTTATTTCTTGGTCATATTGGCGGAATAGGTCTTGACTGTCATCCCTAGGTCTTCTGGAAAAGAAGAACCAGCAGAAGCTGCTAACAAAAGGTTAGACAGTACATGAAAACAACCAGCGAATTCGCTCGGAACGGTCCCATTTCGCCTTGGGTTGCATCATAAGTCCTGTTCAGGGTCTCCATTTCCAATCCACGGGGCTCTACTCATGGCTGCACCATCATTACAACTTGCAAGGATTTAATAAATAAGAGTGAAGAGCAAGAATGATTAAACATGGGGTGTCAAATAGTGGCGGGCATCATGGTAAAGTTAAGAAACAGGAAAGTCTTTGAAAAAGGAAAAGCTAAAGATGATGGACCAAAACGAGGAACCTTGATTCTAACCCTAAAGCTTTCCTCCAGAAAATAAGAGAAAAGAAAAAAACTAAAGTGATGGGGCCAAGGCCTCTGTCTCAAGCTTTTGCTTTTGCCCTGCTTTTAGAAAAGCTTCTCCTGGATTTAAAGTCCAACATTAAATGGAGTTTGGTATGAACCAACTAAATATTAGGACTTAAACAGAGCCTCCTTTTCCTGGGGCTAGTGTCAGAAATCAGCCATCTGAAGCAAAAATGTGACCCACGTTCCTTATATTATGGAGTCTCTGAGATCCTGAAATAGATTCTGGACGCCCTCGTACGTCTTTCGCAATTATGCTGAGTTGCAACCGCGCTATGTGAAGATGGCATCTCATCATGTGGTGTGGATCCCAGGGAAAAGCAGGATCACATGACAAACCAACCATTAGAGGCCCCAAACCAAGTAATGATTGAAGCACTAAGGTCTTCCTTTCAATGCTCTTATCCACATTCAATTAAGGGAATTTACATGCATGAACCATTTGCCTTTCAACCTTCAACCTCAACCACCAACAACATCCCAGATTTCTTTACTGCCAAGTGAAGCCGGCTTTTATCTCAAACTCCAACGGCAGAAATAGCCAGTGAATTGTTTTATTGGCTTTGACAATAGATGAAATTCGCTGTCCAGTATGCATATTGAAACCAGAAAACTAAGGATAATTAGTGACAGGAGCTCATAGAGATGCTATGTAAATATCATATTCATTTCATAAACCTGAAACATGCTCCTTGGTTCTACATGCGGGTACCACATGAGGTTGCAAAGCACATTCTAAAAGGCTGATTATCGGTCTCATTTGCTTCTCCTTGAAACAATGGAAGAATCATGATTCCATCAATATCTTCCACATATGGACAAAAAGATGAAAACTAATCTTCTACAGAGAAAGAAGCTGGCTGATTTAATAGGGTTTCTTAACCTTTATGACATCAAGACATCTTCATACCATTTATGCAACTGCTTCTATCATGAGCTCGCCTAGCTTTCTTCACATGCTTGATAATTGAAGAGCAGGAAAAAGCACAACAAGCAGACAACTAACAGGCTCCCTTTTCTTTTCTTCTTCGGTGAAGTGCACTTTCGCATTCAGCATGTCCAATAAACGCTTTCATCCTAAAATTACGTGAACCTTTTTCTTCCATATTTATGTACAAGATGAGTATCCAGAAACCTCTAAGTATCTGCATCATCGACCTTCTCGCCCTTGTCCATCGTAAACCTCCAGTTATCTCCTTCCTCTATTTCCCACTGTTTCTTTAATTCGTACATGGCTTTGGAAGCAGCTGCGGCAATTGACGGATTGCTATCTTGCGCCAATCTCTGCAATGAAAATCAAATATCAGGTCTCCTACTGTTAATGTAGAATATTTACATATCCAATAAAGAACTTATCTTACTTCAAAAAATGACGAGCTTGGTCATATAAAAAATAGTTACCTGCAATGCTCCCATTCCTGCATTTCCAAGTGTCCAAATGGATGGTGCTGTTGCTAATGCATTGGCCAGGGCACGTCTAGACCACCAAAGAGGGGGAAAGTTAAGTATATTAGCAGATTCCTCGATTAGATTCCTGATGTCTATATACAGAGATCTATATCTGCATTACCAGAATCCCAAACTAAACCAATTTATGGCCAGTGATATCTTCAAACTAGTAGGCTTCAGATAGAGATATTCAGACAGTTCCTGTGTGTTGAAGAGGTACAAAAGGCATATAGGATGCAATTTTGGTCTTAATAGACAAAATCTAAAATCTTGATCAAGGTCTTCCCACAGGTGCAAGTGAAACTCATGTTAAAGATGGTTCAGATCATTATTGCTGGGACAAGATAAGATAAAAAATCGCATGCATCAAGGACATATAATTGCATAAGATGATAAAGAAACTCAGATGTACATTATTCTGATCCTTAAAATGTATAACAAACTAAAGGGCTATTACCCTTCAGATCTTGCAGTGTATCCTTGTAATATCACAACCAAATTGGAAAGTTTAACATGAGCAAGATAGCTCACCTAGTACTGACATCAGGAGAACTGGAGCATTCTGCCAGCAATGACACACTACTTTTACCATCCATAGCATCAAGATCTATGAGGGTTGTAACTAGTAACTCGAGCTGCTTTCCCCAAGATACCAGAAGTTAGAAAACCACCAGTGAAGCAATTGCATTGAGAGCATGTTTAAGAAAAGATTACATTCATTTGGAGTTAGATGATGTTCGGACCTCTTCAGGATCAGTGTAGTCTATTCCATCAGCTTCAGATAGCGCTGATGCCATACTCCAATAAGCTTCCTGCTTACATCAAACTAATGGTATAAGTTCAAATCCTTCAATGATGCTAATAGGAGAAGAAAATCGAGAGAAGACCGTTTTCAAGAAAGGGACCTGGATAGCACTGATGCGGTCAGCAGACACTTCCCCTGGGAAGGAATCCAGTGTTTTCCCATTCTTTTCTAGCATTATGCGCCCCATCACATTGTGAGATGATATAGAATCATTTTCTGAAGGCAGCGGACTACAGAGAAACATGAAATGTTAAGGATGAGAGCTTGTAAATTTTATTCTTCTGTTCTAATTTTTTCTAGGGGAGGTTGCACATTGAACAATAAGCTATCAGCAGTCGAACTTACAATTTGTACAACTTGCTCACCATCCTGTCATGGATGTTTTTGATAAACTGCAAAATCCATTAATTAAAAAAATTTTAACTAAAGCTTAAAAAAGAGTTGAAAGGCATATATGCCCTTTGGGATGATAAGTGTGAAATGAAAATGACCATTATCTTGTTCTCATTGATCAGCATATTAAAATAATATAAGCACTTATTACAAAGTGAATCATAGCACATCTATGTCACAGAGTTGATTAACGCACCTCCAAAGCCATTAGGAATCTTCCAGGGCACGCTGTTTTGCACGAAAGTCAGCAAGACGCAGATCAGCCTGAGAGTAGCAACTTGTGATGAGAAAAGGAAGTGTCATCTCCGTAAACAGATCTTGGAGTTGAGAGTCAATCATCACATACAGAATAAAATGTTAAGTATTCAAGACTGAGTAAGAACATACAAACTTGCGTGCATGGGCACATCCACATGCATAGAGCAAGCGAAAGAGACAGACAGACAAGCAGACAAATAACTACTCCACTTTTGACTGTTGTTCCACCACAACTGAGAAAACAAACTTTTGGAATGAACCCTAGGTAGAATATCCACATAGATACTATATTTGCACCCTGAACCATTGTTCAAACCCTTTGAGAAGCAAAGACGGCAGTAAAAAACAACAATATTGGCACAATAATATCCTGCACTACCCTCAACTCCATCTACAGAAATATCTACCACATTGCTTTACACACAGGCATGCATGGGTCACATATGTCTTTCTCCCACACATCTAAAGATCAGACTAACAAAGAAAGGAACGCCAGGCAGATACTAGTCCCAGCCATTGACAAGAGACCAACTGAAAGGACGTTCCGAAAAAATTACAAATGAATTCACACCAAGAAGTAAAAATTTCTTCATAGCCAACAATGATGCCAATCAAGGCCACCCTTCAAAACCCAGTTTTGTATGATAAAGAAAATTATGTTCATACAACCGAGCATGCACAAATGTGGATGTCATAAGTGAAATAAGACTTAAAAAGACCTGGTCAGGGCATCAGTAATTTACATTGATGACCTGATCCCAAGGCATAAAGGAAGCAATAGATACACCAAAGAAATCATTGACATAACCTGGTGCATCAAAGTTGACAAGGTACTTTGATGCGCGAGCAACTGTATCAATATGGCCGACTAACCGCATGGAACCAAAAGATAATCGTCGTCACCCATATTGACGAGGGCTCAGTTTGCGAGCTATTCATAGACTTAGCAGGCACATAACATCAATTCTACAATGATTGGTTATACTAGTTTTGCAGATCAAGCAGGCATGACCTAAGGAGATCCTACTAGAGAGTCTGATAACAAAAAAGCTACTCCCCAGAATTTACATACACTGACAGCCCACTGATCTATGGGAGTCAAACTAGCCAAAACACTTCTTCACCATAGCTCATCCCATGCATGGCAAACCTTCAATAATGCTTCAAGGGATGTTTGGCATACACTCGCATTGCAATCTAATATTAAACATGGAAGAATGTCCAGGGTAAAACACTAGCATTTTTCTTCAAATACATATCAACGATTAAATGAAAAGAAGCAGAACGAAAAATATTAAGTGCACAAACCTCCAAAGCTCCGTCACTCCAGTGCCGGTCTGCAGCAGTTTTTAGTTTAGACTGCGCTTTGTTTTTCAAGATCTAAGCCAGAAAGAAAATATAAGTGAAGAAGAATGTGATCGAATTACGTAGAGGCAGAAGCTACTAAACATCCTATCTCTATTGTTGAAGACATAGGCATAATAAGTTGCACATACAGTTGCAATATGACTAAGCCATTCAGCTTTCTTCTTCACATTACGATCAATTTTCTCAGTATCCTCTCTTGCCCGAGCTGCCAGCAGAAGGTGAAGATAAGCATCATGATTTTTTCCTCTTTAGTTACGACCAAAATATTTTGATAAAAACACCCACGTGAAAGAATAAGTGGCCACCATCATGCAACGGGAGTTGGTTAATAAAAACTGGACCACTAGCTTTGACCACTTTAACTGTACATTCGACAACTAATAAGCCAGAAAGATCTTGACATTAGAAATTTTAATGTGTTGGGAAAACTCCTATGTATTTTGAAGATGACAGAACATTATGTGTGAACAAACATGTGTATTTGAGTATGCAAACAAACTCTACATACATAAACTCATATGCAGATGATGCTAACATCAGGAGTCTGTGCTGGTGGAGAGTCCTTACTCTCCAAATGCAGAACAAGATATCAGGTGGAAAGTGTTAAGATTTGGAAAGACCTTTAGATTTATGTGAACAAGTGAGGGATGGATGTGTAATCGTCAAGGTTCTTGGAAGGATCAATTAGAAGGAGGAGAACTTGGACAACCTTGAGTACATCAACATGCTTGGAATGACCTAAACACAAAAGGTAAACATTTTAGGATTGGGTGAAATCGCAAAGTCTAGATGGACCACATTGGAGGGTAAGTTCACACTTCAGACAAAGTGGATGATAATCCATGTACATTAAAATGATGACCCAGCTCTAAATCAATTTGAACTCAAATCCAAATTCAAATCAGTGCTTTGGAGCCAATTTCAGACCATGGAATAAATAGAAAGAACATTCTAGAAGGTCAAAAGAGGGCTTGCCATTTTTGGCAATACAAAGGAAGTGCTGGACAGGAAGCAGTGACAGTTTTGTCTATTTTGAGTGAAGTCCATTAATTGGCTGCAGCAAGACTTTCTGAGATATGGACAATCTATGCAACAGCTACTTTGACCTATTTTAAGTCTCCAAAGTGTTGAGAAAGCTTGGACTATATATATATATATATATAAGGGAAAGTTGAAGGTGGTCCAGGGGATCAAAAAGCTTTGACACTTGTTCTTATCTCCCTTGCTTATTCTTTGAGAAAAACCTTGTGCAGTCTGAGTGCATTTCCTGATAGAGCGTTAGTGTGATTATTGTAAAAGAGTGCTTTCAGCGTTGAGGTGAAGGTTGTGCACTTGCAGAGTGAGTTACGGCACCTCAGTGTTGAATTAGCTTCACTGTCAAAGTTCGAGGGTTTCATCTGCATAAGATACTTGTAGAGTGCCTCGGTGCTAGTTATTTTGTATTTGTAGAGTAGATTTTAATACTTGTTATTGGGCTACTAGAGCTGGGAGAGTTAAAGTAAGCCAAGTGGAAAGCCAAAACCACTATAAATTACTTTGCAAATTCTTTTACATCCTTTATACTCTTCACAAATCTGTTGATAGAAAATATTTGCTCTGCATAAGATACTTCATCGATAAACACTGCTTCATCCCTCACACTATTCTGCGCAAAAAAGTTCTAAAGATTCTACAATAATCAATTTACCCCCTTTTGGTTGTTAGTCGACTTCATAATGTAAATGTGAAACTAGGAATAAATCTCACCATTCTGTTTTCTTGTGCTTTAACTCACATCTTTTCTTAGGGAGGATAGGATATATTAGTAAAGCACTGGTCAACCAAGGAAGCATGAGGCAGCCCAGATGCCCCAGTCACCAAATTTCATTTTATTTTATCAAGCAAAAATCTGTAGATGTTGGCAGCATTGTTGATAATTCAGATAAAGTACTTAACCTTCCTCCACCAACCTACCCTGAAGAAACATAAAGCTCAAAGTTCGCTTTTGAGTCAAAGGTTTTGGGGAGCTCAAGTTCTCATTTTAGTATACTTGTAGATGCTCAAACCACATGAGATCAAAATGTCATTGGTGTAATAACTTACCATCGAGCTTAAGAAACTCTGAGCCAAGGATAGCAACATCTTGACGTGCACGAGCATCCAATCTCATTATGCCACTGATAAGAGTGTAAACAAGGAGCAGATGGCAAAGCATTACGTATGGAAGGCACCCAGTTCTTAAGTAATGTAAGGAGGATTTGCTAATTATTTTCTCATGCTTTCTTGAAAGGACAATACATAGACACAAGATAGTTAATAGTACCGGGAGAGCAAGAAAATGTCACTGCGAGCCCTTTCATTGACAAACTTTGCATCATTCTGAACAAATCTGCAAGCTTCAGCCAAACCCTGCCTTGATTGAGTAGTTCCATATGGTGCACTTAGCGGGTCATTTTTGTCTTCTCCAATTTGTGCCCTAAATAGTTAAACACGCAAAAGAGCATTACTCACTAACAGTAAAGCTATGACTCTGCTGACAAGGCTTTAATTGGCAGTATCACGTCAGAATTATAGGATGTCAGCAATTTGCAAATTGAGATGAAAATTTCATACCGGGTGCAAATAATTGAGCATGGCAACTATCAGAAAAAGAAATCGGACCAAGAGGAACAAGAAATTGTGTAGCCCTAACAACAGCAATCTTCAGCAAAAAATGCTCTCAAAGTTCTCCATATGCAGCAACCCCATGCTTTTTGCTTCTCTCAGCGAGAAATAAAACTCAACAAAGTGATAAGCAATTCGGCAGACGATATGAACAGAATCGGGTGACTTGTGTTACCTAGTTATATTTGAAGAATCCCCCGACTGTCTAGCACATTCTGTTGCTTCAGTTTCAGGTCCTCCCGTGGAAAAGCATAAGACTGACGATCCCCGAGTGCCACTATGAGTAGGAAGAGGTTTTCCACACAGGAAACGCAGGATATCCTTTGTTGATTTCGGTTTCATTGACAAGAGAAGTCCTCTCCGCGAATGTCTATGCTCAATTTGACTCGGGTGGAGAGGACTTAACTGAATTGAACTTTCGAAAGAGGGTGTTGTCCCACATGATCTGCCGATGGTGTTCCGATCAGTCAACGATGGACTTCGAGAAAGCTTGCTGGTAGTGAGCGCCATTAGAAAAGAGGATTTGCACAAACAGCCAACTGATCAAAGGCCGGGATTTGCCTGACACCCTGTTCAGCTCGAAGTTAGAACAAAATATATATATACGCTGTCCAAGATCGGGGAGAAACTTACGCAACAGTCAAACGGATATAGGCTAAGACAAATACCGAAGGCTTGATCCAAGTATCGGCATGAACAAAAAGCGCATTAATTCGATCCGGATAGACTGGACTAGCGGGTAAACTAGTTCACATAACACGGGTGTGGATCAAGAATAATGGGACTCTTACCATGTCACTTTAACATGAACAGAATCATCAAACCAGACTGAACTACCGTTGAAAACGAGTGATACCCATCATAATTTATCAGCCTTATGGGAAGAAGAAGAAGAAGTAAGAAGAAGAAGAAAAAGAAAGGACGAATTCTTGGAGCCTAGTCAAGATTTTGAAAGAGAGACCAGTTTCTCGGACTGAACCAAGTTTAGCCGATACAGTGCATAAAGATGGGACATTTGCATCACATCCCTTGATCATGTCGCGTAGCCACAAGAGGGTACTGCCGCAATGTTGCAAAGCAGGGCAAAACGAGTTGGGGGTGATCGTCAACTCACCCGTGCGAGGACACCAGCTTCGAGCACGCACAGAGGGGCAGAGAGAGAGAGGTGTAAGTAAAGGGAGTGGAGTGAGAGGGCAGACGAATCTGGAGCCACACGTTCAACATGTGGCCCCCGGGGAACGCCCGAGTGGTTCGCGGTATGGGAAGGAGACAACAAGGACGGGAGACGCAGTCGCTAGTGGGTTGGGATGGCAAGGAGACAGTATGGACGGGCTGGTTTCGTACACTGATGAGGTGGCGTGAGTTTGGATAAATCTTTCTTGGTGGAACTTCGGATGAACCAGGAACTGTGGATCAGATAGAATTGCCACGTCCAAAAAACAAATTTTATTTACTTTTCTCGTCATTTAGGAAGAGCAAAGACGGATTTCTCTCTCTTTTTTTTTCTTTTCATGTTCTTGAATTGAGATGGAGGACAGAGAGCAGAGTTGAGACTTGAGTTTCCATGTGTTGGTGAAAGCCAACAAAAAAGGGGGATAAAGATTTGTGTTTTTTCCATACCATTCATTTTTATTTTTAATTAGATATATGGATGAGGTTCAGAATGATGATTCCATCAATCATATCGCTTTCTTGATCCATCTTAAGTGCAAGAAAGCAATATGAAAAAAAAAGGATTTTTCTCTTCTTCTTTTTTCATATTCTTGAATTGAGATGGAGGACAGAGAGCGGAGTTGAGACTTGAGTCTCCATGTGTTGGTGAAAGCCAACAAAAAAGGGGATAAAGATTTGTGTTTTTTCCCATACCATTCATTTTTATTTTCAATTAGATATATGGATGAGGTTAGAATGATGATTCCATCAATTATATCGCTTTCTTGCACTTAAGATGGATAAAGCGATATGATTGATGGAATCATTGTTCTGGCGCAAGGATGAAAAATATGACATTTAACCCATTGGCGCATGGCCGAGTTGGTGAAGGCGTTCCCTCCCTCTAACGTTGGAGGTCGAGAGCTCGACTCTTCCCAGCTCGGTTTCGTCCTTTAAGTGGGGGGCCACATGGCGGTGGGTTCTTGTGTTAATCCCCTCGAGATATAGTCGTGAATACTTGCGCATAAGCCATATGGACCAATGAAGCGGATCCTTGGTCACAAAAAAAAAAAAAAATGACATTTAAAATAATGCCCAGCTCTTGTCAATATGGAGAGTATTGATTAGCTCACTCATCATCTTCACTTTTGATCTATAAAACTTACTTTTGTTACACATTATCTTTCGACTCAGTGACCGTTAACGTTGATTTCTTCAAGAGACTAGACCTTTGTGCAAACTTTCCATGACATCTCGAGTTGGTTGCAGATGTTGGAAAACTTTCGTGTTGAGGATATTTGAATATTGTAGATTATTTTTAGTTCGAAAATATATGATGTGTATGTAGTATATTACATACTTGCATGATGGCTCTCAGGGCATGTATGTGTTTGAATTTGAATGGGTTAATGGAAAAGAAAAGAAATGATGAATCGTATAATTTACAGAAAATGATGGAAGAGAAAGGGTAGATGCTCTTTGTCGTTTGGTAGAGTTGAAGAGAAATGAAGAAAGATAAATGAGCAGACCATCAAATATTTTCAAATCCCTCCAAGTCATCTTATTTTAGAGGGATTTTTTTTTGGGGTTAAAATTTCAGAGGTATTTGAAAGAATTAAAAACTTATTATTTTTCAAGTTACTGAGTAAAAGCTTAATTAAATTTGCTTCAAAGTGAAGATTCCTCCAACTCCTAACCCTAGATATCTTTTTCCTTTCCTGAATATCGATAGTCATAAAGGAGGACTTTTCTTGGAGATAATTCCCATGAAGATGGCCCGCGTGGATGGGACGAAGTATCAATGAATCGCTCTAAATTCAATGTAATTCTCAGTTGGTCTCCCATCTTTAGTTGTTTGATAGTTTGTTTTCATACATATGTGTTGACACCAAAAAATAGTCTGCCCTATCCACCGATAGGCAGTGCAGTTGGTAAGTTCTCCCTCTTCCACTATAGGGTCGGGAGTTCGAATCTTCTCATTACTAGCATCTTAAGTGGGGGACCTTGTGGTGGGTTCCTGAGCCAGCTCCCCTCCAGATATAGTCAGTGGTCACCCTTGAGCCTATCAGGTTCTCGGAGGCCGTGAACACCCGCAAAGTTGTGCTAGGCCGGATCCTGGATATAAAAAATAAATAAATAAAATTATTTTCCCGACACATGAATGAGAATAAACACATAAAAGTACATGAATATTGACAATCACGTGTGTAGTACAGGTATCACTATAAGTGTGTCAACTCATCGGCAAGAATAGGAATGAACACATGTTGATTGACATTGGTATTAATCAATGTCATGTGTCCGATTGTTGAAATATGGCGACAAATAGTTGGTAGCCGCTAATATGAACATTAACAACGAATAAATATTGAAGGGATATTAGCAAGATGCTTTCAAGCTTAAAATTGATGAAGTAATTGAGACCAAAGGCGCACATTTTTTTAGAGAACAGTTATCACTTGAAAACAAGATTGTGATACACAGATTATTTCAAGAAACCACATAATGGAACAGTTTATGCACTACAAGGGTACCTGTTTGAGAATATAAATGTGAAATTTTGTGGAGGGATAGAACCGTGGAGGTAACCAGCAGTTAATTAAGGAATTACAGCCGTTGAGAATCACCAAAAGGAAGTTACCATAAATTGCTATAAATATAGTCAGTCATCCATCAAAAAGCCACCCCCGCAGAATCAAACCAAATGTTATCTTTCAATTAACTTTTCTTGACTCTACTTTAAATTTCCTTAGTTGTAGCTCTCAAATTTGAGTCATTAATTAAATTCTATCATGTATCTTTATCCCAATGCTGTATTGTAGATTAAATTCTGACATAATATATTTATGTTCAAGCTGTGATGTTGATTAAATTTCGGCATAATTTGTTTACATTATGTTATCTTAAGTCCGTAATTTACATACATTGTTATCGATTAAATTTCAACTCTGTTTGGGATTTTATAATATTGTTTGAATGGAAAAGTTGATTCCCTTTTGCAATATTCTCTATCCGAGGTTAAGGCAAAACCTTAGTCTCCTTAAATAAAAGCCAAAGAACTACTTTTAGTAAAAGATATTTTGTAAACAATTCCGGTGTAATGATATGATTGAGATATGGTGAAGTGATTGATGATCCTCTTTTTAGATAAAACACAAATGAGGTCCTTTGAAGAACTTAGCACTTGATCAACTTTCATTTATCTATTTTATGGAGAACATGATTAGGACATTTTGTTGATCGACATCGGGATAGCCCTTTGTTCCATAGTCCTGGGGTGGGGCTATTTACAACTAGCCAATTAAGAATTCTAAAATGTACTAGTATTAGCAAGTGCATCAAAGATGCAGTTATCCCAAGAGGCCACAATTAACGTGAGCAAACATATTAATGATGAGGAACGCATTTTTTCTATGTTACTAATTAATATTTTCACTTGCTCTACTATTTTGACCAAGCCTAACCGAGGAAGAGTTATAGGGCGCAAAACAAAAAAATCGAAAATTCTCCAACCAAAATATTTTCTATTTGTAAATTTATCTAGATTTAGAAAATCATCATCTTCTAAATTAATAGGGATAAGACCTCTTGGTATAATAATTAATTTAATTTTTTTTATATACTTGTTGTAATTATAAGAAATCTCTTGTTTATTATTTAAATGCAATGGTGATACATAAATATGTGAATCCTTTTATTTTCATAATTAATCAATTTATATGAGAAAAGGTCATATCTCCTAATATTGGACAAATTGGCATATTACCAAATCATGCACCTATTGCCACAATGATAGATAACAATAGATAACAATAGGTATTTTGAAAATACGCCTTAACGACCAATGATTAACAATGGATCTGATGGGTGGTTTTGTTAGAATAGGCAATAATGAGATCACTATTTTAGTAAATGATGCTAAAAAGATAGTGATATTGATTCACAAGAAGCTCAGGAAACTCTTGAACTAGCGGAAGCTAACTTAAGAAAAGCTAGGTAAGAGACAAACAAAGGAAGCAAATCTAGCTCTCAGACGAGCTAGGACACGAGTCGAGGCTATCAATGCAATTTCATAATCAGTTGGTGCATACAAAGAATCAAAGGAACTTCCATATAAATAGAGGTTATGTTTATACACCCCCTTTTTTTTTTGGTCGATTGAATACAATATTCAATACAATTCAAAAAAATCAAGTGGAATCGGATGGATTCTTATGCAATGAAAAAATATTCAATTCATTCCCGAATAGTTGATTCATTAGAAATTGGACAGGTAAGGAAATTTCTCGTTGAGTTACGTACTTACGTAAAAACGAATAAACCTCAATTCCAAGAAATTATATCTTCTACTAAAACATTTACTGAGGAAGCAGAAGCCCTTTTAAAAGAAGCTATCCAGGAACAGAAGGAACGCTTTCTACTTCAGGAACAAGGATAGTAGAAATAAATAAATTGATCACTCTTCATCTTTGCGTATTAATTTAATCTTTACTTAATTAATTATTAATTAAGTAATATAATAATTTTTTTTCTTTTTTAATTTAAAGAATATTAATATTCTTTAAATAATTTGATATTCGCTCTATTTTCATTTTCTATTAAAAAAAAATTCATTTTAAATATGAAAAAAATGAATATAAATTAATAGAAAATAGAATATAAGAAAGAACATAAAAAAAAAAAAAAGCCAAGCTAAATGACGTATTATAAGCATGTCTTATTTAAATCATTCAAAATATTGAAATCTTTCTTGAGATAGACATCTCAAAAAATAGATGGAAAAAATTGTGTCTAATAGGATTTGAACCTATACCAAAGGTTTAGAAGACCTCTATCCTATCCATTAGACAATGGATGCTTTTTTTTTTTTTCTTTTTATTCTGATTTTTTTCACATTTTTTACTTTCATATCCCTTTTTACTTCCATATCCATTTCCCTTATACCTTCTCTTGTTTGGCAAAAAAAAAAAAAAAACTATGTTAAGATAAGAGAATTTCGAGAATTGCATATTCAATTCAAAGATGGATTAATAACATAATAGAATTAACTAATGCCGATATCTCCCATAATCTTTTTCATCACGTCCTATGATTAGTTAAGGATCCTTTTGTACATTCGATTACATATCAATAAATAAATGCATAAATACATTAAGATCTCAAGATGGGAATCTCTATTGATGAATAACAAGAACAATAGTTCTTTCTTCATAAAAATTTGTGAAATCATTGTCAATTGTTTTAAGCTGTTAGATACAACCGTGGTTAATATTTTAGGTTAATGCAACCAAAAATCATAAACAAATAAATTTACCTTCCGTCAGTTTTCCTTAAATTTCATCGTTGACAATTGAGAGATGTATCTATTTTGGGTTTTATATTTCATTTGTCACAAGTGTATTAATTATAGTTTTTCGTAATATTAATCCAATTTAATAAAAATTAACGGAGAGTAAATTTGTTATAGATATATTAATTAAGAATTTTTTTATATTAATTATAATAATTAATTATTCTATCATTCTCAATCTCCTTGTCCTCGTTCTTTGAAATTAGAAAGACAGACGCAAAGTTCGAATGAAACTTTCTTCATTACATCATATGGACCATTCGGAAGAAGCAGCTCTCTCGCGAGACGCTTCCCATGCCTTGACAATGACAGACGACGGACCGTGTGGGATCGAAGTCTTGCTATAAGAACAAAATAACTCGCCACATGAATCTACAGGAGACGTTGAGATGACATTGCAGGAATTTTGTCAGAAGGACAGCCGTGACCTTGTCGTTTCCTGCGACAGGGGATGTCGTAGATCTGACGGTCGAAAGTTCAACAAGTCGGGAGGAGGAGGAAGATGGATGTGGAGACCGGATGCTTGTCCTGCGCAAGAAAAATGGGTATGATTAAACGAAGCCCAGATTGCAAAACTCATTGTTTAGGCTTAATTTTTGGGACTGGCTCACATAGGAACGGGAAAGGAGAGATGGGTGTGTTGGCCCCGGACAAAGGGAAGGAGGGGGTTGGTAAATTTAGCCAAGGACATCTAGGGAGGGACCCATCTTTGATTCTCATGGTTCAAAATGAGCGAATAGAAACCCTAAATCAAACCCTAATCCCCCTTGTCTGGCTTGAATGGAATCGATCATGCTTGGAACTTTTGTTTGTGAAGCTGACCGATGGTGATGCGTGGTGAGAATTAGGAGGCTACTGATTCTATTTGATAGAAAAGTGTTTAGCATGAAGCGTTTGATAAGATGCTGAAAGTGTTTATGAAATGCCGAACTTTAAGACCAAACAGATTGTGCTGTAGCTGAATTTCCCCTTGCATTCATAATTAACAAATGGGCTTGGGTAATCGATGAGGCTGGAGGTGGGTTTGCACTTTGATGCTCCCACGTTAAATGGTAATGGGCAACACGGTCTATATCATGGAGAGAGTAATGCACAGGGCGAAAGTTCAACATTCTTGGGGAAATGGCTGTGCATTTCTTCAAAGCATTCCCAAACGCAGCCTAAAGCTGAAGGGCCAATTAGTGCAACGACAGATCGAGCGGGATCAAGTGAAAACTCGAAAATTATAGCTTTTGAAAATCATAATACGGAAGTCATACAATATATCAAATTGTCTTAAGACATCGAGTATTAAAAAACAAAATATTGATAGATAGATCAAGATTCTATATCACTATAATCAATTGTTATCTTCAAAAACATAGAACAGTTATGGGAAACTCTGCCTGGCTATGCTTGCTATCCAGTTCATGTGAATCCCTCATTCAATGTTGCTCTCTTATGTTGCTTTGATGTTGACATGCTTTTTCTTCATTCTTGGACAATCTATTTCGATGTAAGCTACTGGGATATCTATGTAGATAGAAGCTTTGTTTCGTATGGTTATCCTCATTACCATTCAAATTGCTCTATATGAAGATCATTCCCCAAGCCTTCACTTTGACACTATTTTTCGTTCTCTGGGGCAACACCGAGTTTGGCTGAAGTATATACCATATAAAAAGTGGAATTCGATTAGCTACAGAGTTCCGCCGCGAAAAAGACTTAAAATTAGCTAAACTGACGATGAAACAATCCCTTTTACAAGGACTTTTTCAAACCCGTATGATGCTTCTGGTAAAAGAGGAAGAGGATGTCTCTCTGGCGAGCCAAACAGAAATCCTGTATTTGTATGAAATGGGGACTTTTTTTTTTTTCTTTTTCACGAGAATAGGTAATTTAACAAGTGATGATGGCAATTTCCATTGGCAGGCGCGTTCCTAAGCAGATGAATTTTGTGTAAACGGCGACAAACCGATATGGTCGAAAACATGAATGATGGGAAACGGGGAGAGGTTGGATTTACAAATAGAATAGCCTGCTTTACATGGTGACACTGGGAACAAGCCGATATAGTGCCATCTCAAGCCTCATATGATGCAATGCTTGTGATGGACCATAAGTAAACTCTAGCTAAAACTGCCATTGATAAATTACAAGTCCATGGCCTTAACAAGACAGCAAAATGTAGAATTGCCGATTCTACCAATTAACTTTGCAGCCAAAAGCACGGTGAATCCATCCACCGATCATTGTAGTTTGCAGAGTCTATTAGGGTATAGAGTGTGCACATCCGAAATCACCAGCAATGGCATAAAGCGCCAGGAGACATGTTTAACCCATGACTTTTGGACGCCATCCTGCTATGACGTCCTCCTTAAGTGCTCGTGTTTTGACGAAAGAATCTCTTGAAAAGACACTCTGGGTGCAAGAAACAGAGCATTGTTAGGATAAGGCGATAGTCTAAAAGGAAACATAATAAGCCGATCAACCACATAATAAGTTCTACCAAAATAGGGCCCAATCAGCAAAGCATTTTCTGAGTTTGAATGTGACAAAATATCATTGCAATAAAGATTGGGAAAACTTCAAGAAAGTCAAGGAATTATTGCTGCCATCAAAACTTGTCTAGATAAATTCCAACCAAAAAAAAGAAACTTGTCTAGATAAAGCAGCATATATAGGATTTTTGGTAAAATGATCAGGCACCAAGCAAAGGTGAAAGAGACAATAATAGCAAAATCAGAAGAATCATTATATGCAGACATCATTGGAAATTGAGCACTACATTTTCAAGCTGATTCAATTTGTTACGGTCGAGTATCAGTCGTACCAGGTTAAGACTGATTTCAGTTACCTGCATGTAAGACTTCACAAAAGGTAGAGTGTCCGGCACCGACCAATTCTTATAATGACCCAAAGCAATCTCCATGTGGTGTAGCTTTGGCCCTAAGGACAAGTCTGCTGCAGAAATCTCCTTCCCATTAATAAAAGGGCCCTAGAGGATAAGAAGAAATTGAATTAACAATGAAGAGTTAGCAGGAATTAGGAAACAATATAATGTGAATGCCCTGCTGCTAATTAACAGCAAGCTGTGAAAGACTATCAACCATGTAGTGTGCATCACCACGCTGTTCAATATCTAATTTAACTTGTTCCTGTCCATTGTTTATCACAGTGTTCATCAGAAGCTAAACTGCCGCTACAACTAGTTCATGCAATGTCATTTCTCGGACCTGAGCAGGTCCTTAAAAGGCTCATGGAGGAAACAAGCAGGAGAACCGCCCTGGGGTGAGAGACCCCACGCTGTCCTCCTATTCCCTCTCTGTCGGGAAGAGAAAGATAGACAGGTAATTAGGGGGCCTCACGGTGGGGAAGGTAGACTCCATGTCAAGGCTTTGGTCTTGACTACTACCAGGTAGGCAGGTATGGTAGCCTCCCGCGCTTGGAGTGAGTGAGGGTGGGTTAAATGCCCACAGCTATGTTGACACGCCTTACGGCACTGTCCTCAATCACAGGTCAACATAGTTTCCCCGGTTGAGGACAGTGCCTTACAACTAGTTCATGCAATGTCATTTCTGTTCCTTTTTACGATTATACTCTGTTACTTCAAAGATTGTACTTATGCAGCACTTTTCTACAGCTGGTCTATCTCTAATTAGTCTTGTACCGTGGTTTTGACAGATCAAAATCTGTGTAATGATTTGGTTAGCATATGCACAAAAACCTTCAGGCCTCAATGTAGTTTTCTCACAGGTTAAAAGGATAGAAATTGATTCTTCCACTCCTACTCTAAGCAAATATGGCTCAATCTAAGAAATATGCTAATAGCCTAAAATCTTTGTGAAACACTCTGATTTTCCTTCTTTATCCCATTTTTTTTTTTCATTTTTTGGCCACATGAACTCTGAAACCCAATAATAAACCTCTAGATGCCCTTACAGAGGAATTTATCTATCGCTGATTATGCTGCCCCAGCTTTCTTACGTGCTTTCTACCTATTGCCTACATCAGCCAAATTCAACATTGATTAATTTACTATTACTGAGGTTCAAGTGCAACGTTCACTTTAACTCAGATATCAATTATACTGCTCATACCGGTTCCCCAAACTAAGCATCCAGAACTTTTTTTTTTTTTTTTTTTTTTTTTTGGGGGGGGGGAGAACAAGCATATGGTACTTGTTCAATGGATTGTTTGTTGCAATAAGGATGCAAACCACATGATCAGCACCAGTCATATGCCCAACTCCTCCTAAGACACTTCATAGCGTTCATACAAATTCACATGTAAAATCTATTTAACGAAATAACTAACGGAAGCAATTTTATTCAGAGGCCCAGTCTTTGCAATCAGTTCATTATATATAAAAGGAAAATATTGACACCAGGCAGCAAACAACGTTTTTAAAAGGTAAGAGCAAATATTGCTGCCAGCTCAGATAGGCATTCGATAACATTTGTCCAGTAAAATTTGAGTACCTACAACAGAGTCAAAGGAGGACTTACATTTTCTTTGATATGGTCATTGAAAGAACTGAGTTCATTAAGGAGTGCCTGCTCAGTGCCATCAGAGGAATCTTTGCTCTTGAGAAAACCAATAAATGTTGAAAAATTTTTGACCCGCTACAGAGAAGAAATACATCATATTAATTTATTTCGTCACCTTCATTTTACTAAAAATATCATATACTACAGTGATTTCTGTTGCCATCCTTGGACAATTCAAGCCAGGTGGCATTGGCATTCTAGTAGACATGCAGCAGTTCAGAAATGATTCAAAGTAATAAAAAGAAAACACAATAATATCATGGTAACGGCTAAATCAAATGAAGAAGAAAAGAGAATAGCAGTAAATTTACTGAGTGACCTTGGATTACAGTGACAGCTGGAAACCATTGAATTTTAGCAGGAAAAGCTGAGACAGGTTTCTTGCCTCCAGATGCTCAGATCCATGGTACTACCAAATTAAATATAACAAAGGTGGAAAAGCTTATAAGATTCTGAATCATGGTTTAATTAGAAATTTCAACACTTAAAAATCTTGCCGTATTTCGTTAATGGTATCAAACAGATGGTTGTTTACTGTTATCAGGCAAGCATGTCTTTTTGGGTGTTGCAATTGGGATGGATAGCAAATGCACAACCACATGCAGCAAAGAAAAAACATGTCATGAGAAAACACCAATCAACTCGATGAACCAATTGATCCACCCAGCAGCATAAAAACAGAATGGAAACAACCTACAGCATCATATAACAGTGGTATTTATATATCATCAGAAATAATCAGCAAAATGATTATTATGCAAAGAAAAGCCCAATAACATAATAATAGTAATGTGATAATACATTGAAGCCTTCTCAGCTGGGGTCTTCAATGGTGGATCGGGGTACTTTTCTTCCAGGGATTGTGTGATGACATCTGAATCTGCAACCCAATTCTCATCAAGTTTCACCACTGGAACTTTACCTTCTGAGTTGATTTTCAAAAACCTACACACAAGATGTATATGTATGGAAAATTGAACCGGCTGAGAGAACTACTAGTGGACAAACCTAAAGAGGCATCCAAAGACAAATGCTTGAAATTAAGAAGCACGAATAACTAAACCAAGAAGAAACCACAGATTACCATTCTGGTTTGTTACCCAAATCCACCAATTTGAGGTCATAAGGAAGTTGCTTTTCCTCCATGGTCAGTAGTACCCTCTGACAAAAGGGACCTGAAGAGGGAATTTGAGAGAGCCAATAATTAGTTTCACAAACAGACTCATTCCAACTAGAATGACACATATACTAAGAGATAGGTGTTTATAACTCACAAACTACAGATATCATTTGGAATGGTACTTAGATTGATACTTGGCAACCACAATATCATGCTATCATCTTCACTTATGTGCTAAATGCAGGTCAGGAAAAAGGTTACGTGGATTTAAGTAAAGTAAGGGCGCGTTTGGTAACATTTCTGTTCCCAAAAACAATTTCTGATCAGAAATGATTCTTTTTTGTTCTGTTCCCGAGAAAAATTTCTAAACAAAAGAACGCGTTTGGTAATCGAACAAAATTTCTGATTCTGGAATAGAAATGCGTTTGATATCGTACTCAAAATTTCTACAACAAATTATTTTCTTTTAATTTTTAAATAATTTTATTACTTTTTTCTTATTTTCTTTTTTTCCTTTCTTTCCCTTCTTCTTCTTCAAGTCGCCAATTGCCGGCCTTGGGATGACCGGCAATTGCCGGCCGCGAGGGCCGGGGCGACGACCTCCCGGAGTGTCACCGGCCCTCATCGGCGAGGCCAGCCTCACCGTCGGCCGAGCCGAGCTTCACCGTGGGTGAGGTGAGGCTGGGCGAGCCTCGCCAAAGGGCTGGGCTTGAGCCTCACTATGGGTGAGGCTCGCCGCCGGACCTTGCCTTCGGCGAGCTCGCTAGACCTCGCCCTAGCCTGGCAAGCCTCTTGCGAGCTCACTAGACCGATGGCAATGGGCGGCAACGGCGACAATGGGTGGTGGATGAAGAAGAAGAAAAGGGAAGAAGAACAAAAAAAAAAAAAAAATATGGGCTTGATTCTAGAATTGTTCCAGGAACAAGAATCAACTTTTTTTTATTTTTGACTTTGTTCCAAATCTACTTCCAGGAATAAAAAAATATAAATTTGTTCCCAGGAACAAAAAAAAGTTTTACCAAACACAATTTTGTTCCAAAATTACTCCCGGAAACAAAAAAATAGAAATTTTTACTATTTAGCCGGTTACCAAATAGGGCCTAAATCCTCCAAGTGTTTTGCGAGAGCCTAAATCCCAAATCCCGGTCAGTAACTTAAGACAACGAGGTAAAAAAAAAAAATTATAAAGGAAAGGGTGACCACTTCTCCTTATTCTTTTTCTCCAAATGACCTCATTCACAACAAGTACTGCACTATAGATTGGCAGGTCATAGACAACTTCCACTTAATACTCATTCAGTCATCTGGAAAAATGTGAATACTTCTACTAAACAATTCCAAGTGCAGAAGATAATCTCCAAGATGCATGTAACAGCTTCCCATTCACTTATAATAGAACTTTTATGAATTCTGCTCCCTTCACGATCAACTAATACAAACTAAGCATACTAAGCTATACAAATAAAACTTATAAAGAAGTTAGAGAACCAATATACCATGAGAACAACAGGAACTACCAACTTTCTCCAGCAGGAGGAAAAGGAAAACACAAATTTCTTCTCTTTTTTCCCTTTTGGCTACTCAATGACCTATATCTATAAGATGCACAATGATTTTCTCCCAATATGCAGTCTCATAGAACATGGCTACTCTAGCTATACCTTGTTTAAACAATTCCATTAATGCCCATCACTTTGGCTCACTCTCCACATAATCAAACAGAGTATGAGCAACAATTAGAGGTAAAAGGGGAGGAGGGCATAACTCACAGTCACCCAACTTGTTAGGGATGGTTACAGATGCCTTAGCGCAGACTTCTAGAGGGTTTGAGGCCAAGGACTTTGCCATAATGCACAGTCTTCTTTGGGAGCAATCATAGCGCTGTTTGAAGTTGCTGGGTAGGACAGTGTAGCTTGGGAGGCGGAGACCAAAGCCCAGGTTTTTAATCGTTGAAGAGAGGACAGAGGCTGTAGGTGTTATTTTTGCAGACGACATTTGATAGTCGCTTCCAGTTGCGTCCAAGAGATGAGAATTTCTGCAGCCACCTGTCAATTTATGCAAATCTGTAACAATCAAAAGCACAAAATCAAACGGTATAATCATTTCTATACTGTAGGAAGCAGAGTGTCCATTCCCCCTTCATCTAAAAGGTAGAAAAAAGTGACTCTCTCTCTCTCTCCCTCCATTTCCATTCCAATAACCTTAATCTCTTCACATTCCTCTCCTTTCAAAGATTTTTTCCCCAACATAAGCATTCCCTCATAATTAAAATCAACAATTTTACGTTCCCCTTCCATTTTTTTTTTTTTTTTTATCAACTTAATTCTAGCTAGATGAAGTAATTAATTCTCAACTAACTATCAACTCCATTTTGGATAAAGCACATTGTGAAAGACAAGGGACCTGAAGGATTTATCCAATTCACCTTCCGCTCACACTTAAAGCCCAGGAATCGAATGGCATTTCTTCTCTTTCTTTTTTTTCTCCTTTATTCCCGTTTTGGGTGGGTGATAACAGCTTCCATGACTAAGCTACGACAATACAATTGTACCACCGAGTTCAATCTACACGAACAATATACATTGCAGAAAAACGAAAATGAAGAGACAATCTTTAAGAAATAAAAAGACCCAATTCAACTACCCAAAAAGCTAGTGGAAGAAACGAATAAACAACAACGTTCCGACGCGAACCCATCCACATTCGACACGACCCAGTAATCAGTGTCATCATAAGAGAAGTGGGCAACTCACGGAAAGATGATTCTCTGGAGCTCTGCGCAAAACGGTGCTAATCCTGTAAAGCTAACAAGATAAAGTGGAGACGGCGAAGGAAGAAGTTTCAGACGCGAGCAGACCAACCTGTGGGGAGAGAAGAGGCACGAGCGGAGAGGACACGAGATACCAGCAAAGCGGCAAGCGGGGACAGTGGCGTGTCAGTGAGCCTGCGATGTGGGAGGACGGATTCGGAGCCACATACGCAGGCGTGGCTTTATCGTGGGTGAAGGAACCGGAAGAAGCCATGGAGGACAGCATCGGGAAGCATCTTTCATTGTGCTCTCTTTTATTTTTCTTTTTTTTTTGCTCTTCTAAAAAAAAAAAAAATTGTCATAAATTTTATGTCATTTCCAAAACTTTGTTCAATCCGATCCTTAAATATTTTCATATATGTTCAATTAATTTTATGGATTATATAAAAATTTCAATATTATCCTTCAATTAATTTAAAGATTAGATTAATTTTTTGAACTATATTGAATAAATTAATAATTCATTGATAACATTACACATTGGACTAATATCCATGGATCAAATTGAATAAATTAAAATTTTAAAAATAATATTGTATATTAAGCTAAAATTTATGAGCCATTTATGTAATTATCCTTCTTATTTTTTGAGTTGACACCACCTTCGATATCAAAAAAGATCCATTTATTCCAAATTAATTTTCATGTCATAAAAATCCTAAACCGGGACAATTATTATAACTCTAGCTAAATCTTCGAGCAAAGTTGGGGCAAAATTAAGGATTTAGTGAATCTTAGAAATGTGAAGGAGATCTTGGAGCAAAATTAGTGAAAATCACTAAGGGTGAGCATATAAAACCACCCAAACCGAGGACTTTCAAGACCAACCCGAACCAGCCGATTTTGGATGGTTCTAAGAGATGCCGATCCTATTCCAGATTTTATAAATTAGAACATGTGATTTTCAATCAGATTCTATAGTTAAACTAAACCAATTTATATATATTTTTTTAATTTCTTAAAGAAGTAAAGTATAAACATAAACCCTAATCTCCTCACACACTTCACTTGTTCTGGATCATAAAGGAAATCTTTGTTTGTTTCATATTGCTACACCAATTCATCCAACTTTCTCCTTTTGTTTCTTGCTTCTTCTTTTTATTTCACTTTCTTATCCTACAAATATTCACCGATTTTACTTCCCTTACTTACTCACGCCTTCCTTACATTTGTGAGTTTCATGGAAAAGAATCCACCAAATCCTCCTTTTTTCAAGCGTATCCCTACAATCATGACCCCATCATCTGTCTTCTTCACAAATCTTGGATGAAATCTTAGTTTCAAATTGCGATTTGGATTGGCAATTCAATTAATCCAAAACTTTTGGCCAAGATATGTAAATCCATTAGTTCATTGGACGGCCCCAAATTGTATCAATGGTCCGATTATCCAATCCCATTCTCAATTCTAAAATGGGTAAGTGGTCCTTCTAGTCTCATTCTAGAAAATGGTATTTCGTCCTCTCAATCTGGTTCTTGATTCCTAAGTGGAATTGGTCCGAAATCGAGAATCGATTACCCTTATTTCTTCAGCAACTCTTTGTAACAAGTTTTATTTTTATCATGAAGAATCATATGATGCCTTGTAGTTGCACTTTGAATTCGAATAATTCACGATCTTGATAAAATTGCGCGAAATCGAACGTCTATTGCACGCTAGTATTGAAATTGAACGTCGTTTATTTTTATGGGATTGGATTCGTCCGCTTTAGTTGTTTCGCACTCACGTGCTGTTTGCTTAAACGAGATCTACTGATTGATTTTGGAATAGAATCTATGCCCCGTTAGAGGGAATGCTGTTTTCAGGGGATTAAATTCTTTGCCCGGTAGTCCTTTCCCACTCGAGCGCTGCTCTTTCGTGCACACACGAGATGCATGGGCTATTGTACGGAATTGGTTTCTTGCCCCTTTGAGCTTGCCGTCTGTCTTTGGATTGGATTCATCTATGGAATTTGTTTTGGAGCACATGACATATTTTCAAAGGTTAATACAATGAAAATAATCCTAAATTAATATACTTATGACAAATTTATCCTAAATTAATTTTTTTAATTACCAAAAACTCAAACTAGTATATCTATAAAGATTTACCTTATGTTAATTTTCATTTTTAATGTTAAATTACTAAATTGGACAATACACAACATTTGACAAGTGTATTAGTTTGGGGTTTTACCCTCCATTCTAGTTTGTGGTTATTTATGATGTTAATTCAAAGTTAACGGAGTGTAAATTTATTATAAATGTAACAATTTTAAGTTTTTTTATGGTTAAAAAAATTAATTTGGGATAAATTTGTTATAAGTCTACTAGTTTGAGTTTTTCATAATAAAAAATTAATTTTGAGTAATTTTGTCATAAGTGTACCGATTTGAAATTTTTCGTAGTATTAACCCTATTATCAAAGATGACACTAATTACACACGGCCGCAAGTCATAGTTCACCCCCATGATATGGCGATTTTACCTAAGGGTCAATGGCAAACTTCTTAAATTTCAAAATCCAAAAGAAAATAAATGTATATTAGAACTAAAACTTCCCATTATATTCATGCTACAATTTAATCAAGGAATATGATAGGGAAAGGGCGACATGGGGATGCTAGTCTTTTCCACACGTAACCCAATTCCTGGAGCTCGTTATTTAGATCTTGAAGATCAGTTGAACATGAGGTGATTAGTGGACTCCCTTCTACCACTAGTGATATAGATTTCAAATTAGCCTAAGAAATTGTTGATGGTGGCTCCAAAAATGGTTTAAGATTTCAATCATAGTAGCATGACCCATCCTAGGGAAGAAAAGACTCTAGGTCACGGACTACAGAATGGATTTTCGGAATAGCATTTTTCTTTTCACTTTCAAGCTTGATCCTTGATTTAAAACATAAGTTTCAAAAATCATGATCAATTTGTCGCTGTAGAGCTGGCAAAACGGGTCCATTTTTTTAACTCAAATTCAATGGGCCAGGTGAAATATGGGTTGTTTGAATATTTAAAACAGGTTAAAGTGGGTTTATAATATCCAAACCCAACAAGATGTGGGTCTTAACGTGTCCATAAACAAGCCCATTTACAATCCATCTAAACCCAAAAGGTTATTAGCTGAAAAAAAAATTAAAATTAAAAAAATGAAATAGAGAATTCAACGTCGAAGAAGAGGAGGGGAATGGGCATAGAGCACCACCACTGACTGTGCCCCTCCGCCGATTTGATGAAAGCTCGAGCGCGATGAGGGTATGGTTTTAATTCTTATCTAAAAAAAATTATGTTTTTGTGCAGGTCATTATAAGGACTATAAAGGATTTTCATTTAATTTTGCAGATTTCTTTTATTTTTCGTTTATTTATTTTTGAGATCTGTTGGGCATTTTTCTCTGTTTTTTTTATGGGCTATGTGGATGGGTTTGGAGTGGATCTAGGCTGATTAGATATAGGCCATCTAAATTGTTTAGCAATCAATAGAAGTGAAATATGTAAAACTTTTTAAGTCAAACTTATTTATAACCCACCAAAATTCAACTCAATCCACTCATTTGCCACCAGGTACATGAGAGAGTAGCAGGTGGTAATCTAAATTTCTGTTTCCTTTATTTTCATGCATTTTACATCATTGGCAATGATTGTTTTTGTAACATTTGTCGATTCACATTGATCCATCCATATTCTTGAAGGATATTCATTTTTTTGTAAAACAACATAGAACCAAGCACTGATTATGCAATTGGTGTGGATTTCTTAAGATAGATTTTATGACAGATGGAGTTCCTAGATTGAAGACCCGCCTTGTAGTAATGAGTATAATAATCCAAGAATATCTCTACCAAAATCATGAATACAATTCACTTGGAAAATTGGTTAGATGACTTGATCAAAACCTGCCATTAATAGAACATGCGATTGACTGCCCAAATTGAAGTGAGTTGTAATTAGGAAGAAGGCATCTGTCTAGGTGAGATGCAAAGTGTCTGACGAGCACATTGTAAACGCTAGAGAGGTGCAGTTTATAGTTTGGAAAGTGTGTTCTACTATGCTGCGCGTGAAGCATGTAAGAGTAGCTATTGGAGGATTCCAATAGTGATTGGATCTACCATGGTAGTTGTAAAAAGAGTCTGGCTCTGCTAGACAAACTTCTGCGTCTCTAAGTAGGCCGTAGTTGTACTTTTGGCATAACCAGTGGAATTCAGTCACTTCAATCTGCTAGAATTGGAAGAGAGGATGTAGGCAAATAGTGATGGACCTATAAATAAGGCTAGCTATTTCTCTTTCCCAAAACCCCTTAGGGTTTCAAAAATTCATATTGCATGTTCACATAGGGCATACAAGCATGATTTTTATTGAGGGCAATTTGTATTTTCTTAGAAAATCAATTCGTCACCCTCTTGATTGCTTACTTTGGGCTTACAATGCACAAGACCCAACATCATATTGATTCAATTATAAGCTTCATTTTGTGAAATAAGATAAACATTTTCATTTTTGTGAAATCCTGACCTAGTCAAAAAAATTTGCTAGGAAAGTAAAATTTAATCAGCTAATTACTATTTTAAGTAAACGAAACCCAAATTACTACTAGTCTGTAAACTTCTAAGATAATCCTGAAGTCAAATAAATAAGAATAAAATCAAAATACAATCAAATTGGAGTATCGAAGATTATCACACCCCGCACTAATTTCAACATTCAAATGCAGAAGTCGGTAGTACATGAGCAACGTGATTGGTCAGTTTCGACATTCAATAAATTAGTCGTATCTCGGAGAGTCAATGTGTAAATACTTTCCAAGCATCAAAAGGGAGAGAACGCTGGTGGGGGATTCTACTTTTTTGGGGGCCCAAAGGAGAAAGCTGTGGTTTCAGTTGAAGAATCTATGGCCCAACCACTGACCACGAGATTTGAAAAAAATTAAAAATAAATAAATAAATAAATATATACATATATATATATATTTATATAGTTTGGGCCGGTTGAACACCCAACAACTCAAAATGATTCTGTCAGCGAGCGAATCAAAACTGAAGGTCTTCCCTCTTGGCCTACAAGTACAACATATTTGTTCCACTAAAAATTTCATCATAAAGAAAAATACTTTTCATAAAAATCATTTTAAAGAAAGACAATTAGCTTTTATTTGTTTGGTGAAGTAGCAAAAGCGAATTCCTTCTTGCCAAAAAGAAAAACTGTTTTTCCCTAATCTAAACTTAATCTTTTCGGTTCATGAAAAACGTTTTTTTTAGACATTAATTAGTTTTTTGTTATCTAAATACTGAAAAATCATAAAACACTTTTCCCAAAATAGATCTCTTTCAAATAAATGGATCCTTATTTTCCATCATCTAAAGTGGGACCTCAAAGGGACATTTGTCCCCAAGTCACATGCAAAGGGACATGGGGCAACCGAGCTGCCCCTAAAAAGGGCCACCATCTCATGCCGTCCTTTTTTCGCCTTTAAAGAATGGTAAAGGACTGCCTCAAAATCAATTTGCAGAAGCATTTGCATAATTAGGAGGGTGGGAAGAAGGGGGAGAGAGATTGATGGTGCTTCCTTTTGGAAGCAAGAGAATAAAAATGAAGTAACATGCACATGGGAAGGATCTGGTACATTGTCATCCTGGACCCCCTGTAAGATCTGTCCTCATTGATGAGGAGGATTTCTTTAGTACCCAAATTTCTGGCGGGGATCTCGAACCCAAGGAAGATTTGCGCTCGACGTCGGCTCAACCTTGTATGATCTTTTTAGATCATGTGAGATTCGGCATCGTCACTAAGCACGTGGAAGTGATTTCAACCTACACATGTTCATAACGCAATAACTTGATTCCAGGGCGAACTAGATACTTTATCAAGCCGTTCGATCTCTTACCAATAACCAAAGCAAGACGATGAAGTCGCCGAGATAGTAAGCTAGAAAAGTAGCATCTTCCTTAACCAGTAATCATGATGTCAAGGATGGTCAATTCTACTTATAAGTTTAGTCTAGCATAAGGACATTCGGTACTTTTTTTCATCCCCTCTCCATTCTTCAAAGATGTCCGGGCACATTGGGGCCCTCATCCCCGTCGAGTAAGTCCTGTACCGGAAATGCCCGAGGGCAGATTCGAACTCTCACTGTCGCCACTCGAACGCCGCCCCCGTGAGAGAGGGGGTCTCTCTCTCAGCTCTGTGTCTCTCCGTCGCGGCTATGGTTTGCTGGTGCTTTCGTTCTCAATTCCTCTCGTCATCTCCGTAGCGTGCACTCAATGATGGAAGGAGGAAAGGAAGGGAGAGGGAGGAGGGGATCCTCCGGTACGAGACGCGGTCGCCCACTGACTTTCCCATATCTTCCCCCAGTGTAATGAAACAGTCCCAGGCCTTCTTCGCACAAACGTGATTCACGGGGCTCTCTCTCTCTCGCTTCTCGAGCAGGCTCTCTCTCTCTCTCTCTGATTTGACATCTATTTGTCATCGCCCGTCCCTCTCAAGACTCGCGCTCTCTCTCTCTCTCCCCGAATCCAAGTCCTCGACCGGAAGATCTTTCTGTCGAGGCTCGCCACAAGCTGAGCCTTGTCCCACTCTTGATGCGGTTTGGCTCACTTAAGTAATATCGACATTAACACACAACACGTGACTTAACACAACACGACACGATACGCCGACACATCTACTCAAAAAATAAAGAATTATGACACGTTGGGACACGTTATATATTAAATATATATCAAATTTACAAATGAATAAATAATTAAAAAAACCTAGAATGAATTTACATTAAAAATATTAATCCACAATTTATTAATATTATTCATTATTTCAATTTGACAAATTCAACTCTATTTCAATAATTCATAAAACTTGGAGAAAAAATAAATAATCTATATTCTGGACTCGCATGTTAGATATGTCGAAAAATGAGAAAAAAAACTTAAGAGGTAAATTGTATATCACATGAAATGGGAGTTAGAAGAGAAGATAAAACTTATTTTTTTGCTTTCTCCATTTATTATTTTTGTTATTGTACTTTATTTTTTCACATATATACATTATGACATCTCATTTATTGAAAATTTTTAAAATTGGTCTCGATATCAAAATTAGTGTTGGAAACTCGTATGTCGGAATTTTAACTTGAATATCGGAAAGTGTCGGGAAAGTTGACCAAATGTCAGATTTTCCAAAACGTATTAACCGAATGTCGAACACATCTCGGTCGAACACATGTCGAAGTGTCCAACATGACATGAAGATTCTTAGAGAGTGTCCATACTTTATAAGAGCTCACACCTATCGAAAGTTGTTGCGTTACCTTTTGAGTGAAAGGTTTCCGTTCATATTTCGCGGTGGTTGACCAATCCACAAAGGCACGATCTTTTTTCACGTCAATATTTCAATGCGGTCTGATGGTCGAGTCAACTTAAAATCAATCGAAATTAGTGTAGGGGAAATTAATCAATTAAAAACTTGCGTAAATTTAAGGGTTAATACCCTAAAAATTTCAAACTAGTACATCTGTGACAAATTTACCATAAACTATTTTTTTAACTACCAAAAATCCAAAACTGATATATATTTAACAAATTTACCCCAAACTAATATATTTGTGACAAATTTACCCTCTCGTTAGTTTTCGTTAAATTTTACTATCAAATTATTAAATTAAATGACACGTGACAATTGACTGGTATGCCAATTTGGGATTTTATACTCCGTTTGTCACGGTTTACAATTTTTGTGATTTTTTTTGTGGTATTAATCCAATTTAGCGGAATGTATATTATCACAAATTTATCAGTTTTGGGTTTTTTGAGGTTAAATAAATTAGTTTGTGGTAAATTTGTCATAAATGTACCAATTTATAATTTTTTATGATTAGTCGGGTAAATTTCATCGATGTATCTGGTTTGAGTTTTTGTGGTCAAAAAAATAATTTGGGATAAATTTATTACATGTAGGTTTGGGTTTTTCGATTAACCTTAAATTTAATCGGAGAAATTGAAAATCTAAACACTTTATAGGAAAAGGTGCTTTAATTCAGGAATGGAAAGTGAAAATTTTTGTAATTTTTTTTTAGACCTACGTGCCAACGGTGAAAACAACCAACAATAATTAATTTAGGGTGGCAATACTAATTAGGGTATTTTAAAGTCTAATTTTAGCATATTAACGACTATAGAAAAGTTGTCATTTTTTTCTAATTTAATTCTTTCACTATATAATGACTAGAATCTTGTTATTTTATGCCCTTATTCTAGTAGATTAACAACTATTATAACCTAAAAGAAGGATTATAGAATTGCTAGCCCCGACTGCTCAGGAATGCCAACATATCAAGACTCGACAGTTTAATTTCAATGTGAACTTAAATAAGCATTATTTTTTCAATTCAACGTCAAAATTTAGCGATTCTTTATTTTATGGGGGAAAAAAAGGGTTCATAGCTCAAATATATAAAGATGGTATTTCTTAAACGAGACCAATTAAACTTTCCAAGGAAAATGAATAAATTCCGACCGGTTTTCGTATCAGGAAGACTCAGTGATTTTCCAGGTCTTTTTCCTATTTTTCTAATATTTTTTTCGTTGGTTTTTCCTTCATGACGAGCGTGTTATTTGACTATTGAATTTTGTTCCATTTTTAAGTTTGATCGACATAATTTTTTATACATCGAAAAGACTTGCCATTCATTTCATGAGCGACACCATCAACATCAAATGATCGAGGTTATAAGACATGATATATTTAGATATTCTATGGTTAGATTTAGGCATATTTGATGTCCATGGAAAGTAATTTAAAGAATCCTATCCAATATTTAAAAATTCTTGATGCAAGAATGACATATCCACAACGAGAAACCTACTCGTAAAATCTCCACTCTCTCTTTTTTCTCTCTCTTTTGGACTCGATTTGAAAGAAGATAGCCCCCGCAAAATTCCGATCGAGCCTCCCATTTAAATTTTAAAATAAACTCTCTTGATTTTTACTGTCCTAAATTCAAGGGGTGATCAATGGGTGGGTCTGGTCCCGGTGGAGCCCTCGATTGGGCCTGAAATCTTGCCCTAGATTGCCCACCAGGTAAAAACATATATACCAACAAGAGCTGGACATGGGGTGCAACTGGGCCACGCCTTCTAATTCTAGCCCCACGCTTTCGTCCACGTCTATCCAAAAGTGCCGTACGGGCGGGGAGCTCTTTATTTTTGCTCGTGATAACCGCCGTTCGCCTTTGAAAAAACACGAACCGGAGCTTGAAGAAGGGTGACGAGAGTGAGCCCTCGACCGGTGACGGGTAGAGGAGAACTTATTCAATCACATATCCATTTCGAAGAAAATATCTTCGGTATCAAATTTTTTTTTTTTATCATTATTGCTATCATCTACTCCGATGAATTCCTTTCTTGGATAGACAAAAGTGTAGAAGACGATGGACGGTTCTCGTAACTCTATCGCCATCACCATGTCTCATTTGAAAACATTTTATACATCCTTTATTCAATTTTATTTTATTTTATTCCCGTGGTTGATATTAATAATAATACCAACTTCCGCTAACGCTAAGAACCCATTATCATTATTGTTTATTATAATCATTTCTCGGCTGATTAGTTTCCCATTATTTTCAATGTGATATCAGCTACGATGGCGACTTGTCAATAATAATAAAAACCATTATAATAATGATTACTTGAATAAAATCAAGAACTGGGTACTAAGGAACAAGTTGCACTAATCAAAGAGCCTAGATAAGGATGTAGCCATTATTTTAATTTTTACATAGCTTGGGAATATGTACTTGGTTTTTTGTGCCCGCAGCCGGCGTGATTACTTAAGCAACCCTGACTTATCTAATGTGCCCACGAATTATTATATTAATCAGCAAAAATGAATGTAATATTCTTATGTGGCAATTAAAAAATTCGAAGCCCCACAAGATTGGCCCCAATTTTTTTTAAAAGCGATTCATTCATTAGTTAATTAAATTAATTTATTCATTATTCAAATGGGACTCTGGTTTTTTTTGTGTGGGGGAGGGGGTTTAATATAATTGGGAAATGTGTTGTACATCTGACGGATCTCTATATCACAGAAAAGGAATCTCATTGACTTGCATTTGAACGAGGAAATTATTATTTTTTTTTTTGCAAAATAAATTATTGCAAAAAAAAAAAGGGTGAGAGATGCTTATGACAAATGGAAGGGATTGAGGGGTTTGCATGTGGGAATAGAGAGAGGGGGCCAATCGATGATGGTGATGATGATGATGAAGACGTGGTGGTGTGGACTATGTGATTATTGCCATCCGCAATTTAATCATGGCTGGGTCTTATTAGCTTCGCTTGTGATTTATTTTAGAATATTATTTCGGCTCTCGGTTTTGAGATGGGTGTTTTCGACAAATTCCCTCGACGGCAAAATGCTTGTTCCGCGCGGCTGTCGCGGGTGTTCAGTCCTGGTCATTTAAGCTCATCGAATCTCTCTCTTTCTTTCTTTTTCTTTTCCGTTCGAGATAAAGAAAGGAATTCCATGATATTCGAGACGTCGATGGGGTTGGATCGACTCGGGAGAGCGAGGACAATGAAGAAGGGGGCGATGTAACTCGAGAGGATGAGAGGATTAATTTATGCAACAAGCATGGAAAGAGTTGAATTAGCATTTATGCTAGACCCCATTACATTAGTCCAGCGATACAGAAAAGACAAGAGGTGAGCCAATTTAGAGAGACTCCAATTTGTTTATTTAAATGGAAAAAAGAAAGGAGCAGAATTTTATTTTATTTTTTAAAAAACAGAGAGAAATTTAATACAGATCAAGTCTATTTGTTTCTATTAGCTCCTAGGACATAGACAGCTTAGAAAATTACATACATATACTAACAAAGGCCGGCCAATTATAAATTTGGGAGGGAGGAAGGAGATTGCTGGCATTTCATTCATTTCCTCCGGGTCGGTGCTTTTATATGAAGAAGAAATAAAGAGGGAGGAATGCATTTAATTCATTACATTCATTTGCAGATATACTACATATTGTAATTGGGGGGTTTTGAGATTCTGGTGGAATATCCACATTCCATGTTGAATCGGTATAAGTTTCATTGAAAGTGTGGAAATCAACTAAGTCATTATGACATTAAATTCTAATGGTGAATGAAAGTCGATCCTCATTAGGAAATTTCACACAACATAGATCGTGCGTATTTGATTTGGAACGATAGATTTTTCGAGCCACTCGTCAAAATGATTGTATTAATGGAAAAAGTCAATTATGATCAACAATTATTAGTTAATCATCGTAACAAATTTTAGACAGTATAAATATTTTAACTTGCTAATTAAGATAGATGTCACTGTCAAAGAAAATTCTATCCGGGATTCTCTTCAATCTGTCCTTTCTAAGCTTGTATGGGATTAGTTTTGCTTGTCTAATTTGAATTGCCCAACATATTTAGCATTATAAAGCTCATCCCCAAACTGTGAAAAGAAAAATCAAACAGGTTATACCAAAGCAATAGTCAATTAGCATGGCAAGAATGTTGTTATTGATATGTTATCACAAAACTTTTTCAAGATTTTCAAAAGGGTTAAGCAAAAAATACTAGAAAAAAAGGGCATAAAGCCGGCAAGTTGGTTGAGAGACATTGTGCGAAGCATGGGTCGGCCTTGCAGTGGATGTTTTATCCACCCCTCCACCTTCACTGGTGTGGGCAGCTACTATACTGATCTATAAGTTTTTAAACACCTTTTACGAGATGCGTTAGAGTCTATCATTCTCACCCGAAAGGTCCCTAATTCCTTAGTGTAATTTTTTTTTTCTCCACCTAGAAGGGGATACTTTTGATATTTTATGTTTTAGAATTCAAACGACAAACCAGTTTTAAAACATACTCGGTCCAGCTCGTTTATAATGTGAAATATAGGAGAATTGGGTTTAGGGTCTTTCTGGGAAGGTCATTTATGACAGGAGGGGAAGCTCCATTCCGTTGGCCCTTCAATTTTGGATTTTAAATTTGCAGAGGAGGGCATCATGGAATGGTCGACAGGGTAGAATGGGCAGGGAAAGGTTAGAGAGGGGGACTACTGGAGGGAGGTGAAAATTTTCAGGAAGTTAGGGTTTGGGTAGCTTTTGTAGAGTAGGACTTAGCTTGGGGATAAGGGCTGAATCCACATGGAAAGTTGATGATTGGCTCCAATTTTAGGTGTGTTGAGGGATGCCAATGAAAACCCTCGAGTTGCCACCTTTAGTGGACCATGATTGTTTTTTATTCCTCTTTTGGAGTGCTCTCCTTTTCCTCCCCGTATTCTACTTTGGTCCATCAAAATTTCTAGTTGGGTCAAACTAATTAAATCTTCTACATAAATCAATGGCAAAAAATAAATTGTGGCCTTCTAATCTCTGTAGGACGGCATCGGGAAATTTCTAACACAGCTATTGGAGTTTGCATATTTGAATTTTATAATTTCTGGACAAACTACCTGGTTCAAAATCATTATGGAAATCGATGACCATAATTTGACCGATCAAGGGAATTTGCAAGGTGTTTCATGATAGTTGAGCTTTTGTGCCTATATATAATCCAATAAAAACTTTCCTTTTGGTTTCTCATAAGCAAATCAAAGTTGGGATATTCGAAGCACATTTTCTTTTTAAAAGGTGACAAGTAATTATTTCACTGAAAAAGTGGTTTTCTTACTAAATTTACACCACCGCATGCAGCACGTATGTTGCTCTTTAAGAAAGAAAGAAGTACTACTTGGGCCCTCTACCAAAAGTTCCACGAAGAGTTCTACAGTGCAAGCAACCTCATCTAAATTATTAAAAATTCCTCGATAAGAATTATCCTTTGCAATATTTAATGTCTTGAAGTGACTATGACGAAAAGAATTGAATGGTGTAAAACAATATTCTCTCCATTTATTTCGCTTTGTTAAAATATCAACCGATAACAATAGAAATGGTCCATAACTTCTTTTTAATATGCAATATCATCTCTAAACTTATAATTTGTATAAATGTGATTGGTGAACTTTGACCCAATATACAATCTCGCCCCTAAAATCATAATTCATTCAATATGATTTCAGAATTATTAATAGATATTCAATATAGTGCTTGAATTATATAAAAATGTTTAAAAGTTCACGGATCACACATAACAAATTAAAAATTTAGGAGTGAAATTTCACATTGAGCAAAAATTGGTGAACCATATTAAGAAAGTTCGGAACAACAACACTACATATTCAGGAACCATTTTGACAAATTGAAAATTCAAGAATCATATTACACATTAAGCAAAAATCCAAAGAAATTGATCATGTCAAATTCTCTAGTGCCAAGCATGGGGCACGTGTTTTTAGAGATAAATATATTAAAAGTCCTAAAACTTTTTCACAAAATGTAACAAAACCTCCAAAACTTATGATGAAAGTGCAATATAATCATAAAACGTTAAAAAAAACTCATCAATATCGTCAAATCATATTGTTTCATCGAGAGTATTTTTGAAAGTTTTAGAATTTCAATTATACTTTCATGATAAATCATAGGACTTTATGTACTTTTCAAAAAGTTTTAGGACTCGACGATAAGATTTAAGATCTGATTATATATTTTGAAAATTGTATAATTCAATTATATTTTGAGACTTGTATTGTACTCATTTCATTAAGCAAAGCCTCCGACTTGAAATTTGTGGAGGTGGGGAGAGGGGGAAAGCTGGGGGAGGGGACCATGGGGGAAGAGAATCGTGGGGGCAACGTGGCGGGATCACATGGTGTGGGGAGGGGAGAGAGGGGAGGAGGAGGAGGGTACTACTACAGCACTGATGCAGGGAGGGAGGGAAAGAGGGTGTGTCAGTCGGTCACTCTGGCCTGGCCCCCTTCTTTAACCTTTGCATGTCTCTCCTTCACTGTTTGGTCTTTATGTTAGAAGGACCAGAAAAGCAAAAACCATAAAGAAAAGGACGATTCCATTCCCCAATTGCTCCCCCAACGTCACATGGGATTGGGGCGCACTCCCACCATCCCCCATTTTGCTAGTTCCCATTCTGACCCGAGCCCAGAAAAGGGAAAAAAAAAAGAAATTCAGGGAAAAAGCAACATGATTTTCGAAAAAAGAGAAAAATGAAACACAAGGGAGCTGATTGTATTTTTAGGCTACAAATAGGGTTCGAGTGTCCTGGTCGAATCTGGACCATTTAAAATAGCGAGACCCCGTTAGATCTAGCGACAGCCGAGATTCGATATTTGATGGATTTGCATTTTTGCGAAAATGAAAGTATGTAAAATTGTAATGAATTCATCTCGGAAAGCGAGAAAATTATCTTTTTATTAACTTCGATTCGAGTTTTTAATTTTCAAGTGTTAGAAAGTCTGGTTCGAATATTATTTTTTTTTGTTTGGGAATAGATTTTCTTTCATGAGGATAGGAGGTCTTTACTTCTATGCTTACGGCTTTTTTATTTCTCCACCTAGTACTTTGACAAGTACAACCAACGTATAAGAATGAGTAATAAAACATTTAGATAATGAATTATATATAATTGACAATGATTTTCTAAAATCTTTTGTCAAGAGTCGGGGCTCGTGTCTCTCTTTAATTGAGAGTTCTTTGCGTGCTAGCATGCAATATCTCATGTGCAAATTGATTTTTCCAAATTCCCATTGATTATACATCGTACGTAAGAGATTTTGCGAAGTTCCGTGAAAAATAAAAACTCCTCCGCTAAACGGCGTTAGCGGTTGTACGGTAACGCCCCTCCCTTTGGTTGGTCCAGCCGTTTTCGCGGGACCTCCGGTGGGCCCCAGAACCGATGCCGACGTCTGAATCTCCGCTCGATCTCCATCTCTCCGCCCCTTAGCGTGGGGGCGCCCGCAGAAGATAGCACCAGCGGGCCGTTGGGGAGGGGACGCCAGCCTCCAGAGCCGTCGCTGCCGGAGGCCCCCGCCCGACGCGCTCCCGGGCGCGTGGGGCGGCACTCGCGCTCCCGACTGCCCCGTGTGCCCCCTCGGAGCCACGGCCCGCGGGGCGACGGGGAGCGTCCCCGTCCGCCCGCCGGGCCGGCGCGTTCGGCTATTCGAAGTTGACCCTCCTTCCCCGTGCGTGGGGCCCGCTTTCTATATATTTTTTTTTATTCGGGAGAAATGGGGAAAAGAAGAAAAAGAAATAACGACATTATTTTTGCGGTTGCTCCTCGTTGTGGGGTCACGTGGGCGGGCAGGCTGTGTTCCCCCACGCTCGAGGCGTCGCGGCGTGCAGGCCACGCGCCGCTTTGTCTTCAGTTTCGGCCTTATCTTAACCGTGTCAAACTAGATTTTTAAACCCCCCCCTCCCCGGGGACACGAGGAAACGAAATTTAAAACTTGTAATCAGTTTTATTTTAATAATCTTAATGCCCGTCAAAGTAATTTATTTTAAGAAAAAAAGCTGTCCTCTTTCGTTTTTTAAGTTTCCCGAATCAACAGTCTCAATGGACGGTTGTGTTTAAATTACTGTTCACGAAACTCTACGTATAGATAGTACTAAAATATAAAATGATTTGCGATTTGATTAAATTATTGCATTGCAATTGTAACATGCAAAATTTTGCAAATGTTGATTGAGTGCTATCATAAAGTAGGCCATATCATAAAAAATGAGCAAATTTTATTGCAAAGTCGGCTATGAAATATCATAACCAGTTGAATTTAGGTAAAGTGAAAATTTCCAAAGCATATATGCGACTTGTTTGTCATGCGAAAAACAACTGGAGTAATATGCATAAAAAAAAAAAATGTGTAGTTATAATTAAAGTTATGATTAACACCACAAAAAATATAAAATTATATTTACTGTGACACAAATATCTCGAACTTTTTGTTGCTGAAAATCCTAAACTTACTATTGTGACACAAATGCCCAAATTTTTGTCATAAAATATTCTTGAACTTATACTAGTGTAATAAATATACCCTGAATGGAACTGAAATAAAGGATATATTTAGGTCTTTTTGTGACACAAAAAAGAAGTTCGAGGTATTTGTATTTGTGTAATAATTATACCCTGGAACCGAGTTTTTAGGATTATTTGTGTCGCAACGTGTAAGTTTAGGATTATTGGCAATACAAAAAAAAAAAAGTCTATGGTATTTGTGTTACAATGGACACAATTTTGGGGTTTTTTATTTTATTTTATGGTTTTGCCCTTAAATTTAAATTTCTTATTTAACAAGTTTTCCATTATGCCAATCATTTTTTTTTGTTTGTTTAATAGTTGGCCTTTTTATTATTTGGCTAAAAAAATCATCACGAGAAAAAAATAACATACTCGATTGCATATTGTCTAATACGAAATGAAAAGGAGAAAAGGAAATAATTTAACCCATCATCCTAAAAAATTATCATGTATAGTTCAATTATACTTTCTCATTTTTTTTTTAAGTTGAAAAAGAAAATCATCCATGATTCTAAGAATGCCACTTGAACAAAATGTACTGTTCTAATTGTTCTGATATAAAAATTTTATTTTATTAAGTAATAAAATATTTAATATTACATTCTAAGAATGTAATAAGTAAGTGTAAATTCCAAAAAAGAAAAACCAAAACAATTAAAAAACCTCATCATGGCATCATCACTTCTTTACTATTCAAATCCACTTTATTTAACACTAATGATAAACCGTGGCTTAAGCACGATGAGAGTAGCAACATTTTTAATTAAATTAGTAAATTTTTCAAGATAAAAATTGTATCATGAATAATTTTTCGATGTTCATTTAAGAGGATGACAATAGTGGTAGATATATAGCAAATTCAAATTCTCAATATTTTTGCTGACAAACCTTTGGTACTTTACAGTAATCTTTTGTTAGAATGAATATGCCTATTGTCTTTATTAACGAGATAAGCGAATATAAGTAATTGAGCATATGTTATTTTTCTTAAATTTTTCAAATGAAAAGTTTCTAAAACGCGAGACATAAAAAGAAGAAGTTCAAAACAGTTATGCGACCGAGAGAGACAGTTTTACAAAATGCAAAAAGGAGAAAAATATTGAAAAATGTGCTAAAGAAAAAGTCCATAAAAACCAGATAAACCATTTTTTTAGAGAAAAAATGTCCACATGGACAATTTTAATTCCGTCTAGTCAAAGTCTGTCACCTAAAGATATAATTCGAGCAATAGAAGAGAGACAATTGGCGCAATTTCACTTAAAAATGGGGAAATTGCTAAAGTCAAAGCACACTAGTATTTTGACCAAAAATTTCCAGTATGGTCGCGACATGCACTAAAGCTCATTGACCACGGGTCAAATTATCTCTATTATTATTTTTATTATACAGAAAATTTATAGATAAATTCGCAAAGAAAATATCTTTAGAGATGACTTTGAATCGAAATTGCTTTTAGGACGACTTAATTTCATCATAACCTTTGTTCAACATTTAATGCAATGGATTTTTGCAACGACTTAATAAATTTCATATTGTTTAAAGTGATTTTCACTTCTTGCTTTTTTTTTTTTTTTCAAATTTGGCAACGTTGATCATTTTAAATTTTAAACCTTTGAAGCTTTCCTTCTACACAGCGAATCGATAAAATCAATGTAATACCATTTTGGAGAGTTAAAAGTTCTTAATTCATCTCAAAACTTGCAACAAACCGGTGGATTTTAGGAAATTTATGAGATGGAGGGCTCCGAAAAGGTGACAAAGTCCTGCAAAAGTTAATTTTTAGGATAAGTGGAGATTGACTTTCAAGCGCAAAGATAAAATGGTGCTTGATTACGAGATTTGCCCTTTGAGCGAGGAAGTGATGTTGCTTAATAGAAGTATAAGGGCAAACTATAGGCCAATCTTTTACGGTGGATCAAGACGAAGAAGGTTTTGCTTTCTAGCTCCTCATGAAGGGCGTCCCTGTAAAAGTTTTGTGGAATCATTGCTAGCTATTTAAAATTCAATATATGCTTTAAAATGTAAATACTCTTAACATTCCCCTTTTGAGAATAGGCTAAACTAACATTCCCCCTTTGAAAATGGGCTAAACTTGAGGCTCGGTAAGATCGGAATGGAGGATTTCCTTGTCTTGATACGACGTAAAGCTTTCATACAATTGTTGCCAACAGTATCGATTAGTTTTGTTCGGTAGGCTTGCATTGATAAGAAATGAAGAGGAAAAGAAAATTTACTTTATTTTTTATTTCACAGAAAACAAATAATTAAAAAAATAAATTATAAATATAAAGGTCGCCTGTATTACCCACACTAATTAGTGAAGAGAAACTATTTCTATCGTTTATGATTATATTATTTCAGGCGATATAAATAATTATTTTTAGGGTATATTTTTTCAGCACTCAATTTTTCGTGGTTACGGCTTGACGAGAAGGCGAGGAGGAGGAAGGTGGGGAGCACGCGGGGGAGGAGGAGCAGTGGGATGGATGTGTCTTACCATCATTTCAGATGAGAGGGGAAGAGGGGGAGGGGCAGAATCCCATAAAAGGGAGCGGGCCCCACAGTCCTCGTTCTCAGTCCCCAAAAATCTCCGGAATTGATTAGAGATCGTACGGCCAAACCTGATCAACTCGCTCGGCTCGCTCGCTCCAGATCGCCGTCGCCATCCCTCCTTTCCCCTCCGCCCTTGCGGTGCTGCTACGGCTCCCCCCTCCACCGTTCCATCCCCATCCTCTCCCTCCCTCTCTTTTTTTTTTTTTTTTTGGCCGAAGTATAAACTTTTCATCGTAATGTTTAGACGTTTAAGGGGCAAATCAATGTCCCTTTTTCACTATTACAATTATCGTGTGCATAGAAATAACCTTCGAATTTCTACATATGACATCAGAACGTGATGCTCTTAGAACTTTCGATTACTGATAATATGAATTACTTATCGGGGGTCGCTGAAATGTCGTGTCGATCGAGAGTTGTTGTGCTCGAAGTACTTGTCACGATGAACAAGTTCTCGTGGGGAGAGTCTGAGTTACTCGACACGAAAAGTAAAAATTGTTGCGTGTTGATGGAGAATTGAATGGTGGAAGACAGTGCGATTCATTGAAAAAACTTGATTCTTTTTTGGTCATTTCGATCGATGCTCATAGATCCCGACCGCTACATTCATTTATATCATTCATCGTCATTGCATTGCCCCAAATTTTCGTCGATGAAGGAGGTCGGGATGGAGGTGAGATGGGATTTGATTCTTGATTGAGGAGGTCAAAAGAGTAAAAGGGCAAGAACCGAGAATTGATTGAATTAAACTTGTCTTCGACTAATGTTAAGATGATGGTTTAACCAAAAAGTTGCTACTTTAGAATTGAACAAGAAAGAAAGCCCTCAAAATGAGAAAACCCAAGAGCTTTTTTTGGTCGAAAAACCCAAGATGAAAAGTGGAATTTATACCGAGAACCCGAAACGAAAGTAAAAAAGAAAAACACCAAAAAGGATAAGAGAAAAAAGAAAAACAAAAGAGAGATAGGGATAGAGAGAAAGAGAGAGGTCCCATTATTATGGCCTCCCTTGTTCCTTATCTCTTCCATTTCCTCAGCCTCTGCTGTTCCTTCATTGGACCTCCCACCACCCTCCTCCCTCCTCCCTCCTCCCCCTTCCTCCCCTAAGAAAATCAAGAAAATCAAGAAAAGAGGCACGCTGCCAGCAAAAGCAGCAGCATGCTAGTCATAAAACTTCCTCCACTCCCTGCTGCCATGAACGAAAATTGATCCTCAGCTCCCCACTCACAGCCCTCCGAAATCTCTGAAATCAAAGCAAGGAAAGAGAGAGAGAGAGAGAGAGAGAGAGAGAGAGAGAGAGAGAGGGGAAAGAGAGATGAAGAGGGATCATCGAGACGCTTGCAGTGGCGGCTATGGCGGCGGCGGCGGCGGGGAGGCGAGCGGCGCCTCGAAGGGCGAGCCTCCCTCGTCCTCCTCCACCCACTCAATGCCCGGCTCTGGCAAGGCCAAGATGGTGATGTGGGGCGAGGACGACCAAGATCCGAGCGGCGGTGGCGGGGGCGGCATGGACGAGCTCCTCGCGGTGCTCGGGTACAAGGTGAAGTCGTCGGACATGGCCGAGGTGGCGCAGAAGCTGGAGCAGCTCGAGATGGTGATGGGCTCTGCTCAGGAGGACGGCATCTCGCACCTGTCCTACGACGCCGTCCACTACAACCCTTCCGATCTCTCCTCTTGGGTCCAGAGCATGCTCTTCGAGCTCAACCCCCCTCCGCCGCCGCAGCAGGTGGCCGACCCCGTCCTCGCCGCGGCCGAGTCGTCTTCCACCATCGCGCAGCACCACCGTTCGCATCTTGGGTCTCGGTCTCAGGCGCAGACTCGGGCGCTGACTCAGACTCCGGCTCCCACTCAGACGCAGTCCCAGGTCATCTTCAACGACGACTCCGAGTACGACTTGAGGGCGATTCCCGGCGTCGCCGCTTTCCCGCAGGGCGACACGGACTTCGAGAGCGCCGCCCGGAAGAAGATGAAGACCCTGAACGGCGGGTCGAATTCGTTGTCCTCCTCGTCCTCTTCGTCGGCCGCCGGAGCGGCGCCCTCCGAGTCGACCCGGCCGGTCGTCCTGGTCGACACGCAGGAGACTGGGGTGCGGCTCGTCCACGCGCTCATGGCCTGCGCCGAGGCGGTCCAGCAGGAGAACCTGAAGCTGGCCGATGCGCTCGTCAAGCACATTGGCCTGCTCGCCGCTTCGCAGGACGGCGCGATGCGCAAGGTAGCGACCTACTTCGCCGAGGCGCTCGCCCGCCGGATTTACCGAATCTACCCCCACGACGGCAGCCTCGACTCCTCGTGCAACGACATCCTCCAGATGCACTTCTACGAGACCTGCCCTTACCTTAAATTCGCCCACTTCACTGCCAATCAGGCGATTCTTGAAGCCTTCGCCACCGCCAGCCGCGTCCACGTCATCGATTTCGGCCTCAAGCAGGGTATGCAGTGGCCGGCCCTCATGCAGGCTCTGGCCCTGAGGCCCGGCGGTCCGCCCGCCTTCCGGCTCACCGGGATTGGCCCGCCGCAGCCGAACAACACCGACGCCTTGCAGCAGGTCGGCTGGAAGCTGGCTCAATTGGCCGACACTATCGGGGTCGAGTTCGAATTCCGGGGTTTCGTGGCGAATTCGCTGGCTGATCTCGAGCCCGCCATGCTGGACATCCGCCCTCCCGAGGTCGAGACGGTGGCCGTCAACTCGGTGTTTGAGCTCCACCCCCTGCTCGCCCGACCGGGGGCGGTTGACAAGGTTCTCTCATCGATCAAGGCCATGAGACCTAAGATAGTGACGATGGTGGAACAGGAGGCGAATCACAATGGCCCGGGGTTCGTGGACCGGTTCACGGAAGCTTTGCATTACTACTCCAGCCTGTTCGATTCGCTGGAAGGGTCTGGGGTGGCTCCCCCGAACCAGGATCTGGTCATGTCCGAGGTCTACTTGGGTCGGCAGATTTGCAATGTTGTGGCCTGCGAGGGGCCGGATCGAATGGAGCGGCACGAGACGTTGGCGCAGTGGCAGGCGCGGATGGGATCGGCTGGGTTCGACCCGGTCCATCTCGGGTCCAACGCGTTCAAGCAGGCGAGCATGCTGCTGGCCCTGTTCGCAGGCGGAGAGGGTTACAGGGTAGAGGAAAACGATGGTTGTCTCATGCTCGGTTGGCACACGAGGCCTCTGATCGCCACTTCGGCGTGGCAACTCGCTGCTGCAACTCAGTGAATCAAGTGTCGTTCAGTTGAGTTTGGTCGGATCGAGATAGACCCTGTTGTCGGTTGGACCCCTTAGATGATCAGTGAATGAAAGTGCTTTGCCTGAGTTGGGGAGGTACTAAGAGAAGAGAGGCTACGAAACAATCTCAGAGCGTGTAGTTCCACTTCTTGTTTTTGCCTCTGTGTAGTCTTCTGCAAGATCTTCCAATCTTCCTTATTGATTTATTTCATGAATTTTGATTTTGGTTAGACCTTTGGGCTCTACTCAAGGTTGGATGAATGCGAATGTGTATCCTCTGCATTTAGCTTCTGGAATAAAATGATGACGACGACGATTCTCGCTGCCAGACCTTGGTTTTTCGCTTTCGTCACTTCTTGTGTGGCGAATTTGTTTGCTGGTTTTCATTACTCGAATTGGTTGCCAGACCATGAACGATGAATGTTTGTTATATGCGTACGTGCGATTGCTGTTGCTTAATTGATCAGGAAACAGGAGATGAGTTTTTGTTGAAGATTGGAAGAGCAACCCGCGGATTGTGGGCGTGAGAAGCTGTCACTGGGAGCTTAACGATAGGTGCAGATAATGATATGTGACACGATGGTACAGAACAGAGAGGAAGGGATGGTGACTCTTGAACTTGGGCTGGTGTTGCAATTGACAAAGGGAGAACGACTTCCAGCATTCGTTCATTCGTCCACGAGTTCTAATTGTAATGGAGTTGGGACTGAGCGATGACCGAATCGAGTTTTGAGTGAGTGATGGTGGAAGTCAGATGGCAGAAGCATATAGCCCTATGGATGATGATGATGATGATTAGCAGAACTAGGACATAAGGAAACCGAAGCATCATAAGCGCTGCTTAGCCCACCCTTCTTCTTAGAACATGAGTCCAGGAGATGAACGATTCACTAGAGCTCTCGCGTATCGCAGAAACTTCTGATTTATGTGAAACTTCTAAGCATATTATGGCAATTTCATCGAATTCTTGTACCCTGGTTCAGCATCAACAGCAGAAGATCCCATTGAAACCCAAAATGAAAAAACAGCAGTACAAATTCATAGCCTCCTGGACACCACTGAACGAGAGGTCTCAAAGGAGGAAAAAAAATTGGGTTCTGGGAGTCCGACGAAATCCGCGTGGTCTCTGCTGTCATCCACTCCCCTTCCCCTTTCATCCCAACCTACAGCTGCGAAGCGACGGTACGCTTTAAGCAGCCATCTTTTAACCCGAAAGAGAGCCCGAGGAGGCAATAATTCGCGAAAGTGAATCTTTACCAAATCGATGATTATTACATTTCCATTCGCGGCAACGAGGGGAGGGCGCGATCGGATGAGCCCCGAAAGCACGACATCAAAGCAGGCCCTTTGATGGGGCTGTCCTCACCTCTCTGCTATAATCTTCATGATGATGACGACGACGACGCTGAAAAAGAAGAGCGCGCTCCCCCGACTCTTTGCTTTTTCCATTGCCGGGGTAAATTGCACAGTCGGGGGGGCGGGGTCTAGGCGGTAGAGGTTCTTGTGCGTTTTCGTGCAAGACGGGAGGAGAGAGGTTGGAGAAAAGATGCCAGCGTCTGTCCCTGTCGCGTTTTGGTTTCTGAGGACGGTGGTGGTGGTGGTGGTGGTGGTGCTTTTCTCTTGTCAGCTTTTTCCTGCGACCGGGTCGAGCCGTGACCTGCGTCGGGATTAGGCGGGATGTGCCAAAGAAATTTTCACTTCCTGGGATCCGATCTTCAAGTACTGTACCCTCGGTGTTAGAATCGAACCCGCTTACCTATATTTGGTATTTGGTTTTTTACCTGAATTGTAATCGACTTCTAAATCTTTCGAAATGTATAATTGAGGTTAAAAAGAATTTGTGAAATTGTTTCGATTAAGTACCTCGCCCCTAGCTTCATTTGATTTGAGTGACGGAAAAGTACTGATGTGGCATTATATATCTCAATGATATGTAGCACAAATGTGGTGCCACAATAGGAAAAGGAAAAAAAAAGGCTATACAAATTTGATGAAACAAACCCATTATATAGTTGTTGCCCACTACATTGTAGATGTTTTTCATCACCTGAAGTAGATGGAGCTAATAAAAGTACTTAATTGCACAAACTTGATAAATTTTATAATTTAATTGCATTTTTGATAGTTGTAAGATGTGATTGCATTTTTATGATAAATTTGATTACTTTTGGTGCATTTGTTTATTTTGTTTTGTTTTTCCAAATTGGTTGCGCATGTATATTGTTTTTTTTATTTAAATACCTGAAAATTTCACAATATTTTAACATATAAATTCACCAAAAATTTTCCCAAATTTTTTTGGGATTTGAATAATAAGCGAAATTTAAACTACAATGCAAAAGTTACCTTATCGCTTTTTATATATCTAAACGAACATGCCCTCAGACTTCACGTGATATTATGTTCATATTATCACTTGAGCAATCTTTTTTTTTTTTTTTATCTTTTGCCAATGAATAAATTCTGTATATTTTTCTTTTAGGAAAGAAACAAATACAATAATTAGAGGCGCTTTCATGTAGGGGCCATTTTGATAGGCTTGCACAGTTTTTTCTGAAGACATTATCATGGGAAACATGGAGATCTTCACATGTTCTGCCGGGTCCATATTTTGCATTCTTGGGGACAGCCGAGGCTCGATTTGGTGGACTCAATTTCACTTTCATATTAAATGAAGAGAAAAGAAGGAAAAAAAAAGCAAACAAAGATCTAATTTGTTTTGAAGTTAATATTATAAAAATTCCAAAACTGATAAATTTATGATAAATTTACGCAAAATTAAAAGTTTTTGACTGGTAGATCTATAACAATATTACTCTCCATTAGTTTTTATTAAATTTTATTGTCAGATTGTTGAGTTAGATGACATATGGAAGTTAAATGGTATACCGGTTTAGGGTTTTACTCTTAATTTATAATAAGTGTACTAATTTTTGGTTCTTCGGGGTATTAATCTAATTTAGTGAAAGTTAACGGAAAATAAATTTGTCATAAATATACTAATTTAAGATTTTCGGTAGAATTTGTTAATTGTATATAATTTAGAGTTTTTTGCCGGTCAAAAAATTGGTTTGGGATAAATTTATTATAAATGTACTAGTTTGATTTTTTTCGTGGCATTAACTATTCTTTTTATATTACAGATGTGTTTATTTTGCGTAAAATAAATAATTTAAAAAAATATTGTTTAAAAAATAATTGTTTTTTAAAAATAATTGTTTGTATAGCTTAAAAAAAAAAAGAAAATTTCATTTTTTTTTAAAGTTTAATTCAAGGATCCCTATTCAAGATAAATTCAAAAGGAAGATCTCAATTAAGATATCAACTTGGAAGACCTCAATGGAGGATTTGTCAAAACCCCGATTTGGAAATGACCACAATTGTAGCTTCCTAGCTGCCAAAGTTCTTCCGACTTTTTGATCCATTCCTTGAAATTGCTGTCTCACGACTTTTATAAATTGGTCGGTATAGTTGAAATTCATGCATGCAAGGGCTAGTCAATTCATGCATGCAAGAGCTAGTCGTAGACGCATAGTGACTAGCGATGTGGTGGTGCGAATGATGAGTAACCCGGCCTCATAGCTCGATGCGTATACGCATTTGGTCGATTGATCCGACGTCGATATCTCTTCCTAAAAATGAATTTTTTAAAATTTGTGGAGACCTTTTTCACGACTCTTAAACGTGGTGGGTAACCCGACGTAGTGTTTATATGCCTCTGCACAAGTTCCGAAACTCTTCACAGTTGAATCCCGGACCCGTGAAATGCCTCACTAAACCTCGAGAGCCCGCTAATTAAAATCGAATGAAATCGATTTCTCTAACATGTTAAACCTTACAACTCGATGAATATTGTGAGATTTTTATAAAACCATGACCAATTGTCAATAATCACATTATCTCAATGGTATTAGAGTTGAAAAGTATCGAGGTCAAATCTTTGTAAGTTCCATTTTACTTTCCCAATCAAATTTTCATGACTAGACTAAACATGAGAAGTAATGTTAGAATATTTAAATAATAAATCAAAAAATTAATTTTTTGAATAATTGATTGTAATCCACAAAAATCTCTTAGATATTTTTATATTTGAACTCATCATTAGCCTGATGTGCTAATATCTTTGGGTAATGTCCCCGAGTATTGAGCCCGGGGCAGACCTTACCTCATGCTGCTCACGCCTCTTTTTTGATAAGTTCGAACCCGTCTTACCAGTCGGCCCGAGCAAGCGTCGAGTCTTATTGATGCAACGAACGTGGCGAGGAATCCCCAAGCCGTACGTAATGATCGTAAGCCAAGAGCATGCAACCGGCCGGATGCCTTGGACCTTTGCTTGTACTGAATCGAGTAAATAACTGTCCTGCCGAGACCGATCGTTGGTGGTTCGAATTGAATGGTCGAAACAGGGTGGGAGCTGGCATAATATCTGCAGGAAGAAGGTCTTTGAGAATTCTTGTTTTCGAGTCGTGTTTGCCCTTAAGGTCAGATGATGTGGACTTGCATGCGTGACCGTAGGGGTTTGGATTTATGCACCGATCTTTGATCATCACGTCCGGACTTTGCGTTCATCCCCATATCACGTCGATGCTTTTTCGGTGAACTCGGAAGAAGATGATGCGACCCCCCTGTTCGTGCATTGATGGATGCATAGTAGGGGGAGATATGGAGAGAGGGGTTATATTCAATAATAGTCACCGCATGTCATATCGTTCTTTAATTGAGCAGGACGGGACAGCCGAATGGCGCGATTAGTTTATTAGCCCGGCCGCTTTTCGATAATTTGCTGTGCGGTTGCAAATGAGATCTGATGCGTGCGAGGTTGAAGTATGATGTGGTAGTTTTCCACGTGCATCCGGTCAGCCGACAATGCAAAATATGATAATCAAGAAATGTGCCAAAAGATTATTGGGGAAAATTATTCAAAATTTTTAAATTTATTACATTTTTATCAATTTATTTCTAAACCTTTCAATTTTATCAATTCAATTCTAAACCTTTTTATATTTTGCCAATTAAGTCAATTCAGTCGATTTCTAACGTGGATATTGACAATGTCATGTAAAAAGCCAAGTCTTGACATAGTTAATTTTTAATAATATATTATTTTTTTCAATTTTTTAATCGATTAGATTATTTTTTTCTTTTTTTCTTTTTTTCCTTTTTTTTGGTAAAAGAAACAATAAAAAAAATTTTAAAAAAAAAAAAAAAAAATTCAAAAAATATTAAAATTTGTCAATATTAGCGTTGGCCAGTTGTATGTGATATCACTGATGTCCATATTAGCGATTTTCAGCCAAATTTAATTGGATGGACTTAACTAGTAAAAAATAAAAATATTTACGACTCAATTAATAAAATTGAAAGATTTATAATTTAATTGATAAAAGTGTAATAGGTTTAAGTTTTTGGATAACTTCCCTAAGATTAAGGTGATAAGTTCTAGACCGTGTTAATGAAGGGGGTTTGACGTGCCACCTACACAAAAATCTAAAATCTCTCCTGAACTTTCCGAACTTGGGTGAGTTCATACATACTTCCTTAATGAGCTGAGGATGTTAATGAGGAGTCGGGGGCCAAATCGGTAGCAATAAGTAATGGGGAACAGAGCTGTCATGATGGCTTGTGTTCTCACCGCACCATCAAAGAAGCCAAGTCAACATAGGACTGTTCACATGATTGATTACAGGAAAGTGCAAAGTTACCATCAAGAGTTTGCCTTGCCCAAACTTCACTTTCTCCTCCTCCTCCTTCTCCTCCCTCCCTCTCTCCGTCTCTATCTCATCTCTCTCTCTCTCTCTCTCTTATCTTTGGGGGCGATTGATCTCAATCTAATCTAGTTCTACAGAGACCGTAATCGACTGGGCAAGCAAAGGGCTCGTTTCATATGATGTTCTGGAATTGACCGGTTAGTGTGGGGTGGCTCCATGATAGTGATCATTGACAATCTCCACCCAAACAAAGCACTTCCTTTCATTCCTTTCATTTTCTTCTTAATTACGTATTTTGGGTTTTCCTTTTTTTCTCTGCTTTTGGCAGACAACATGGACCCCCAAATGCATGAGACCTCCTTCACATTTGCACACATTTAAGTGATGGCCCTTTTCAACAACTACTCCTGAAAAAGGCAGAAATAAATCAATTAAATAAAATGCAAAAAGTTTTTCTTTGTTACGTGGGGTGGGAGTAATTGGGTATGACTCTATCTCCACTAAATCTCCTCCATCCCTTTTTTCTCCCCATCCACATGAAAAGGCCTCCCTTTAATCATATGCCTTTTTTTTTTTATGTGTGATCTAGTTACATGTCCAACTGCAAATCATCAGCTTTCGACCAGTTGCGTCCGAGGAAGACGCAACGTCGTGAAGAGATACGGCGGCGTATGTCGCTATTAGAATAAGCGATTGCGGAGAGAAGAAGGGCGCGAAAAAGGCAAAGAGGCTTTTGCTGCGCGCATGATTGGGTTAAACGGATGGATGGCTAACTAGCGGATTTATAAAAATCGAGTACTGTGGCCATGAGTCGCCTCTCTGATTGGTTTGAGCGTGGCCGGCTTTGGTAGAGTTGAGTGCAGCTCAGGAGATTGCATGCCTTGTGCGATATGGACCGTGACATCGCATTATAATCTCTCAAGGATTTGGAATGGAAGTGCCTATTCGGTATGTACCAACTTGTCGCCATAATAAGATTGGAAATGAGAGGATAAAGGAGAAAGGCGCTTCTCAGGTTTATCGGCGGGGAATCGAGGGTGACCAGGCGCGGCCCCAGTTGAGGAACCCGTCTCGAGATCCACGGCTTCGCGGTGCTCCGAGGCCATTCTCTATTTGCATGCTCGGTCTTCTTCGACGCGGCTTTTGGCCCGTTCGCAATTTCTTCATTGTCTCTGTGTTTGGTTTCTTTAGGTTAGCGTGTCGATCTATTTCCCTTCGAGTGCGTGGAACCTTGTGTGCATGTGTGTACGAGTTTTGCGATGTTTCACTGCATCGCTTGCTTCTTTGAAGCATGGTGGGGGCCTAGGGCCATCTCGACCTTTTAGTCTTCCATGGAAAGCGAAAGCATGCACATGCAAGGGTGAGTTTATAGGTGGTGGTGAGCCCCTCCTTCCAATCAGTAGTTGCCTGGAGTGAGCGGCACGTGATGATGTTTTCCCAATTCTGCTGGAAACTATACAACTACTTTCCTATGAAATGGTCCCTGGAAACTATTGCTAGATCTTCTTATTGAATTTTTCAATGACTCGAAGGCACGACTGTAGTCAACTGGCTATCTAGAGTGGAGCCAACATAACAAACCCACCACCGCTAGAGGTCCACATTCATATCCGAGTTGCGTAGTTGCGTAGGGCAAGAATCGAACTTTCAACCATCGGTTTCCAAGCCGAAAGCATGAAAGCACCCTCATCACTTGGTCAATCCCACATGAGTGCACAAGAAATCAAACATTTACGAACTTGATTTTAGAGCAAGAAAAATTCGGAAATTTTAAGTTCCCAAACATTAGAAAAAAGAAAAGAGTTTCCCAGGCTATCTTATAGAATAATGGAGGCAAAGCTAAGAATGGGCATGGGACGGGGTGGGGATCATGGTCCCGGGCTTAATGTATTTCCCAAGCCCGTCTATTCACGTAAAGACTAACAAAATTTTCAGGCCTAGCAGGCCTAGGCCAAAATTGGATAGGCTGAGCTCTCGTGTACGGACATTGCCTAAGTTTGACCAGTTAGTTTTCGGGCCTCTCGAGCCTAGACGGGGCTGTTCTTGTTGATCATCCCAGCAGGCTCCTAATCTTTTAGTATTGACATGCTATGAAATCTATTAATACTCGTTTGCTTCCTTCTATCTCTAAAATACTCTAATGATAATGAATAAATCTTCGGTTGACTAATTTTTCTTAGAGGTACAAGTAATAGAAGCATATCTTTCAGATCGTTTATTTCGCACCTTAGCTTTTGTTTTCCTCTTGTTCTCTTTTGGCAAGTCTCCTATTCAAGAGAATTTCTTAAGAAAAAGAGCCCAATTTACTAGGTTCTTGCCTTTACTAGGACGCCACAGCTCCGAAATTTGCACGGCTTCTGATCAAAGCTTCGTTCAATCAGCGAGTTTTTGATCAGCACATCTCAGATTCATGAGGCTTTTGCCTCAGTCAGGGGATCCTAGGACAAGTGAGGGAGGTTGATGGTTTCATAAGTTTGACACATCAATTTATGTCTATTGAATGGAAAAATTGAGGTGCATTCAATTTTAGTATGATAGAGTCCATCTTCCTAGTTTATATTCCCCGAGACATGATGCTTCACTGGTTGATTGTGTTGATTTGAATTGCACAGGCATATGAATCGAATGGAGTTGGAACTTAATTGAATTGGCACAAATTGGGCTCAATGAATATATGCAAATGTCTCTAATTAATTTATGCCATGTATACTGTTATCGGACCTTGGCTACCCATTCAACTCATTGAGCAATGCCCCTGTTGAGGGAAGCTAACTTGGGACTTCGGTTTGTACTGCTATCAATCTAGGACCTTAGTCCTTTATTGTTGCTGTATTGAAGGCATGATTAGGTGTATATTTTAATGAACATTAGAGACTTCCCTATTAAGAGTACTTTTAGAGATATTATTAGATATTAGTGAAATTATTTGATATTTTGTTAATTTTTAAGATAGCTTATTTTATTGTTAGATTAGATTATTTCCTTTTTTGTCCCTATTACTTAGGCATTAGTACCTTCTTTTAATAAAGTGTAAAGGTAAGTCAATAAAGTGAAGACGTAGTCTTTATTAATTATCTTTCCCTCTTCTTGAAGATCCTAGAATGTTTCTAATATAACCACCAATTCTTCCTGCCGTTGATCTCAATCATTGTATCTGTTGCAACCATCTTCTTCTCTGTTTCCTTCCTGTCAACACCTTTGTCTCTATCAAGGGATTAAGCTTCATTCCAATCCCTGCTCATCGTTAGGGAGTCATGCCTTGCCGTCACCTCATCTTCAGCAACTTCCCAATTTTGTTACACCGAGCAAAAATCTATCAATGCGAGAGGAGTTTATTAAGGTTAGCTTTTCTGCTCTAAACATGGAAGTTTTCTTAATTGAGCTAATGTTCGCTCACTCATTAATATTTTCAGTACTTTTTTGTTACGAGTCAAAGATTTAACACAAGAAAGTCAATGTATGTGTCTTATTCGATAAACTGGTTGTATATATCGTTATACTTCTATGACGTAGACTATCGTTCCCGTTACAATTTGAGTTCCATATCCCCGGGTTAGACAAATTTAAGAGTTGATACATCTTTTGGAGGCTGTTTGTCGGTTTTGATTCCCGTTAATAACCTTTCACCAAACCCTTGTATTTTGATTTTATTATAGGAGACTCAGGTTTTATATTGAGTTTGGATAGAGAATATCAAATGCAAAAAGGGAGTTTTATTCTCAACTTGTACATATAGCCCTAACAACTTATGTGCAAATGATTCAAAGACGAATAGCTCTTTTGCACAAATTACGCTAGAATTTAATCAATGACGTAATTTGAACACAAATAGCTACATAGCCTATGCTCTGGACCCAAATTATGATGGAATTTAATCAACGTCACAGCTTGCTTAGGCGTAAAGCTAGAATCTAATCAATAGCAATACCCCTAGATAGAAAACATGACGCTGGAATCAAATCGATGACATTGAGTTTTGTGGAACAATACCGGAATTTAATCGATGATACTAGACCGGATAGAGATACATGCTGAAATCTAATTGATGACGGGAATCCTGAAAGCTACAACTAAAATGCGATAGAGTAAAAATAAAGTAAAGGTAATTGTTGTGTTTTGCGTCGGGGGCCATCTTAGTGGAGAAACTGTGGTATTTATAGGGAGCCGATGTTCTTTAGTCGATTGTCTTTTCTTGGGCACTACTCTTTGCAATCTTCACCTTGTTTCTTTTCCCCTAGATGTCCTTATCCTTTAGGAACTGCTCCTTGACTTGTCGACAATGCTCGTGTAACTTGCCCTTTAAAGCAAATAATCATTCCCTATTTCTACTCACATTTATCATAGCAATTATTTTCGTTTGGATTCCAGTGCTAATCCTCCTTAATCTTCAAATTCAGCACATCATCCTTATAGCCTGACACGTGGTAATTAACTTTCCAGCCATCGACTTTGAGTTTAGCACCTATAATCCTGTCGAGGCTTAACTCAAGTAACCTTCACGAAAACTGCTTTTCATTGATTTTGTGAATCAAAACAGGGCGTTTCATTTAGAACTTTTTCGTGACCAGCACATGCTTCCGGGGGTAAACTTGAGTGTTAACAGAGGCCTTGTATTGTGGACTACAGGATGGACTGTGCAGCATTGGAAAAGTTTGGTTATCCTTCTGTTTTATTGCCAGTGTTGAATATATATAGGTGTGTGTGTACAGGAGGTATCGGGCTTGTGTCACCCGCTTTGCATGTGCAGTAGATCGCTAAGCCTATTCGTTGCTTGCACTGCCTATATTGCATATGCAAGTGTGCTGCTCTATCTCAATATTCTATAGTGATTGGGCCTATGTACTGCCCTTTTTGAGGATATATAGGTTTTGTGGAGACACTGGGGTGGGATATTTTGTGAGGCCGCATGTGGAAGAATAGTTACTCTGTCTAAACAAGCACTTTCGTTTGCTTCTACAGGAACTTGACTATCGAGTGACGGATAATGAGATGGATGAACCGGTGTTGTACATTGAGAATCCTAATCGAATATTGGTCAGAGGGAGCAAGTGTTGCGAACAAAGCACGTTCCTCTGGCGAATGTTGTGTGGCGTCTTCAAGGAATCGAGGAAGCAACACGCGAAGGCGATGCGGAAATGCTGAAAGAGTATGTTGAGTTATTTGAGTAATGAATTGGGCCGACAAATTTCATGGAGTTTAACCGACTCATTTTAGACAACATGCCACAAAGGAAGCCGACAATAGTCGAGTGATTTTAGCTCAATAATTTTTTCGAGTCAAATTTAGCTCAAGCTCTCATATTTTGGAGGGTTGTTGAAAACTGTGTCAAGCTAAAAATGATTAGAGAAAAGACACTGTAAACTTATTGCAAAGAAAAATTTTGTGCTTAATATAGCTTCCTGTTCAAATATTTTAATTTTGTTTGGAATTTTATTTTGCTATAAACCTTTTTGATAAAAGTGCTAAAAGTCCTAAACTTATTGCATTGTCTTTTAGGCTAAATTTTCAATTGGCCCTAAATCTTTTGATGGATATTGCTTTTAGATATTGGCAGATATTGAACAACCTATGTAGCATCACCAACATTGACGTGGACAATTTTAAATAATATTTTAATATTTTAATTATTTTTTATGATTTCTTTTTCTTTTCTTTCTTCTTCCTTTTGCTGGTGATAGCCATTGGCCATGGCTAGGTGGGTTGTTGGGGGAGGGTCAGCCTCGCTTAGGGTGATGAGAGCCCTTATTGGGTCTTGCCCTTGCCTAGCGGAGCCTTGCCTATGGTAGGTGATGACAACCCTTGCCCAGGTGAGACCAACCTACTTGGCCATGGTTGGTGACTCGTGGCCGACTATTGGCAAAATAAAGAAGAAAGGAAAAAAAAAAGAAAGATAAAAGAAAAAAGAATAGAAAATAAAAAAATATTATTAAAAAATGTTTACATTAGTGCTAGCCATGCTATGTAGGTCGGTTGGTGTTCATGTCAGCAATATATACTAAAATTAGTCGAAAGGATTGAATTGGCACTAGGTCAAAAGGTTTAGGATAAAATTGACAAAAATTCAATAGGTTTAGGATTTTCTCACAATTTTCCCACATTTTGATATTGGATTGAGAACAAGTTAGGCTTCGATAATCAAGTGTGTGAGTTGAGCTTGAGCTTGCTATTGTAACTACTCGACTTGACTACTTACAAAAAAACGTCATTTTGGATAGTTTACTTATAAAAAAAAAATCATTTCTTCTCTCCCGCTCTTCACATCTTTACACTACATTCTTCTTCTCTCCCTCTTCACATCTCTATAGCTCCATTCTCCTCCTTCCCAAATGGTGTCTTCTTTGTTTGAAACCTAGGCCCCAAATCAAGTCTGCAGTTCACGATTTGGGTCCTCTTGCGAGTTGGAGTTTTTTGTTTGTAACGACTTAGTTTGATGAAGACAAGATTGATTGCCGGGGCTAGAGAGGGCTCGGACAAAGTGTGGTTCTAACTCTAGGATGGTGATAGGGGTAGGAATAAATTGAATCCCACATTGCTTGGGTGTAGTGAGGTGAAGTGTCTTAAATGTGATGTAAGTTATCCTAACTTGTAATGAGGCCTTTTTGGGCAAAGTCTAGAAGAATAAGACTTTGCGGGCTCCGGCCAAAACGGACAATATTGTTATGAATGAGACTTAAACTCAACACTATGGTGTAAGAGCCAATAGCCTAACTAAAAGTGTGTGGTTCGGGGATGAACTGTGTGGAAGCTGGTGGGCTTATAATGACTTGGGTGGGAGCGGTCGTCGGGGCTAGGAAGGGCTCAAACAAAGTGTGGCTTCAACTCTAGGATGGTGATGGGGGCAAGAATGAATCGAATCCCACATCACTCGGGTGTGATAAGGTGAAGTGCCTTATATGAGATGGCATTTGTTCTAACTTATAATAAAGCCTTTGTTGGGCGAAGCTTGGAAGAACAAAATTGTACAAGCTCCGGTCTAAAGTGGACAATATTGTTACGAGTGAAACCTAGGCTTAACATTACAATGTGAGACCAAGACCCACTCAAGAACTTGTCTTTTTAAAATTCTTAGTTTTTCTTTTTCAAAATCTAAGTATTGTTACGGACAAGGAAGGGGGTGGTGAAGAGGATGAATAATTGTGCAAGAACGAAGCACAACCCTAGAATTTGTGTATAAAAAGGTGTCTTTGCTTTTGCTCTCTCACCATCCCCATTCAATTTTTCTCCTTCTTGTCATTTTTTTTAACGTTTCTATTGTTGCTCAAGATTTGCTCTCTATTGGGTCCCATTTTGCAAGGTGAAGATTATGTACATCTTTGAGCTTATCATGCATTGCAGTTTCTAGATTTGTATCATAGTTTGCCTTGTTAAGCTTGATAGAGTCAAACCTGAAAAAAGTGGAGAGACTAGGAAAAAGCATTTTCGAGGAATTTTTAGATCCTTCAACTCTCAATATTTCCCATTGATCAATTGGTTTGATTGGTAACTTGTGACGTAAATGAAAAAAAGTGAAAATGTTGCACTTGCGTGGCCTTTTTCCTTGATTAAGCATGTCAAGTTACTATGAAAGCATTTGAGGTAGATGTGATATGGTTGCAGATTTTTGCTCTCTCATGTTTATGGTAGTGTACATGTTTTATTGCAGGTATATTGTAGATTTCCCTAATGGTGTATTTGATTTTGCTAATTCAACATGTCAAGTTAGCTTAATTTTTTGCTTAAACAAATAATGATCGGTATTATGATATTTGGTGTTCCAATTCAACTTGTCTCTCTTGATTTATGCATTCTCTGGATGCGATTATTGTGAAAGCATTTGAGATAGATGTGATATTATTGTAAATTTTGTGATACATGCTTTATGGTGCTAGATTGGCTTCTTAAATGGGTTGTACTGCAGCAGATTCTAAATTGGTAATAAGTTGAATGTTGTTGTAGCTAGATATTTCAAACAATTTCTCTTGTTACTTTAGTTACTTTTCAATGAAGTAAATTGTTTACTTTCTTCTATTTCTTTTTGGCCTACCAGGCATCGTTTTGATTGGTGGGGGCTAAGGAGCTTCTTTGTTTGTTTGTTTGTTTTTTTTTTTTTTTTGGTCAGTCGTACTCTATTCCTACTCTACACTCACTCTCAGACTTTTGCCCTGCCTTTTGCAGGGCGTGGGAGTCGAAACCCACTCCTGAAACTTACGCGTTCCCACCCCATCCTCCCCTGAGAAGGTGGGGATTTGAACCCCTCACCTCCCCCTTCCATGTTAGAAGGGTGGCCACTGGGGCGAACCCCCAGTGGTTAAGAAGCTTCTTTGTTGCCATTGTTGGTTTTGTCCCAAAATTTTGTCCTCTTACAATAGGCATCATGAATTGAAAAACACTTAGGTATTTATCCCTGTTGAAGCATTTAGCTTAGTAGTCACCTAGATCATTTTGCTTGTTTTGTGTTGCACATATGGCATGACAACATCGAATTCCACTAACTTCCCAAGCTCTACAAGAACAAGATTCAAATTCTAGTTCACAACATATTTGTCACTACCTTCCATAATTTTGTATCATTGATTTCTATTCCATAGCAAATGGCTATACCTAATAGCAGTTGTATTATGATGTAACTCAAGCACAACCCATGGACCATAGTTTTTTGTCCATCAAGCACATGCATCTCTTTGACTATGCATTCTATTCATAACTATGATTCTAATATCCTCCAACATACTCACCATGGCCTTTCACCTAGCTTCCATGCACTTGCCAATGAAAGCTTCATCGAGATTATTATCAACAAAATTACATTTTATGTTGGTGTTAAAGAAGGCTTTACACCGGTGCTTTGGTGTTAAAGAAGGCTTTACACCGGTGCTTTGGTTTAGTGTGGTTGTAGAGTCATTTTCTTCAATCTCTATCTATGCACCTCAAAATTTGTTATTTTAGTACTCTTAACATATTTCCAAAATTATCTCATCTACTACTTTCCTTCGTATTTTTATATGCGTTGCATGCATTCCATGCTTAGCATTTGGTAAAAGTTCAAATACTAAAAGGATAAGACAATGATAAATACGGAAAAAAAAAACAAAACATTAATATTGTAATCATTACACACATTCTATGATCATCATGACCTTGAGTGATAATAGGAGTGTTGGACACCCTAAGTACAAAAACTTGACATAGGTGGATACTTAAGTGTCAAAACTTCCAAAATGTATACTTAAGTGCCAAATACTAAAGTGCCAAAATTTGATAAGAAAGGGACACTTAAATATCAACGGCAAGAAATTTTAGCGAAAATGTTGATGTGGCATTTTTTGGCAACTCTTTTTGCTGAGGTGACAATTTTTTTTTAAAAAAAAAAAAAGTTATCCACGTAGTGTTGACATGGCTAGCTTGTCCCAAAACGATGTTGTTTTTGCCTCCAAAAATTGATTTTTAATATAAACATTAATTAAATTAAATTTAAAAACTAAATTAGAATAGGAGTATGTTGGGGGAGGTAGCAAATCAGCAAGGGCCTCTATGGCCCTCACCACTATTGCTACCCCGCCATCACCGAAAAGGGCCAACAATGGTGGGATGAGTCAGTTAGGTGACCCCGCCCTAGTTAGTGGCAGCCCTTGGCCCTTCTAGGTGGCCTTTGGTGACCCTCGTTGGATCTAGGGGAGGGTGAGCCCTCGTTGGCGGTCGGCCAGGGTCATCGGCCGACCTTTGCCCTACCATCCCCGGCTTTTTTCAGCAAAGGTGGGGCGGCGGTAGTGGCAAGGGTCGTAAAGGCCTTCGCTAAATGCTACCCCTTTTTTTTTTTTTTAACTTAGTTTTTAATTTAACTTAATTAATATTTATATTTAAAAATAAATTTTTGGGGTAAAACAATGTTGTTTTGCACATTGATTGCTGAGTAGACAACTTCGATGAGCCATGTAGATCACATTTATTCTTAAAATAAGCCATGTTGGATTTCCAGCTACTTTTGTTGGAGTTGGCACTTAAGTGTTCCAATTTTCAAAAAAAGTGATATTTAAGTGTACGTTTGGAACTTTTAGCACTTAAATGTCTATTCGTATCAAGTTTTGGCACTTGCGATGTACTTTAGCCTTGATGATAGTATTTCTTACTTTTGTTGGTCACTTATTAAAGCCCAACCATTGCCTTTATCCATGTCGAGGTCTTTCTTTAACAAGTTGATAAACTAAGTCCATTAGTCCTTATTCTCAATTCTTACAAATGCCCATGCTATTAGATATATTTGGTTAATGGCATCCTTCCCTACAGTACATAACAACTCACCCTTCATCAAGCCCTTAAGGAAACATCTATCTAGTCCAATGATCTTCCCATATCCTGCCAAAAATCTTCTCTTGCAGGCATGAAGGCAAATGTATGCCTTATCAAATAATGGTAGAGAATTTAGCAATGGCCTTTCAACTTTCATTTTAATTGTGCTTGCGGGGCTTGCAATGTAAAGCTTCTCCAATTAATTGTACATCTATGCATACCCCTTATAATTGTCTTGTAGTTTCTTGAACACTTTTAGCTTTGTTCTTCTATATTGACTCAAAGTGACATTCACCCTAGATGTTCTTTAACTAGTTTCTTTAATTGAGATGCATTGATTTTAGGCATTGTAGAAATAAGAATCATGAAGTGTTTAGTAAATAAATACTTGACATTCTTATTATCAAAAGTGATGCTACATATATGCTCATTTGTGTACTTTTTCAAATGAATTGATTCAGTGTTGCTGTTAAGAGCACCATAAATCATTTAGTTACAATTGGGCTAGGCACACCCGACTCTTAAAATCCGATAATGTTCTTGGTGTATTTAATTACTCTTTGCTTAGCCACAAAACACCCTAAAATTACATATTTCAACTTAGTTGCATCCTTAAATGTCATGCCAGCAACAAATATTGGATTCCTACCATTTTGATCATATGATGGAAACCTACTCTCCCATCTTGAAAAAAATCATCTTTCTCATCACCTAAATGAAGACTTTCTTCCTCATATAAATGATAATATTCAATTTTGTACCCAAAAGCATCGACCATTAGAGGATCATCTATAACTCTATTTGAGAGTCAATGTCTAATTGGGAAATTGCTTCAATACTAGTTCTAGTTTGAGCCTATGTCTCGATGAAAATTCCTTTAAATTTCTGCTTGCATCAACTAGTTCAAAATCATTATTGTCAACTATTTCACATCCATCAAATTACATGTATCATCATCATCATCCTCACCCTCATCCAAATCCCTATTACCAACCTCAATTCGATTCTCTTCATCATTAGCATTCCCAATTATATTTTCGAACACATTACCAACCACATTATCAATATTTTCCACATTTCACACTAGACAGATTTATGGTTTTCATATTAGCTTCCCTAATCTTAGCAGTTGTCTCTTCACCATTCGCATGTTGAACATACATTTCAATATTTTTAGAATGAAAATAATGATTTAATAGATCTATCATACTAGAGTTATCCCATAAATACCTGCAAGTTATCCGTTCTTTAAAAAAACTACTACTAAGAATTCTATAAAAGATTTCGTCTATTTTATGCCAACCTAAAGTTTCAATAGCTTCAATTATATTAGACAATGGATCCTTATTTAAGTGTATTTTAACAATATCGATGCTTCCACATACATAATGCAAGACAGGGTTCAACTTGAAATTTACCTCCAAAGAAAATAGTGATGCAAAATTTGTTGTCAGCCATTGCACCTACAAGGGAACAAAAACATATAGCATTTTCAATCGTCAAGTTTTAACTAAAAACTACTAATGACTTCAAGAATAAAATGAAATGGGTAGGGTAAACATACCAGCAAACCTAAGAACAACACTAAAATATTTTAGTGTTTTCTTTTGTGTTTTCTATGGAACCATGTTGACGATGAGCCTAAGAGTAGTTAGCCCTTAAAAAAATTAATTCCAAAGACAAGCAACTTAGACAAAGAAATCCCAACGTTTAAGCTGTTGCTAAAACTGCTTACAACATGAAAGTGAAAATTGTCGCGAATATCGAATGGTCGCACTATGATATGAGATTTATTGGATGAGCTTATTGTTGGTAGATTCAACTACAATCTTAAACATGTCACTTGACGTATTCATCTTCTTGTCATCCTATCTCCATAGCACAATTGAAGAACCTCTCAAGTGTCTTTTTATTGGATTGTCCTTACAATACTAATGAATATAAAATGATTATTGAGTTTGAAGCTTTAATACTTTTGTCTACTCATCCTTTGCATCATTGAGAAAGGAAAAATAGGAAGATTATATTTAGGCTTTGACAATGTTTAGCAACATAGTGGGTGCTGATTGTCAAACTTAAGCTATTGTCATTGACTGAGAGTTGCAATTGATGAATGCATTTTGATTCATTTTCCTAGAAGTGCAATCTTGTTTTGTTTGGGGCATTGAGGAGAATATTGTGGTAAAACGTAAATCTTAGTTTGAAGAAGAAACAAATTGAGATTCTTTTATTTACTTCCCTTTTCACCAAAAAAAATAAAATAAAAAATTGAGATTCTTTTATTTCTGATTGGTCCAAGGTTTGAAGATCATTTATAAAGGAAACACTATTCGTTCCTAATTTACATTAAATAAACATGGCTTCCTTTCAAAGAGATTTTTGTGCTTGCTTGGACAGATTTGCACATGCATTTTGGGAATCATGTTACTTCAAGAACTAAAGGGGCTCATTCAACTTTGAAAGCGTATCCATAAGTTTCAAAGAGGGATTTAGTACAGGTGAAAAGAAAATATGCATTGTAGTTGAAAATTAGTTTTGAGAAATCAAAACCAAATAGTCTAGTGAAAAGATAAGAGTTCCTCATCATCTTCACATTCCTCTTTTCAAGAGCTTGATTAAACGTGTATTAGTATTTGCTTTAAACAAGCTTTTCAACCAATATGAGATTGCTAAATGTAGGGTTGAGCTACTTGCTTGCACTAAGCATTTTATGCAATCCATGGGCTTTTCATGTGTACATGAGATAATACTTAGGTGTTCCGATGGTTTGCCTCTATATATAATTATTTCCATAATGAAAGCTTGACATAATGTCCTTTCTTGATCGCCATATTACTCAAAATAATGAATAAGATTCATTTCGGCAACTACATATGGGTTGGAAAGGAGTTATCAAGAGTGGTCCGTTTCTGAAAGGGAAGTTGTTTAAAAGTTAATTGAACAATTTGTACGGACAAGTTATCCATTTTCAAATGAGCCACTAGTTACATCTCATAAAGGTTGTTCTTCTAGTTAAAAAATTAAAGGAGAAGCAACTTCTACACGATGCTGACCCTGCTGCATTTGGGACTGTAGGAAAGGGGAAGAGATCGTATACTTGTAAAGGTTATATGGCCACAAAAGTCAAATCTATAAAAGTCAAACCTGCAATTGAAAGGCGAAAATCCTGGATCAACACATTCAAGGTCTATTGAAATTCACGGTGGAGAATGTCGCGACCTCCTTGAAGCGGTTCGCTTAATGGATTATTAAGTCTAAACTTAATCGGGCTCTCCTAAACCTATAACAATTCGCAATGCAAATTATTTTCATTCATGAGTCGCCACTAATTAGTCTACGGTGAGTTGATTAGACATCCAAGTAAAGTAATAAAGAATTGCTTCACTCCTATGAATTAGAGATTTTGGGTACATGACTTGCTTATACTAGGTTTTTCTAATGCTTTTTTGATACCGTTCTTTTTATGAAAAAATGTTTAGCATGTAGCTTGGATTCATTTTATTACTCCCTAACATGTGATCCAATCATATGAGATGATCATGTGGGTGTGCAAATTACTAATTTAACACCCAATAAAGCTGTAAATAAATTGTAGGAAAGGGAAGAATTAATTACCTCGAAGCAATGAATAAAAAGCATTCGAATTGTTAGCTAGAAAATCGGGAGAATTACCAATTCCTAAACCCTAAACCTTTTTTTTTTTTGTCTAACTTAGTCCTAAACCTTTTATAATTGTGCCAATTCAGTCCATCCGGCCAAAATTGGCCGGTTGGCACCGACGTGGACGTCGGCGGGACAGCCAACCGGCGAGGTAATTTTTAAATATTTATATATATTTTTAATTTTTTCGAATTTTTAAATATTTTTTTAAAATTTTTAATTTTTTTTTTTTTGGCCTTCTTCTCTTTCCTCGGCCGGCGAGGCTCGCCGCCCGGCGACGACGAGGCGGCCATCGCTAGATCTCCCGGCGACGGCCGCCTCACCGCCACCAGTGAGGGCGAGGGTCGACCTCGCCCGGTGGGGCCGAGGCCGCCGTTGCCATCCCCGCCCCCGCCGCCTTCGTCGCCTCCCCGTCCCCGATCGTCGGCACGATCTACCCCTCTGAGCTCAAGCGGCCCTCCCCGCCGTGACCGTCGCCAAAACCCCGTTCCAGCGCCTGCGGGCGACGAGGACGAGATCGAGCTCCTTCGCGGGTTCCTCGACTACACCACGCGGCGCGGGGGCCTCGTCCTCGCCGGTGGCCGGCGAGGGTTGAGCTTGCCGTCACCGGGCGAGGCTCACCTCCGCCAGTGGCCGGCGAGGCTGACCTCACCGGCCGAGGAGGGAGAAGAAGGCCAAAAAAAAAAAAAAAAAAAAAATTAAAAATTCGAAAAAAAAAAAAAAATTAAAAAATTACCTCGCCGGTCATTTGTCCCCCCGGCCACGTCCACGCCCGGCCAGCCAATTTTGGCCGGATGGACTGAATTGACACAATTATAAAAGGTTTAGGACTAAATTGGACAAAAAAAAAGTTTAGGACTGAATTGGCACAATTGCAATAGGTTTAGGACTTTTTTGATAATCCTCCCCTAGAAAATCACATCATCATCATCCTAAATATGATTTTAATTAACACACAATATCACTCAAATTTTTTAGGTTTTCTCTTGTTTAATGAAAATCATGCTTTATGCAATTCACGCTACTAATTTAATATGACACACAATTTCCTAAGTATATAAATCAAACATGCAATTTCTAATATGACATGGAATCTAATTAAATGACCTAAACATATAGATGACTACATGACATGCAAGCAATGACATGGCATATATGATGACATGGAAGATGATATGGAACATGGCATGATGCTTCATCGTGACCGGCTCGTGGCCAACGGGTCAGCGAACTTGCACAGCGACAGGCCACCTCAAAAAGTCACAGCCGTGTGGCGTTTCACGGTGGCTAACGATGTAGTGACGCCTCGGCAAGGAAATCAATTGTTTCTTTGAAATCCCATCGATGGTCTCCTTGGTTGGGACACCCCCCCGGGGTGGGTACGGCCCCACTCTTCTCTATATTGGCCAGAATATCAAACTTTGGACAAGGAAAGAAATCTACTCTTTCATTCCCTCCCAATCAAGTGAGATTCACTTTTGCTTCTTTCCATTCTTTATTACTTTGCCAATATTGGGTGAATATGACCAGAGAATCATGCTTTAATTCTTTACTCTTAAAATAACGTTGGTCAATTTCCTTGCCCCATGTTGACCGAATCATGCTCGAATCTTTGGCCAAGTGCATAATTTTCCTTCACGTGGATGGCCTTCTCCACATGCAAATTGGTGGCCGCTTACATTTGTTCACCATTCTTTGCATTTGTTCCCTCAAATATCTGAGCATGCACGTATATATTGGGAATCGATGCCAATTGCTTCTTTGCCATGTGTTCAAAATTTCCTAATCGACTTTAACAATTTACGACACCCATGTAATTTCGGTCACCATGGAGGAACTATTTCCTTATCCAAAGTTTAATGTTCTTGTGGGCTCATTATTCAAAGCTATTCACCTAAAACCATTAATACAAATGCTCCTAATATCTATATGATATGCAATTTTAGGGATCAGGGTTGATCCCGAATTTTTATGTAATAAATGAATAACTGGATTGCTAAAATATGGGTGTCAATATTAAAATATATTAGGCACAGAGGAGTCAAGCATGCAACAATTCAACCCAAAAGAACTATTTTAAGGCGGAGCTTCTCACACTATAACATTGAAAATTATTCCCTGATATTTATATGTTTTTTAAGTTTATAATGACTCTCTTATTAATATGATTGAATACTTTTATTGTTTGATTTAGGTAAAATATTTTTTTTTTCCAAGGGAGTAGCCTTTTTTAAGGGAAACAAGCAGCTGAATGGACAATACTTCTTGTTAAATTGCGTGCGCAACTTGTTATTGTTGTAGTAAATTTGTACTTTGAAGATACTATTCTTAGATTTAATGGTTTCCATGGAAATTTTGATGCATTTAGAATTGACAAAAAAAAAAAAAAATAAAAATGGATTTGCATATGGTCTGAATTAGTTGTCTTATAATGCAAGTACAATTGCCATAATTCTCTCGTCAACATCTAATTATTTCATGTAATCAAGACAAATACAATATTACTTGTTATAGTGTTTGAAGGAGTATTTTCTTTTAAATTTGCATGATAATAATGGATGTTTAGAATTTTTTTCATGTAGTTGATTTTTTCATATTTTTAATTTTTTTTCGAAAATATCTTTTAAAAAATTGTGAAGTGATTGCGAGAAATATAAAAATTGGAGCGTTACATTCAATGAATAAAACGAAAGTTGGGCAGTTTAAATACATGGTTGATGATATAATGTCACATATTAGAGTTTTAACTAAACCGAATGCATTCATTAAAACTGGTAGACTATTCTTTGCACTATTACTTGTGCTTAGGTTATTTTTAGAAGGGTTAATACCAATAAAAATCCCAAGCTATTACACCTATGATAAATTTACCCAAAATTAATTTTTGGGTCATAAAAAATCTTAAACTAATACACTTATGATATATTTATCAATCGTTAGCATTCATCAAATTTTTTGTCAAAATTGTTGAATTGAATGACGCATGACATAACTCATTTAACATTAAAGAAAAAACAGAATAGAAGAAAAAATGCTAGAAATAATATCAAATAAGGAGTAAACCCCACATTTGATCTTAATTTTTGTTATTTGAGAGGAGCATTGGTTGATTTGTCTTTTAGTAAAAATTGAAATAAAAAAAAGAAAAAAATAGTAAGAAGTAATTTTTAATCGAGGGTGGGACAATGCTATAGATAATATGATCAATTCAAGGTTGTAGAGCGTATCAAAAGCAAAAAAAGTGCGAGCCTAACTATAATAGGAGATCAACAATAGAAATAAGCTAATTTAAACTATCCATTACTGCCCTGCGTTGCCGTGATGGGGAAATTCCATCTCCATCTTTGCTCCAGGCCCCACGGCGAGTGGAGCGGGTTTCGACGAGGACGCTTTGCCATCTCCGAGAAGGCTAGAACCCAATGACCGCTACGGGCATTTTATCCAGGTTCAATTTAAATTTTGGTTTGTGCCTTTTTATTTGGTCGAGAAATCTCCTGTAAGGCATGTCATTGTCGTGTGATTAAAAAAGGGTTGATTTCGAGCTCATGAAAAATATTTATAATCTCATAAGCTAAATAAGACACGAGTTGAACTTGACTTGTTGGTCTAATGGGAATTGTTTGCATTCAGTTCAGTGGAGAACCAAGATTGTACCATGTGCCTAATCCACGAGTACATCTCCATTATTAGATCACTATGCCAATTCCTCGGGATGTATGTTTTCATTCCTATCTTGATTAGATTAATTGGAATTAGATTGCATTTTTACTATACTTTTTAAGATTTAAATAAAGAAAAATCTTTCTCTTCTAATTCCCCTATGCTCTTTGGAGATTATGATCGGTATTTCAGATTGGGTGAAGTTATGTTTGTCTCAAATAAAGCTATATTTAAGAAAAAAATATTATTAGACTTTTCATGTGTTTGGGCACCAAGTAAAATTGTTTATTGAGCGAGACTCCCAGGTCAAAATCCGAACCAGTGAATTTCCCTCCGGTCAAAAGGGAAATCATTTTCGTGAGGATACGTTTACCCCTATCATGCTACGGATGCATCTCAATTGCGTAACTAGCCCTCTCTCTCTCTCTCTCTCTCTCCACTGTGATTATGAATGTTTTTTTTTTTTTTTTGCGGCTTTTCAAAAACTATGACAAAAATTTCTTGCCTTTTCTTTTGAAATTACTGATCTTGGCACATAGCTTTTTTTTTTGGTAAGAATCTTCGCACATAGTTTTATTTATCTTTCTTTCACTTTTCTATTTTGACCTTCAAATTGAAAACATATTTACATTTGAGTTATTGATTCCATTATGAACATGTAAATATGACTTATTTGGATGTATCCATAGAAGGGATAAAGTGTTTAAAAAGTCCTAAACATTTTAATTGTGTTAATTTAGTCTTAAATATTTTGACCTAGAGCTAATTCAGCCGTTTGGCTAATTTTAGCCGCTAATTGGCCCACCATTGGTGCTAATGTGAACATTTTAAAATAATATTATAATAATTTTTAATTTTTAATTTTAATTTTTATCTTCCTCTCTTTTTTTCCTCCCTTTTCCTTCGGTTTTTGGCGAGGCTGCTCTTGCCTTGCTCTTGCCAGATTTGGTGAAGAAACGGGGGTGAGGAGAGCAAGAGCACCCGGTTCGATAACGAGGGCGTTGAGGAGGACAAGAAGAAGAGTTCACGTTTGTGTGCGGAGGGCCGGGCTCGTCTCCAATTTCCGCTGACGAGATCTTCTACAACGGCTAAATCAGGCCTGTCTATCTGGTTGCCAATAATAGGGATTTGCTTCTGAATAGAGACTTCAGCACAGGGGAGGACGAAGATGGCTTGAAGAAGACGATGAAGCTTCGGCTGCCATTGAAGAAACTCCTGAGCAAGGACAAGGAGTGGATGTTGATGCCCCGCCTCACCAGATCTGGCTAGAGCAATCTCGTCGGCTGTCGGCTGAGGAAAGAGGAGAAAAATAAGAAAGAAAAAAAAAATCGAAATTCACTAAAATATTATTCTAAAATGTCAAAATTCAATATCCACCATGCCTCGTAGGCCAACTAGCATCTATATCAACAATGTCCAGTCAAAATTAGCTGGAATGGTTGAATTAGCTTTAAATGAAAAGGTTGAGGATGAAATTGGCACAATTAAAAAGTTTATAATTAAATTGATACAAGTATGATAGGTATAGAATTATTCTAACACTTTTCCCTCCAAAAAATATATATTTTTTACTTTGTAATTTTTTAACTAGCCTTTTCAATTGTGAATAAACCATATAAATCATTTTCTTGAACTGGGTTTTTAGCATAACAAAATAAAAAAAAATTATTTCCTAGGAAAAAAATTAACCAGGAAAACACTTTCCAATAATATTAAATTTTCAGTGAAACAAACACATCCTTAAACTCAATTAAATTTTGAATAACTATAGACATGCACACATATATCAAACTTGTGGTTAGTTTAGTAGTAAATGACACCTTTTTTCTATAAGGTTGTGAGTTTGGTTCATATGGTGCGAGCCTTTTAAATGTCGTGTGCTGTACTGGTTAGTTCTGATGTGATTAGACTTTCTTTCATATGGCGTGAGCCTTTTAAATGGCTGGTGCTGCACTGGTTAGTTCTGAAGTGATTAGACTTTCTTGCTGCTAGCATTTTGTTGATCTGAGGCGGCGAACACTCTAGCCTCGGACATTTGGTTGGCAGCTGCATTTGAATCTTAAACTTTATTTTGTTTTTGTCCGGTCTTTATTCTATTCTCAAAGCGATAATTTTTATCCGTCTGTCAAGTTGACTAACGAATTTCGCTGGTTTAGCTCCTGCCAGACACGTGTTGCTCACTAGTTATCATTCCCTATATTCTGTTGCAGTACAAAACCAATCTCTCGTGATTCTTCTATGAAAATTAAGGACAAATTGTCCGAACACCCTTTGTACTGCAACAGAATATAGGGAATTTACTTAATGCTAATTTCCTTTCCCTGCAATTTAATTCTAGAACTCACAGTTTATTTCCTTAATCAACGGAGAACCCATTCCGTAAACAACTCCAAAATCAAACTTTCGATGAAAGATTCTTCACTTTATAGGTGGAAGTGTGCACCGAGTTCATGGATGGCGTTGCGCTCAAAAGTTTTTTCCAGAATCGCCTAACTCTAATACCCAACTTAAAAACAAGAAGAATGATGAAACGATTAGATAGATTAAATTCGATGTTACAGCCACGGCTTATTTATAAGTCTCAAATCAAATCAGAGAAAACCCGGCCTAATATAAAATATCACAAATCTAAACACAAATCCGGCCACGTGTAAGACCACATAGTATCATTGATATCTTAATAATGTCTAAAAGATTTTTTTTTTTTTTTTAAATTTAGGACAAAGACTGCTTTCGCCAAATTGAAAGTATGTGGATTCACTATATATATATCCTAAGGGGGAGTTTGCACCATTCACCCAGAATTTAGGTACTCTCGTCTCATCTCCTTCCGACATCCAACAAATGTTTTAAAACAAAAACATGCGACTGACTGACGTTCGATGCCAATCCCAAGCCACGCTCGTTAGGACTGATAGTGACGTTCTGTACGTTTGCAAAGCCTGCAAACTTAAAGGGAAAGCAGAGGAGGAGGATGAAAAGAGAGACCCTTCAATTACATTTCTTTGGTTTCTGGCTCTCACAATGCCAAGGACAAAGCTATTTCCACATTTCACACACCATCCGTCCGTGATGCCAGTGTCCGACGAATCTGTCCACCTCTCTAACTATTTAGGCCGAGATCGTCTTGCCTAATTTGAATTTTGAAGAAGGAACCATTTTTTTTTTTTTTATCTTGTTGCTGCTAGAGGTTTCCTAATTGATAATTAAGTATATCGGTAGAAAAAAAAAATTATCCGCATGATTCTTTCTACAATTTACAATTAAATATTATGATTATGTCACCAACGAAAAAAAAAGTCTTCTTTAGAATTTTTACTTTGATTCCGATAAACTACCTAATTGTTCGCTACAAATACAAAAATGTAACTAAATAAAATAAAAATAATTTGACTTAAGGCTCCACTTAACTTAATAAGTGAATTTTAATTCAAAGGAAAAAAAAGTGTGAAGCTTAAATAACTCACTCAGAACACCCTTTAAAGGATTACGTGGTACGATTGGATCGAATAAGCCCTTATGGAATAAATATTTAGCCGCTTGTGAACCTTCAGGTACTATCTTATTCAATATTTGTTCAATTACTCTTTTACCTGCGAATGCAATGTAAGCATTAGGTTCGGCAATAATAATATCCCCCAACATCAAGTAAACCGGAGCACTTTATGCAGTAGATTGTCGCACGCTGGGACTTCCCTATAATGCATGCGCCATTGCGCAGATGCCGTCATGATTTTCGCAGTCATATGTTTCTCTGGGTTCATCATATTCTTGCCCAGCTCCGAATTCTATGTGTTCAATCATTTCTCTCTGCATGGTGAACTCGCACTTGGAAGAGGAATCACGCAAGTCAACAACATTATGATAAAAAGCAAACATATATTCCATACATGGCTGGTCCTTCATACAATTTAAGAGCTTGAAATTGCGATGAGTTCATGTCCCTCCGTCGCCTATGGCATTAGGACATTAATGGTTCATTCACAGATGGCATGCAAGATAGAGACACCTCACTGGGATAGTGTTTTGAAACTAAAGCTCTTGTTGAGCCATGCCTTCCAACTCCCACTTCCCTTGCGCGATATCATCTCGGATTTGGCTTCTGTCATCTGTGGCTGAATCTGCTTCTTGCACAGCACGAAGTTCCTTCCTTCTCGAGATCCTATGGCTTCCGCTGGGTGCAAGGCTGACAATTGAAAAATCGCAGGAGTTAGTCGACATTCACAAAAGAAACAAAAAGTCTCGCCACTACGAACACGAATACATACCAAGTGAAGCACAACGTAATGATAGGAAAAAATAAAGACCGATAGACATAAATATATTAGGTTGCTTCCGATAAGATGGAGGCCAGTCCAGAATTTCTGTTCTTGAGAACAGAGGCAGTATAATTGAGAGAACCAAATTAAGCCTTCACATATATTTTCCTCAATTTGTTACAATGGCAATCCAGAGAATACACAAAAATGTATCTGCATAATGCACATATGAGAACATTTTGAGATTATAAACAGTAGCATTGATCAGGACAATAGCATCATCCACCATCTGAATCTGCTAGATATATGAATATATTACCAGCATAATCTGCAGCATCATGGAGAATAAAGTTGTTGACGTTGGTGCCGAGAACTGGAAGACGGCCTTCACGGGCATAAGTCTTCAAGGCAGTCTGAATCACCCCAGAGACCAGATCATCCTTCTTCACCACAAACCTTATTGGTCCTGTACTCCCAAGGACATTGATAATTACCAGAAACCTGTTCTTATTCGTGCTCTGATTGTCATCACTATTCTTCTTACGCTTTTGCATCAGTAGTGACTTCTCAGATACATTCCTCTTCATCTTTTCTTGCCTCTTGTCCATGATCATCTGACAAGATTATGGAATAACTGAAAAAAACAACACTGACGTGGACCTACTCCTTGGTGGGGGAAGAACTGGGAAGTTCACATGGATGGGTCGAGGCCAGGGCAGCGATGGTACCAGACTTGTTTGCAGGAGCCAAAGGTGGAAGGAGAGGAGGAGGAGAGCGGGTGCGAAGCATGCACTTTCTCGTTCAGGAGGAATAGAACTGAAAAGGAATGGTTGAAGAAGGTATCGATGGTTCCCACCATTCAAAGACTTTGCCAATGCGTCTGGCCAACTCTCTTCTTCCGCACAAACGAAAGGTGAAATGAATGTTATGCTTAGGGACTCTTAAAGAAGTATTCGCACAAATGATGATATCCAATTCGCCCATATTTATAGAGTAGATACAGAGAGAGAGAGAGAGAGAGAGAGAGAGAGAGAGAGAGAGATTGACTAAACCTCCATTTAGAACGTAATGCAGCAGTAAAAGTTTACTTCGCACATAGGATTGGGCCACATGTGTCTGATCCTGGGAGATAGTTGCAGCCTGTCAAGTTCACATTTTGCCTGTCCTCTGCCACATGATTCATATTTTGAAGGCTCAAGCAAAGCTTATTTTCTTTCGCGTGCGTAGAGGGAGGATAAATGGGTGGTAGGGGCTGATGAGGGATGAGGCTTCATGGTTATTTTCCAGGACAGGCGAATATCTTAGTCATCCCAACAAGTCATCCACGGTAGTGACGTCGTCTTCCATAAACTCCCTTATTCTCAAATTAAGAAAAATGACGTTTTGCTCGCCACATATGGATCGTATCTAACACCTCCCATTCGATATTGTTTTCCCAGGTGTCGAATGTATATTCCTCGGCGAATTACTTCTGCAATTGAAAAACGGCATCGAGTCATCTCTTGCCTACTCAGAAGGTTGCCGATTCAGAAGGGTTGACCTCCCGCATCCCCACTATTCAACTGGGATTTATTAATTAGTGCCCGATCGAGGATCATTTACAATGGTTTTGGTCTATCAGCATGTGTGAAATTCTCCAATCACGCGTGGAAAGAGACCGTAGCCCCTTGACTTGGCATTCTGTCTTCCCAGAACGGGGTCAACACCTTTAACTCTCTTCCCCAGGAGAAGATTCGGAGCATGAAACGTGCAATTCTTGCTTGTTAGCTCATGTTGAAGAGTCAAGGAACCAAGTTTGCCACCCCCAGCAAAAAAACAGAGGGTCCGGTCACACCCTTCCTGTTTGAGCGAGCAACGCCTGGAAATCAAATTTTTTGTTAGGTGAAAATTGCTACCTAAGTACTGGTGCCGAGTCACTCAAATGCAGAGAACATATGTACGATCCAAACGACTTGATGATGACAATGTCGATTTGCAACTTCAGTTCAATCGGTGTCCGGGATGAAGCCCATGTTACTTCCATTTCATTGCAGGGGTCTCTCTGTCTCTCTGTCTCTCTCCAGCGTTTTATCCTCCGGACAAAGTACAAGATGAAAATGTCAATAAAATTGAAGGCGTAGACTAGGGCAGAGTTTCAGGCAGAAAAGGAGAAGACTTTAGACAACTTACATATTGAGGTCCACGAGAAGTCTGAAAATGTCGGGATCCATTGTAGACAGAAGAAAGGCAGGATAGTATAGAAAACAACCTGCAGCGAAACTGGCCATGGACATAGTATAGCTCTCTCATGCCTTTTTTTTTTTCCTTTTCATTTGTCAGGAGCTGCAGCTCCAGTTCATATTTCACACCCTAAAGGCCAGATTGCAAGTCTCAAGGATAGCAGAATACCTGATGCTATAATGAAGTGCTAAGCTCAGCTGTTCCGTGTTTCCAAATGCCTGAAATTGCATTCCCTAGCTATTCAACTAGTTGCAATTATTTTGGTTCGCCCCTCGTCACGGTTGGAATTTGTGGAGATATCTGCCATTCCTGATCCGCCAAGAACTTAATCTCATACTTCCGTCATGGAATTGAGATGAACTATTAGGTAGAGCAACCAATAGCATTAAAAGAAAGCATTAAACAGGATATGGGATACCTTCCAGGTCGAAGAATCAAGGTTGTCGAAAACTTCGTGAGGAAGCCAGTATATTGTGGAGAGGAGATTAATGCTCTATTTGACTCCAACCATCAACCATGCCCATCACTTGCACGCTCTTAACACATATTGTCTTCGCGAAACCTTTTTTCGTCTTTCGGTTTTTATCTTTTGAACACTATTATTTATTTACTTTAAGGTTGGGGGAAGTGGGTTATTTTTCCTTACATTGGTAACTTGAAATGGCATAAACATTCGGCTTGAACTGTAACCACAATTAATTAAACAGGATCGACAGCTTCTGAACAAATGTAGGCTTTGTGCCTGTTGCGATGCTCATCAGTTATGCAGAAACCACGTCACCAATTCTTGTCCATTATATATGAGTTACCCTTTTGATCCAATCTCGCACAAATTCCTTTTTCTTTTTCTTGCAAAGAATCTACGCTAGTCTGAAGTTCTAATTTTGCCGGTAGGGTAGCAAAAAAAAACCTATAAGCAAATCCATTGGATCATCCCTACTTCGATGAAGAGATCCTAAAAGGTGGTACTTGTTGAAGAATGACTAGAAATTTGGTGGGCATACCTCGGCCATGCCTTGGGACTTCCTCGGAATGCAGCATTGGCATCCTTGATCTTTCCTTTAAGCTTTTCATGAATTGCTTAAGGTAGAAAAAAAAAAAGAAAAAGGAAAAATCACTATGTTTGGTAGTCAGGATAAAATTCATGATATGCTAAAATTTATCTTATCATGCGTTTAGTGCCTACTTAAGACAGGATAAAGTTGCATATAAATGAGATATAGGCATGATAAAATTATCTCATGGAAATGTAAGATAAATGTAGATAATATTTTTAATATCCATAATAAGAAATTTATTTTTCTTGAATAACAAATTTCTTAAATTAACAAAATTAAAATTATATTTTGATATAAATAATATTTGAATTCTAATATAAGAAATTCAAAATAAAAAAATAATTTAGTTTTTTTAGTTCAATCTTAATTTTATTTATATATTCAAATTTAATTCTATCTTATAATATATATTCAATATATAAATAGAATTATATATTTATTTATTACATATTTTAGGTATATTAGTATAGCTTATTATTTAATAAAATTTTGTTAATTAAAAAATTAAGGAGAGTAGATGTCGAGGCGGGAAGAGAAATGAACTCAGCAACTGTGGCTTGCCTAGAAATGCCTGAGCGGTAAATATCTAGATCAGAGAAGAAGAAGCTCAGCGGGTCTCTAAGGTGCCAATTGTCAAACTAGAATGATACTGAGCTACCATTTCCCACTTGCCACTTGAACAAATGTCGAAAATCCTACTGGAGATCTAGTAGCTTTTTCCATGACCAAGAACAAGAGGTTGGTTTACCCACTATCCAAAAGTTCTTTTTCTTCAAAAAGTTCTAGTGGATCCATTTACACCATAAAGACTCATTATCCGTGATAGTTCATCCCCAGGCAATATACCCAAAAATGTGTCTTTCATGAAGGATCGGATATTAAATTACTACGCAAGGTCGTTTGATACCATGGATGGACCTAGACTTAGAATCAGGGAGAACCAAGAAAATTTTTTGCAGGTATGCCTTCCCACAGCGGGCGAACAACTCCCGTTCAAGCCCTTCAGGGACAGCCTTTTAGCAGAAAACCACTCAGCCCTTTAGTTCAGAGCCTAGAGACATCCAAAGATGCCAGGATGGAAACGTTTCTAACCTACCCAAGCTGCATTTCTTGGAGGATTCTACTAGGCTGGAGAAGAAAAGGGATTTAGAAAGCCATGAGAGATTTTTCAAAGTGCACACTTTACTTCAGGGGACTCTGCCCAACACAATACACCCTCCTTGCCTTTTATAGACGATAAGAGGTCACAAGGACAAGCACAAGGACCAAGCTCACGGGTCCAGATACAAACAAAGGCACCGGAAACTTCCGGGAGGGAATTATTCGCACACTATGAACAGTAACTGTACTGTGAATAGTACCTTCCCTAGCCTAGTGCTACAGTAAAAGTGAACAGTGACTTGCTACAGTGAAATTGTACGGACTCAGCGATCTCGTCCGTCACGAGCATTGTAGCTACAGACTGAGTCATCTGGACTGTCTTCTAGGAGATGTGCCTCGTATTTTTGTTCAAGGGCTTCAAGGTCTTCAGGTGAAAGGATTTGGTTCAGCCTTCTTGATGATGATGCTTCTTCATGAGCCCAATGGGATGCTTCTTCTTCACCCGCTTTGTGTTGTCATCTTCTTGAGTGTCGGCGGGATGTTTGGCCGAGGCCGCTTGGACGGCTGTGCATAAAAGGATGTGTCCATGCTTTGGAATAAGGACGAAGGTCCTTGATAGTAGGGGTCCTGGGACGGAGGGACTTGCACTTCAAGTTCCATCACTATAGGTTCACTTTTGAAGTTAACAATGCATCTTCCTTCACATGTAGCCGACACATTGAAGACATAGAATATAAGCAACACGCTATCCTACTGAAAATACCCGTCAAAACTTAGATTTCTTGAAAACCACACTTAAGAAATTACTAAATAGAAGCTTTTCCCACAAATGAAAATTATTATGAGTTGAAGTTCCATTGGAATGCACCTTGAATCAATACGAATGAGATATTAAGGGCGCGTTTAATAACGCTTTTGTTCTCGGGAAGAATTTCTGATCAGAAATGATTTTTTTTTATTATGTTTCCGGGAACGATTTCTAAACATTTTAAGTCGTTTGGTAACTGTCCAAAATTTCAATTCCCGGAATAAAATTGCGTTTGGTACCGTATTCAAAATTTCTACTCCAAATCATTTTCTTTTAATTTTTAAATAAATTTATTACTTTTTTCTTCTTTTCTTTTTTTCCTTTCTTTCTCTTCTTCTTCTTCTTCTTCTTCTTTAAGTTGCCGGTCGCTGGCCTTGGGATGATCGGCGACCGGCCAGATGAGGGCCGGCGACCTTAGCGGAGCGTCACCGGCCCTCGGCAAGGCTGTGCCTTGTCGGCCGAGCCTCGCCCGATCGGCCCTTGGCGAGCGAGCTTGCCTCGTGGCCGGGAGACCCGGTTAGGCGAGGCCCACCTCGTCGGTGGCTAGGCTCGCCTCCGGCGAGCTCGCTAGATCTCGCCTTGGCTTGGCGAGCCTTCAGTGAGCTCGCGGACCAATTGCCGACGATCGGTAGCGGTGGGCGGAGGAGGGCGGCAACGATAGTAGAAGAAGAAGAAGAAAGAGGGAAGAAGAACAAGAAAAAGAAAAGAAAAGAGAGAAAATATGGGTCTTGATTTGTTTCCGAGAATAAATAATCAACTATTTTTTACTTATCGATTTTGTTTCAAATCTACTTCTAGGAACAAAAAAATAGAAATTTATTCTAGGGAACAAAAATTTTACCAAACAGATTTCTGTTCCAAATCTATTCTCGAGAACAAAAGAACAAAAATCATCACTGTTTGGCAAGTTGCCAAACAACCGCTAAAACAAACGGTCATCTTAAAGGCTGGTAATTCAAGCAGTAACAATGACAAGGCGTGCACAAGAGGAATAGGTCAGAAAAAAGCAAAAGTTGATCCTGTCATGGAAGTTCCATTCATAGATGACTTGTTGATGGCCTTTTATAAACTTATCAAAGGACTATTTCAGAAGCACAAAGCAAAAATATAAGTATCTTACTTCCACAGTGTAGAAATTCAGAACCATCAGTCGCAGAGCATTTTGTACGGATTTGCCGCATCTCATGACACTCCAATCTCCATTTGAGCGCAGAAACTCTTGACCATCATTCAAATTTTCGGCTAGCCAGCGGTCTCACTTTTTGCGAAATAGTTTTTTTTTTTGAGCAAGCACTTTTTGCGAAATAGTTGACTAGCAAAAAACTGCTAGAAATCTACAAGTGCGTCTATAGGTGGGTCTCCTACCGTCCGGAAACCTGTCAATTGGTCCTCTAATAAATCATCTGGTTTCTTAGCTTTTCTCCACAAGTTTTCTTTCTGTTGTCAAATTTTGCCCAATTGAAATGTCGAGAAGGTGAAGAAAATTGAAATGCCGAGATCTTCAGATAAGTCTATCAACCAAGTTCATCGCATTACCTTTTCTTGCAAAATAAGCTCACGGTACTGTACTTATAAAGAAAAGATAACATTTCATCGCTAGCTTTTCCACATACTCCAGTCTAATTTGCTTTTATCTTCCCAAGATGTCTCTTGACGGCGGGTATGATAAATTACCAGAGCAAAGCAACTCCACTCATAGGTGCTTCCGCAGTCTTCGGCATTTACCGGATGCATAACTGTTTCCCGATGTGAATAGCACGAGATTAGTAACTTGAATTGCTCTTATAAGAAAATTTCGTCAAATATCGCATGTGTGCGCGTAAATCACAGCACGAATTCAATACATTGCATTGATAGGAATTATTCTCCAACATGTCCCTTAATTTACAGAAGTTTGTGAGGGAGATAACAAATCCAAGTGGAGCACATTCCAACAATGGGAAATTCAAGTGTTCGAGGACGGTAGCCGGATTTTCCATCTTGCTTATCAAATCTTGACAAAGGTATCTACCATATTACTTGACAATCAATACATAAAAAAACCAACAATACCCGTATACAGTATCAGAATCCCAAGAAATGAGAGGAATTTAGAGAACATATGTACAGTGCACATATGAACATGAGTGTACCCAAGTTTCAAAAGACAATGAAAAAATTATATGTAAATCTGCCTGTTAATTTTCATATATTATGAGTATTTTAGGTGTTAAGGGCTAGAAAAAGCCAAAAGGCGCCTGTCACAAGATTTGAATTAAGCAAAAAGCATAATGTAAAAGCCCGTCGAAACACACATGCTTGAAATCAGTCTCCATATTCAGATAATTATTTAATCAATCCTAAATATATTGTACCAATATCAATTTAGTTATAAACTTTTGAATTTTTCCATTTAGTTCTTAATCTTTGCACAAAATTTCGATGTAATCATTATAGTAAATTTTTATCTGGAATCAGTGACATGGCGGTTCAATCATCTTCGGCCGTCCCACATGACACACCACCATATTAGCGATGTCTAACGAAAATTGGCCAGAAGGATTACAATTGAATATCACACAAAAATTTAGGATTAAATTGACAAAATTATAATATTTAGGACTGAATTGATATCAAGTAATAGATTTAAAATTAGTTGGATAATTTCCCCCTCCATATTATCCATGAGATGCTCGAGAATCAAGACGAGTACGTCCTGTACATCCTGTACCACCATAGTCAAGAGTGAGTTTGGAAATGCTTTTAACTTTGAGATTTGCCTTTAGGCTAGGAATCTTGAATTGAAGTCCTTTCAATGAAAGAAACGACCATTTGGTAATCATTGTTTTACAAAATTCTTCTAATGTAACTTGAAAAATTAATGATTGGGTTTTACCCAATGACCACCCTTTTCACATGAGAAGGGGGAGATGGGGAGTTTCGAGTCCTCACCTTCTCGGGGGTTCGAATGTGAACAATTTAGCATTCTCGGAGTGTAAGTCTTGGCCCCTCATTTATTGTTCATCTTCTCCATGATTTGCATGGAGAAGCTGAATGGATGCTGATGATTTTGGCCAAGTGGTCGCACGTTGGTGACTACTGCTTTGGGGTCACAACCACCCGGCGATTGCCATTTGGGGTCGTGTGACCTCAGGTGACCGCTGCCTGGGTCATAGCAACCTAGGCGTCACTCGACTGGGTTGACATGACTTGGGCGATGCTTGAGGTCATGCCACCTTGAGTGAGGCTATCCGTCGGCGGCTGTTTTGGCCATCAGTGGTTGAACTCTATAAAAAAATAAAAAAAATTGAAAACCTTTTTATTTTTAAAATTTATTAGAAGTCCTTTATAAAATGTAATTTTTATCAAATGACATTTAAGCCAAAGTTGTTTTCTAGTGCGCTTTAAAATTGCAATTTATCAAACACTATTTGCATTCCGAAAACCTATTTAGTCTACAGATATTTATATTTTCCTAGTGACATTTCTCAAAAACCAAACCAAATGGGGCGTTGATATGGTTGCTGCTAGAGAGGGAAGTGGCAGCACGAGCTGTCGGTATGGCAATGGCAACGCCTTCGAGACATAGATTAGGCTAAGATTTGTATTATATATAAGATATCTTGGTGTACATAACGGGGAAAGGTACCAAAAAAATCCTAAACTTATTGCATTTATGCCAATTTGGTCCTAAACATTTTGATTAGACCAATTTAGTCTTAAATATTTTGTATGTATGTCAATTCAATTCATTTGGCTAATTTTGGCCAGAAATCGCCTATGTTAATGTTGGATGTCCTACATAGTACAGTTGACATTGACATGGATGAGCTTTAAAATCTCGGATCTTTAGTTAATAGGAAGTGTGGAGTAGATATAACTCAAATTGAACATTCATCGGTGAATGTGGATGGTAACGCCTAGAGGAAGTTGATAATGCTGCCTGTCCCTTCGTGCCCCTTCCTTTTTAAAAAGAAAATGAAAAAGAATGGCTCAGTTCTAGAGTTGAGGAAGAGACGAAAAGAATTCCCAACAGAAGGAAAAAAAGGGTAAATCACATTAATAAGTGTCATACCTTTAGGAGAGCTCCATTTGAATCTTAAACTTTATTTTATTTTTGTCTGAGTCCTTGTACTATTTTCAAAGCGATAATTTAAGTCTCTTGTCAAACTTCCCTTGACTAACAAACTTTGCTGATTTAGCACCTGACGTTCACCTGTGGCAAAAAGCTAGAGCCAATTGTCCAAGCACCCGACATACTTTGGTGGGAAAATGACACAAATGATCTTTGAACTTTCGTTCAATGTCCAATGTAATCCTTAAACTTTTAATTTGTTACATGTAGTTCTTGAACTTTAGCCAAATATTTTATGTGATTATTCGATTTTTGATATAAGCTCAATTTAGTCTCTATATTATAAAAAAATATTTAATGTTGTACCTAAATTTGAACTAAAGGAAGGAAATATTGAACATTTTTATATAACTTAGGGATTAAATTGAACATGCACAAAAAACTTAGAGACTACATTGAACAAATTGAAAATTCAAGGGATCACATTGCACATTAGATTGAAGTTCAAGGACAACATTGAACATACTAAAAGTTTAGGGAATATATTATACATTGGACCAAAGTTTAAGGACCATTTGTGTCATTACCCTTTGGTAATTTATTTGGTGAACTCTCGTCCTTTCAATTTTGGTGAAAATAGCCCATGGACTTTTGACATTCCATCAGAAGCCCCTTCTAATCATTTTTGATTGTCATGGGAAAATTCTATTAGGAACGTGAATATATGAGGAAAGAAAATAGAAAAGAAAAGCAAGCTAGAAATTTATGTCGAAAACCCTTCCAAAATTAGGAAGGAAAACCATAGTACCACACTAGGTAATCTCTCCACTATCGGTTTCAGCATTACAACCTTTAAAGTTACAAGTTTCAACGTTACAACTATAAATGATATTGTCCTTATATATAGTAGGAGTTTAGGGCATACATAATTATGATAGAAATTATATACATGCCATTAATGGTAGTAAAAGCCCTACTATTACTTTAACATGATAGGATGGGTGATGTACTAAAAATTACCTGCCCATAACAAATTGTTTTTGCGCTTTAACATTATTTTCCTCTATTAGACTCCGCAACTCCAATAATCTCCCACTTGGAGGCTGCTATAATTTTTCATAATATTGTTCTTTGTAACTCGATTTGTTCTACTATGGTGGCTCCCTCATCACTTACCATGGAGGCCAACTGAGGTAATGCATAACCTCAATTTCTCAGTGGCAACGATCTTTGTTAATAATCTGCAGGATTTTCTGCACTAAGAATCTTCTTCAATGACAACATCGCATCATTTATTAACTAACGAATTGGATGATACTTTAACTCAATGTATTTTATCTTTGAGTGAAATACCGGATTCTTTACAAGACAAATAATACTCTCATTGTTACCGAAAAGAACACTATTATCCCGCTCCTTGCCTATCTCATTCAAAAAAATTTTCAACTAAAGCATCTCCTTATTAACTTCCGATATAACAACATACTTTGCCTTAGTAATTGAGAGAGACACATATGTCTGAAGTCTAGACATGCAACTGCTTGTGGTGCCACTTAAGGTAAAAATATAACCCAAGGTGCTCTTCTTGTTATCCAAGTCACTACCAAGATGTAAATCAATAAAGGCTTGTTAAGTTACACCGTTTCTTTTAAAACATAATGACATATTTGAAGTCTCTCAGGTATTTTAATAGCCACTTTACAGCTTCCCAATCCTTTATTCTCGGATTTATCATGTATTTGCATGAGCTATGTCTAGTCTGGTATGTACCATAGCGTACATTAAACCTCATGAGCTATGATGCGTAAGGCACCTTAGCCATATATTCCCATTTTTCATTTGTCTTTGGTGACTGCTCTTTGAAAGCTTGAAGTGAGTTCCTAGAGGAGTACTTCTGGACTTTACATTTTGAATTCCGAATTTGTCTAACACCTTTTCAATGTACATTTTTTTTGAGAAAACTTTAGAATTCCCTTGCATCTATCCCACATGATCCTCATCCCAAGAGTTTGATTTGCTCGCCAAAGTCCTTCATCTCAAACTCTTTTGACAATTGCTGCTTTCGTATATTGATGTCCCTCATACTGGATCCTTTAATGAGTATATCATCTACATACAATAGCAATATAATATAGCAGTTATTAAATTTCTTGAAGGAATAGCAGTGATCTTTATCATTTCTAGTGAACCTATTGCCACACATAAATGTATCAAATTTCTTGTACCATTGTCTAGGAGCCTGTTTCAAGCTATATAGACTTTTCTTAAGTTTGCAAACATATATATTTTTTTTTTCTAGGAACCTAAAAACCTTCTTGTTGTACCATGTAGATATCCTCCTCCAAATTAGCATGGAGGAATGTAGTCTTAACATCTGATTACTCTAGATGTAAATTCTTCGTAGTGACAATACTTAATATTATCCTTATAGTGATCGATTTCACAATTGGAGAGAAAATCTTTATGTAGTCAATTCATTTCTTTTGCTAAAAACCTTTTACTACCAACCTTGCTTTGTACGTCTTGCTGCCATCACTTTGCAAAAGACAATCCAGAAAGAGAAGGAGAGCAACCAAAAGCACACAGAAAAAGGGTTTTGAAGCTTTCTTTTGACTTGGTTCCCCCATTTATTTTGCAATGCCTTCTTCCCATTTAGTAACTGAGCTAACACCCAAGTTTTGTTCTTTTTGAGTGAATCCAACTTATCCTACATTGCTAACTCCCACTTAACAGAACCTTTAACCTACACTACTTTGGAAAAATTTTCTGGTTTGCCAGCGTCAATCAAAAGCAAATGATGTAATGATGGAGAATATCTCTATATAAGTTTAGGTGTTCCACTAGATCTTCTCAAAGTGGGTTTAGGTAAATGTGATTCTTGTTCTAGTTTTTGATTAGAGTATGCAGTAACAATTTTAGAAATTTCAACTAGAACACTTTTAGAAACCTCCTCCAGTTCAATCTCTCTATTCTCCCTCATTGGTTTATTCACACTAGATTCTACAAAAATCGGTCCTTATACAGCATATTTTCATTGAACATAACATCAACAATTCTTATTATTATTATTATTATTATTATTATTATTATTATTATTATTATTATTATTATTATTATTATTTTTAATTTTCTTCATCCTAGAACTGATAACCAAAATAATTAGAACCACATTCAATGAAAAACAGGTTTTAGCTTTTGTATGAAAAGCTTATCTCTATTTTCAGAATCTATGTGGAAGACATACAAAACACAACCAAAAACTTTCACATGTGAGTGATTTATCTTCTTTTGCACTCCATTATCTTCTGGGAGCTTAAAATCAAGTGGAAGTGAAGGCCTCTATTAATTAAATACACTACCATGTTAGTTGCATCCGCTAAAAATATTTTTAGGTAATCCTACATGCATCTTCATACTTCATGCACACTCATTTAGAGGTCTGTTCATCCTCTTAGTAACTCCGTTAGGCTATAGTCTATTGGGAATAGTTCTTGTCATTCTGATTCCATTTTCTTCACAAAATTGCTTGAACTCCTTGCTATCATACTCATCACCATTATCGGACCTCAAACATCTAATCCTTGGCCATTCTCATTCTCTACTTCAACTTTCTATTTCTCAAAAGTAGTAAACATATCAATTTTTTTTTTCAAAAAATAAAAATAAATCAATACCTTTCTAATAGAATTGTCAATAGATGTGACATAATGGCGTGAACCTCCAAGGGAATGCACAAGGGCTGGTCCTCACACATCTGTATGCACCAACTCTAATTTTCTTTTCTTTGGTTCTCACCTAAACTTTGAAAAACTAACAAGATTTTGCTTACCTAGAACACAATCTTCACATAAACCGATATCTATGGACTTTATATCAAGCAATTTTCCCATAGATGCTAACAAATTCATCCCTTTTACGCTCATGTGTCCAAGCCTATGGTGTCATAATTTGGAATCAGCTACCAACTCAGCAACTGTTGTAGTTTTTCTACTACTTTCAATCATGTGTAAAGTTCATGACCTATGTTCCTATGTTACAGCCAAAGTACCTTTAACTATTTTCCAAGAGTCCCCAAAAATAATTTTGTATCCCATGTTGTCTAGTTGACTTATAGATATCAAATTTCTCTTAAGTCTTGGGACATATTTGACATCATGCAACTTTCATTGATACCCATTAGTAGCATTTATGTAAACATTGTTGATGGTTAACAATACTATTTAGAGTGGGGGTGAATAGGTTGTTTTTGAACTTTGATGATCTTTTCTAGAAATTAGCTAGTTGCTAAATGAAGATTAGCTCAACCTAATGTTTGAGAAAAGTTGTGAACCAATTGTGTGCAAATATATATAAGTAGAAGGAAGACAACGGCACACAAAGAGTTATAGTGGTTTGGCTTTATCCATAAGATTACGTCCACTCTTCATACTAACAACCTCAAGATGGGCTGGATTTCACGAGTAACTTACTTGGAAAGTTGTAATTAGCTTGCACTTATTCTTTACAAGATAGATATCACTATTAGGACTTAACTGTAGTGCTTACTCTTATACACTTAATCCTTTGCATAATTACTAGGTAGCAGAAATATCAAGATAGTGCGACAAATAGCTTATAGCTAAAGGAAATATTAGAAGTGAGCTTCTTGGTTTTTATGTCACACACTCTTTGGCTTTCTAGGGTTTTCCCTTTTATACCATTCTTCAATCTATTCGTTAAATATGAATTATAAAAGTAGATAACTGTTAGAGAGTTTCTGTTGAGATACTATTCATGGATAGTACTGCCCATACAGTTTCTTTTTTGAACTTTTGTAGACTAACCAAAAATGGCAACTATTGTTGTTTTTTCATTACAATCTTTGATTGACCTGTTAGACAACTTAGCTACTCTACTACATGCTTTATCTGAATTTAGATTGCTGTGCGAATCCAAGTTCTCAATTGCTATTTAGCCAACCCAATGAACATCATCATATGTACTTGGTTGTTACAATGCCATCGACTTGATTTTTGCAGTTTTGACACAAAATATCATCAACTACTGATCTTTTAGGTTGATTGATATTGTTTGTTATAACAAGACATTTGCGAACTTCTTTCAAATGAATCACATCATGGATATTGCATAGTCTTTTGGTCCAAACATCTGCATACAACATAGTAAGTAATATATTGAGAATAGTTTGGACATCATCAAAATCACTTAATAATGTTTCTCTAACAAACATCACCCTTTCCTATAATATCTAAAGGTTCATAATCATTCCAAATTTTCCAGCAACAAAATCGTGCATTGATTCTTTAATGAAGTAGAGTGAAACAACACACCTGAGTGAGAATCCAAGACTTAGTTAGGTTGTCAATGCTCAAAATTAAGGCTCACTATCATGCGCCTCTTTAAGGGTTGCATTCACGGATTTCTCTTCCTCTTGATTTCGATCTCGATACTGAATTTTCTTCTATGGGGCTTTACAATCTCATTTTAGATGGCCATTTTTTTTTTGCAATTACCACCAATAGTTTCACCATGTGGTCTTGATTTGCTTCTCTCTTTGGACTTCAATCTACCATGGTACTGGTTTCGCCCTCCCTGATTGCTTCTCCTTTTGCCTTCAATATTTAAGGTAGCACCTGAAGATTCACCCGGCTTTCTTTTGCGACTATCCTCTCTAAGAATCAAATCTCAAATTGCTTGAAATTTCAACTTTTTCTTGTGAGATGAATTGGTCATTGCAATCATCGTTGCACTTCAACTTCTAGGTAGAAAAGATAATAAAATTAAAGCTTTTTCCTCGTCATCGAATTTGATTTCCACCGAACTCAATTGAGTCATGATTACATTGAATTCATTGATGTGATTTGTCATAGAAGCACCCTCGTCCATTTTCATATTGAAAAGATGATGCATCAAATAATATATTTGATGCAGAAGGCTTCTCGTAAATGTTGGATAGCGCTGCCATCAAATCCATTGTTGTCGCCTTATTGGCAATGTTAAAAGCAACATTCTGCACCAATGTGAGACAAACAAACCCAGAGCTTGTCGATCTAACAATTCCCACTATTTTTGCTTCATAGAATTTGGTTTGTCTCTAGATAGAGGCTAATGCAAGTTCTTCTGATATAGCATATCCTCGATCTACATCTTCTAGAAACCAAAGTCCTTGCTTTCGAACCGATCGACTTTCACCTTCATTTCATCCATATTCACTCCCATTATTTTGCCAAAACTAGGCTTTGATACCAGTTGTCAAGAATGCACAAATATATGAAGAGAAAAAATAGAGAAAAAAAAACAAGCGAGAATTTTAACATGACAAATCCTTTCCAAAATCAAGAAGGAAAAATCATGGTGCCACACTAGGCAATCTTTCCACTATTAGTTTCAATGTTACAAGCTTAAAGGTTACAAGCTTCAACACTATAATTATAAAATGTTGGAAAAATCCCTATATTGTTTTGATGATAACAAAGACAATCAAAGTCTACTAATGTGTATTGGTTGAGTAAGTGCAAGGTGATATGTGCATAAGCCAATAAACAGATGATGTCACAAATAGTATCAAAATATTCAAATTTGAGGAGTGTTCTATCATTGTCTAGCTGCTCCAATATTTAAGGTGAACAAGGTATTGGGTGATGAAGATGTCTACAAGCCGGAAAGGTTTTGGGCGATGAAAATGTCTAGAGCTGAAAGGATCTTTGGATAAAGTAAACATCTAGAAGGATCTTGATTGAGGGTGAACAAGCCGAGAAAAACATGGATGTTCGTGATGGTTTGGACGTACAAAGATTAGGTGAATAGTTGGATAGACCTAGTAATGGTGAACAAGCCTAAAACGAGGATGTTTGGTGAAGTTTAGAAGGATAATGAAGATGTATAGTTTGATGAAGTTGAAATTACCAATATGTTTGAAAAGACTAAAAGATCAGCATCGTTATCAGGTGCATCAAATAACTATTAGAGCAGTACATTGTTGACAAAGAGTAATTGCTTAATATAGATGAGGTGGACAACTGTGATGATATCGATGACCTATGTGAGTTTAAGAAAATAGGGTAGGAGGATGGGGATCTTGACAAAGAGGAGAACAAGTCAATGATGGCGAGGTGTTCATGATAACTTATCTATCATCAAGTGACATCTTTGGAAGTTGAGATACTTAAGAGGGTCATTGGATGATTGATTGCAAGTTGTTTATACGGTTTTCTATAAACAACACCAATGGACCTAAAGATCAGCTGATGACGATGTTTGTGTTGATGTTGGAGATATTAGGTCATTGGTGATGTTTGAACAACGACCATGTAAAAATGCTCATTGAAGAAAGATTATAACTATTATCGGGTGGAAATGCGTAGCGGAAGATCAAGAAGTCTATCATTAAATAAGAATAGGCATCTATAAGCAATGTCGAGCAGTTAGCGTATGAATAGTAGCTACTAGCCTATTTCCGGATAGTTTGCAAATGCTCATGGAAAAAGTATTATATGGGCAGTATCATCTTTGATGGCAGCACCAATGGATTCTATCGGCTAGTTGGACTTTTGAAGCATCTCCATTGGGAAGATTGAAGATGGCCATTTAAGAGAAGAGGTTCTAGGCCAAAATGTTAAAGAGCACAACATAGAATTAGAATATTTGCTTTGAGCTACTTTCTTTATTGATATTAGTTTGTTTTCTCAAAAGATCTTTATTGTGATAGTCTTGTTGTATAGTAATCGTGTGAAAGATCAAATGTACAAGAGTAAGAGTAGCATACTAGTCATGATAGTGTGATCTATCATATAGTAGGATTAATACTTACCAATTGTGTCACGACCCCAACTCCAATCCCGGTGTCTTGAGTAGCAAGGGTTATTTTTGCGATGTTCGAGGTGCGTCACCTACTCATTTATTTTTAATCTTCGATTTATGTGCATGCGGAAGCGTTACAACAACCATCTCTTAGACAACACAATAATCAAGTAGCGAGGAAAACATGCAATTTGCTACTATATTACACCTGTATATTTACAAGCCCTTCTCTATGGGCTTATTTCCTTCCATTTTACATCACTCAAAAGACATAGGTAGGGGAATCCCTAGCTCCTTTAGCGAGGTTGCAACTCCAAAAGGAGACTTTCATACCTAAAAATTGAGAAAAATAATGGGGTGAGTTATAAATTCAGTAAGTAAACCTACTAATTTCCAGATAGGAGGATGTCTCGCCTTTCAACAAACACATAACTAATCCAAAAACATTTGTCAATGGCAAATTAATAGCCAAACAAAATATTTGTTTTGGTTAGCACATAAGAAATCCTCAATCAATAACATGCAAGCATAAACCAATATTCATTCACAATATGAGGAACTCACATCTCACTCAATAATATGCAAACATAAGCTAAGACTCACTCCACAATATGAGAAATTCATGCACACTAGATTCATTTATTAATCAACCAAAATCCTTTGGTTCTTCCGAACTAAATTAGGTAACGTCCCTTAATCCTAGGTGACGAAAATCCTCCAACAATGAATCCATCAGGCATTTGAACTTAATCGGATAATGTCTCCTAATCCAAGGGTGACGACAATCCTTTGACAATGAATCCGTCGGGCATCCAAACTTAATCGGGAGATGTCGCCAAAATCCATTGGTCGATAGCTTAAAATTAGTCCCTTGTGTGTCCATGCATCAAGTATCACAATTCGGTTCTTATCTTTATCTTTAGCTCCAAGAGCTCGAAGGCATGCCATTTATAAGTGTGTGAAATGACTTATTAAAATCAATATGTTGAACATGCCAAGTGTGAATCAAGGATTGTGGCTTGATCTAACATGTTTGATGCACCAATTTAGTGTCAAACTTGGTTCGAGAATGATATGCCTCAATATCGTACCGAGACCAAGAGAGGATCAACTTGACGTGATCTTATGTACATTCAAGGCCGACAAAACCTCTTTTCAGAGCTCGATGCGTGAACTAGAATATACACTTGTGAAAATGGATTGAAATAGTTTTGTAAAGAAATAGCAAGCTTTCACCAAAAACACTTTTTAAATCGGTTTGAATCAATGCAAAATTCAAGTATATGAAATAACACACAAACCGGGCTTCTTCCAAAACAACTCAAGCCAAAGAACGAGCCAAAGCTCCTAAGCAAAAACCGAATTCAACCTAAAGAGAAACATAGTGAAGACCAATCCTAACAAAATACAAGCCGGACCTTAATCAAGCAAGAACAAAGTTCCAAACAATTCAAACAAGGACTCGCTACATGCTTGGACTAGCGTAACACAATACCCAAACTAAATATCAGTAAGTCTACTTATAACTTCCTAGATCGGCGGCTCAAATGATGGCGGCGATTGATGGCAAGGATGACGACAAGGAGGATGTCTAGAGAAAGAGAGAGAGAGCTGAATTGGAGAGAGAGAGGGAGGGTGGTGTGGTTAGCCAAGGGGAAAAGAAGAGAGGAAGAGGGGTTTGAGTGAGCAAACCTTGGTGCAAGAATGAGCTCCTTCCTCTATTTATAGAGTCTCCTTCAATATTTGTATTCTAAGGGTTTTAATAACAAGAACTTAGGTGGCAAGCCTAAAAAACAAGTTGGCAAGGCATAAGATCTTCCAAGGGGTTCTAAGATCCAAGTGGCTTCTTTCTAGTTGGTCCATCTAGCCTTATGATGATGACTCACAATAAATGAAGTGATTGTCCTTATCTTCCCCCATAAATGGTGCCTAAGGTTTCTTATCTTCCTTACTTATGGCTTGTTTATTTTATCTTAAGTCAAGAAGCATTTAAGGAGAGCTTTAAATGAAGGATGACTTGGTCTTCAAGTCTTGTCCCTAGGGAATGATCAGCTCTAAGTAAATAGGGACACCTCAACTTGGCATGGAAAACTAGAATCTAAATGCATTTAATGCATTCTTATATTGATCCAAGAAAACTTGACTTGGTGTGCTCTTCCTTAAATGGACGTGTAGCCTTTCTTCTTGGTCTCCAAAGTCTCACCTTTCATACTTAGTTTAAGGCTATGGTGATTCTAGGTCATTAGGGACACAAATGCCTCAAAATCATTACCCTCATTTAATGCCTTGGTTCTTGATTTTCAAGAAGATAAACTAGTCTAAACTTGATCATAAAGTCTCTTAAGTAGGCTTGTGACTCACCTTTCATTTATGAGCACAAATCCAAATTTCATGATTATGTTCTAAGGCAAGAGCATATGGTGCCAAGTGTCTAGTTTAGTCAACCAAGCATCAAATGGCTATCTTCCAAAAGCACTAAATGCACTAAGGGAAAAAATCTAAGTTTGAAGGCCATCTCATTGGGTGGGAATTAATCAAGTTTAATTGCGATCGATTATGTTATTTGATCCGAGGTTTGTGCCTAAGTTATGATTGGACGAAACTAGACGCAATCGAGCTTAATTGGTGGAACCAAATTCAAATTTCTCCTTTATAGTGTAAAGGGGCTCTTGGATGGGTCCAAGGGCTGGTCCTTGGGCTAGTTGATTGGTCCTCTGGCTACTCCAGTGGCCAATCTAGGGTTCTACGCCACAAATCATGGTCAGTCTGAAAGTGAACCACGTCAAGTTTATTTAATTCATGGTTGATTCTCGATTGTCATATAATTGTGTGGGATTGATCAATTTGCCTTGACTCACGGTCACATTGAATTGATTCATGGTCATCCACAACCGGTATAATGATCGTGTGTAATTATCCACGATTAGTACAATGACTGAGTGGAATCAATCCATAACTATCCACCGATCGATCCTGACGGTGTGTGATCATCCCATGATGGTTCCTTATGGTTGACCAACCTGTTCATGGTCGAACATTCTATCCTAGTATAATCAATCATTTGGTCACCCATTCTTGAACGGGCCAATCGGTTCACAACCGACGTTCAAGTCGGCTTATGACCTAGTCCCGACATTGGTGTACCGATCCTTAGCCTATTAATTGAAACCAAACAAATTGTAACTTATTGAGCAATTACTAGTGCAATCCAGCTTGACTTGTAGCTATTAGTCCGGAGAGTGAATGTAGGCTTGATGATAAAGCGAGACCACTATATATATATGCTTGTGAATCTTTTATTTCTTCACCATTAGCATTACTTCATCTTTATCATCACGATTTGTCAAATAGCAGCACGCGCACTTGATTTTTATAATCTGTTTTTGCTAATGTTTGAAGTTGAATTTGTTATTTGCCGCAAATGTTTTTTTTATTTTTAATAGTTCTTAAACAATTTATTTACCCATTCTCTAGGTTGTATTATTAGCCCAAAATAGAAGATATTGACCCTAGATATAGCAGGAGTCTAGGGCATATATAATTATGACATGAATTACACGTATGTCATTAGTAGCAGTAAAAGTCTTATTACTGCTTTAACTTGACAAGATGAGTAACTTACTTTGAAGTGTTTGGCCATAATAAACTGTTTTTATGCTTGAACAGGATTTTCTTCCATCAGACTCTACAACTCCATCAAATTCAGATTTGACATTCCATATCCCCTTCCAAAGCAGTCCTGTCAACTTTAGCTTTTCTGATGTATGAAGACGATGAGATGCTAGTATTTAATGACTTCATTTGAAAAGGAAGCATTGTCCGAATGAATTTTCACGCATCATCCAAATATGTGATGACTAACACCGTTTAAAAATTGGCCCCGTCGAATTTTGCTTTCAAGTAGGCTATGCTAAACGACAACTTCATCGTTTGAAAACGAGTGTTCGGATTAGCCTTGGAATAGATGGTTTGACATTATGAAACATTGTTTGAAAAGCAGGCAGTGAAGGGCACCTTTGTGACCACGGGAGCTTGGTAAGGACCCACGATAGATTGTGTTGCAGCCAATGCGACAAGGCTGGTACGATACGCTGTCAGGTTCTTTATGGCCGACCCTGTACTGGCCCTTGGGGAAAATTGAAGCGGGAGGGAGATCTTTCAGGAGCAGGTGCATGGTTGTGAACTGGTGCATTGAGATGGCAAGGGCGAAATTTAGAAAACAAGATGAGATAACCATTCAATTGCTTAACTTCGATATTTAAACCAAAATCTATCATCGGCCTCAAATCAAATGATACTCCAGTCTAATAAATGATATCACGAATCTAAACACTAATCGGACCAAAGTAAGAGGGGGCGTTTGAACAATTCACCCAGATTTTAAGTACTCTCATCTCACCTCCTTCCGAAATCCAATAGATCTTCCGAAGCTCATTAAGACTGAGAGTAACGTTTGATACCTCTGCACTAAATTCCCTTGGATTACGAAATGTATCACTAAGCTCAAGGCCTGAAAACCAAGGAAAGCAGAGGAAGAGGATAAAAGAGGGGCTCTTTAATCACATTTCTTTGGTTTCTAGCTCTCCGAATGCCAAGGACAAGCTACTTCCACATTTCACACACGACCCATCTGCGATACAAGTGCCCAACCAATCAATCCACATCTCTAACTATTTAGACCGTGACCGCCTGTTATAAGAAATGTCGAGCGCTTTATGCAGCAGAGTCTCACACACTAGGGCTTCCCTAATTTGCATAGTCATTGCGCGTCCGCCGCCATGATTTCCACAAAGTTGAATATTCCGATTCTTCAAGCAAAGAAAAGGATACTTCTTTAGTTTCCCCACCTTCCCCAGGTAACATATTTCTGTGTTCATCATGTTCTTGTCCAACTCCAATGTATTCAATCATTCCTCTCTGGAAAGTGAACTTGCACTTGGAAAAGTAATCACGCAAGTCAACAACAGAATGATAAAAAAGCAAACACATATGCCATATATGGTGTCCATATCAGTTACAAGCTAGAAACTAGGATGCGCTTTCCTAACAGTTCATGTGCCTTAGCGATTTATTTGCAGATGAACGCGGGAACATAATGATTTAAGTTTAAGACAATATATGTAAGGGAAATTGGACATACAAGATAGAGACATCTCAATAAGATGGTATTTTGAAACTAAAGCTCTTGTTGAGCCATGCTTTCCAACTCCCGCTTCTCTTGTGCGATATCATCTCGGATCTGGCTTCCGTCATCTGTGGCTGGATCTGTTTCTTGCACAGCACGAAGTTCCTTCCTCCCTGAGATCCTATGGCTTCCGATGGGTTCAAGGCTGACAATTGAAAAATCGGATGAGTCAGTCGAGATTCACAATTATGTCCAAAGAAACAGAAAGACTCATCATATCTTTGTTTCGATGCTGGATCTGGATGTCTTATCGGCCAAGGACACAACCATGAACGCAAATACATACCAAGTGAAGAACAACATGCTGATTAAAAAAAACAGAGACCGATACACAGATAAATCAGATTGCATCTAAGATGGAGGCTAGTCCAGGGTTTCTGTTCTCGAGATCAGAGGCAGTGAGATCGAAAGAACCGAATCAAACCTTCACATATTTCTAAACAATGAAGATAAAAAAAAATACACATAATATTCTGGATAAAATTGTAAACGGTGGCCTTGATCAGGACTGCAGAATCTACCATCTGAATCTGATAGATAAATGAATACATTACCATCTGAATTTGCAGCAGCATGGAGAACAAAGTTGTTGACGTCGGTACCGAGAACCGGAAGACGGCCTTCACGGGCATAAGTCTTCAAGGCAGTCTGAATCACCGCTGAGACCAGATCATCCTCCTTCACCACAAACCTTATTGGTCCTGCACTTCCAAGGACATTGACAGTGACCAGAAACCTGTTCTTCTTCGAGCTCTGATCATCACTGCTATTCTTCTTCTTATGCTTTTGCATCAGCAGTGACTTCTCAGACAAATTCCTCTTCATCTTTTCCTGCCTTTTATCCATGGATGTCTCCGAAGATTATGCAATAACCGAAGAAAACAACTCAGACTTCCTCCGCCGGTGAGGGGAGAAAATTCAGGAAGTTCACATGGATGGGTCGAGGCCAAGGCAGCGATAGTACCAGGCTTGTTTGCAGGATCCAAAGGTGGAAGGAGAGGAGGAGGAGAGTATGTGCGGGAGGAATGGAATAGAACAGGAAAAGGGCATGAAGGTATCGATGGTTCCCACCATTCAAGACCTTGCAAATGCGTATGGCCAAGTCTCTTCTTTCACAGGAAAAAAAGGTTAAATGAATGTTATGCTCTAGGGCCTCTCTTAAAGAGAAGTATTCGCACGCACAACGATACCCAATGCGCCCAAATTTATATATTAGATTGAAGGAGAGAGGAGAGATGGACTAAAAAGCTGCATTTGACATATAATATCGCGGTGGAAGTTTACTTCTCACATAGGAATGGGCCACATGTGTCTGATCCCGGCGGTTGGTTGCAGCCTGTCTAGTTAACGATCTGCCTGTCATCTCTCCCTTATTTCATATTTTAAAGGCTCAACAAAAACTTCTTTTCTTTTGCATGCATAGAGGGAGGATGAGTGGCTGGTGTGGGTCGATGATGAGGAGGCTTCATTGGTACTCCCCACGACATGTGAATTGGATTTGCAATGCTGAGCCAACAAGTCATCCACTATATGACGTTGTCTTCCATAACCTCCTCTTTTCTCAAATGAAGGAAAAAGAACGTTCTCGCAACCAAATATGGACCTTGTCTGACACCTCCCATTTAATATTGTCTTCCTGGATGTGGAAAGAATATTCTCGGCGAGTACCTGCTTCCAATGCCATTGAGAAATGGTGTGGGGTAGGGGCTTACAAAAGAATCAAGGCCCGGAGCACCTGGAATCGGACCGAATCAAGTCAGAACTAGTGGTTCCCATGAGAATTGGTCAAATTTATTGAAATTAGTGAGTATTGATACACACACATATACACACATTTTTTATTTTCAAATCAAAACCCTAATTTCCTCTTCACCGCCTCCATCTCTCGCCTCACTTATCTTGTGGCCTTGCCTCCCTCTCTCACTCTCGCTCTTAGTGGCCTCCAGCCTCATCGATCCCTCTCACTCATGCTTTAGATTGCCTTTGGCCTTGTTGCTCTCTCTGTCACTTTTGCTCTTGGTCGCCTCCAGTCTCCCCGATCTTGTCACTTGTTCTCAAGTCCCACGCCTCTTCTGAAGTGACATTTTGACCGGTTCCAAGGTGGGAACCACTCATCCTGAAACCGATCAACCTAATACCTAATGTGGAGTTGTTGCTTAACCTATGATCTGGATTAATTTGGAGGGTTGACCTTTCATCACCACCTTTCTAGTAGGGATTATTAATAGTCGGTTTCATTAACAATGGAGAGTTGGTTCATCAGAATGCATCGAAATATACAATAGTCTCAGATCAAGCATAGAGAAAGACGGCAGCCCCATGACTTTTGCATTCTCCCTCCCCACGCCACGGCCAGCACCTTTAACTCTCTTCCCCAGTATAAGATTCGGAGCATGAAACGTGCAATTCTTGCTTGTCAACTCATGTTCCAGAGTCAAGGAACTAATTTTATCGCCCTCAAGGATTAAGAAAAAAAAAGACGGTCCAATCACACCTTTCGGGTCCGACCGAGCATCGCCTGGAAATGGAGCTTTTTTTAAGTGAAAATTGCTACCAGGCACAACTGGTACCGAGTCACTCAACTATCGAAATGCAGAGAACATGTGTACAAACCAAACTACTTGACGATGACGCATAAGCTTAGATCAATGTGGCCCATGTTACACGCATAAAGCAACGATTTTCACAGAAATAGGGGCAGTATGCAGAAGGATTTTCTATCTCGAGCTTTTTATCCCCCAGATTATATTCAAGATGAAAAGGTTAATATTGAAGGTGTAAACAAGGGCCCGGCCCCAGTTTGCAGCAGAAAAGAGAGACTTAGACACATCAACGTCCACAAGAAGTCAGAAAATGTGGTGTCCATTATAGACAAATGAAAGGCACGATACTCTAGAAAACAACGTGCATCGAAACTGGTTATAGAGATAGTATAGTTCCTCTCTTTTTTTCCCTTTCCATTTGTCAGGACCTGCAGCTCTGTGCCATGTTTCAAAATGCCTGAAGATGCATTCCCCATGCTATTCAACTATTAGCAAGTTATTTTTGGTTAGCCCCTCGCCGACGGTTGGCAATTCTGGAGATACGTGCCATTCCCCATCTACCAAGAACTTGATCTCATACCTCCATCACGGAATTTGAGATGAACTGTTAGGAAGAGTAACCGATACCATAAAGATAAAGCAAAACAGGGGATATGGGGTACCTTCCAGGTCGAAGCATCAACGTTGTCGAGAACTTTGTGAAGGAACCCGTGTATTCTGGAGACAAATGCTCTCCTTGACTCCAACCATCAAATGTGCCCATCACTTGCACACTCTGGCACATGATAAAAGTCTTTGTGAAACCCTTTTTTTGTCTTTTGGTTTTTGTCTTTTTGATGTTTTTATTCATTTACTTATGTATGGTTGGCGGAGTTGGGTTATTTGTACTTATATTGGTAAATTGAAATGACCCCACTTGAACTGTAACCACATACCTACCTCATTCACAATAAGAATTAATCAAACATGATCAACAGCTTCTGAAAATTGTAGGCTTGTTCCTGTTGCCATGCTTATCAGTTGTACACAGACCACATATATTTCCTTCTCCATTATGCATGAGTTAAACTTTTGATCCAGTCTCGCTAGTCTGAAATTCTAGTTTTGCTGGGTAGGGTAGTAAAAACCACTCAGCATATGCATTGGATCCTTATCTTTACTTCAACAAAGAGATCCTAAAAGATGTAATTGTTGAGGGATCACGAGATAATAAGTGGCCATACCTCAGCCATGTCATACCAAAACAAAGGGACTTCCTTGGACCGTGCAGCATCAACATCCTTCATCTTTTCTTTCAACTTTTTATGAATTGCTTCAAGGGAGAAAAACGAGAGGGAAAATCATAAAGGTGCTGAACAGAAAACACCCAGGTAGCACACAAATTCAGCAAAATAGCTTCCTACAAATCAGGCAATCAGATCAAAGAAGCCACAAGGATATTTTGACCGAGTTAAGGATCTGCTCTCCCTTGAAGAACCTAATAAAATTAGACTCTCAACTTTAATTTTAACCCTGAATATCTTTGAAATAATCACATGTACTTTAACTCTCAGGACATAAAACATATAACATGACTGAATCTATAACCGTAGCTGAATGGTAACAACATACAGAAATTTGTCAATCTGATAGCTGGAGATCATCATACAAGACCAAGGGGGAGAGAGGAATATGATATTGATGTATCCCATTCAACTTAATGCAAAATCAATGACCTGGATGCAATCTATCCAGCTTAGTCCAAAAATCATATACTACCAGTACCTTCTAACCGTGAAAGAAGGTGAGACTGGATGTACTTCCCATTAATCTTCCTTGTCCCCACAGGGATTTCTGATTTAGCAATTTCTTCTGCTAGTGCAACCAAAGCCTGTTGATGGGCGACAACTGTATCAGTTCAAAAAAATTATACCACACAACACTGACTGACTCTAGAAAATATGAACAGAAAAGAGAATCCCAATGCACAAGGCTCCCCGCATTATGGGGATCAGCAGAGGAATTGATGTGCGCCGCCTTACCACTGACTTTAAACAGAATTGTTTCCACATTAAATTTTATTTTCTAGCATTTTTGACATAATGTCCTAGATAAAAAATGTGATTGGGCTGTTATTGGCCAAAACTAAGTTCTTTAAAACTGACATTAGTTTGCTCGATCAAACTAGCATTTTTACAGGTGCTGGATTTAGGATAAAAAGATATGCTAAAACTACTTTTGTGGAATCAACTAACTAGATTTAAGGTCGACATGGTTTTACTGACACAATATAATGAGTAGGACAAACCCAGTACATGACATTCATAAAAACTTGATTACGAGCTCTTGACCAACCTCTCTCTCTTCCAAGACCAAAGGTTATGCAAAATTTAAACATCAATCTAGATTGTTTCTTTTATGCAGATTGTTTTCTAGAGTGACCTTGTTTGTTGAACACCGAAATGATGTCTCAGTTGTGTCAACCTAGTTGTTCTTGAATAGAGAAATCATTCAACCGTAGCAGATCTTACAAACACATGCTAAATTAATGAAACTATTTAGCACATCATTGAGGGAAGAAAAAAAAACTCGCAGAATAACCCGCCCAACTCATTTTCAAGTTAACTGAAAGCATTCTCTTTTGATAAGTCCTTGCACAACATAGGATAGCTGGCGCCAATATATTTTAGGTAATTCTAAGGTACCCTCCATTCTAAAATTGACCATAAATGCATCTTCAAGTGATTGCTGACACTCCAAGTAAATCAAAGTCGTTGGTCAACATTGTGGAATGCATTATATTGGAACTGAAATGAGAAAAATTTGAACCATAACATCAGTTCAAGTTTATTTAGTTTAGAAACATCTTAATTAACACAATGTCAACATTTGTAATCTTTTCTGGATCCTACTACTTCTAATATGAAGTCTCAAACCCTCGGTTATTTTTAAGATAATGCAGTTAATAGTCATCTTACAAAATGTATGGATTGTAAACACAATTTACCTAAAACTAGGGGGATGCCATTGTATCCAACCCCCATATATTAACTCGCCTTACCATCCAACCCCAAGATTTTAACTTGCCCTACCTGTAGGCAATCTGCTTCCCATGCCCATAAATATCTCTCTCATGAAGGGTCAGATAATAAATTACGGGACAAGAGTTATTTTTTAAGACAAACCTGTACTTCAAGTTCCATAACTGCTAGTTCACTTTTGAAGGTAACCAATGCATCTTCCTTCACATGCAGCTGACACATTGAAGACAAGAAAATGTAAGTAATAATGCCATCCTACTGAAAATGCTCATCAGAAATCAGATTCCTTGGAAACCACACTTAATGGTTACTAAATAGAAGCTTTCCCTGCAAATGAAAATCATTATGAGTTGGAAGTTCCATAGAAATTATCTTTGAATAATTAGGAAAGAGATACTAAAACATAAGGTCACCTTAAAGGCTAGTAATACAAACAGTCATAATTACAAGACATGCATAAGAGCAATAGGCCAGTAAAAGCAAAAGTTGAACCCGTCACGGAAGTTCCATTCATAAGGTGACTTTTTGATGACATATCATAAACTTATCCAGTGACTATTTCAGAAGTACAAAGCAAACATTAAAGCATCACTACTTCCATAGTGTAGATTCAGAGTCATCAGTCACAGAGCATTTTTTATGGTTTTTATGCATCTTGCTATATGTATATCTCTATTTGAGGCAGAAACACATGATCGTCATTCAAGTTTTTGGCTACCCAATGGTCTCACGTTCCACAAAATAGTTGACTAGCAAAAAACTGTTTGAAAATCACAAGTATGTCTGGGTAGGGTTTATGGCCATCCAGAAATGTCTCAGTATCAATCAGCTGGTTTCTTTAGCCTTTCTCCATAAGTTTGCTTTCTAAGTTGTCAATTTTTGTTCAACCCAAACATCGAGAAGGCAAAGAGAATCAACATGCCAAGATCTTTAAATGGGTCTATCAGCCAAGTTCATCACATTTCCTTTCCTTGCAGAAGAAGCTCACAATACTTATAAAGAAAAAGTCACATTTCATTCCTCACTTTTTAATATACTCCACCCCATGCTTTTATCTTCCCAAGAAGTCTCTAGAACAGGGGTATAGTGAATTACCAGAACAAAGCAACTCCACTATAGATGATTCAGTATAATTTTCAGTGCTTCTGCAGTAAACATTTACTGGAAGCATAACTGTTTCCTGCTGTCTGTATACCATGGTATGAGTAAGTAGAAGTGCTTTTACAAGAAATCTCAGTCATATATTGCATGTGTATGCATAAATCACGGCAGGAATTCACCACATTACATTGAAAGGATTTTTCTTAACATAGTCCCTGAATTGATAGAGGTTTGTGAGAGAAATGACAAATCCAAATGTAAAATATTGCAACATTAAGAAGCTAAAGTGTCCTTGGACTGTAGCTGGATTTTTTTTGTGCTTATTAAATCTGGATGAATGTATCTAGCATATTAGATGACAATCAAGCAATAAAGAGACCAACAATACCTTTAAATAGTACAACAATCCCACACGATGAGAGGAATTAAAAAAAATGGTGTAATGTGGGAATAATAATAAAGCGGAAGAGAAATTCTGTACATTTCAATGACAATAGAAAAGAGTACATGAAGTCTATTTATCGGCTTGAATAGATGACAATCTAAGGATAGATTAGATATGCATAAACAGAATAGACAGGGAGAATCAAAGGAATAGCCTAAATATCTCTAGAAAATATCTAAATAGCTCTAACACTCCCCCTCAAGGTGGAGCATAGATATTAATCATGCCCAGATTGTTACAAAAATTTATTCTATCCTCCCATTACCCAGAGGTTTAGTAATGTGATTGGAAAGAATCACTCCACTCTGTAGCTTCTCCTGTCTAAAATGACAGTCAACTTCAATGTGTTTTGTTCTCTCATGAAACATAAGGTTGAAAGCTATATGTACTACCGCCTTATCATCACACCATAGATACATAGGAACCGAAGGTTTAAATCCAGCTCAGTCAATAGCTGCTGAATCCACATTAATTCACAGGTCACTTGTGCCATGGCTCTATATTCTGACTCAGTACTGGAGCAAGTAACAATACTTTGTTTCTTACTCTTCCATGACATCGGATTTCCTAAATATCTCTAACATAATGCATAATCATTAGCCGATGGATTCATATGAACACATGTGAGAGAATTCAATCATGATTTATTATGCTCAAAGAGACATGATAGAGCATAAGATGTAAACCTGCCGTTTGAGGAAGCGGTTTTGTTGATTGGCCTCACTAAGTTTTCTGATAAGTCTATCTCTTTCTGTGTCAGCAAGCAGTGCTTTTAACTGTTCAACAATGTTAAAACAAATGAGACATAATTTTAAGCTTTATTAACAGGAAACTTTCAAGGGCAACAGCTAAGTTAAATAGGAAGAAATCAATTGTATTTGATTAGTTAAACATGAACATGAAATGACAAAACCCCAAAACTCCAATTAGAAGTACATGGGTGTGTTCCCCCTTGCACAATCCCCTCTTCCCCTCCAAAAACAACAGATAAGCACCAAGTGAACTACAAAAGTTAAAGGCATGTTTGGTTATGCTTTTCAGCAAAAGCAAAAGGCAATACTTCTTTCTGCTTCCTACCAACAAATAAACATAGTGATATGTGAATCTATGTGTGGAAATTTGTATGTTGTGAAAGTTTCAGGTGTCACAAGCTAAAAAAAGTCAAAGTACGTTTATCAAAAGATTTGGATTAAGCAAAAAGCAAAAAGTAATAGCCTATCCAGACATTCCTTAAATCAGTACTCCATATTCACAACCGTACTTTGCTTGAGAATGATACGGTAGTAAAGAGAAAACAAAGTCAACTAGGATCACAAATCAAAAGAGTGGAAGCTTACCTCTTCACTACTCAATGGTTTGGAAAGAACGTTCTCTGGGGAGTCTTCAGGAGAATCCTCTTCATCAGTAAAATCATGACCTGACTGAAATGGAAATGATTCCTCTATGCTAACAGGAGTTGAAAAGGTCCTCCACTGCTTAAGGTGCTTATGGCACATCTTAAGAGAACATTCAGGACTATATGATGTACTCTGATTGGCCATTTGAGAAATAGAGATCGCAGTATGTGGAATTGTCTTAGTAGACTCCCAATCAGATGTTCTTGCTTTTGATGAAAGCTGGAACACTTGCTTGTCAAGACAACATCTGTTTTTTTTTCCCAAACAGCAGAAAATAGTAAAGATTTTGCTACGAATTAACTGAACAAACCAGTATTCACATCACCTTATGAACAGGAACATATTATCCGTGTCATACTGAGCAACGACAACCAAACCTTGTTACTAAGTTTTCTTTTTTCACTTTTTTGATGAACCAGACAATATGGCATCACCTAAAGGAAATTAACCCTAGCAGCATTGTTTTTTAGTAAACTGTCCACACAGATTATCTAATGCCATCCCGTCCCAATGTAGTACAATAGTTGCACTTTGAAACCACAAAGAACGCACCATAATTTCTAAACAATTAGGACCTTATTGAGAGTTTAGTCCCATCATGGACATCTTTTAAGTACAGGAAGAACCAACATAATATCAAATAAAAATATACTCCTTGACTTCTTCTGATGCATGTGCAGAATGTATACCTTGCAATGCTCATCTCCATTGCACAGCTACCCCTGCCGCACAAATTAGAGTTAGGAGCGTCATTTCCACTGACTTGTAACTATTTATAATCAGGCAACAAGAATGCAGGACTACCTTATATTATTCTGAAAACAACAGTCATACATGTATACCAATCTCAGAAGATAATTGTGACTGGCTGCATTTGCAACAAAATTTTTCTTTCAAGGACACCAAATATAAAAGAATCATAAAGGATAGAGGTGGTTTGTCACTTGAAGCATGATGCCCTAACTCATGTGTGAGCAATAACACTACTCCTGGGTCCAATTAAAAAAACACTATCAGAATTGAGAATGCAATATCAAATCTATCAGACTTACCAAACAAAGGAGACCAGAGAGCTTTTACACCTCGAGAGTTAATGACTCCATTACCTTAATAATAATCTAGTGCAAATCCAAATAAAGTTGGCCCACAAGCAGTGTAAGTTGTCATTTTGCATAGGTTGAAAATTAACTCTTTTTCCAAAAATTTGAATGCACTATTGTACCCGAAGAAGAAAATGAGAGAGGATATTGAACTTTAAACCTCCGTTTTCCCATTTAGTTCACTTTCGCTTAAATTACCCATGAACCTAGAAGATTCGTGTTGGAACAAGTCAATAACACTGCAAGAAATACTTGGATCTCACTCCCAGTAACGCCGGGCCATGGGTCTCTTGCACTCCGATTCATTTACTCGACCACATCAAGAGTCTATACAATAATATTTTGCAAAGATTGACTACAATACTTCCACAGAGAGAAAAAAACCCAGCAACGCTCTTTTTCTGAAGCAACACACTACCGTGGAAAACAAATGATCACATGCACATCATCCATCAGCTTTCCTTCTCCATTTGGAGCTACCCACCACCTAAGAAGCAAGCATCAATCTAAAATCTAAATCCTTTATGCACCAGCCAGGCATTTTGTCAAACATAGCATGCCACCTGCTTGAAAATCAAGAAATGTTTGGCCCTTGCGAGTGTAGAGCGAAGCTACCCACAAACGGCGCACGCCTCAAAGTAAATCGAATGCACTTAACATTAACATCAAGATGAAATCGAGCTTCACGTCTTGAAACACTTACTGAGAACTCGCCTTCGAGAGCTTCGACTCTCGGCTATCGCAGAAGAGCTCCTCTGTCGAACCGACGCATTTCAGTGGACAATCGTCGCGTGTGGCGGAGATATGGTGGACTGCGAGCGAATTTCCACCTGTTTGGCGGATGTCCGTCCACGTGGCGAGCAGGACTTTGCGGGACCGAGCTCGATTCCGCACGTGACGGAAATTGTTTTTGTGATGGAGCAAAATAGTTCCAATTCCAATGGTAAAATGAAAAGGATCAGAACTTTCTAAATTTTTTTCTTGTAATTCTGTTCAATTCATGTTATATATATAGAGAGAGAGATAATGCTCTTTTGAATCTAATCTTGGATGGGGCCAAATTATTTTAGTTGGCAGACTTAGCCAGTTGAAAGAAAAAAATAAGGTTAGCTATGACAGATTGAAAGTTTGAGAGGATGATGATTCATGAGAGAAGACTATTGTTTGCCCTCTTTTTCACAATGTGAGTTTTTTTGTTTAATTAAAAAATAATGTTAAAAGCACATCAATAACTTATAAAAAAAAAGGGCTTACTAAAAAAAAAAAAATTATAAAAAAGGGCACGTAAGATTTTTTGACAGGTCTAGCCTATTGGAACAACTTAAATGATTGGCTTTTGAAAACTATGGAATTAAAAAGTTGGGGTACTAAACCAAGTGCTGTGTGGGAGGTTTGGTTCTTCTATTGTATTTTCGTACGTATTGGATGTTCAAACCAATACAGAGAAGTTAAAAAAAATGGGGTAGTACTGCAAGCAATGGGGCTAGAATTCTCCATTTAAAGTTTAAGAATGATATTAAACAATGAGTATAACTCTAAAGGCCACCAATGCCATTAAAAGCATATATTCTCTAGTAAAAAAAATCTAATTTTACTGGAAACATCCTCTAACTGAAGAAAACTTAAGAGAATTTTTCCCCTCATTTGCCGGTCTTGAAAATTCATTTTGGGAACTCGTTTTGTGGTGCTGAGAAGTGAGAAGTACGATAAACAAGTAGAAACAATGCAACATACGACTAGAAACGGCAATCAACCGTGGACGAAATGACTATGTAAGAACGTTTGGCGGGTTTGGGACACAAAGTTTGAGTTTCAAAACAGCATGTAATTCAATCCGCCATACTCTCTCTATCTATCCCCTTGTAGATGCAATAGGCGTGTATAAACTTGTAAAATCTTGTGCAAATCAAGCTCAATTGGCAATCAAAATATTATGGGCCTCATTTTAGAAACATATCGTGTTAATTTAACAGGATCTACGGATGTAGCCTATCCTTCTTTAAAATTGTGAGAGAGAAAAATTAAGGCCTTTTTTGTAACCCACTCTCGAATAAATTTGTATGGTGTTCGAGCACACTCTCAACAATGTTGATCGTAAAAAAAACATGTTGGGAATAGACTGATAGTGGATTTGACCGAATAATTGAATATGTGGCCCTAAAATCACTAAACAATTTTGTGACATAACAAACGAAAAAGAAATTTTTAAATGAGCATTTTTGGGTTATATGCAATGGGTTGAACAAATCTCGTAACAAATATAGATAAGTTAAAATTTAAAGGGCCAGAATTTATATTGACGATTGGACACTTTTTTTTTAGATGAAAATTACCCAAAAAAAATCATAAACCAATTGCACTTGTGCCATTCAATTCTAAACTTTTCAATTTGATCAATTTAAATATTAAATATATTAACAATTTGCTAAGGTAGTCCATCTAGCCAATCTTAGGAGGAAATTAATTATTTGAATGCCAATTGTTTTACGTGACATGAATAATGATGATATGATAATTTCTTTTTGAATTTTTTTTTCTTTTTCTTATTGTTAAATTGTTAAGAGTTGGCACTTGGCAGAGGGCTGTTGGCCATTGGCTAAGCCCCAACAACCCTTGTCAACCACTAGGCAAGGGTCATGGCACTCTCCTAGTTTTGAGCAAGGGCTGCGAGCTCTCACCGGTCATTAGGGAGGGCTCGCAACCTTGTCAACCATTAGGCGAGAGTCATAGCCCTTGCCCAATGATTGGAAGGGGTAGTCGGGTTTGGCGGATGGCCTCATGCTAACCATTAACAATAAAAAAGAATAAAAAAAAAACTAAAAAAAAATTTAAAAATATGGAAAACTTTCAAAAAAAAAAATTGTTCACTTTAGTGTTGCCATATCACATAGGAGATTGGTATCTACATCATCAATTTATAGTCAAAATTGGCCAGATGGACTACATTAGTAACTCGTTAAAAGATTTATGATTAAATTGGCTATATTGAAGGGTTTAAAACTGAATTAGTATGAGTGCAATTGATTTAAGAATTATTTCTAATTTCTCCATTTTTTTCTCAAAACATATAGTCTTTTGATAGGCGGATAAACATCATTATTCCTCAAATCTACACTATCATTTATATTTGTCATGGAATAGTGGTTTACTAATCATGTTGAATTGATCCCTGAAATGAATTTGATAGTTAGGCAAGAATTAGATCAATATAATGAACTATATTGTTATGTATCCAACGTAATTAAAATGGAATTAGCTAAATTAGCATGCATTAGACTGATTGAATATCGATGAATGCACGTAATCTATGCTATGTACATTGTTACAAGACCCCAGCCATGACCTATTCCGCTCCTTGAGCGACGGCCCCAACGAGGGGAGTTGAATTGGGACTTCCGTCTGTACGTTATTCAACCAGGATCGACGGTACATTGATTTACCACATTAAAGGCATGGATAGGCATTATAATAGGACGATGGCCTCTTGTTTTAGATAAATGATTGACCAGTATACATCGACCATACCAACCCGCATTTGCATATTCGGTGGGCTACGATATGATCTATGTGTTACCCAAAGTATATACTAGCAAGCTTATGTAATGTAAGTTTGATGTACAATTGCCAGAGTAGAAATGTCAAAATGGGTCGAAGACCCATTTATTAACCATATATGATGGGTTGGGTCATTTATGGATTAGCTAATATTTACTAAATTTTGAACAATAAAGTGCAATGAAATGTGCATTGTTAATGGGTCTGAAGCTCAACTCACTTATAGTCCCTCTTCACTTTTTTTTTTTGGTCAAAAGGGATTGTGTGTTCTATTATCGATTAGAGATAGTCTTACAAGATAGAGACGGATAACACTCCGAACATAAAATATTCCATAGAGGTAAAGGGGGGTATTCCACCAATTTAGAGGGAGCTTGTGTGCTCGATGAGTCCGTGCTATCCAATCTGCTGCTGTATTTGCTTCGCGCGGGCAATGAATCACCTTAATATTGTTGCATTGGGCTAGCTCGCTTCTACATCGCTGCACAATTTCATGTAAATTCCACAGAGGCTCGGCCCGGCCCATCACCGATTCAACCACAAGTGAACAGTCACTCTCACACACCCATTGAACTGTTTGACTTCGGAAGTCCCGCACGTACCGCGACTGAAGCTCCTGGATATAAAAGAGCCCGTGTAAAATCGCCTTGGCTTCCGCTTCGTGTGATGAGGAAACCCTAGATGTGGAGGCGAAGCCTTCGACAACTCTCCCAGACGAATCGTGTACAAGTCCAGCAACAGAACATAGGAACTCGCCTGGAATCCAAGACGCGTCGACATTCAGCTTCAGATCCTGCCTTTCCGGAGGTGTCCATCTATTAGGTTTGCTTCTGTTTGGTTGTTGTGATTTCCGGTTCGGCTGCCCTTGACTGAAGTAGATTTGCTGTTCTTGTGTTGAAACCAGTAGATCTGCTAGTTTGGGTTGTTTTGCTCGAAAAATCCAGCTATTCCGCCCCTTCCAGATGTTCCAAAGAACTAGGCCGGTGAACTCTCTTGCGGGTAAGATCTTGTCTCTTCCGAAAGCTTCCATAATCCACTAGTCAATTCTCTTAATATGGCTTGTGGGTATGATCCCTTTGAACCTCGGGTCTTCCCAGATTTTTCTTGTCCATTTGCACAAGAAAAAAAGGTGTTCTGTAGTTTCTATACTGGAATGACATAATGGACATAATGGATCTTGAGTTATTTTCCTTTGGTATAGGTTTTCTCGCGTGGGAATGGTGTTTTGACAGAGACTCTAGAGAAAAGTTCTGATTTTTGGTGGCGCGGCGAGACTCCAGATCTGAGTTCGTAAGGTACGTGGTGGCTGGAATGAGCAGGATGGCCGATTTTGGTCTTTACTGCGTGTTGTTGAAAATGCTCTGTTATAGTCACTTTTGACAGAGTATTGCCCTATACTGTTGCCTGTCCATACTAAAGTATCCGACTTTGGTTGCTGACTCAGTGGGATTGCTAATATTTTGTTAGCTATGTTTTCATCGTACAGCTGTTGGATTGTCTGTTGTTTCCACTCTCTAGCTTCTGTATTGATCAGTTCAGACACCATGATAGGCTCTATTTGGTTTGCTTGTCCGCCAATTACCCCTTGCATTAGCCATTTGTCTTCCCGAATACGAATAGATTTGCCATCCCCTATTGACCATTTGATGTTGTCTGTGATTGTGTCTTTGCCAAGCAATAAACTCTGCCAGCCCCATGATGGCCGTTGGCCCTTACAAGCTGTCCAGATATCACTAGTTGGGAAATAGACCCCTTTCAGCACTTGACTCCACAGGGCCGAAGGAGAATTAGCTAATCTCCAGATTTGCTTGCCAAGCATGGCACGAATAAAGGTAATCAAATCTTTAAAACCTAGCCCATCTTCATCCTTTCGGGTTTTCAATACTTCCCAATTTTTCCAATGCATCCCTCACTTAGCATCACATTTCTGCCACCAAAATGATGCAATTCGTTTTTCTATGGATCTGCACATAGACATTGGCAGCTTGAAGATGGACATTGCATAAGTAGGTATGGATTGCACTACACTTTTTTTTTTATTATCAAAACCTCCTTTCCTGACTTGGTAAGTAGCTTTTCTTTCCAGCCTTCTAACTTTGTGTTTACCCTGGCTAATATCCATGCAAACAGTTCTTTCTTGGATTGACCCCATTCCGTGGGGATGCCCAAATATTTTCCAGTTTTCTCAAAAACAGGGACTCTCAGCTCTGTGACCATGTTTCTTTTTAATAGTTGAGGGCAGTTTGCGCTAAAGTAAACCCCTGATTTTTTTAAATTAATTGCTTGTCCCGAGGCATAGCAATATTGTTTAAGTATGAGTGCTAAATTCTGACATTCCATGATAGTTCCATCCATAAAGAATATAACATCATCAGCAAAAAGAAGGTGTGAAAGCTTAGGACAGAACCTGTTAATCTGTATGCCTTTGATGCTGCCATCTTCTATTGCTTTTTTCATCAGCCAAGTTAAGACATTGGAAATCAGGATGAATAAATAAGGCAAGAGAGGATCACCTTGTCTGAGACCTTGCGAAGGATAGAAGAATGAGGTAGGTTCACCATTAATCTTCACACTAAAAGAAATTGTGGATATACACTGCATAATTAGTGACACCCACTTAGCACAAAATCCCATATGCAACATACAATCCCGTAGAAAATCCCATTCAATTCTGTTATATGCTTTTTGCATGTCGAGCTTTAATATGGCTTGATGTTTTGTCTTTCTCTTTGTAATGCGCAGCTAGTGCAAGACTTCCTGCACTATGAAAATGTTGTCTTGAATTTGCCTACCCTGAACAAAGGCACTTTGCTCTGGTTCAATAATAAGTGGCAGCCACTTCTTTAATCTGTTTGCTAGGATTTTTGATATAACTTTGTAACTTAAATTGCATAGACTAATGGGTCTGTATTGGCTAATGTTCTCAGGGTTTTTGACTTTAGGGATCAAGGAAATGTGTGTTTGATTAAGGAGGGGATCAAGAATGCCCTTCTGAAAGAAGTTACGCACTAGCCGCGACAAGTCGCTTTTAGAGTTTCCCATGAGTGTTGATAAAAGGTTCCATTGAAGCCATCGGGGCGAGGAGCTTTTAGTGCTCCCAATTGAAAAACAGCTTGCATGAATTCCTCCATCAAAGGTACAGCCACCGCTTCTTCGTTGATATTCTCTCGTTATAGGTGAAGGACATTGGTTTAAGACAGGTTGATAGTGTCTTGGACCCTCTGTCTTATATAAATTCTTGTAAAAAGACTGTATATGGTTTCGAAGCATTACAGGATCTCGACACCAGCTGTTATCTTCTAATTGCAGCATGGTAATATGATTTTTCTGCCTCCTTTGTACAGTTATTGCATGAAAGAATCTGGTATTTTTGTCACCCCATTGTAGCCACTTGATACGTGATCTCATACCCCAGAATTGTTCTTCCTATTTTCTCAATATCTCTATCTGGTTGATGATATTCTGTATTTGCTTCCTGCTTGTATGCTGAGCTGATTGATTGGTGATTTCTGTTAAGGCCTTATTAAGCTCTTTTATCTGCAAAGTTGCATTAGCAAACTTTTCTTTGCTCCACTTGGCCAACACTTGTGATGTCCCCTGTAATTTCTCTGAGAAAGAGGATAGATGGAGGGATTTTGCAGACCATATTTGTTAGATAACTTCATGATACTTAGCATGTTCTGTCCAGAAAACTTCCAATTTAAATTGTCTTTTTCTCGTCTTTGTTCCAGGGTATAACCGAAGGACCAGAGGGCTGTGGTCTAAACCAATAGCTGGAAGAGCTTGGACTTCAGCTTCATGAAAGGTAACCCTCCATTCCAAAGTACATAGCACTCGATCAAGTCGTTTTTTTGACAAGATCCTCCCCTTCCTTGTTGTTGGCCCATGTGTATGCGCATCCATGACTATCAACATCCATTAGAGATAGTTCATTAAGCATGTCTCTGAATGCTACAATTCTACTGTTATCAGCTTCTTTTTTCCCCACTTTCTCCCACACATACAATATCTCGTTGAAATCTCCCATACAAATCCATGGGATAGAATTATGAGGTTTAAGAGCCCCCAATATTTGCCATAAAGTCAGACGCTCTCCAAAGTTGGTAGAGGCATGGACAAAGGTAATCTGCATAGCTTGTCTGCTTTCTGGATCAGTGCATTCCACATCTGTGAGCTGCTTTGAACTTGCTTTCATCTTCAAAGTTACTTCCTCTTGCCACATAATAGCTAAACCCCCCGCTATACTTGTTGGATTAACTAAAAAAAGATTCTGAAATTGTAATTTTTTGCAAACATTTTCCACCATTGATGCTTTATTTTTTGTCTCCATAAGAAAGAGTAAGTTGGGACTTTCGTGAGCAATTAAAGCTCTTAGTTCCTAGATTGTCAGGGGATTGCCCAGCCCTGACAATTCCAACTGACGATTTTCATGGCGTCATTGGTGGCTTATTAGGGCTAGCCACCAAAGCCCACTCGTGTCCATCTTTGATCAACTTCACAGGGGTCTCCAGAAGGTCCGTGTCATCTATGAGGAGAAGAGATATCTCTGGTACACACTTTTGTTTTTTTGCCTTATGTACCTTCATATTCTTCTTACTACATTTCCCGACTTTTGATAAAACTTGTTTATGAGGTTCAGGATATAATACATGTTTGCCAGAGTCTCTGTTTTCTTTAGCAATTACTGCATTTTCTTGAGTTGCCTCCTGTTCTTGAAAGCTTTCTAATCTCTTTTTGCTGCAAGCTGCGATTTGCATGTCAGGTGCCGCCTCTTGAGCTATGATATCCAGCCCACTGGTTTGGGTGGATGAAACAGGTACAGTCTCTTCCACTACAAGCTCTTCTTCAATTTTACCATAAAATGCTTCCCAGTAAGGGTTATTGATGCAAGCCTAGGGGAGGCTTTCTCAAACAATAGGATCGGGAGAGTGACTCGCGCACAGAAACGGGACAAACAGGAATTTTAGCACTGCACGAGCTCAGGAGAACAGTTGTATCTTTGTCGATACAGATCGGATCAACCTGATTTCAAAGCCAAATGAACAAAGACTTCTAGATCTACAATTTCTCCGTTTTGGGTTTTCTGAAATAAGCACTGTAGGATAGTCGAAATTGGGTAGGAAGTAACGAACAGAACAGGAAAAGACAGAGACTCCGTTGGTTGCTCTTCTAGGCCTCCAAGGAAGTTGAAGGGGCACCGATTCTTCTAGATCGATGACTGCAACTCTTCAAGGATGCAGATTTCGAAAGCTCCGACTCTTCAAGGACGGAGTGAAAACTCTTCTAGGTTTTCAAGGTATGAACTCTACAAGGTTCATGATACTTGCTTCAAGCAAAGCTTTTCATTCATCAAAAGTTGTCCGTCTTCTACAAGGGATTGGCTTATATCATCAAAGAAATAAAAATAGAGCGTTGAAATTAGGAGAAATAAAAACGGAGCATTGAAAATAGGAGAAATAGTAAAGAGCATGGAAACTATAAGCTAGTAAAAGTCATGTGAGCTCCCAAGGTGTCTTTCAAGCTTTCGGAATGGACTCAAGATGTCGATTAGGCTCCACGGTTTTGTCGAGCTTGAATGCGGGCCGATCTTCTTGGTCGAGAGAGCTGGTCTTCAATGCGGGCTGCATCAGTTATGGTCACTTGCCTTTGCCTTCAGCTAGGATCCATATGGCCCTATTTTGTTGAGTGCCCAGGATGATTGCGCATAGGGAATTTTAGCACAGTCGGTGGCATAGTGACCTATTCTTCCGCAAGAGTAGCAATAATGTGGGAGGCGCTCGTATTTAAATTCCACCCAAAGCCATTTGTTACCAATATCCAGGATGGCCCCCGACTTCAGAGGAATGGTCAGGTCAATTTCTATTCTCACTCTTCCTCCTTTTTGCTGAGCACTGCTTGTTGAATCGAGTTGGACTTCCATGACTTTGCCAAGCCTTCTTCCCAGATCAATAAACACTTTGTCTATTCTCCAGCCAGGGGGAATGCCTCCAATACGCACCCAGAAGGCTGCTTTAGTAAAATCATAGCAATGCTCGAGGATTTCAGGCTCACACTGCTTTAGGACTAGCAAGTTACTGGAGTAAGACCAAGGTGATGTCTTTATAACTCTCTCTTTATCCTCCTCCGATTGAAAAACGAAGGTAAATTGGCCTGGTTCTTTTTGAGAGTAGGTAACGGCTTCAGTTTTCCATGCTTTCTTCATTGTAGATATAAAGGCTGGATAATTCATGTTGGGTTTAGAGTAAAGTTTACCAAAGAGGGTACGTTTACATTCCTCCCTTTTCTGTGGGGTTATTTCAGCAGAAACTTCAACAACATCCTCCTCAGACCAAAGGTGCCCAAGACTTTTGCATAAGGCTGCCACTTGCATCTCATTTTCTTCCTTGCTTTCCATTACACTGACTTTAGATATGACTAAATTCGAAAGTTATGCCAAGAAGGGACAATAATAAGCACAGGGAGGCTGAAAGGAATCTCTGCGGAAAGTTCTCCTGCTCTGGTTGATATCGCCAAGAAACTAAGAAGAATGTTGCCTCTTTCTAGAGAAACCAGTGTATTACTGCCAATCGACCAACACTGAGAAAGGCACAGCACCGACTATTTCCAGATCCATACATCGACATCTCATTCCGCATCAATCGGTATCCAAAGACCCAAGGGAAGACAATCAGAGACGACTTAAATCCCACTCAAATCAGCTAAGATCCAAAAACCCAAAGTAACATCGAGGAAGAGAGCATCGACACTCCACCTGTACAAGACTTCATTTGCAAGATCGTTGCAGCCGATGGAGTCCTGAGGTCGCTGAGGGAGTTACTGTTCGATTATACAAGCAGGCGATTCGAAAACTCAGCCGATGTACTTCGAATGGAACACTTCTTTTTTGGATTTTCGATTTTAGGATTCTATGATGAAATCATAAGGGAAAGGGTAAAGGGTTCGGGAAGAACATATGGGGCTTAGGGTTTGTAAAAAGGGAAGGTGCTACCATGGAGGTAGAGAGGATCTCGCATAGACGAGGGTTTTTCTACCAAAAGGCTTCCCATATCTCGTAGTCCCTCTTCACTTGTCTTCAGGTTCAGGTTGGGGGTTTTTGGGTGGGGCAACTTATTTTTTAGTTTTATCTTCTATTTATGATCTTCTTCTTCTTCTTCTTCTTCTTTTTTCAAATTTGATAGTAAAAAAAAATTATGATCTTTCAAAATTTAGAAGATCATGAAAATTAGTATATAATATTACATGTTGATATTTATTGACTTATTGAGTTTAAGAGATGTTGGATACTTCAGTGTGAAGCTTTAAAAATTGCAATAAAGAAAAAGTCGTAAACAAGTCGGAAATGTTTATTGGGAACCTCATAAAACTACTGAAATTTTTATTGTTTACACGCTATACACATAACATAAAAATTTCTTGTTTTTAAATATATATGTATTTAATAATGCGGGACAAGTCGGATCGGGTCGGGTTGGGTCATTGACTTTGTTTTCCATGTAAATGAGTCAAAATGGATTAAATATGCCGTTTTGAGTTAGTTCATTTTTGACTTGACCCAACCTACCCATTTGATGACCTTGGATCGGAGTATGCAATTGTCAAGGAAAGCACCTCAAAATTAGCATCATAAATGGAAACACGTCAAATAGACATGTCAAACCCACGATAATCGTCAAAAACATAATTCAAGCAATAAGCGACAAACACAATGACTAAATTAAAAGAGCCTTAATGCAGTTTGAACCCTCTATGTTGTTTTCTTTAACCTCCCTTATGGAGCTCCTGGACTATAACATCTCGAATTTTGCAAATTAGGACTCGCCAACTAATAGCACCAGGGTTATTAGGATCTTCCCAAATCTTAACTATAGGTAATCCACGAGATGTAAAAATGATCGATAACTTAAATTCCGGTCAAGAGTCCTCACTAATTAGTAGCCTAGGTCAATTGGACACAAAAGGGCTCAAGCAAAGATAAGAAAGTCAAATATCTAAGTGCATATGTGGACGAACTGGTCAAATGAAATTTAGAGATCTTCTGGGGACCAGTTACGCATATGATGGATTAGCATCCCACAACACCCTTTTTGTACCATAACCTAAAGTCCTAAATCACTTATCATTTAATTTCCTATGCTTGCATGATGTGTTGTTTTAGGATTACAAAATATCACCATAAAATTTATTCAACATTGCTATTGATCGACAAGGCCATTTTCTTTTGTGTAGTGGCACGATTACATTCGTATGTGAAAGTGGATGTCAATTTAGATTAAAATCACAATTTAAGAAAATGAAATGACACAACAATCATATGAAAAAATCAAGATCCATACATACTGAGAAAATGACATGACAAGGACATGGCAAATTTCATATTTCACATCACAATGAAATGATAATCATATGCAGCATTAATCGATAATTTCGTGATCGAAATCCAATGATAAAACAACACAACATAGTGAAAATTGCATTCGCCATGACATGATTGGAAAGAGAGAAAAGCTTCCATGTGTAAAGTGCTGGTTGGGGGCCACTAGCGACCAGTTGAGGCCAGCACCCCAACCAGCCATTATGGTTAGATGGTGGACAATAAAAGAAAAGAAAAGAAAAGAAAAGAAAAGAAAAGAATTAATAAAAAATTCTTTTTAGTTGAAATTAAATATATTTGAAAAATTAAAAATTTTCAATAAATTAACCAAGTCAGCGTTGACCGTATCACGTATGACAGTTGGTGTTTACGTCATCAATTTCCTACTAAAATTGGTCGAATGAATTACATTAAGAATTTATTAAAATGTTTATGACTAAATTGGCTACTTTGAAAGGTTGAGGATTGAATTGGTACAAGCGCAATTAGTTTAAGACTTTATTTTTATAATTTTCCCCTTTTCTTTTTCTCAAAAATATAGTCTTTTGGTAGCGGATAAACATCATTAATCCATAAACATACACTATCATTTATGTTTGTCATCAAATGGTGGTTTATTGATTATATTGATTTGATCGCTTAAAAGAATTCGACAATTAAACAACAATTAGATTGAATGTAACCAAAATTGACTTATCTAAATTGCCGTGCATTAGACTCTTTGAAAATCTACAAATGCATGTTATCTATGCCATATACATTGTCACAAGACCCTAGCCATGACCTATTCCGCTCCTTGAGGCCCCATCGAGGAAGATTGAATTGGCACTTCCATCCGTCTGCTATTTAACCAGGATCCAAAATATATTACTTTAGCGTATTTAAGGCATGGAGAGGCATATATTATTCACCCAATAAGGTGATGGTCTCTTGTTTTAGATAAGTCATTGGCCAGTATGCATCGACCGTACTGACCCGCATTTGTATATTCGGTGGGCTGCTATATAGTCTATGTGTTACCCAAGGTATATAGGAGCGAGCTAATGCAATGTAAGTTTGATGTACAATAAGTAGAGTAGATGTGTCAAAATAGATTGAAGACCCATTTATTAATCAATATATGATTGGTTGGGTTGGGTCATCCATGGATTAGCTAAAATTTACTAAATAAGTCGATATAAGGTTGAGTAATAAAGTGCGATAAAATATGCAATTTAAATGGGTCTAATGCTCAACTCACGTGCAATCCCTCTTCACTTGTCTTCAGGTTCCGGTTGGGGGTTTTTAGGTAGGGCAACTTTTTTTTTTCCCTAGCTATATCTTCTACTTATGATCTTCTTCTTCTTCTTCTTCTTCTTCCAAAATTGATAAATAGTAAAAGATTTATGATCTTTCAAACTTTAGAAAATTGTGAAAATTGGTATATGATTTTACATGTCAATATTTATTGACTTATTAAGTATAAGAGATGTTCTACTTGAAAATGAGGATCAGGAGCTAAGTGAAGTCTGTCAAAACTCGAGAGATGGAAGTGCTACGAAGGATGAAGATATTGAACATATATAAATAAATAAAAACACTCGGGTTCTCAGAGAGTGAAATTGGTGGACCAAGGAGTGGGCTATCTGCATATGTTCTGTCCTATCGTCCCTCAAGGGTGAGATGACATCTCTCACGCTATAATCCAATTACTGGAAGCACAAGGATGCAAAAAAAGAAAAGAAAAAAAAAGAACAAAAAAAGCATATTGATTACGCATGCTAAGTTTCTAGAAGAACTAAACTTTACATTATTAGTAGTCTCAGATTTGCACAAATGCAAGATAGGATTTAAGCTGTTGAAAAGGGTGTCAGGGATGTAATAGGAAGGATCGGGATAGAGAAAAGCGAAGACGCACTTATGAAATAGTACTTGAAAATGATCTCAAAATGACCAGAAGACAACCAAGTCCAAATACGAAACTCCTCCTCCGCAAACAGGCAATTGATGAAAAATATTCCGCTTGATCAAGCTTCAGATTCTTTGTTAATGAAATTAGCTGTAGAAGGGAAGAAAGGACACACAATCAGATGCTTGCAAAAATGCATAGAAGAAGAGTCTAAACACTAGAGATTGAGAAAGGATTGGGCATTGACCAGGTCTCAACCAATAGAGAACTTGGTAAAGAGAGAACAAGAGAAAGATCTTGGGCAGACTCGCTTATGACTCTTAGAAATTGTCCAGTCTCCAGGTGAGCGTGCAAGACATGAGATGGAAGGTGAAACTGAAGAAGACGAGCAAGAGGTCTCACAAGGTCAGCATGAGACATTGAAGAGGCAGCTAGAAGAAGCGGAAGAGGCAATCATTCATTTAATAGTCGTGAACGATCATCTAGCGAAAGACATCGATGTGAACTTATCCTTACAAGACTCAAGGTTAAGGTAAATTCAAATTTCAAAGACGAAATTTTTTTAAGAATGCTAGGTTTAATAATATGGCCCAACAAGCCAAGCCCAAGCTTAACTCTCTTTCTCTCTTCTTATTTGAGCTCGTGCTATGAAGGACAAGAGGAGGAGAAGAATCCGAAGCAAAAACAGGGGAAAGAAAAGGGGCTCATCAAGAAAGAAGAAAAATGAGAAAGAAGAAAGGAGGAAAGGGAAAATTTTTGCACGCTCATGATCCGTATGACTTGCCAAGCTGATCAACTCCGTTTTACCACTTTGATAAGTGATCAAAGCCCCTAATCGTCTATTCAAATGAATTGTCAAAATTAGGGTTGGAAATTCGATTTTAGGTGAATTATGACTCGGTGCGGTTGACTGGGGAGTTTTTTGGAGTCGTATTTTTTTTTATAGAAATGATATTTTAGGATGTGTGAAGATATAGCATTTTACGGATTTTGATTTGACCTTCCGGTTTGCCCGGAACTGAATTTTCAAGTCCAGCGCGCGTTCTAGAAAGAGTTCCGAACAGTAAATTTGGAGTCGAATTTCAGTTGTTTCCGGCAAGGTCTTGAGGCGACTGAGTTGGAGTTCTTATAGTATGTCAAAATGGCTTTCTAAGGACTATAAGTTGGCTTGAAACGGAATTCCGTGGAAGAAGTTATGGCGCGATGAAATTTAACGCGCGAGCTGCGCCTAGCAGACAACGATAGGTTTCCGCTAGAGGTGAGCTTTTTGTTGGTGCATAGGTGTCATTTTATCAACAAATAGCCGTAGTATAGTCGAGTCGTTCATTAGAATATTGTTTTATTGGTCTTTTGATTTTTTTTCAATTATTTGTTAGGAATTTGAGTGCATTGACTCGAATACTTGCCGTAGTTGATTTTCTGCTTTTCCCAAGTGAGTAATACTATTTCTTCTATGAGTTTCTAAATTCATGTCTTGAAAGTTATGGAGATTTGGTGTATCATAAGTTATCGAAAGCATGTTTTGTTGCATAAAATCTAGATCGAGCAATTAATACGATTTGGTATTTGTGAATGGTTTGCCAAATGTTTTTGAAAAATTATTGCAAAAGGTTATATGTGTATGTATGTATATGTATGTATATATGTATATGTATATATATATATATATATATATATATATATATATATATATATATATATATATATATGTTGATTTGTGAACTTGGTTTATAAAATATATTGTGAAAAAGTATGTAAAATTTATTTTGGTTTAAGAAACGAGTTCTGAAATGATTTGAGAAATGTTTTATGAAAAGTATTTCTGGTGAATAAGTTGGGTTACAGAAATATTATGTGTTTTGATTTGTGAAATTGATTTATGATATATATATATAGGTTTGGTTTTGTGAATTATTAAAGTTGTTGTGGATTTGTGTTGATACTCAATACACTGTGAGCCTAGCGAGGGGCTTATGGGTATGCACATACTAATTTAAAATTATCCTTGCCGACCGAGCCATCGACTAATAATAGGTGGAGATCTAACCAAATGGAGAATCTTGATCGCTTTGTCACGGGCATTATGCATGAATATTGTTTGATACTTGAGTAAAAGATTGATCGATGGATGGACCATCAACATGTGGTTTCATATGAGATGAATCAATGTGATAGACCATTGATATGCAACATGAGATTAACTAACGGAATGGACAATTGATGCATGTTTTATAAGATTGGTCAATGGAATGGACCATTGACGTGTATTTTCACGAGATCGACCATTGGGTTGGGCCGTTGATGTTTGCTTGCTATTATTTTGAATATTTATGCTTTGAACATATTTTGTTAAAGTAAGATATATTGCATTTTTGGTCTTGAAGGTTTGTTCAATTCCAATTTTTGTGAAAGTGAGTTATATTTGAGTTTTAAATGTGTATAGTGATTGCTCGATCTGCTTAGAATAAATATATTACTCATTAAGATGTGGTGGCTCAATCTTTTTTTTTATTATATTTTTCAGGTGCCTCAGATAGTGATTTACAAAGCGAGAACATTATTGTGGAAACTATCGGAAGTTGGTTATTTGGGGTATAGTTTGAGGCTGCTTCTTTTTAGGGAAATGATGGCCATGCTACCCCCTCATCCCTTTAGGATTTGGGGTGTGACATGTCAATCCCTCAAAAGCATAATCCAAGCACAGGATAACAAATGGATGCATCCAATGCTTAGTCACACGAAATGAGGACTCTAGAAATTAAACAACAAATGCAATGACTTAACAAAAAGATCCTTAATGCGGCTTGAATCCTCTATGTTGTTGTTTCTAACCTTCCTTACGGAGCTGCCGGACTATAGTATCTCGAATTTTGCAAATCGGGACCCGCCAACTAATAGCACTACGGTTCCTCTTGGTAATTTTTTTTATTTTTTATGGAACTATGGGTAATTTCTGAGATGTAAAAATGATCATAAACTTAAATACTAGACTAAAGTCGTAACCAATTAGCTCGAGAAAGACTAGGTTGATTGGACACATGAGGGCTCAAGCAAAAGTAGGAAAGTCAATTATCTAAGCGCACATGTGGACGAATTGGTCAAGTGAATCCTAGAGATCTTATCATTTAATTCCCTAAATCATTTATCATTTAATTTCCTATGCATGCATTATGTGTTGTTTTAGGATTACAAATTATCGCCAGAACATTTATTCTACGTTGTTATTGATCAACTGAACTATTTTCTAATGTGTAGTGGTGTGATTACATTCATCTGTAAAAGTTCATGTCAATTTAGATTAAATCATGATTTGAGAAAATGAAATGACCGAGCAATAATATGGCAAAATCAAGATCCACACCTATTGAGAAAATGGCATGACAAGGACATGACAAATTTCATATTTCACATCACAATCGCATGGCAATAATCACATATAGCATTACCCAATAACTGCGTAATCCAAATACAATGAGAAAACGACAAGACATAGCGATAATTGCGTTCAGCAAGACTGGAAAGAGAGAAAAGCTTCCATGTATCCCCCGTCTAACCACAAGTAGTATCTGGTCTTGAATAGTTCCTAGTCAAATGGCAACGGCTGGTATAATAGCAGCCATTGCATTTGTGGGGGCTAAGGCAGAGCAACCATGGTCAAGCAGCCCCAAGTTGACTGAAGAAGAAGAAATGGTGGGGGAAGAGAACATGCATAATAAATAACTCGACAGGTGCGAAAGGGAATAAGGACTTCTTTTGAGCTCCCACTTGGAGGGGGCGGCTTTCAGAATGTATGGCCTTTCCTCTTTTCTGTTTCCATCCACTTGCCTTAACTTTCTCATGTTGTAATAATTCGATACTTAGATTGATTTAGGAAAAAAAAAATCTGTCTTCCAAGAGAGTTGACGCGAAGAGATGGTGATGATTTGATTTCTCCTGGACCGATTCAATTATGATATGCCCCACATTGGAGAGAGGAAGAGGATGCATGTTGGTGAAAGACAAGTTTGGCCTTGTCTCTTACCCAAATTACAACCCTACAATTTAGCATAATTACCGGAATTATGTCACTTGAAATATTTTTCTTTCCTTCTAATTCTCCCTTTCTTTCTAAACAAACTAATGTATTCAAATCCAGATTCCTTTTTTATGTTCATTTTCCACTCATTCTAAACAACACCCAACTTCTCCTCTTCACATTTTCTTTCTTCAGTTTCGTTGTTCTTTTCATCTCGTTGTCCTCATCCACATAAATATCGTTGGAAAAAAGAAAAAAAAAAAAAAAAAAAAAGACAGAGCCCAAACAAATTGAAACCTTAGTTTTTTCATTTCACAATCCAGGGACATGACTTGAAGATTTATGGAATACCATGCAAACTCCACAAATCGGTTAATTCCAAGCATTTGACCTTTGCAAGTGAACGAGACCCAAAGCGGGTTGTATGCAATAGATAGCATTTGATATGGGTGACCTTCAATTCATGAAGTGGAATCCTTTGTAACTAGAACCAACTGCACCAATCCCAAAGCTTTTATTGTATTTATTTGGCCAACTGCAAATTGAACTCATTCAATTACACAACTTTTGCATCTCTAAGGAAAGTGCAATTGACAGAGGATCTATGTGCGTGTCCTTGTGGCCAAAATCATTAAATCTTTTCTTCAAAATTATTACGATCAGGAGATTGTTGTTGTTTTATATAAATGTGAAAATGTTGATAAAAACACACGATCTGATAATGATTTTATAATTGGTTCTGATATTAATAATTTTAAAGAAACTAGTGGTAATTTTTTGATGTGAGATAGATTCAAGATTATACTGAAAATTTGTGATTTTTTATTATGATAGAGAAAAAAATTTAGGATCAAATTAGTATTGGATCTAAAATTAGAGATTTTTTTGGGAATCAAGCCAAAATTTATAAATATCAAGAATAAGGAAAGCAAGCTGACCTAAATTGGATCTTGCCAGTGATAAGAAAAAAGTGGATCGATGTCATCATCAATTTGCCTTGTGCATCATTGTCTTTTCTGAGATCTGACATCCACCAAAATGCAACTTCTGCCACTTTCGATTGTCGAGTTAATCATCAACAGTGATTATCCATCGTATGAGCCCAAATTATGTCGGGACAATTCCACGTGGGTCACTTTGATTGGATAGCGGAAATTTTCATTTTTTATGTTCTTGATGACTGTGTCCGCCGTCTAGATATTTACTTGACCTCGGAGGCCGCCCAGGAAAATCGCGCGTTTCGAGTGCCAGCTAGAAACCTGAACAAGCTAATGCCCGTGAGGAATTAACAACTTATTTCCATTTGTTTCCATATTGCTCGATTTTTAATTTTCACGCACAGATCCAAAATAATCAGAATCTTTTTTTTTTTAATTTTTTGTTTTTGCTCTGCGGTACAGCCGATGTCGCACATATAGAAAATGTCGAATTCTCTCATGCTATCACATCATAAAAAGTCTCAAAAAAAGTAATGACTTGTTCGGATTAGATCAAAATTTGACACGGCATAATCATGATGATTGCTACGGTACGACGACGTCGATTGCTTGCTTTACCCTTCCATGCCGTTGTTGCGAAGTTAGATTTAGCTCCGGGAGGCCTGAGCGGTGGCTGTATTAGCGCGGGGCAGGCTCACAATTTGCATTCTCCAATGAGTACTCTGCAATTTATAATCGAAGCCGCCCAAGAAAAGGTACTCAGATGATGGGTTTACTTATGAATCTAGTTCACAAGTTTTCTCCCCAACGACTTCCATATAGCACGGCATAGCAGTTAATTCTCACCCTTCCGATTAATGCATTGCCGTGACAACTGTTTGGCCAATGCCTAGTAGCAAATTAGCTATCAGGTCAATTGGCCGGCAACCCGGCACCCTAGCTCCCCCATGATGTCTCCTAACATGTGTCCAACAAATCTCGGTCTCGTAGTTTTGATCCAACATTGATTTGACTAGAACTTGAGCCGTAAACTTGACACTTTAATTTGATATACTGACAGCACAAAAAAGAGTTCATTCACAAGAAGGGGTACTAATGAAAGAAGAAAAGGAAGGGAGGGGGGATTTAAGGCATTGACACATACGGTTCTTGATCGAGAAAAAGTTGAGGGGCGGTTTTTAATCTATTATGAAAATAATGTTTTATTTTGGACCACAAATAAATTGTTATAGAGTCCATTTTTCCAAGAATTTGGATCTCGTTATTTCAAAAATTTGTCACTTACAATAAGTTTTTATTTTTATAGTAGCACAAAGGCTGTTATACTAACAAATCCCCAAACCACTAGTGTCTTTAAGCATATCAAGTTATCAAAAAGAAAAAGAAAAAAATTGAAAATGTAATTTCCTTACCAAATGTCAATTTGCCTTGTTTGGAGGAAAAGGAGAATGGAAACCGCAAATGATTCGCCTTCTCGAACACATGAATGTGTCATAACAGCTGAGTCTTGTTTCTCCCATGTCTGGCAAAAGTGTGTCAGCTACATACATGTAAAAAGCATAACGATCATCCCACCCGATGAGTCATATCAAACCTAAGAATTGCGGTCAAGGTCAACGGCATGTAAAGCCTCCCCAAGGCAGAATTGCTCCTCGTGATTCAGTCTCATTTCCAGTGAGTCCTCTATCTCTCTTATCTTTGCGACTTTCTCGTCAGAAATCGCGACGGAAACACCTAACCAACGAAGGAATCGAAAAGCTAGCCAAGTTGTGCATGTCCTCATTGGTTCGTAGAAGCGGTCCCCGACGAAAAGAAGAAGAAGCGCGTGATCGTTATTAAACCTGATCACGGGGGGGCTACAGAATTCAAAGTCAAAGAACGATGCATACTTTAATTTATGGGCCGCCTAAGAGCCTCTTGTGTATAAATTTGACTTTCCAGCTTCTTCATAAACATCAGTTGCTTTCTCAGGACCAGAAGAGTGAGCCTGACCCACCATCAGCTTCGCTCCCAAACCATTCGATTTCGATCTCCCTCTCTCGACCAAGGCCTGGTGATCAGTTCCGGTGATCAGTTCCCTAAGACTGCATCAAGTTTCGTGAATGGAACATTTCCTGGGGCTCTTGAGAATCCATGTCCACAGAGGGGTGAACCTTGCGATCCGAGATGTCCGGAGCAGCGATCCTTACGTCGTCATCAGAATGGGCAAACAGGAGAGCTTGTCCCGCCATGTCCTGCTTCTTGTTTTGGTCCATGGTGCGTTTCTTGGAGCAGCCGTCTCCTCGTTTCGTGGTTTTTTTGACTCTGATCAAGACTTGAGCATCTCGGGACATGGCATGTATAGCATACCCTACCTTTTTGGTTGATTTTAAATACTTTCTGGTTCTGCGAGTATCGTTTAGTTTTGGTCAATTGAATCAACACCGGGGACCAAAATAGGCTCCAGGGCTTTGCGCTGATCCGGATTATCTGAAAACATATAGTAGGATTCGGTTTTGCTTTTGGCTCGTCTGATTCAAAGTTTCGATGTGTCTCACAGAAACTGAAGAGTAGGGTAATCAAGCAGAACACGAACCCGGAGTGGGATGACGATCTAACTCTCTCGATCACCGACCCAGGCCTCCCCGTGAAAGTGTTGGTGTACGACAAAGACACGTTCAGCCTAGACGACAAGATGGGGGATGCAGAGTTCCACATCGGGCCGTTCTTGGAAGCCCTGAGAGCGCCAACGGACGGAGTCCCAAACGGGACCGTGATCGCCAGAGTGCCGCCCAGCCGGGAGAACTGCTTGGCTGAGGAGAGCTGTATCGTGTGGAGCGACAGCAAAGTGGTCCAGGATATGGTCCTCCGGCTCCGCAACGTGGAGCGAGGCGAAGTCGAGCTGCAGCTTCAGTGGATTGATGTTCCTGGTTCCAGGGGCTTGTCGTAGTCGCCTGGACCTCCTCTATGTTCATATGCTCTTGCTAAATAAGCGGAGGATGGATCTTCACTGTACTCTGATTATCGAATGAATTTTCGTTTTTCTTTCTTCGTACCCTATTCACTATTATATCTGCGGGTTTCTTTTCTCGCTTTTGCACAGCCGATGTATGCATCGTCCTTGTGCTCCTGCCTCGGTCTTGCAGCGACACCAGCGAGTCATTTCAGCGATTAACTGAACGGTTTAGGCTCTTCTTGCTTGTTAATCTGAAGCATATCACATCTTGAAAAGGAAAGGTGAGTGCTGAAAACAAAGAGAAAATCGCAGAGATGAAACCACGAGTTCTCTGTATGTTTCCTCCGAGGGATCGATCAACCATAAAGAGTCATGCTTTGCTTTAGACGCGTGATAATTCTGGAACGAAATCCACAAACAGGAATCACGTGGGAGAAGCTTTGAAGTAGAATCAGACACAAGTGCAAATTCGTCGCGAATTCGCCTCTAAGCAGAATAGTATTAGGGACGGGAGTAAACGCGGTGAATAAGGTGTCCGCTTTATAATGTTCTAGAGACGAATAAAGAAATCTTATATAGACGGATCATTATGTCTAATATATCTAGGGAAAATTACCAAAAAAATATTAAGCCTATTGCACCGGTGACAATTTAGTCCAATTTAGTCTTTGATTTTTGACAATTTATCAATTCAGTTCTAAACCTTTTGATGATTTGCTAACTTAGTCCATTTAGTCAGTTTTAATTGGAAATTGCCAATGTGGTGGTCTAATCAGCATTGGTCATACTACATCACACGGGTGGTGATGATGACGATAATTTTTAATTATTTATTTTTTAATTTTTATGAATTTCTTATTATTATTATTTTTTTCAAACTCTAGGCCAATGAGGTCACCGGCAACAAGCGAGGGCATTGACCCTGACTAATCAATAGGCAAGGGCCGTGACACTCTTGCCCAAACCAGGTGAGGCTTACTAGCCCTTGCTGGCCCAAGGTCGGAAAAAAAGGAAAAGAAGAAAAAAGAAAAATTTAGACAAATAAAAAAGTTTAAAAATTGTCAACGTTAACACACCAGTCAAGCTACTTAGAATGGCCAGCACTAGTTAGATCACACGTTGGTGATTTCTGGCCAAATCTTGAATGACTAAATTGATAAATTGTCAAAATTGACATAATTAAAAGGTTTATAACTAAATTGATACAAGTGTAATAAATTTATGACTTTTTGATAATTTTCCCAGTGTAACCACGTAGTCCACGTCATACATGAATGACAAAAAGGGTTTATGACACAAATGGTTCATGAACTTATCATAGCATAATTATATGTCAGGAATGACATAGTTGCTTGCCAAGAAAAGGGATGATGACGATGGAATATAATAGTGTTATGGTTGAATATAGTTTTTCTGGGGGCTGGAAGGATTTTCTTATGCCAATTTGCCAATTCTAGAAGGCTTAATACTTTCCTAGTCTCAAACTGTAAAAGCAAATATTACTCACAACACATCTCGACATCTAATCCAGATGTTGATTCGCTGGGCTTGGCCACCCTACCTTGACTTTACGCATGGGAAAGTTACCGACACCTTTGTGAGCCTTCAGATCCAGGCTTGTCAATGCCAATCGTTGGATCTCGTGTCTTGTCAATAATCTAATCGAAAATTTGTCGGCATCGATCGATCGTTAAATTGGAGCACACCAAAATTGCCTTGATTTTCCTCACGTGAGGGTAGATTCACCTTGCGTTTACTCAAGTATATTTCCATCCCTCCCTACCAACTGCATCACTGCCGCGTGTTTGCCACCGTCATCAACGACTCAAAGGCGACATTTGCCGCTCCACTTTCCAGTGACAGGTCTATCTTGGAGTTATCTCTCTTCGAGCAGCGAAGATTTCGTGACTCTCCAACTCGTTGTGGTTGACGGAACTTGTCGCAGTTGACGACTCAATTATCGATAGATGGCGCTGTTGAGATTTGCTCAGATCTAAATTTGTTTAGAACATATGTCAAATGTGAGGTCTTTTAGAGGTTTGGTCCTTGTGGATTGTAACTACCGTAAAAGAATACTTCAACTAACCACACAAAGTGACATCTATTTGGGATAGATATCTCTTATAAACCATTGAATTAGACCTCTCTCATTTGATATAGAAATTACAAATTCGTATAAACTATCCCACTTAAAGAAGTAACGTTCTTATGTCTCCCAATCATATTCTCCCTATTTGATGTGTGGTTTAACATATTCCTATTCCCGTAGCTATTCTAGAATGAATAGACATAATTCAAATTTCATTCCAACCAACCAAACGTGACCCAGATCCTCTAAGACTAGATCCATAGTTCGATTTAACTAAAACTCTCTCATTTGAAAGGGCTGTGAAAGATGTGTAGATTACTAATAATAAGGGCTCTAGGTCTGCAATGAAATGTTCAATTTGAATCACGATTATTGGCATTGTCCCTGGCCAAGAAATCCGAGGTTTTACAATCTTGTTTATGTAGCCCTGAAGATACTAGAGATTCATAACAATTTGTATAAAGCTACATATATATGTAATCAACTATTGGATATTTGCCTCAGTGGCCACCCTCCTCATCTAGGAAAGAAAGAAGAGGTGGGGAGATGCATGAGTGAGGGAGCAAGGTCTTACAACCTGCACATAACACATAGCGCATTCACACTTAGTGACATATAAAATAGATATAAGATAGGGATTAGACAAAAAGGAAGAAAATATTCATGTCATCGTAAACCAATGTCCACAAAGCTAGATAAATTTACTATTTCCGACAACAGTTTGGTCCCCTTGACTCTTAGTGCCCAACAAGTAATGGCTTAAATGATAATTGAAAGGTTCAAATTAAATTGGTAAAATTATTTAAAGGTTTAGGCCCAAATTGAAAGATTTATTACTGGACTAAAATAAGTATATTAGATTTAGAACTTTTCTAATAATTTTCCTAATATATCTATGTAGTCGACGTCGTACATGAATAACAAGAATGAAGTGTGAAAAATACATTTTAACCCTACAAGTGGAAGGAACTCCATAAGTTCTTTCTTCTTGGTGCAATTGAGGGGGAGACGTTCTAGAAAACGTTGTTTCCTAACGGCATGAATGTAGATCAAATTGTTTTGCTCAACAAGATCAACTTATCACAGCAATGATAATATGTCGGGAATGGCATTGTCGCTTACCAAGAAAAGGAATGATGACGATAGAATATAATAGTGTTATGGTTTTTTTTTTCGCGTATAATAGTGTTATGGTTGAATAATACTTTTTCTTGGTGCTGGAAGGACTTTCTTATGCCAATTCTACAGGCCTTAAAGACTTTCCCGGTCTCAAACTGTAACCGCAAATATAATTCACAACATATCTCGACATCTAATCCGGATGTCGATCTGCTGGGCCCATCTACCATCCTGTGACTTTACGCACGGGAGAGTTACCGACGCCTTTGTCAACCTTTAGATCCAAGGTTGTCAGTGTTGACCGGTGGATTTTGTGTTGTCAGTGATCCGATGTAAAACTTGTAAACATCTATCGTTAAATCGGACGCAAAAAATTTGCCTTGACTTTGTTCACGCGAGTGTAGACTCACCTTGCGTTTACTCAAATATATTTCCACCTCTCCCTACCAACCGCATTACTGCTGCTTTATTTGCCACTGTCGTCAATGACCAGAAGGCGACCTTTGCCGATCCACTACCAAATGAGAGGTCTATCTTGGAGTCATCTCTCTTTGACGTCGAAGCTTTCGTGATTGTCGAAGTCGTTGTGCTTGATAGAGCTTGTCGCATTGACAACTCAATTATTGATGGATGGTACTATTTGTTGAGAAAACTTATACCAAGTTTTGAAGTTGACAAAACTTTCTAGTTCTTATTCTTATTTTGAAGAACATAATACTTCTGGAGTTATATCACAACTCATGCCAACATTTATTCATTCCAAAAGTATTTCCCACTCTGATGCAATCTAGACTAAAATCGTGTTTAGAACGAAGATGAAATCAGACTCAAATTTATTGATCTTGCGACTAGGATTTAGAATGAACGCATTAGGAATTTATTCTACAACATCTAACTCTTTGGCGAAGAATCCCACTTACCTTCTATAAATACGTTGATGAAATCAATCACACATTAATTCATCAATCTTGAAGACAAATTCCTTTTTGAGAAACATTTACTTATGGAAACCTAGATTCTGATTGTATAGACGACCAAAATCAACGGATTTTCATCTCAATTTATAAACAGCTATAAGATCCCCTCAGTCGATTTTGTCAAACGGATTAATTGGAAGAAATTCCTCTGAAAAATGTCAACGGCTAGTGAGGCATGGAGGAGTATTTAAGGAGGTCATTTAGTCTATTTGAGGTAGAGACGTGAAAATTGAAATTCCAAAGTCTAAAATCTTTCCAACTATTTTTTTTTTTGATGACAGTATTTATAAATTGTATTCAAGAGAAAAAATTACAAAAAGAGTGACTTAGTGAGTGAGAATGGATCTTCTACTAAGTGTTTGCACTTAAAAATTGTACTTTTCTGTTGATGTTATAATGAATTTTCCGGCCAAAAGGCTATCGGCATGGGAGAGTAGACGTAGGCTTGATCTAAATCAAACCACTATAAATTTCGTGTGCAATCTTCTCCTCCCTTAACTCTCTTTATTTAAATCTATTGCATTCTTTTAGATATCGCAAAAATGAGTTCCATTTCTTATCTGATTCTGAACATTTATCAGAAGTCTGGTGACTTATTTATCATACTTTGTTCGATACTTAGACTTTGTTCGAAATTTATTTTATTTATCAAAATTTCTTTTAAACACCTATTTACCCCCTCTGAGTGTTTGTACTGTTGGAGAAAAATTCCTTATTATTTTAAAGTTGATAAAACGTTTCATCAGTATAGTTTGAAGACTTGTAGACTCTATTGTCAAAGTCTGAAGACCCCCAGACTCAAGATTTAAAGTTTACTCTCACCGATAGTTTCCAAACCGACGAAAAGAAGACTTATTTAGATGCGAGTTTATTTTTAAGGATTTGGTTCGTACGGTTGAAGAAGATCTTACGGCTGGAGATATCATCTCGTGATCAATTATTCTTATTGAAATCAATTCGGATAATTAGATCTGTTGATTGGCGAAGTATACTTGGAAGGTTTTACTTGTGGAAACCTAGATCCTGATTGTATGGGCGAGCATGATTGGTGGGCTATCATTACATTCCTTAAATAACTCAAGATCTCCTAGATTGATTCTGTCCAACAGGTAGATTGGAAGAACTCATTTGGAAAGTGCTAACGGTTATAAAGGCATGGAGGAGTATATAAGGAAGATGCTCAAGTTATTTGAGTGTATGTGTGAAAGAAAAATTTCAAAGTCTGAAGCTCCTAGTTCTTTGCTATTTCAATCACTGAGCTTAAGTTGTACTCAAAAAAGGCATTAAACACTTGTGAGACCTTGAGGAAGTGTAGTAGAGTTTCTACATTGTGGAATCAAGGACGTGAGATTGTAAAATCTCTTTTGATTTTTGGTGAAATCCAGCCAGTGGGCTGTTAGTGTGGGAGAGTGGACGTAGGCTTGGTCTAAGCCGAACCACTATAAACCTTGTATTTCAATTTTCTTTCCGTGAACTCTTTACTTTAATTCATAGCTTTATATAACTGTTTATAGTCTTTTACATCTTCAGTCTATTATCCTCAAAATACGAGTTAATTTATTAAGTCTTGCAAAACTTCTTTTAACACCTATTCACTCCCCTCTAGGTGTCCTTACTAGCCTTATCATGTACTAGTGTTATCAATTGGTATCAAAGCCCTGTGCTCATCTGGTTTTTTTTTTTTTTTAGTTAAAGATCTTCTATAAACAATGAGCCTCATGGAAGGGTAGAGCAACACCATGCCACTCTATTTTGATGTAAAATAATACAGTGTATGGAAAAATAAAATGAAGGCAATCCCTGAGATCTAGAGATCCTCTGAAATGTGATGTTGTGGAAAAAGAAATTAATCCAAAGGCAACTTTTGCATATGATAAGGGAAAATAAGTCTTAGACAATAATGCTGCAGAAATCAATCAAGCAGAAATTACCAAGAGACAGGCTCTTGATACAAAGGCTATCTATTCTTTATATTGTGTTCTGTCTCATACTGAATATAACCAAATTTCTTCATGTGAAATAACTAAAGAGGTTAAAGATAGACTGCATGTCACCTATGAAGAAACAAATTGTGTAAAGGAGACAAAAATAAATATCATGCTTGGCCAATATGATCCCTTCAAAATGAAGCCTGGAGAGTCTATTGGAGATATGTTCGGTCAATTTACAAAAATTGTAAATGGGTTGGCATATCAATGTTAACCAATTTCTACCCCAATGAAGGTTGACAAACTTCTGTGAGGACTTTTAGAGGACTAGAACCATGTGAAAACATCAATCTAGGAGACACAAAGAATTATGCCCCTCTCTATTGATAAGCTGATAGGCACACTTCAATTATGCGGAGTGGAACATATTAATGACGAAGAGAATCCAAAAGGTAAGAAGTCAATTGCATTTAAGTCTAATGCTAATTCTGATGATACAGACAGAGACGATAACATGGACGACGAGAAGCTTGCTCTCATGATAAAGAAATTCAGAACTCTGAATAGGAATGAAGAAGATTGAATTGGAAAAAACAAAACAAGCAAAATTTACATAAAAGATCAATGAAAGATGTTGAATCTAGTAAGGATAAGATATGTTTTGAGTGTAAGAAGAAAGGACACACCAAGCCTAACTGTCCCTTGCTGAAAAAGAAGAAAAGTAAGTATGAAAAATACAAGAAAACTCTAAAAGTAGAAATCTAGAGTGACATAGAATTCGAGGAAAGTGAAGAGGAGTTTGCGAAAATTTGTCTGATGGCTCACTATGAATCAGACTTAGAATCATAATCTAATTCAGACACAGACTTAGAATCCGACAAGGAAATCGAGGTAAGTCATTCAGAAATTCCTATTAAAGTTTCTAAGTATATAAATGAGCTTTGCTTAAACCTCAAATCTTTTCTTAAGAGGATCTTCGAATTAAAGAATGAAAATTCAAAACTCAGACAACAAGATAATTCTTGGAAAGAAAAGTTTGAGAGTTTGAAAAATAATTTTGATGATTTAAAGGAAAGTTCTGATTCTCTTTCAAAAGAAAATGAAATTTTGAAAAAGGAAATTTCAGATATTTCAATAAAGTTCTCCAAAGACTGAAAAATTTTAGAACAAATTCTTCCAACTCAAATGCCTTATTATAACAAATCCAGTTTGGGTCTGAATAAAGACAGTGTTCTTTTGATTGATTTTCCTAAAATTAAGGAGAGACTTAGACAAAGACCTTCTAAATTTGCTTACAAAAATCACTTTCAAAGAGTTTTTATAAAACTTGTTAGTCTTAGTGCTCTTAAATGTTCTAAATGTAATAGCTCAAAATATTTTGAAAATGAATGTCCTAAAGTTTGGAGACCTATTAAGAAAGATTTTGCAAAAAATTGTTTTTTTATAACTAACTCCTAAGGACCCAAGAAAATTTGGGTACATAAAAAAGTTTAAGATCTCTTTTGGACTGTAGGTTACTATTAAGAGGAAAAGTAAATGGTACTTGGATAGTGGCTGTTCTAGACATATAACTGGAGATTCAAGTAGTTTTATAAAATTAGAAAGACAAAGAGGATGAAATGTTTCTTTTAGTGGGGACATCAAAGGAAAAATTATTGAACATGGAATAGTGAGGATTGACAGTTTGATCATCAATAATATTTTTCTAGTGAAAGGCTTGAACTACAATCTTCTGAGCATAAGTCAACTATGTGATATAGGATTCAAAATCAATTTTCAAGAAAATATTTGTTCTGGAGTTAGTCGAGATTTCTCTCAAACCTTCACTGGTCGAAGGCATGACAACATTTATCTTTTGGACATAAGTCTAGAGAGTTTTCAATGTCTTATCTCAATTCAAGATGAAGCAAATTTCTGGCACTGCAACCTAGGATATGTTAGTATAAAATAGATTGCTAAACTATCTTCTAGAAAGCTGGTTTGCGGTCTCTCCAGAATGATGTACCAGAAGTCTGAGTTGTATACTCCATGCATCTTGGAAAAATAGGTCAGAAGCTCATTTAAATCTATAAATCATGTCTCCACTAATCGCATCTTGCAGCTTCTTCACATGGATCTTTTCGAACCAACTAGAACTCAAAGTATTGTTGGTAAGAAATACTATTTGGTAGTTGTTGACGACTAATCAAGATTTACTTGGTTTTTTTTTTTTTTTTGGCAAATAAAGTAGAAACATTATCATATTTTTCAAAGTTTGCTAAAAAGGTTCAAAATGAAAAAGGTTATGCCATTTCGAGTATCAAGATTGATCATGGGGAAGAATTTGAAAATCAAGACTTTGTATATATTTGTGATGAAAATGGTTTTCAACATGATTTTTCATTTCCTTACACTCCTAAACAAAATGGAGTTGTAGAAAGGAAAAATCGGTTTTTGCAAGAGATAGCCGAAACTCTATTAATTGAAAATAGAGTCTTTTCTCGCTTTTGGGCGTAAGTAATTTCTACTGCTTGTTATATTATTAACAGAATATTTCTAAGGCCCATCTTAAAAAAAAACTCCTATGTAGTTTACAAAGGGAAAAAGCCAAATATTTCTTATTTTCATATGTTTGGTTGCAAGTGGTTTATTTTGAAAAATGGAAATGATCGGCCGAGCAAGTTTGAAGAAAAATCGAATGCAGGGGATATTTCTTGATTATTCCACTCAAGCAAAGCTTACAGGGTATTTAATAAGAATATACAGACTGTCGAATAATCAATAAAGGTCAGGTTTCAAAAAGCTGTCTAGAACCAATAAGACCAGACTCAACTTCAAGAGTTTGAGCTAAATTTAGACTTAATGAAGTTTGAATCCCTTCAGCAAACTCCACCTTATGGTAAACGAAAACAAGCTGGAGAAAAGTCAGAAGATTTAAAGGAAACAGAGGTTCAGCAAACTCTTGTAGATAATGACAAATTCAACAATGACTGGAAGCATAAATCAAACCATCCTAAAGATCTCATTATAGGCAATATAGAAAAAGGTATTTGTACCAAATCCAAATTAAGGGGAGACTCAAGCGCTCTAGCTCTTATTTTTGAGATAGAACCAAAGGGAGTAGAAGAAACTTTAATTGATGAAAGCTAGATAGAAGTAATGTAAGAACAACTCAGACAATTCAAAATCAATGATGTCTAGGAGTTAGTTCCAAAACCAAAAGGAAAATCTATAATTGGAACTATATGGATGTTCAAGAATAAGATGGATGAAAATGTAAAGTGACCAGAAACAAAGCAAGACTTATTGCAAAAGGTCATACGCAAGGGGAATGAATAGATTATAATGAGACATATGCACTTGTAGCCAAATTAGAAGTTATAAGATTGTTACTTGCATATGCATGTTTCCATAATTTTAGCTTATTTCAAATGGATGTCAAAATGCATTTCTAAATGGTTTCATCCAAGAAGAAGTCTATGTGAAATAATCACTAGGATTTGAAGATCCCAAAAAACTAGACTTTGTCTACAAACTGAAGAAAGTCTTGTACGGTTTGAAACAAGCACCTTGAGCTTGATATGAAAGATTGAGTAAGTTTTTGGTAAATAATAGTTTCAAGAAAGGAATGGTTGACATAACTCGTTTATCAAAGGGGAAAAAAAACTTTCTACTTTTTTAAATGTAGATGATATCGTTTTTGGCTCTTCTAATGAAAGTCTGTGTAAGAAATTTTCAAAGTCTATGCAGGAAAAATTCGAAATGATCATGATGGGTGACTTAACATTCTTTCTAGGCTTATAAGTCAGACAATCAAAGGAAGTAACCTTCATCTATCAAGAGAAATATGCTAGAGATGTTATTAAGAAGTTTGTGATGGAAAACTGTAAGAAGACTAAGACTCCTATGTCAAGTTCTTCCAAACTCGACAAGGATGAAGATGGAAATAAAGTAAACCAAAAGACGTACAGAAGCATGATCGGTTTTCAACTCTATCTTACTACTTCTAGACCTAATATTTTATTTAGTGTGTGCTTGTGTGCTAGATTCCAAGCTGATCCTAGAGAATCACATCTCAATGCTATCAAATGTATTATTAAGTATATTGTAATAAATCCAAAATTAGGTTTGTGGTATCCAAAAGGAGGAGACTTTACCATACTTAGATGTTTAGATGCTGATCTAACTGGTTGTAAAGTTGACAGGAAAAGTACATCTGGTACATGCCAACTTTTGGGACAAATGTTAGTGTCCTGGTTCTCTAAGAAGTAGCATACTGTGGCATTCTCAATGGTAGAAGCAGAATATGTGGCTCTTGGAAGTTGCTGTTTACAAATGCATTTGATTAGGCAACAACTAAAAGACTTTGGAATAGAAGAACCATGCACAAAAATCAGATGTGACAACACTAGTGCGATCAACATCACCAAAAATCCCATTCTCCATTCAAGAGTAAAGCATATTGAAATCCGTTGTCACTTTATAAGAGACCAAGTATAAAGTGGTGAAATCAATGTTCAATTTATTGATTCGAAGAATCAACTAGCAGACATTTTCACCAAGCTACTAAAGAAAGGATCATTCGAGTTCATTCGTCAAAGGTTAAATATTACCCATGCATTCGGTTAAAGTCTATATAAAAGCAGACTCATCAGTTCAACTTATTGGAAGAGACATCATTTTGAAAGCTCTTATAAACTTAGATAGTTGTATTTCAAATTTTGGCATATAAGTTTCTTTCTTTCTTGAACAAGTATGAATATTTTATTCGAATTATTACTTGCTGTTGATTTTTCAGAATTAATATTTCAAAAATTATTTACAGTTACTCTTTTGAAAATTTTTAAAATGGAAGTTATTTTTTTCCTTTTTGTGCCCATTCATTTGCCTTGGTTCGTATTCTTTAAATAAGTATTTAGTTTATTTTTCCTGATCACCAGAATCTTCACACACCCTAATCTCTCTCAAACTTTTGCTTCTCTTGATTCATTCTCACTTTCTTTGCAAATCTTTGTCTCGATCACTCGCGAACATGTGGTCAAAATCCTCCAAGTTTGTTTCGATGTCTTCTTAGAGGAGGCCCTCTCACATTGCGAACATGTGGTCAAAATCCTCCAAGTTTGTTTCGATGTCTTCTTAGAGGAGGCCCTCTCACATTGCCAATTGTGGGCCTCGATTTGTTTGATCTAACTAGAGATGAATCACCAAGAAGCACGAATTGATGATCTGTGGAGGAAGAGGCTACTCAAGATGAAACTCCTCTTTCAGTAAGAAAGCCTAAAGTTTTTCTTAAGCACTATGAGTTTATGAAAAAAGGAGGAAGTCCCATGGATTTTATAACTTCGTTCTTGAAAGAAAATGCCTATGGGAACGAAACTTTGTTCTTGAGAGCTATGAAAAAAATTGGGATAAGTACACTAACAGTGCCAAAATTTGTGTACGGCGCTTGCCAAAAGTTTCCGTCGGATCACTTAAGTGCCAAAAAATTTGAAAAACGATCATTTTAGTGCCAACTCCGATTAGATTGACCGGAAATCCGACGTGGCATTTTTTTATTAATTTTTTAGGCTGACGTGGCTCGCCGGAGAGCACAATCAGCATTGAAATCACAAAAACGACGTCGTTTGGCTTCTTTCCCCCAAATCGAAACCCTAAATCCCCAAATTGAAAGAGAGAGAGAGAGAGAGAGAGAGAGAGAGAGAGAGAGAGAGAGGCACGTCGTCTTCTTCCCCGAAGAATGACACTAGCAGCGAACAGCACTAGTAGAACACCAGTAGCGCACCAGTAGCAGCACCAACAACGGCACCAGCGGCGGCGGCAGTGGCGCACCAGTAGCGGCACCTTCGACCCCTCTTCTTCCTCCTCCTTCTCCGCCCTTGCCTCCTATTCTTTCTGCCACTTCTTGCTTGAGCAACAATCTCATTCTCTCCTCGCTCACCTGGTCGAGCATCTACAATGGTGGCCGAGAGACGGTGGCCGAGCGTTTGTGGGTGAACAACGGTGGCCGAGCGGCAAGGAAGAAACCCTAACCCTAATTTCAATCCACGTACGAGCTAAAAGGCGTCGTTTTTGTGAGGGTGTCCACGTATAAGGGCAAAACGACGTCGTTCCTTGAAGAGGATGGAAAATGACGTCGTTTAAAGCCGAGCAACTTTTTTTTTTTAAAATATAAATGCCACGTAATCATTTTGGCTGGAATTTCTCGTCGGTTGCACCAAAGTGATCGTTTTTTCTCTAATTTGGCATTTAAGTGATCCGGCGGAAACTTTTGGCACCAAAGTGAGCACCGTACACAACTTATGGCACCAATAGTGTACTTATCCCGAAAAAAATTAGGGCTAGTAAAGTCTGGGAGAGTAGAAGAGGAATTTACCATCTTTCCTACTGATCCTCGTTTTGGAACAGTGGTTAGACTGAAGGAAAAAAGGAAGATGACAATGAGGGAATGTTCAAATATTTCCAACCTAAAATGGGTGTTGCTGCAAAAATCGCTAGAACTAAAGAAAAGTTGTTTTGATCGAAGGAACATAAAAAGGTCTATATGTAGATGCTAAACAGAGGAGTCATCAACTCTCGAACGGTAGACTTTGATTTTCTGGATTCCATCAAGATAAACTTGCGAGAGAAATTTGCCAAACTTCAGATAAATAGGTTTTGTGTGGAGTCATCTGATGCCTATCCCAAACTGACTGCTTATTTTTATTCAAACTTGTCAGTCTTGAATCCTACTCAAATTCAATTTATTGTGAATGAAAAAGTTTTTGATGTTGATATTGATATGTTGGCTGATATTTTGGAAGTAGAACATAGTGGATTTTTGTCCAAAAATGTCTCAAATGAAGATGTCATTTAGTTTCTTGTAAAGGACAAAATCCCTAGGGGAAGTATTTCTTATTCCAGGATGTCTGCCTTTAACATTCTCCACAAGATTGTCACCAATTGCATAAGATCCAAAGCTACCTCCAAGACTGATGTTTAGAAATTGAAGTAAGAATGATGTGGGCTATATGCACTGAAGTTGCTTTCTTACTTCCTTATATCATTTTACTGCACATGTATGGAACCGTAATGAAGGAGAAATGTCAACTTCCTTATGTAGCTTTGGTGACTAGATTTTTCCAACACTTTTAGATTCAACCGCCCTCTAGCTTTTGCTCCATAACCATCTTTTCAATGCAAATCGGACTCAAAATGATCTCAAAAATGAGATTAAAGGATATCTTTGGAGCTCTAAAATTTATGAAGAAGGATCTACTAGTAAAGCTAAGATAGGATCTGCGGCTGAAAAAAAACGGAAAGGGAAGAGCGTCGTCTCACGTATTCCAAAAATGAAAAGATCTATTCTTCTTCTACAAGATGAAGAAGATGAAGATGATGAAGATGAGACTATTTCTGATATTGTGGCAAATATTGCCATGAAAGACCTTGTTGCTAGTATAGTTGATTCTGAAGAAGAAGAAGAAGAAAATGAGAGCGAGAAAGATCCAAACGAGGAAAGTGAAGGAGAGGACACTAGAGAGAGAAAGTGAGGAGGATGACTCGGATGAAGGAGAGGGAGACGCAACTCTGAATAAGGAGCAGGAGCATTCTAATAAAGAATGAGATGATATAAGGGAACTTGATGAAGGAGATGCTGGAGAGAAGAACAAGGAAACCGGTCAACAAACCAGTGCTGGAAGAAAAGGAATGTAGAAAGGAGAAAGAGTTCTTCTTCATACTGAAGCCACTGAGACAGGGGGAATAGGTGAGAAAATTCATCTTCATGACTAGATTACAGAATTAGCTATAAGTGATGATGTTATTCGATCTCCTCTAGATACAGAGGACATTTATGCATCTCATTTTCCTAAAGAATCTCTTAGAGGTCGAGATGAAGAGGATAATGTTCGAGGAGAGCAAGGTACCTCAAATGTTCAGGTCAATAATCTTTCAATTTTGGATACCCCTCCAATTCAAGTTGTAGAGGCTAGTGTTCAAACTGAACCAGAATCAAACTATCCTTGGATAGTGAAACTCATTTTAGAGATTAAGGCACAATAATATGGGATGGAGGTTGAAATCCAAAAGTTGCATGCTACTCTTGTGACATCTTGAATTTCATCCCCGTTTTCAATTAAATGAATCAGGCATTTCATCAACGCGTCTATAGTGCTATTTTTTGAGCTGATCACTCACGAGATAATTAGTCTAATAGGGGAAGTCGTTAAGAGATTTTAATGCAATAGACTTGAGAATTCAACCAGAAATCGACTGTTCGACCGTGCTAGTTTGCAAGGGTCATTACAGCACAGTTAAAAATCGATCAGAAATTGGAGATAGATCGATTCGATTGAGATATGTGATTAAGTATGGGTGATTCCATCATATTGCAAAATTCTTGTCGATTGGCACTAGATTGATTTTTCTATCGTTTTGGTATCCTATGTCTGCATTTGAAACCTCGAGATTTTCACAACAATCGAAAGTCGCCAATGTGTCGAAAATGTACGTTGTGACTCGAAATAAATCGATCACGAGTCAATTGCATCAAAAATTTCTAAAAGCTACCAAAATGCGCCAGATTGAAATTGACCGGGAACTTGAATCCGATTTCAAAAATTAAAAGTTCTGTTATGTCACAAGCCATTTTAGTAACGTCGACTCATCCTCCGAAGATTTTTCTGCAAACCGGGATTTTTGGCGAAAATTCAAAATAAGGTCGTTTTTGTTCGAAAAATTTAAGGGACCATTTTTTATCGTGTTTTTAGGATGCAAGTTGGCTCTATGGTCGAGGAAAAATGTCAATTTGATCGTGGATCTTGGTGGAATTTATAGGACCAAAATTGGCTTTAATTGAAGGGGGATACTTCAAAATTCGTAGGTCCCATGGTCCTTAACCTTTTGGACCACTTGGGACTTGATCTAGGGGGAACTGTGTGCACAAAATTGGCTGAAAAGGTCTGCCAATTGAGGTGGGATATGGTCAAGGGGACAAAGAGATAGGAAGAGGTCAAGGGGGACCCTCCACAAGGGCAGCTGGCCTCCTTCTTCTTCCTCCAGCCTCCTTTCTCCATTTCCAGACCATTGGAAGCTCACAAAAACCAAAGAAGGTCGAGCCCCAAGCCTCTTAGCCGTTGCACGCCCATTGAAGCTCCCTGCCGCCCGTCGTTGCCGTGCAGCGCCGCCCACAAGCTGTGCGATCGTTCTTCGCATCTGCGTCTCCTACTTGCTGTCTTGACACCGTAGAACCCTCTGTCCAACCCTTCGAAGCGTCACCGTCGGCATCGTGGTTGCCTGATCCACCGTCCAGCAGCCATCGTTGATCGCCGCTGCAGCCCGTCAGCCACCCTTGCTATTTCCAGCCCAAGCTGAGCCCAAGCAACCCTCTTAGCCCACCATCTAGAACCAAAACCCAGCAAGAAGCCGTGGGCTTTGAGGCCCACTTTGGATTGCTTCCGGACCTCGTAGTGCATTGCCGCTTTGGAGTTTGTCGCTAATCTCCGCCTTACCGTCCTCGTGGACTCATCAGATTTCAAAACCGATGAGTTTACTCACTAATCTTTGCTTAGAGAGTTAATTATGCTTAAGGGTTGATTAGTTTAGGCTAAGTATGGATTAAGTGGTTAGTTAGAACGGATTAGCAATTTAATTGTTCGTTTATGCATGTTAGGTGGTTAGAGTAGCGTAATTAGAGACTAGATAAGCTATAAAATTTATCTAGATTAGTTTAGAAATTTTCTGGGCCCATTTTGGTATTTAATTAGGCTTTTCCAGCCTAAGTTTGCATTTATGGCATTTAATTGTATTTATTTAATTAATTTTGATAATTATTTAATTATTTATTATTTTTCAAAATTATACTGGGATAGCTGATGACCGAATTTCGTGCTGATTGTAATGGTGTATTTAGTTTATTTAAATTGAATGCTAGATTGTGCAAATTGAGTGAAATTGGTGATTTTGGATATTTATTCCAAAATTAAGTAATTTCGGTATTTAATTGGAAAATACTGAGCGTCAGTCTATAGTGCCAAAAATGTGTTTATGGATTCTTATGACTAGTGGGAATTCCTAAAAGAAAGATATTGAAGTTTTAGCTCAGGCCAACCGTGTACCTACACACGACTATTTTATCGGGTATTTTTAATATGGAGATTTATCAGCTTGAGTGAGCCAAGGTCATTTTATTAGTTTGAGTGAGCATGACCTATATATATCCCTTGTGATCGTTTTATCAGTTTGAGCGAGCATGATCTATAATTATCAGCTTGAGTGAGCTATCTATCTATATATCAGCTTGAGCGAGCTAAGACCAAATATTGCAATTGTTGTGAATAGTGGTAGTATCAGATGATGGATATATGGTATTGAATGGATAGATAGTACTGTTTGAGTGGACTTGAGCTGATTGACTGGTTGATCGATGGTTCGATTTGGATTGAGTGGATTAGTTGAGTTCTTGTACTGTATTGACTTGCAGGAAGGAACTGAGGCAAATGTAAGTCCGCTATCTCATGTGTGCTTAGGCAGCTTTTAGATGTATTTCCTTCCTAGTCAAAGCTTAGGGGATGAACTTGCTAAGATATCGTCTCACCTCGTTGTGGGCTAACATTTACAGGTCCTTAGATGACTGTATCTTCCGAGTGTTTTGGCCAGCCGAAGAAGGTTACTGAACAGCACTCTCATATTCTCCTCCTTGGGAGCCAAGAAGCCTAGGTCTACGAGCTCGTGAGATCCATTGTCTGAGTTGATGCGGGTCTATCCCGAAAGGTACCCCATCAATTCAGATTGTGGTATCGTTACGGGTAAGATGAACCTAGAGAAGGCCCTCTTCCGGAGTTTGAGATTCCTAGGTCGGTGTTGGAGATTGCTTTTGGCAAGGGCATGACTGACCCTCCTGGTGGTTTAGTGGTAGACCCGAGTCTTTCGGATCCAGAGTCCCTAGAGTATTCAGTTGAAGATTCGAATGCTTAGAGGATTTGTAGCCCTCTACCCTTTTTGTAGACCTTGTATATATCGGCTAATATTGTATATGACTTAGTTTGATGTGTATAAAGGTGTGATGTGGTTTTCGAAAATTGTGATCCTACTTTTATTCACTTATGCATGTGTATAAAAATGAATGGGTCGGTGACGTGTCCTGGGACATTGCAACTTAATTGACCATCGAGGGATGGGCACGTGCTCGGAGGATCGGGGCGTGACAACTCTCGGTACCACCTCAAAATCTCTGTTTGGAAATGTACAGTCTCTTGATGACAAAGTTCAAAACATGAATCAGCAGGCCACTCAGAATTTGGCTAAGGTTGAGACTATCTTTCATTAGTGTCTAACCAAGCTTGAGGAGATCTGTGCTCTAAGGAACCCCTAATCTCTTTTCTATTTTCTTTGTGTTTGTTTGTTTTTCTCCTTTTTTTTTGCTGTTGACAAAAAGGGGGAGACTTTTTGCATATTTGAAGCTTTGACATGCTGGTTGTGTTTGCAGTTTGTGTTTTCTATGCTTTACCAATGTGGTTTGTTTTTATGTAGATTTTATTGTGTAGACCAGACTTTAAAAAATGTTATTCGTATAATGCTAACTGTCTATTATCTCTGTCTATTATCTTGTGTTGCTAAAGTATTATTTTGCAGGATAACATTTATATTATGCTTAAATTTGTATGAAAGTTTTGTCACTATAAAAAAATGGGGAGATTATTGAGAGAACTCCTACCAAGTTTTGAAGTTGACAAAATTTTCTAGTTTTTATTCTTATTTTGAAGAACATAATACTTCTAAAGTTATATCGCAGACTCTTGACAAAGTCTATTCATTCTAGAAGTATTTCCCAGACCGACACAATCCATATTGAAACTATGTCTAGAACGAGGATGAAATTAGATTTAAATTTATTGATCTCGTGATAAGGATTCAGAATGAATGCATTAGGAATTTATTTTACAACATCTAGCTCTCTGGTGAAGAATCTCACTTACCTTCTATAAATACGTTGATGGAATCAATCACAAATTGATGAAATCAATCTTGAAGACATGTTCCTTTTTGGGAATCATCTACTTATGAAAACCTAGATTTTGATTGTATGAGCAATCAGAATTAATGGATTTTCATCTCAATCTTCAAATTGCTATAAGATCCCCTTAGTCGATTCTGTTTAACGAATTGATTGAAAGAAATTCCTTTGGAAAATGCCAATAGCTAGTGAGGCGTGGAGGATATTTAAAGAGGTCATTTAGTCTATTTGAAGTAGAGACATGAAAATTGAAATTCCAAAGTCCGAAATCTTTCCAATTACTCATTCTTCATCGGTGGTCCTTATAAATTGTATTCAAAAGAGAAAATCACAAAAAGAATGACTTAGTGAGTAAGAAGGGATCTTCCACTTAGTGTTTGCACTAAAAAATTGTACTTTTTTGTTGATGCTATAGTGAATTTCAGCTAGAAGGCTGTTAGCATGGAAGAGTGGATGTAGACTTGATCTAAGCCGAACCACTATAAATTTCGTGCACAATCTTCTCTTTCCTTAATTCTCTTTATTTAAATCTATTGCATTCTTTTAGATATCTTAAAAATTAGTTCTATCTCTTATTTGATTCTAAATATTTATCAGAAGTCTGTTGACTTATTTATCATATTTTATTCAATACTCAGATTTTTTTGTTCAAAATTTATTTTATTTATCAAAGTTTCTTTTAAACACTTATTCACTCCTTCTAGGTGTTTGTACTAGTATTATCACTGTTGAAATCTACTAAGATCTAAATTTGTATGGAACATTGTGAAATATAATTTAGAGGTTTGGTCCCGGGGATTGTAACTGCCCTAAAAAAATACTCTAACTAACCACACAAAATGACATTTATATGGGATACATATCGCTTATAAACCATTTAATAAGACCTCTCTTATCCGATATGGAATTACGAATTCGTATAAACTCTCCCATTAAAAGAACTAACCTCTTCGGTGTCTCCCAACCAAATTCTTCCTATTTGATGTGTGGTCTTATTCTTATTCTCTTAGCTATTCTAAAATGAACAAAATGTAATTCAAATTTCGTTCCGACTAAGCAAACGAGACCTAGATCCTCTAAGACCAGAATCCATAGTTCGATTTAACTAAAACTCTCTCTCTCTCTCTCTCTCTCTCTCTCTGTGGAATGTTTGATTGAACTATGATTGATTGGCAAAGCTGGAAAGTCCAAGGTTTTACAATCCTATGTAGGTAGCCACATCAATATGCTAGAGGTCCATAACAATTTGTATAAAGCTAGATATACATGTAGCCGTAAACTCGTCTCCACAAAGCTACATAAATTTACTATTCCCAAAAATAGTTTGGCCCCTTGACTCTTCGCATCGACAAGTAATGGCTTAAATGACAATCGAGTTTGCTTTTTCTATTATGGTCTTGGGTTTTAGTTTTGTTGATAGCACTCTAATAGTGAAATATCGATTGCACTATGCCGATGTAGAAAAGTATGCCCTCTAGATCGATCGGACTAAATCCAATAAATAGATGGAATCCATTCCAATGAGCTGCTATGACTTACGAGGGAGGCCAATTGTATCGGATAGCAGCCAAGTACTTTCTTCCTCGAAGCATCCCAGAGATCAGTCCAGATGCCATTGCCGGAATGTTCGACCTTTCAAGGATGCGCAGACTCGGACAATGCCGTCCCAGAACAGAAATCTTCGGGCTCAAGGATCATGGACGTGGTCACATCGTCCCTCTGACTCTCACCTTTGACCGTCTCGTCAGCGTCGGGACACGACCCCACTCACCACCAATTTTGGCATTCCAAGCAGCCAGCTAGGCCCCGAATGCGCATAGATCGCCCGGAATGGCCTGCCTTTGCGTGTATAGGTGAACCATTACCATCACAACTTGCTGAGTTCTTGCCTAACAGACCGAATTTTTCACTGTACGAAAGAAGGAGCCAACTGAAGCGGTTCAAACTGCGCGTAGTCATTATTGAATAGATTACATGGCCGGTCAACTTTTCAAAGTCAAACCCAGGTTCATTCAACGAGGCAATCATTTCTCTTTGCGCCTTAAACCTTTCATTATAAAAAGACCAGACCGGACATTGGGCATTGGCATCAGACGGAAGAGCAAATTCCCAGTTTGCAACTCATCCAGAAGGAGAAACCAGAAGCACATAGTTTTCGCCCCGCAGCACCGCCTCCTTCCAACTTCAGCCATTTATTTCATTCTCTCTTATCTAAGGGCAATAGCAAATCTGTCTCATAAAAAATGGAACATCTTTTGGGACTTTTGAGAATTCACGTCCTAAGAGGAGTTAACCTTGCGATCCGAGACATTCGAAGTAGTGATCCTTATGCTGTCATCAGAATGGGCAAACATGTATGTCAATCTGCCCACTCTGCAATTACTGCTTCTCTTAACTTAAGTAGTTTGAAGTCTTATATGTTGCTTCCAGCTGAACTGACCCAAATGCTTCTTGCAGAAATTGAAAACTCGAGTGGTCAAGAGGAACCTGAACCCAGAGTGGAACGATGATCTGACTCTCTCGATCGCCGACCCGAGCCTTTCCATAAAATTGATGGTCTACGACAAGGACCAATTCAGCCTCGATGACAAGATGGGGGACGCTGAGATCCACATCGCACCCTTTCTTGACACATTGAGGATGAGATTGGATGATGTCCCAAGTGGAACTGTGATCACCAGAGTAAAGCCAGGCCGGGACAACTGCTTGGCAGAGGAGAGCTGTATTGTGTGGCGCGATGGCAAAGTGGTGCAGGACATGGTGCTCCGGCTCCGCAATGTGGAGCGTGGCGAGGTTGAGCTCCAACTTGAATGGATAGACATTCCCGGTTCCAGAGGTCTTTAGGAGGACTTGGTCTGTCAAATTTATCACTGCGAGTTCAACTCAATGTACAGAGAAAGCTCTGAATGAGTTCCTACTCATTCTTTGATTCCTTATTTAACTTATTAAGGATGTAAGATGAGACACTTTCAAGTTTCAATGTATCATTTCCAGGTCACTACACCAATTTGGTAGCAATTACTGTTTTTAAAAAAAAAAATTCTTTCCATGAATTAACGAAAGCAATGATTCTCTCTTTGGTAGAGCTTTCTCTGTACCCTCCCTGTGGGCTGATCTTAGTGAGTGACGAAGCCAATTTCAAGCGACAAAGTCGCAGCCCTGTGTAAAAAAAATTAGGAAACTATGGTTAAATGAGGACATGGAAAGAATAGCTGGAGCCGTCACAACTTCGCGAATGCCATCATATCCTATTTAGGAGATTGATGTCAAACCCCAGTATCAACATCAATGCCTTTTCAGAGCACCATGAGGAAAGACTGAAAGGCTTCTGCATTTCTATTGCTCATGTCGGAAAAATAGGTCATCACGTGGGATGCTGCGAAGAGATTGTCTCTGATGAATATGAAGCAGGGAAGAGAAATGGAAGTCGCTTTCGGAAGTGGTTGAGAGTTGAGATTGCAGATTTAAGATCATTTTGGAAGATTTTTCACTCCAAGGAAGCCGAGGTAAATGAGGAAGAAGAGGTCATACCTGCATCCTCCATTCATACAATGCAAATTGTCCCTTACGGGAACCCAGAACCCATCCCTGATTAGGAAACAGACATGGGTCAGTGTGCTCTTGGGGACGAGATAAAGCAACCCGCCCCTTTAGTCATGCAAGACCGAAATCAGTTCTTTGTCGTGATGAGAATCTGAACCAATGTTTGGAAAAATCACCAAGACTGAACACATTCTGCAAGCAAAACCAAGGTCCATATGAACCTTATGGAATGAAGACTCCAAAGGGGTGCTTGGTTGACGAATCTCAACTGATGGAAACTCCAATGGAGTTCACGTTTAGAATATGGAGGATATATTTCAACCTTACTATTGGGAGGAACTCCAATATTTCTTTCTCCACGTTGCAATTGAGACGGAGATGTTCTAGAAAACCATGTTTCCTTAACGGTACGAATGTCGGTCAAATTGTTCTGGTCAACAGGATAAACTTATCACAGCATAATAAAATGTAGGGAATGACATAGATGCTTACGAACAAAAAGGGATAATGAGAATATAATAGTATTAAGTTCGAAATACTTTTCGTCGGTACTGGAAAAACTTTCTATATAAATTCTTGAAGACTTTTCTAGTCTAAACTGTTATGGCATATCTTAACAGAATAGTTTCAAAACAAATATTGACATCTGATCAGGATGTCGATATGCTAGGCGAGTCTGCCCTCCCGTGACTTTATGCACGCAAAAACAACACCTTTGTTGATGTTTTGCCAGAATTATTCCCACAACAAAATATCTTTCGCTGAAAATAGTTCTTCAACTTTTACTTAAGGAAACCAAGGTCCTCTGCTAACTCAAAATAGAGGATATCTCATATGAAGGAGATCGATTTCTTTGATTTAAACAGCGCTGTACAATTCCAAACCGAGTTGGAATTTAATTGATGGCAAGATTTATAAATTACAGATTTGATGACGTACCATGATGCAAACAAACTATGTTGAAAGACATAGCTTTAGAACATAAAAGTACAATGTCGAAATTTAATTGACGATATGAATTAGGAAGCTACAACTAAGGAAATTTAAAGTACAATATAGGAGTAATAATTGAAAGATAACATTTTGTTTGATTTGTGCATAAGGGTTCCTGGTGAGCAACTGGCAGTGTTTATAATGGTTAATGGTAACTGCTTTTCGACAATTCCCAGCAGTTGCAATCCTGCCGATTATCTCCATGTTTCTAAATTTCATGTGTACAAATTGCTCCATGGCGTGGTCCCTTGTGATCAGTGTATGCTTTGCGATCTTTCTTATAGGTAGTAAATACCTTATGTGTATGTGTGCGTGCGTGCGCGCGTGTGTGCATGTGTGCGTGTGCATGTGCGTGTGTTTCTGACTTCAACTGACCCATTGGATGACTTGGTCTTCAGACAATGACTGTTCTCTCCAAAAATAGTGCCTCTAGTCTCAATTTATTCATTGGATGACTTGGTTTTTGAATGATAACTGTTTTCTCCAAAACTATGTGCCTTTGGTCTTATAAATCTTAAATTTCATAACAATTTATTGACATTCTTTCAACAAATATTGCTAATATTCATTTTACCAACTATCTATAATTCGCTGCATTATTTCAATAATTGAACTCATGGCGTCAATGGGTACCACTATCAATCAATATATCGATCCCCATACATATCAATAAATTAGCTCACTTGTATCAATACCCACATGGTATTCACATGACCATCCAGTCTCATGTGATGCTCACATGCTTGTGCTAGACAAGTCATATTTTGGGCGTCAACAGTTAGCCATTAGATCTAAGCTTGTCAATATTGACCATAGGATCTTGTGTCTTGTTATCAGCCCCATCTAAACCTTGGCAGGGTCGATCGTCGGATTGGAGCATGGCAAATTTGCCTTGATTTTGCTCATGTGAGAGGGTAGATTTATCATGCTTTCACTCAAATGGATTTCGATTTGGCCCTACCAACCGCATAACTGCCGCATTTGCCAGTGTTGTCAACGGCGACCCTTCGCTGCTTCACTACCCAGTGCCAGGGCCAATGAGGGGACTATCTTCGAGTTGTCTCTCTTTGGGCAGCGAAGCTCTCACCGCCATCTAACTCGTTGCCTTAGATAGAGGTCGTTGTTGTTGACGATTCAATTGTCGAAGGATGGCGTTGTTCAAATCGGTTCATATCTAGATTTTTATGGACAATATGACAATATATGAGGTCTCTTTAGGGATTTGGCCTCAGTGGATCATAACCAATCTAAAAGAAGTGTTTTGAATAACCACACAAAATGACGATTATTTGGGATATATATTCACTAATAAATCACTTAACATGGTCTCTCTCATCACTGTAGGATTATGGAGATTTTTGGACTATTACAAACTCCCTCACTTAAAAGATTAATGTTGTTGCATCATCTAACCATACTCTCTATAATCAATATGTGGTCTATTCTCTTTCTACCCCTACACTATCCTAGAATCTTGCCAGGAGCAGTGCCTTCTTCAAGCCGTTTCACTTTAGCAATCATTCCTATCTTTATCGGATGCCAATGGGCTTATAAGCCTAGCCATCTACAAATCATAAATCTATTGAAGGTGGTCCAACTATGATACCATTCAAACCAACCTGATCCCCTCTTGCGGTGGCCAAGGCCCCAAAAGAAATATTATAAGTAATCACACAATATGCCAACCAGAATAAATCTTGTCTTATCTATTACTCAATCGGGGCTTTGTCTCCCATTCGAAATTGCTTTTCTAAATGTCGCACTTACTCCCTTGCAATTTACCATGAAGTAAATGTAGCACTCATATAATGTATTTGGTAGACAAAAAATAGAGTGGTAAGAATGGGTAATTATTTTCTGAATTTGAATATATTTGGCCAGTTTGTATATTGTTTATCTAAAATCTTACAATGTTGTTATATATATAAAGACATATTAAAGCATCCCAGAGATCGGTCTAGATGCTATCGCCGGAATGTTCGACCTTTCAGGGATGAGCAGACCCGGACAATGCCGTCCCGGAACAAAAAACTACGGGCTCAAGGATTATGGACAGGGTCACATCGTCCCCCTCGCTCTCACCTTTGACCATCTCGTCGGCGTCTGGACAAGACCCCACACACTACCAATTTTAACATCGAAAGCAGCCAATGCATAGCCCGTAATCGCCTGCCTTTGGGCGGAGGTTAAGCATCGCCATCACAACTTGTTGAGCTCGGTCTTCTTGCCTCATTGACCGAACTCTTCACTGTACAGAAGAAGGAGCAAATTGAAGCAGTCAAAGTGCGCGTTCTCATTATTGAATTGATGACATGGCCCGGTCAAGTTGTCAAAGTCAAACCAAGATGCATATGACGCGGCAATCATTCTCTTTGTGCCTCAAACCTTTCAGTATTAAAAGACCAGACCGGACATTGGGCATTGGCATCAGACAACCGAGCAAATTCCCAGTTCGCATTCTTTCTCGTCCAGAAAAAGATATCAGAAGCACGTAGTTTTCGCCCCCGCAGCACCGCTTCCGTCCAACTTCAGCAATTAATTTCACTCTTTCTTATCTGAGGACAAAAGTAAATCTGTCTCTTAAAAATGGAACATCTTTTGGGACTTTTGAGAATTCACGTCCTCAGAGGAGTTAATCTTGCGATCCGAGACGTCCGAAGCAGTGATCCTTATGTTGTCATCAGAATGGGCAAACATGTATGTCAACGTCCCCCCTCCGCAATTTCTGCTTCTCTTAAATTAAGTAGTTTAAAGTCATATATTTTGCTTTCAGCTGAACTGACCCAATTAAATTCTTGATGCTTCTTGCAGAAATTAAAAACTCGGGTGGTCAAGAGGAACCTGAACCCGGAATGGAATGACGAGCTGACTCTTGCAATCGCCGACCCGAGCCTTTCCATAAAATTGATGGTCTACGACAAGGACAAATTCAGCCTTGACGACAAGATGGGGGATGCTGAGATCCACATCGTACCCTTTCTTGACGCGTTGAGGATGAGATTGGATGACGTCCCGAGCGGAACCGTGATCACCAGAGTGAAGCCAGGCCGGGACAACTGCTTGGCGGAGGAGAGCTCTATTGTGTGGCGCAATGGCAAAGTAGTGCAGGACATGGTGCTCCGGCTCCGCAATGTGGAGCGTGGCGAGGTTGAGCTACAACTTGAATGGATAGACATTCCCGGTTCCAGGGGCCTGTAGGAGGACTAGGTCTGTCAATTTTGATAATTGCAAATTCAACTCAATGTACAAAGAAAGCTCTGAATGAGTTCCTAATAATTCTTTGATTCTTTATTCAACTTATTGGGCATGTAAGATGAGACACTTTCAACTTTCAACGTATCATTTCCAGGTCACTTCACCAATGGTAGCAATTACTGGTTTTTTATTTTCTTTCCATGAATTAACGAAAGTAATGATCAACGCCTTCCAGAGTTGCCTTTCAGAGCACCATGAGGAAGCTCTGAAAGGCTTCCATATTTTTATTACTCATGTGGATAATAGGTCATTACGCGGGATACTGCGAAGAGATTATCTTTGATGAATCTAAGGCAGGGAAGAGTAATGAATGTTGCTTTCAGCAGTGGTTGAGAGTTCAGATTGCAGATTTGAGCCCATTTTGGAAGATTTTTCACTCCAAAGAAGCTGTGGTAAATGAGGAAGAAAAGGTTGTACCTGAATCCCCCCTTTATACGACGTAAATTGTACATTATGGGAACCCAGAACTCCTCCCTGATTGGGAAGCACGCATGCGTCAGTGTGCTTTTGGTGATAAGATGAAGTATACCGCCCCTTCTAGTGACCGAAGAGGGAAATCAGTTCCTTCTGTGCGATGAGAAACTGAACCAGTGGTTGGCAGTATTACCAAAACTAAAACAATCTGCAAGCAAAGCTAAGGTTCAGGAAGAAGTAGGTCGATATGAACCTTATGGAATGAAGTCTTCAAAGTCATGCTTGGTTGAGGAATCTCAACTGATAGAAACTCCCATGAATTTATCCACTGAGATGAAAGATTGGGCTTTGATGGTTGTCCCTAATACACCACCAAGGGACCGGATAATGTTTATTGTATTGGAATTCAGACCCTTCGAGCCTAGGTGACTCAAGAAAAGCCTTCAATAATCTTCTTAATAGAGACTGAAAATCAAAGGCATGTTTTGGATAGAAATGTTGGCTTCAGTATCAGCACCTGTTTGTCAGAGATCTTGTGGGTTTGGCGGGTGGTATGGCTGTCTGGTGGAATGCTTTAGTATCTTTGTTTTTGAAATGGTTACGGGTAATTTTGTTTCATGAGATATGTGAATTGACTAAACTAGAGATGGCATGCGAATGACCTTTATGCATGCTCCTGCAGCCTTTCAGGAAAGAATGAGGGTATCGGATAAAGTGAAGTCTTGCACATGGAGTACTGTGAACCCTTTGCCCTGGATTTTTTTGGGGTTTCATTGAAGTTTCCACTTATCATTCGGAGAAGATTAGAGCTAGACAAGCTAGAACTTATGGAATGGTTGCTTTACGAGATCTACTAAATAAATGTTTGCCGTTGGATACTGAGAGTAAGGATGTGCATTTACCTAGTGTAACAATAGGGAAGGGGATGATTTTGTAGAAAAAGAAAAAACAAAGAAAAGGTGGGATAGAATTTTTATTCCATGATTAAGCATCTTATCCAGATGCGGAGGCTTATGCACTACCTACCACTTCTTCTGTTCATATCCCCTATTCACTTTCTTTGAGCGCTACTCGTCCTAAAAGGAAGAACGAATTGAAATTCAAGGCTCTTTTGAACTGGAGGATGAGAGTGCTTGAAAGTAGTGAAAGAAAAGTGGGTTTTGGGAGGAAGAACTGAAGAGGGTTTGAGGAAGAAGATGGAGAGTATTTTTTGCTAGGCTTTGGCAAATTGGAGCAAACATAAAGCTTTCTAATGCCATAAGACAGATAAAAGCCCTGAAGAAGGGACTACTACAGAAAAAAAGAGATCCCCCTGATGAATCTTCTGATAAAGAAAGGGAAAATCAGCTGCTGGATATGGAGGCAAGATGAGATTCATTGAGGGATGAAATTGATAATTCAATGGCTGAGATGGGGCGACCGAAATACTAGATTTTTACATGCCAGTACAAAACAGAAAAAACCAATTCAGACAAAGTCTAATGGGTTGCAAAGACTCCTCACATGACAGGTAAGTGGCCGACAATGTTCCCCAACCAATGGAGTAAAACTGTAAAATGTCTCTAAAGAGAATTAGAATAGAAGCCGCCACTTTTTTTGCTTGAGGAGTACAGCTGTCATGAAGCACCAAAATTCTTTTCCCTCCACAAAAGATAAATGGTTGCATTCCAAGGACCGAACAGAAGGCGCTGATTGGGGATCAATCTCAACACAGGGTTTTGCAAAAGACATTAAGAACCTTCAGAAGTAGCATTGTAAGGGTAACTGCAATACAGCTTAGCCAACAAGAGTGATTAACTGCGAATGCACATTTAACAGCTTGATCCAAACGGGAGATTTTGACTTTTCCACATTCTGTACCCAATAGCCCATTGATTGTCGACGCGACCGCTCCAGCACTTTCAAATCTTCTTTTCCAGACGTCCAATGAACGCATCATGCCACAAACTAATTCACCTTCGCAGCTCATGAAATTTCCATTTTGCAAAGCTTGTCTAATGACTACTAAGAATAGATTTGTTTCACTGAAAATTTTGTGATAAAAAAATATCTTCCAAAATTCATTTTCATGGAAAAATGGCTGTATTTCCTTTAAATGGTGATATAGGGAAATTGATTTTCTTTCTTATAAAAAAGGGAAGTTATATTCCTCCAATTTAAACTTATTGTTTTTGGTCAAAGAAAAATATTTTTTGTAAATCAATTTAGTTTCTGTCGTCCAAATCTTGAAAAGTTGAAAAATAAATTTTTAAAAACATTTTTTTAAAAAATAAACAAACCCTAAAAACGATTATCAAGTATTTTGGCTCAAGCGGCACATTGATTAACCGTGTGGAACTTCCAAAAGTGCTTCTAGAGACCCATGGGCCGTTTGCATGAAGATGCCTCGTTGGGTGTTGATACAAATGGTAACTACCGGCGTTAGTGCCGATCGTCTTATATGACATTATTGGGTCCAAGTCAGTTATCTCCTATTAAAATTGAATGGATGGACTAAATTAAGAAATTATCAAAATATCTAGGATTCAATTAGGAAAATTGAAAAGTTTAAAACCGAATTGATAAAAGTATAATATGTTTATGACTTTCTAGACAATTTCTCTCCAAGAAATTTAAACCCTCTTCGAATATGATTGGCCTCTAAATAAATAATTTCTAATTTAAATAGGAAATTAATTTATTTTTAATTTATTTTCCTTTCTACAAGATTTGGTTTAACAAACCCATCTCAACATGATTATTGAGTGTCTTGGCTGCAGGCGGCACAATGGTCAATGGTGTCGGATGGAACATTCGGAAGTGCCTCTAGAAATCTATGGGCCATTCGCATGAAGATGCTTGTTGGGTTTTGATACAAATGGTCATTATCAGTGTTAGTACCAACCGTCTTATGTGACATTATTGGCGTTCACGTTAGGTGTCTTCGTTTAAAATTGGCTTTATTAACTAAATGAACAAATTATCAAAATGTTTCGGATAAGAAAATCAAAAAATTTACGACTAAATTAATAAAAAAACAGAAGGTTCAAAATTTTTTGGATAATTTTTCTTAAGAAATTCAAACCCTCACGTGAAAATGATTGGCCCCTAATAAGTAAATAATTTCTAATTTAAATAGGAAAGCAATTTATTTATAATTACTTTTCTTTCCACAAGATTCGGTTTAACAAACCCATCTCAACATGATTATTGAGTGTCCTGGTTGCAGGCGCCATAATAATTAATGGTATCGAACGGAAACATCCAGTGGTGCTTCTAGAAACCTACGGGGCCGTCCGCGCGGAGACGATCCGTCGGGTGATACAGCGGAGCAGGACATAAAAGACAAAACAGAAAGTAGCAGAAAACGAGGAAACAAACAATCTTGCAGCAAAAATTGGTCAGCCAACCCGCGGAGATTCCAATGTTAGACCCGGAATTGTCCCGGAAACTGGCAAGCTGTAATAATCTATTTTTTAGAATGATTCCTAAAATCATCTCGTACCATTTTATAAGACAGTTTAATTTAGAGATAATGATATAAATTATGCCCTAATTTTGATTCAATATGAAATATGGTTCTTTAAAATTTTAATTTATTTCCCAAAATGTATTGTGTTTCTTGAACTTTTAAATTATTTAATATGATCTTTGAATTTTTAATATATATTCAATTTAGTCCTTGAATTATTTAAAGGGTTAATACTTTCGAAAACCCTAAACCTGAGATACCATGTGATAAATTTAGTCAATACTATTTTTTTGACCATAAAAATCCCAAACCTGACACCCGCGACAAATTTACCTCGATCGACCATAAAAACCCTAAAGTGACATTTATGACAAATTTACCTCAAACTAATTTATTTGATCACAAAAAACCCAAAACTGGTAAATATACTCAGTAGTAAATTTGATTAATATCACAAAAAAATCACAAAAATTGTAAACTGTGACAAACAGTGTAAAATTTGACTTAATCATCACGTGTCATTTGACTTAATTAAAATTTAACGAAAACTAACAGATGGTAAATTTGTCATAAGTGTATCGGTTTGGGATAAATTTGTCAAAAATGTCTGGTTTGAGATTTTTGGTGATAAAAAAAAGTTTGGGGTAAATTTGTCATAAGTGTATCGCTTTTGGGTTTTCAGATTAACCCTTATTTGAAAATATTCAATGTAATCTTTTCATTAATTCAAATGCAAGAATAATATCAAAAATTTCAATATAGTTTAGGGACTAAATTAAATATGTACAAAAAAATTAGAGATTATATTGAATAAATTAAAAGTTTATAAATCACATTGAATAAATTAAAAATTTAAGAACCACATTACACATTTATCCAAAGTTTATAGATCATTTGTATCATTTTCCCTTTAATTTACTACCCATCTCATGTTGTGATTGTTGTTCAATAGTATTTTTTTTTTTTTCCAAAAATAATAGATGATCAGATTCCAAAAGTAGTCTGCAGCAAATGTGTTTCACACGCAATGTGATTCCAAGAGTCCAAGAAGAAGACTTTCCTAACTTAGGAATAGGACCACAAAAATTCATTCTGAGGGCCAGCTCAACTGACGCGTCCGTCCAATAATAATGCTGAGCGCGCGTGACCCTTTTTCCCCCTTTCACATCCAACCACACTTTATAGGAAAAAATTGTAGAAAAGACGATTTATCCCTCTAATGTGGGGTTATAAAAGAGCCCATTAATCAAAGCCAGACTAGCGGCGTTAAAGTCTTAGCATCAGCGGGAGCATCGACAGCAGATCGACAGCAGCACCCGTCTTCCGCCGTCCGGCAAGAACACCCGACTGATTTCAAGACCCATTGGACCCCAGAATCACTCGGCCTTTCGGGATCTAATGGATGATACGCTGGGCCTCCTCAGGATTCACATCAGCAGAGGAATCAACCTCGCCGTGAGAGACGTCAGAAGCAGCGATCCTTACGTTGTTGTCAGGATGGGCAAGCAGGTACTGGATTTTCGTGCTCTTTTCTTTCTTCTTTTCGCCCGCTGTTTCAGCGAAATCTCTTTTCTGGGTGTGTTCCTTGGCTCATGAGGATGCTGAGTTTCAGATGTTAGTCAGATCGAGCCCGTGGTTAGTACAGTGGTGCTTGTTGTGGTTGTTTTGAATTGACACGGCGATCTTGAGGACGAATCGTGATAGTTGTTGTCATAGATGAAAGGATGACTGCAGTTGTGTTCTTGCCCGAAAAAGAATCAATAGTCCATGGCTAGAAAGCTGAAACTAATCCAATTCTTATCAAAGCCAGAGGAAATCTACCATGCCTTCAATTAATGCTCGATTCGATCTGATTTATTACTGCTTTTCTTGTCGACATGAATGAAATCATGGTGCGGTAACTAAGATCAAAGCCTCAGGCCCTCGGGTTCGTTCGCTTGAACTGATGACCCTGTTGTCTATGTCTTGCAGAAACTGAGGACTCGTGTTGTGAGGAAGAATCTCAATCCCGAGTGGAACGAAAACTTGACTCTCTGTGTTGCTGATCCAGATCTGCCTGTGAAGCTCGTAAGTGACTACTGCAACTGCATCAAATTAGTGTAGCGACAGAGATGCATATCGAGGATTTTTGATTCTTCGTAATGACTGTTTCCATTCACTGCAGGCCGTGTATGACAGGGACAGATTCAGCCTCGATGACAAAATGGGGGACGCGGAGTTTGATATCAGGCCACTCCTGGAAGCCGTGAGAATGGTGGCGGACTTGCAAGGCCTCGAAGATGGGACTGTGGTCCAGAGAATCCTGCCGAACCGGCAAAATTGCCTGGCCGAGGAGAGCTGCATCATAGCGAGCAATGGCAAAGTGGTGCAGCACATGTTCCTCAGGCTCCGCAACGTGGAGTGCGGAGAGATCCAACTCCAATTGCAGTGGGTTCCTGTTAATCCTTCCAGGGAATTGTGAAAGTTCTTTCTCTCTCTCTCTCATATGTACATTCATAGGACAAACTTCTTGATCTAGTGTTTTCTTTCTCCTGCTCCTTTTCCTGCTGAATGAAATACTCAGGTTTCTCAATTCGAAAAAGAAAACATGTCAATTAGTCATTTTAGAATATTATTCCTCTCTCTTAGACCTACCATATTATAGAATTTGAAACTGTTAATACAGAGATGTAAGACTGCAATAAGTAATTCTTGACTCGTTAGAACGCTTGCTAACCCACTCAGTGGCCGAGTCGCTCTAAAAGGACATTAATGAACTGAAGGTGGTTAACTGAGTAAGGTGCGGTGCGGACAATACATAGCCCAAGGAGTTCAGATATCATTTCTTCTTGACAAGCCCGCACCCTTTAATGCAGGCATTAGCGAGAATCATTACTAATTATCAAAACGTAGCACTTGACTAAACATTTGCATACGATAACTTAGCCCGAAAACACGGACAGCTTAGGTTCTGTTTGTTTTGATTTCTTTTTTCTGTTTTTAAACAATTTTTTTGTTTTTTTGTTCCTTTAACAAAAAGAATGCAAACGCGTTTGTTTGCGTTTTGTTCCAAAATTATTTTTTTGTTCCAAAATTATTTTTTTTCCCATAAACACATCAAAACAGAAACAAAAACAAAAAATTTTTGTTTGCTTGTTTCTAACACATTTTAAGAATAAAAAAGAACAAAAACATCACTCTCGTGTTTCTTTTACGTTTCTTGCTTAGCCGTTCGAGCACCGTGTTGACACCTAAATTTTACTTAGTTTAGTCATTTATTGCATTAAGAAATTAGGGATTAATTTTAACCCTAAAAAAAATATTAATTAATTAATTAATTAAGCCGCATAGCATTTAGTTGTAGGTGCATTTATTTTTATTTGCATTTTATTGACCGGTGGTAAATGGGTTTAAATTTATGTTTATGAGCTCTAGTTTGGTAGGCCGGGCTAGGCCCACGAAAAGAGCAAATTAGCCCAAGCCCATTGTTTTTTAAATTAATTATCTCGTGGGAAATTGAGATTTTATGCGATATTACGGTAGTTTTTAGAATCAGGTTGCAATCTTATCTTTAGTCTTTAGGTGATAAAATCGTTGGGAATATTAAGGAGGATAAGGAATAATCTAAAATATTTTGTTGCGGATAGAGATTTCGAAAGATTTTAGAGTTGGTTAATGGAGCTTTATCTTGAGTGAATTATCTGAAAAATCTTCACAAAAATTTTAGATTATCTTCAATCGCTGAGTCAATATATGAAATCTTTGTTGGTAGAGCAGATTGATTTGTTCTTGCTCTATAAAAAGGGGGGGGATTTTTCGGTTCTCTAAAAAAAAAAAAAAAAAGAGAGCAGAAAAAGCAAAAACAGCAAAAAGCAAAAAGAAAGCGAAAGGAGGCAGAGGAGGAAAGTACAAGCGGCAAAGGGATGACTGTTCATCGTCTCCCTCGCCGCTTGCACCCCTCTGCAGCTTCCATCCGCGAAGACCCCGACGCCCCGCTCGCTTGAGTCGGTCCCGCACCCGCCAGAACCGAACGCCGCTCCCGGCCTCGCCTCGAATCGCGATACCTCGCTCGGAGCCAAAGACCGCGATCCACCCGCTGTTCGGAGCCGAAGACCCGCCCGTCGCCCGGCCTCTAAAGTCCGAGCCCTCGCCTCGCCCGGTTGATCCCGAGCTCACTTGACACCTCTGCTGTCCATACCGACGTGTACACACCCCCGCAGCCCGTCTGGGTTCTACTCGCCGGTCCGAGATCTCGCGATCGATCACCGGCCGCCGCACTGAGATCCGCCTCGCTCCGCCCACTTGCATCTCCGCACGAGCACCACCGCGATCTGCGGACCCAACGCCAGCAGTCCGACAACCGGGTCTCGGGCTTGCCCAGGCACTCGCCGCGCCTCGGCCCGGCGTGACTCCGCCTGCGCAGCAACCGCGCCGCCGCGTCGTCTCTCGCACCCGCGAGCTCTCCCCGACACCACTGCTCACCACCACCGCTACGACCCGCGACCCTTGCTCGCCGATCTCCTGTTCTCGCCGTGCTCGACGCGGCCCCGAAGACAGCGAGTCCCGATCCGTACGCGACCCACCTCCGCAAATCGCCCTCCGCCAATCTCGCCTCGACATTCGCCCCGCTCACGCACCGACACCGCGAGCATCGGCGTGCGGCAACTGCGACCCGCAACGCCCGGCGAGCCCTCTCGCTGCTCGACCCGACGCCCGTGCTTGCACCTCCGCGCCACCTTGCCGTCGCCGACTGCGGCACCCGACGCCGGCCACCGTCCATCCGGCGCCCATCAACGCTGCAAAGAAGCCCCTCTTTCTTTAGGTGGTTTAGCTTTTTCTTTTATTTATTTTGTTCTATTTTATCTCATTTTAGTTCATCTATTTAAGTTGTAATATTTGATGTTAATATTTGTGAATTTAGTATGCATTATCCGTAGGGATTTTGTCCGAAATTAATATAATTATTAATTTGATCCGAGAGACATCGGATCATTTTTCTAATTATTTTTAATTTTTGGGCTTTTTGGTAGAATCTCAATTGTTAAATCATAATAATTATTTAATTTGGTCTGTAAGACTAAGGACTAGATTTTTAATTATTTTGAGTTGTTGTGATGATTAGGGTTAGAATAATTGTTAATTTAACTTTTGTGAGACGACAGGTTATTTTTTCAATTATTTTGATCCTTTATTTAGTGATTATATTAATTATTTAGATTTAACCCTAATTTAACAATTATTCAACCTAAAAAAAAACTAAAAAGAAACTAAAAAATCAAAAATCAAAATATTCAAAAAAATTGCATAAGCATATAGGACATTAGGGTTTAATATAATAGACACGTAGGTTTAATTAATCAAATTTTTAGGATTATATTTCTAGGATTGCATTTTTAGATAATATTTTTAAGACTGCATTTTTAGATATTTTAAAAGAAATAAGTTAGGATTAGACTTAAATAGCCTTTTTAGAGTCTTAGATATAATTGGCACATTTTCATATCATCATCCTCTTTTAAAATAAAAATAATAATAAAAAATAGTTTTCTAAGACATAATAGGGTTTAAGTCAAATTAATCCCAAAAATGGATTAGAAAATTACTTTAGATAGCTCAATTAGGGTTTTTATTAGTTTTGAATTTCAATAAAAAAATACAAAAATACAAAAATCTAGGCGCATGTTAATTAGTTGCATAATATGATCATTTAATTAGAATTTATTAGTAAAGTTAGGTCATAAGGTGCATAATAACTAGTTTGCATAATAGACCCATTTAATTAGAATTTCCACATTAATAAGATTAAGTCATTTAGTGTTAAAATGCATTTTATAAAAGAATTCTAATTTTTAAGAAAATCCCAAAAAAAATGATTGCTTGCTTTGTGTGATGCAATTTATTATTTTTTATTTGAATGTTTTAATAATGGATGAGCTCCCGTGTGGTCACCATTTGCATGATAGTAATTTAGGTTAAAATAAATCAGCTGCCTGCAAAAAAGCATTTTAAAAATTAAAAAGAAATGGTACCGAAAGGGCATTAGAAAATTGTAACAGAAGTCTCTTCCCCGTACTTAGTCTTCTGTTTCGGGAGTAAAATAAATCTCAATTTATTTTACTTAGGTGTCTAATCGATCTACCATAAACCGATTAGTGGTGGCTCCTAGTTAATAATCTTGCATGTTTAAAAATTTAGAATTAAGTCGCGATTTGGTATGGGCTTGGGAGAGCCCGAGCTAAGTGTAAAAACTTAGCAGTCCATTAACCTAGTTTTAGATAGTGCACCCGAAAAATTGGGTCGCGACAGCTTGGCGACTCCACTGGGGAAATTTAAGTTGCATGCTTAATTACATGGCAATTTTAATTCAAACATTCATCCCTAACTCCAACCTGCAAGACAGGGGTTAGCAAAGACTACTCCCCTTATACCTCCCATGTGCAAGAACATTTAACACCTTAGGAATGTTAGGGACGTACCCGAGATCCTCGCTGCCAAACAAAAATCCCCAATGGAGTCGCCAAGCCGTCGCGACCCAATTTTTCGGTGCACCACCTAAAACTAGGTTAATGGACTGCTAAGTTTTTACACTTAGCTCGGGCTCTCCCAAGCCCATACCAAATCGCGATTTAAGTCTAAATTTTTAAACATGCAAGATTATTAACTAGGAGCCGCCACTAATCGGTTTATGGTAGGTCGATTAGACACCTAAGTAAAATAAAGGGAGATTTATTTTACTCCTACGAACCAAACACTAAGGGTACGGGGACTTGGTTACACTAGAATTTTCTAATGCCCTTTCGGTACCATTTCTTTTTAATTTTTTAAAATGCTTTTTTTGTAGGCAATGATTTATTTTAACCTAAATTACTATCATGCAAATGGTGACCACACGGGTGCTCATCCATTATTAAAACATTCAAATAAAAAATAATAAATTGCATCACACAAAGCAAGCAATCATTTTTTTTTTTTTTGGATTTTCTTGAAAATTAGAATTCTTTTATAAAATGCATTTTAACACTAAATGACTTAATCTTATTAATGTGGAAATTCTAATTAAATGGGTCTATTGTGCAAACTAGTTATTATGCACCTTATGACCTAACTTTACTAATAAATTCTAATTAAATGATCATATTATGCAACTAATTAACATGCACCTAGATTTTTGTATTTTTGTATTTTTTATTGAAATTCAAAACTAATAAAAACCCTAATTGAGCTATCTAAAGTAATTTTCTAATCCATTTTTGGGATTAATTTGACTTAAACCCTATTCTGTCTTAGAAAACTATTTTTATTATTATTTTTTATTTTAAAAAGAGGATGAGAATATGAAAATGTGCCAATTATATCTAAGACTCTAAAAAGGCTATTTAAGTCTAATCCTAACTTATTTCTTTTAAAATATCTAAAAATGAAGTCTTAAAAATATTATCTAAAAATGCAATCCTAGAAATATAATCCTAAAAATTTGATTAATTAAACCTACGTGTCTATTATATTAAACCCTAATGTCCTATATGCTTATGCAATTTTTTTGAATATTTTGATTTTTGATTTTTTTAGTTTCTTTTTAGTTTTTTTTTAGGTTGAATAATTGTTAAATTAGGTTAAATCTAAACAATTAATATAATCACTAAATAAAGGATCAAAATAATTGAAAAAATAACGTGTCGTCTCACAAAAATTAAATTAACAATTATTCTAACCCTAATCATCACAACAACTCAAAATAATTGAAAAATCTAGTCCGAAGTCTTACGGACCAAATTAAATAATTATTATGATTTAACAATTGAGATTCTACCAAAAAGCCCAAAAATTAAAAATAATTAGAAAATGATCCGATGTCTCTCGGATCAAATTAATAATTATATTAATTTCGAACAAAATCCCTACGGATAATGCATACTAAATTCACAAATATTAACATCAAATATTACAACTTAAATAGATGAACTAAAATGAGATAAAATGGAACAAAATAAATAAAAGAAAAAGCTAAACCACCTAAAGAAAGAGGGGCTTGCTGCAGCGTGATGGGCGCCGGATGGACGGTGGCCGGCGTCGGGTACGCAGGTTAGCGACGGCAAGGTGGCGCGGGAGGTGCGGTGCACGGCGTCGGTCGAGCAGCGAGAGGGCTTGCGGGCGTTGCGCGCAGTGTGTTGCTGCACAGCCGATGCTCGCGGGTGCTGGTGCGCGGAGCAGGGCGGATGTCGAGGCAGACCGCGGATGGCGATTTGCGAGGTGGGTCGCGTACGGATTGGGACCTGCTGTCTTGGGGGCCGCGGCGTTGAGCACGGCGAGAACAGGGAGATCGGCGAGCAGCAAGGTCGCGGGTCGCAGCGGGTGGTGGTGAGCAAAGGGCGTCGGGGCGAGCTCGCGGGTGCAGAGACGCGGCAGCGTGGTTGCTGCAGAGGCGGAGTCGCGCCGGGCCGAGGCGCGGCGAGTGCCGGGCGCCCGAGACTCCGCTTGTCGGACCGCTGGCGTTGGGTCCGCAGACGCGTGGTGCTCGTGCGGAGATGCGGTGGGCTTGAGCGAGGCGGATCTCAGTGCGGCGGCCGGTGATCGATTGCGATCTCGGACCGGGCGAGTAGAACCTGTGACGGCCGCAGGGTGTGTACGCGTCGGTATGGACAGCAGAGGTGTCGAGTGAGCTCGGGATCAACCGGGGCGAGGCGAGGGCTCGGACTTTAGAGGCTGGGCGACGGGCGGGTCTTCGGCTCCGAACAGCAGGTGGATCGCGGTCTTTGGCTCCGAGCAGCAGGTATCGCGATTCAGGTGAGGCCGGGGAGCATCGTTCGGTTGCTGGTGCAGGACCGACTCAAGCGAGCGGGGGCATCGGGGACTTCGCGGATGGAAGCTGCAGAGGTGCGAGCGGCGAGGGAGACGATGAACAACGTCCCTCTGCCGCTTGTACTTTCCTCCTCTGCCTCCTTTTGCTTTCTTTTGCTTTTTGCTGTTTTTGCTTTTTCTGCTTTTTTTTTTTTTTTTTTTTTTTAGAGAACCGAAAAATCCCCCCTTTTTATAGAGCAAGAACAAATCAATCTGCTCTACCAACGAAGATTTCATATATTGACTCAAACGATTGAAGATAATCTAAAATTTTTGTGAAGATTTTCCAGATAATTCACTCAAGATAAAGCTCCATTAATCAACTCTAAAATCTTTCAAATCTCTATCCGCAACAAAATATTTTAGATTATTCCTTATCCTCCTTAATATTCCCAACGATTTTATCACCTAAAGACTAAAGATAAGATTGCAACCCGATTCTAAAACCACAAAGTAATATCGCATAAAATCTCAATTTCCCACGAGATAATTAATTTAAAAAACAATGGGCTTGGGCTAATTTGCTCTTTTCATGGGCCTAGCCCGGCCTACCAAACTAGAGCTCATAAACATAAATTTGAACCCATTTACCACCGGTCCAATAAAATGCAAATAAAAAATAAATGCACCTACAACTAAATGCTATGCAGTTAATTAATTAATTAATTAATATTTTTTTTAGGGGTTAAAATTAATCTCTAATTTCTTAATGCAATAAATGACTAAACGGGTAGCCAAAAGTTAGGTGTCAACAGCTGCCCTCTTTGAAGGTGAGCTCGAAGAGGTTGGCTTCAAAGAAAAATTGAGACCTAAATTTTGATTATGCACATATATTGAATGATTTTTTCGTTGGATTTTTGATTTTTGATTTTTTTTTTTGGAAAATGAATCCCATTTTAAAATGCGATTTATATGATGCATGGAAATGCTAATGCAAAATGCATGATGTGAAAGGAAAGAACGTACCTGCAATTACTTATCAATTAATGCGTTAAAGCATTTTGAGGTACCTGATGAATCCCTAGTTACTTCACAAGTACCCAACTCTCACTCAGGTTCCTTGAAAAGCGTAATAGGTAAGAACATTCACATCCAAAGTGAAATGTTCAACGGAAAAATTGAGACATCTAGATCCAGACTGAGATGTCAAGATTTTTGAAAATCTCAAAATACCTAGATCCAGACTAAGGTATAATGAGAATGATTGACAAACATTCACATCCAGAGTGAAATGTTTGAATGAAAATAATCAAGACGTCCAGGTCCAGACTGAGATGTCAAGATTTTTGTACTCGAGATACCTAGATCCAGACTAAGTAGGTCGAAAAAACATTCACATCCAGAGTGAAATGTTTAGACGAAAATAATCAAGACATCCAGGTCCAGACAGAGATGTCATGATTTTAGAAGCTTGAAATACCTAGACCCAAACTAAGTATAACGAGGAAGATTGAAGAACATTCACATCCGTAGTGAAATGTTCCATGAAAGAATGGAGACATCCGATCCGAGGCGAGATGTCTAATTTTGGGAAAATGGTAAAAAAAACTTACCTGGAATATCTTACCTTCAAGGAGGGTAGAGTGATTCAAGATAGTTGGTGTTACATGTCCAGGACCCGTACCATTCTACGGTCGCCTAGAATAGTAACATGACTTTGCAAAGAGACTGCTTTCCTAGGACCCGTATCATTCTACGGTCGCCCAATATAACAGTGTTTGGTTGTGTCTAGGACCCGTACCATTCTACGGTCGCCCAATATAACAGTGTTTGGTTGTGTCTAGGACCCGTACCATTCTACGGTCGCCTAAACGGGGATTTACCTTCCGGGACCCGTACCATTCTACGGTCGCCTAAATAGGGGTTTACCTTCCAGGACCCGTACCATTCTACGGTCGCCTGAATAGGGAAATAGATGTTGTCTAGGACCCGTACCATTCTACGGTCACCTGAATAGGGAAATAGGTTTTGTCTAGGACCCGTACCATTCTACGGTCGCCTGAATAGGGAAATAGGTTTTGTCTAGGACCCATACCATTCTACGGTCGCCTAAACGGGGATTTACCTTCCAGGACCCGTACCATTCTACGGTCGCCTAAACGAGGATTTTGCTTGGCTAGGACTCGAACCATTCTTCAGTCGTCCAGCCTTGCAACATAGATCAACTGACTAGGACCCGAACCGTTCTTCGGTCACCTTAATCAGATTGAATCTGGAGAAAAATCTTTGGGGGACAACTCAGTCGAGTGTCGATTAAAAGGGACTCTGGGCTACAAAAGCACGCCAGGTCGATAAAAGAAATCCGGGCTACGGAAGCGCGCCGGTTCGGTAAAATGGACTATGGGTTACGAAAGCACGCCAGGTCAGGAACTCCGAGCATGCCGGATCAATGAAGGGGACTCTGGGCTACGAAAGCATGCCAGGTCAATATAAAGGACACTGGGCTATGAAAGCACGCCGGATCAATGAAAGAGACTCTGGGCTACGAAAGCACGCCAGGTCAATATAAGGACACCGGGCTACGAAAGCACGCCGGGTCAATAAAGAGGGACCCTGGGCTACGAAAGCACGCCAGGTCAATATAAAGAGACATCGGGCTACAAAAGCACGCCGAGTCGATAAAGAAGGACTTTGGGCTACGAAAGCACGCCATGTCAATATAAAGGGACATCGGGCTACAAAAGCACGCCGAGTCGATAAAGAGGGACTCTGGGCTACGAAAGCACGCCAGGTCAATATAAAGGGACATCGGGCTACAAAAGCACGCCGAGTCGATAAAGAGGGACTCTGGGCTACGAAAGCACGCCAGGTCAATATAAAGGGACATCGGGCTATAAAAGCACGCCGAGTCGATAAAGAGGGACTCTGGGCTACGAAAGCACGCCAGGTCAATATAAAGGGACAGCTTGACCAAGTCAAGTGTCGATGCACTTAAGAGAGAATACCTGCACAATGACAAGTATTTTAGAATATGGTAGAGATATACTTACCTGGTGATATCTCTAATTCTTTGGGATATGTCTTTTGGAATTTAGATATCCTGTGGAGGTCTTTCACCTCTTGGTGGAGGTTTCTCATCTTCTAATATCATGAAACATTCTGAAAGGAACTTGAATTACCTGTCAGACATGATTTAGAGCAAAAACTGATATGCATTCATCAAAGAGATAGACAATCTAAGCTATTCTAGAATGCACATTTCAAAATTCAGTGAGGTTTTCATCAACTCAATCGGGGTTTATGCATAATGACCTTTGCATCACCCAAATTTCCATTGGAGAGAATTATCGTTCAAGACAATTTTCACTCATGACATGGATTTCTTAAGAATATTAAATGAGAGACTTTCGGTTAGAAAGGACTTTTGCTCACTCTCATTTAGAATGGCTATTTTATGCGAATCATTCTGTCTCACTATCATCATAACAATAAGGGTCCAAGTATTCTCGCAAGCGGTACGACCTTACCAATCTGAGAGGTCTTTAATAGGGACCGTAATGGGGACTCGGTCAACGGCTTAAAAAATGGACTCTTTGAGTCAAAGCTATTGAATGAATTGTCTTGTAATCATCTCCGGGTTTACAAGTCAAGAACCATGCAAAATGAAAAAGAAATAATCTTGCTCGCACTTCTTCGAGCGATGCTTATAAACATATGAACTCCTACGTTAATTCAAATGCCCTAATCTGAAGAGACTTTGTAAGGGACGTAACGTAGGTTAGGTTCATGGGTTGAGAAATGAAAGGATCATTAGGCTCAAAATGTGTGTAAAATGTGAGAGTTGATGATCATCTTGACATTGCCACCAGTTTTCTTTTTCACTATCGGGGATTGTCTTCATGAAGTGCCCCATTGATTGTAAAAACTCAGCATTTGAGTTCTTTGACTATTGCTCCATTGGGATTCGATTCTTGTAATTGACAGTCACCTATCTTGACTCTTTTTTTCATCTTTGGGCATTGGCCTTGCTTTTACTAGGCACACCGCTTTTTCATGCCCCTAATTCTCATGCATTTTTTTCTTCACTTCTTTTATGGGCATCGGCCTTACTTTTACCAGGCACACTGCTTTTTCATGCCCCTTAGTTCTATTTTGAATTCAATTCTTGCGCATAATGCATGTGTCAAGCAATTACACTTTGAATGACACTTGAACTTTCAAAGGTCCTCATCTACCTTTTGCCTTGCCCTAGTGTGGGGTATGATCACCAACTGGGTTTAAAGAAATGAAATTGTAGGCTCAAGTGGGCTATGCAAAGGATATAAGTGTATGGGATAAAGAAAGAAATGCTCTTCGTCATCCTAAGGCACTTAAATTAACACATGAATTCAATGTAATGGCACTACTTGAAGATTGATGCAAGTGAGAGCAAGAAAATTTCAATCCATTTTCCTCACCTCATGATGCCATTTGATCTCTTAGCTGCCCCGATGTGGGGTGATTCTTGACAGGGGTGATTTGAAAAGAATATCCATAAGTGTATGGGCTCAAAAGGGTTAAGCAATGGATTACCTGTAGTGTTTGGGATAGAGATATGAATTGCCTCTCATCATTTCGGTTGCCGTACCTTTTGCGAGAGAACTCTTTACCTTATGGATATGAACCTTACTATACTCATCTCACAAGTGTATGAATATGGAACTGTGTATAGGATAGGGTTTGCCTTTCATCATCCCGACTCGTCTCATTTAGTATGCTCAATCAATTCCACATCATTCATTAAATTAGTCCATCTTGATGTTCTTTAGTGGAATTGGTGGATAAAACATGTAAGAGTCATCATGCAAAATCATTTTTTTTTAAAAAAGAACTCAACAGCTTTAAGCATGTTAACTTCAAACAGTTTTCTATACTGCAAAATGGTTTTAAGCATTCATTCAAGGATTCCTCCACAATGGGAATTGCCTCAGCAGTTGATGTCTTTGGATTGTCCCTATCATTCAAGATTGAAAATCCACTTTTGCCCTGCACAAGAGAACGTGCATCGAGTATGATACTATGCAACATCAAAGTAAATTGCACATCTATTTTGGCTCGGGTTGAGACTTTATCCCAGTCGGGTCACTACCAAAACCTGTCATGCCCCCAAGTTGTCAACTCTTCCACCAGGGAATGATGGTCCTCTTTTACTTGCCCCAAATCTGTTTTTTTTTTTTTACTGCAAGTGCGCTCTAAGCCCGTTGATCACAAGTCAAGTTTATGATTGTTGAAACTTGATACGCTATTTTCAGATGTCCCTTGTCATAGCAAGTGATAGAATTATGCTCTGAGACAAGAAGTAAATGAGTCAGACAAACAAACAGGTTTAATATGCTACAAGCTTTGGGAAAATGTTTTTTTTTTTTTTTTTTAACAATGAAATGCTTTCGTTTTTGAAAAAAGTTTTTGGGAGGAAGCATGAAAAAGTCCAGCCCTCAGGATTCCTCGTGGATGATAGTTTCTTTCATGGTTGGGTATCGTCATTGGACTGGTTTGGTATACTCCATCATGTCCTCAAAATTGGAAATAAAATTGTAATTTCATTGAATAGAATCAAATGAATTACATTATTGGAATGTAAATTGTGATTCCTAAACCCTGAAAAGAGAAAAAAATTGAAAACGATTCCTAAAAAGCGAAAACCAATTCTAAAAAGTGATAAAAATTCCTAGAAAGCGATAAAAATCCCCGAGCAAGGGAATGTGCAAGAGTAACAAGTTACTCTTGCAGGCTAACGTCCATGTCTTCCAAAGATCCTTCGCCATTGGCTCCTATGAAGAGGCCATTGAAAAGAATTGCGATCCCTTCTAAGGCGTCATCAGAGTTCTCTGTCTTTGGAGACGTCAGATCGTCCATGTCATCCCATCCACTTGGAACTATGTTGCGGGAGTCAAAGTAAAAGCTGGGAGGAGCCGAATACTTCACCAGGTAATCGAACTTGCCACTAGGCTGCCCCAGAGTGTCCATCACTTCCACTTCATCTTGCTTTATCTTAGGGACATTGTCAAGTTCGGCAATGACTAGTGGGTTATCTACCAGTTCAGGCATGTCGCTATTGCTCATTTGGGTCTTGTATTCCTGCTTCGAAACTACTACCTCAGGTAAAGCAGGTGTAGGAGTCAAATCCGCTCGGAGGGATTGGATTTGGGCTGTCATGAGTTGCATAGAGGTGAGCAACTGTTGGAGTTGGTATTCCATAGCGGAGATACGATCATGGATTTCAGTTTGGTCGGCCATTTTAGCTCTTGATCGAGTAATGATAGGCGAACGTGAGGGATCCGTTATCACCTAATTGGAATGAATGAAAATATATAAGTACAAGGTGCAAATAAAGAATCAATCCATGACAATGATCTATCAACTTTTTTTTTTTCATCAATTTTTCATGAAAAGCTCTTACAAGGAGGGAATTTCCTAAAGAGAGCTAGAAAAATAGACATCCTAGTAAGATCAAATTTCCTAGACATGAATTGAAAACAAATTCTCCAAAGTTTTTATTTTTTATTTTTTCAAATGATTTATGGCAATTTCCTCATTTCATTCTTGAAAGGAATTAGATCAAATGACTATCCTAGATTGTCATGGACAGACCAAAAGCAAAATAAATTGCATGGTATAGGGATAGAAAACTTACTTTACCAAGAAAAATCAACGGCAATCACATAGACATGCACATGAGATGTGAGGCTCGATTTCTGTCTAAATGGCTTAACAAGGTGAAGCTAAGAGGATAATCTAACCGTTGCAGGCTCGCATTAACGTGTCAGGTCCCCCTAACTCCGGCTCAGTCGAATGGAATACCCAATAATCACGCAGTCTCGCGGATATGGACAAACACATTCGACACCATGAAAGAAATTTCGGGGAAGAGAAGGTCAACCTCTACATAGCAGTCTCGCTTTGGAGGAAGTATCATTCTCAACACCATCCTAGAAATCCTATCGCAGTCCAAGTCCAACCGCAGGTTGTGTGTGCAATGGTGTAGTGCTAAAAGCAATAAAACATGCACAACGGTTTAAATGCAAATAACACTTCCATAGTTTTAATTCAAACATTCATCCCTACTCCAACCTGCAAGATAGGGGTTAGCAAAGACTACTCCCCTTATACCTCCCATCTGCAAGAACATTTAACATCTTAGGAATGTTAGGAACGTACCTGAGATCCTCGCTGCCAAACAAAAATATTTTTAAAATAAAAAGAAAATTTGGCCTAAGTCCACTAAGTATTTTAACACAAGTCCCCAGTGGAGTCGCCAAGCTGTTAAGCTAATAGTTTTTTTTTTTTTTTATCACTCTACCATCCTTGAAGGTAAGATATTCCAGGTAAGTTTTTTTTTTACCATTTTCCAAAAATTAGGGACGTACCTGGGATCCTCACTGCCAAACAAAAACATTTTTAAAAGAAAAAGAAAAATTAGCCTAAGTCCACTAAGTGTTTTAACACAAGTCTCCAGCGGAGTCGCCAAGCTGTCACGACCCAATTTTTCGGGTGCACCACCTAAAACTAGGTTAATGGACTGCTAAGTTTTTACACTTAGCTCGGGCTCTCCCAAGCCCATACCAAATCGCGACTTAAGTCTAAATTTTTAAACATGCAAGATTATTAACTAGGAGCCGCCACTAATCGGTTTATGGTAGGTCGATTAGACACCTAAGTAAAATAAATGGAGATTTATTTTACTCCTACGAACCAGAGACTAAGGGTACGGGGACTTGGTTACACTAGATTTCTCTAATGCCCTTTCGGTACCATCTCTTTTTAATTTTTTTAAAATGCTTTTTTGCAGGCAGCTGATTTATTTTAACCTAAATTACTATCATGCAAATGGTGACCACACGGGTGCTCATCCATTATTAAAACATTCAAATAAAAAATAATAAATTGCATCACACAAAGCAAGCAATCATTTTTTTTTTTTTTTGGATTTTCTTGAAAATTAGAATTCTTTTATAAAATGCATTTTAACACTAAATGACTTAATCTTATTAATGTGGAAATTCTAATTAAATGGGTCTATTGTGCAAACTAGTTATTATGCACCTTATGACCTAACTTTACTAATAAATTCTAATTAAATGATCATATTATGCAACTAATTAACATGCACCTAGATTTTTGTATTTTTGTATTTTTTATTGAAATTCAAAACTAATAAAAACCCTAATTGAGCTATCTAAAGTAATTTTCTAATCCATTTTTGGGATTAATTTGACTTAAACCCTATTCTGTCTTAGAAAACTATTTTTATTATTATTTTTTATTTTAAAAAGAGGATGAGAATATGAAAATGTGCCAATTATATCTAAGACTCTAAAAAGGCTATTTAAGTCTAATCCTAACTTATTTCTTTTAAAATATCTAAAAATGAAGTCTTAAAAATATTATCTAAAAATGCAATCCTAGAAATATAATCCTAAAAATTTGATTAATTAAACCTACGTGTCTATTATATTAAACCCTAATGTCCTATATGCTTATGCAATTTTTTTGAATATTTTGATTTTTGATTTTTTTAGTTTCTTTTTGGTTTTTTTTAGGTTGAATAATTGTTAAATTAGGGTTAAATCTAAACAATTAATATAATCACTAAATAAAGGATCAAAATAATTGAAAAAATAACCTGTCATCTCACAGGTTAAATTAACAATTATTCTAACCCTAATCATCACAACAACTCAAAATAATTGAAAAATCTAGTCCGAAGTCTTACGGACCAAATTAAATAATTATTATGATTTAACAATTGAGATTCTACCAAAAAGCCCAAAAATTAAAAATAATTAGAAAAATGATCCGATGTCTCTCGGATCAAATTAATAATTATATTAATTTCGGACAAAATCCCTACGGATAATGCATACTAAATTCACAAATATTAACATCAAATATTACAACTTAAATAGATGAACTAAAATGAGATAAAATAGAACAAAATAAATAAAAGAAAAGCTAAACCACCTAAAGAAAGAGGGGCTTGCTTTGCGGCGTTGATGGGCGCCGGATGGACGGTGGCGGCGTCGGGCTGCCGCAGGTCGGCGACGGCAAGGTGGCGCGGGAGGTGCGATCATGGGCGTCGGGTCGAGCAGCGAGAGGGCTCGCGGGCGTTGCGGGTCGCGAGGTTGCTGCACAGCGATGCTCGCGGGTGCTGGTGCGCGGAGCGAGGGTGGATGTCGAGGCGAGACCGGCGGAGGGCGATTTGCGAGGTGGGTCGCGGACGGATCGGGACTGCTGTCTTCGGGGGTCGCGGCGTCGAGCACGGCGAGAACGGGGAGATCGGCGAGCAGCGGGGTCGCGGGTCGCGGCGGTGGTGGTGAGCCGGTGGCGTCGGGCGAGCTCGCGGGTGCGAGACGCGGCGGCGTCGGTTGCTGCGGGCGGAGTCGCGGCCCGGGCGAGGCGCGGCGAGTGCTTGGGCGATCTAAGACCCGGTTGTCGGACTGCTGGCGTTGGGTCCGCGGATCGCGGTGGTGCTCGTGCGGAGATACGGTGGGCTTCGGAGCGAGGCGGATCTGGTGCGGCGGCCGGTGATCGATCGCGGATCTCGGACCGGCGAGTAGAACCCCGACGGCGGCTGCGGGGTGTGTACGCGTCGGTATGGACAGCGAGAGGTGTCGAGTGAGCTCGAGATCAACCGGGCGAGGCGAGGCTCGGACTTTAGAGGCTGGGCGACGGGCGGGTCTTCGGCTCCGAACAGCAGGTGGATCGCGGTCTTTGGCTCGAGCGGCGGTATCGCGATTCAGGCGAGGCCGGGGAGCAGCGTTCGGTTGCTGGTGCGGGACCGACTCAAGCGAGCGGGGGCGTCGGGGTCTTCGCGGATGGAAGCTGCAGAGGGGTGCGAGCGGCGAGGGAGAGGATGAACAGTCGTCCCTCTGCCGCTTGTACTTTCCTCCTCTGCCTCCTTTTGCTTTCTTTTTGCTTTTTGCTGTTTTTGCTTTTTCTGCTCTTCTTTTTTTTTTTTTCCAAAGAACCGAAAAATCCCCCACATTGAGAAGGGCCATGGCTCGGAAAAACTGGGTGCGGCTACGTTGGAGGAACATTTATCTTGTCACCATGAATTTGGCAACGATGGCAACTCGAACATGCTGAATACGAGTCACCTTCTAGCGTGAGCCAATAATAGCCTAATCTCATGATCTTCTTAGCCATCATGTGTCCATTCATATGGGGCCACACACTCCTTCGTGAACCTCCTGCATAATTTGAGTGGCTTCATCTGCACCCACACACCGCAACAAGACTGAATCATAAGATCTCTTGTACAAATTTTCGCCACTGACAAAAAACTTTGAGGCCATCTTCATAATGTACTTCCTATCGGCTGAAGTGCTTCCCTCGGGGAATTCCTGTTTTTGGATGTAGTTCATGATATCGTAATACCATGGTTTTCCGTCAGACTCTTCTGTCACTACCATACAATAAACCGGCCTTGGCAGAACCTCTATCTTCAATGGCTCAACTTCTAATCCGTTAGTGACTTGCAACATAGATGATGAAGTTGCGAGTGCATCTGCAAATTGATTGTGAGACCTTGATAAGTATTCGAATGAAACTTCATCGAATTCCTTGATTAAATCTTCTAGGTACTTGTGATACGGGAGCAATTTAGCATCCTTAGTCTTCCATTCACCTATGGTCTGTAGTATGATCAACGCAGAATCCCGAACACTTTTAATTTGGCCACACCCATCTCGATTGCAGCTTGAAGCCCAAGGATGCAAGCTTCATACTCGGCTGTATTGTTAGTGCATGGGAATATCAGTTTTGCAGCTACTGGATGATGCTGTCCGTTTGGGGATATCAAAACTGCCCCAGTGCCAGAACCAGACAAGTTCACAACTCCATCAAAGAACATTGTCCATGAGTCTTCATTTACACTCAAGATATGGTCATCTGGGGAACGATCATCATTATTTGAGGCTTCCGGATTCTCAGCCAATAAATCGGCGATCACTCGACCCTTAACCGACTTCGTGGTATATATTGCACATCAAATTCGACACCAAAATTTGCCACTTAGCCAACTTACCCACCAAAGCTGGCCGATCAAGTAGGTACTTGATAGGATCGTTCTCAGTTACAAGGAATGTATGGTAATGCAGTGTGTACTGTCTCAATCTATGCAACACCCACACTAGTGCAGCACAAGTCTTTTCCACATCAGAATATTTCAGCTCTGACATGGTGAACTTTTTACTCAGGTAATAAATGGCTCGTTCTTTTTTGTCGAGGGGACTTTCCTGTGCCAACATCGCACCCAATGACTCACTATGAATGGTGAGGTAGAGAATCAAAGGATGCCCCAGCGATGGCGGGACAAGAACGGTGGATTCGTCAAATCTTGTTTCAACTTGTCGAATGCTTTTCGACACTCATCATCCCGTTGACTCGTGCATTCTTTTTCAAGAGCTTGAAGAATGGCTTAGCAGTTTCGGAAAGTTGGGAAATGAATCGAGCAATGTAATTTAATCTGCCCAAAAGACTTCGGACTTCTTTCACCGTTGATAGAGGTTGCAGCTCACATATGGCTTTAGCTTTAGCCGGATCGATCTCAATCCCTTTACTGCTCACAATAAATCCGAGTAATTTACCGGATGTTGCTCCAAACACGCATTTAGTGGGATTCAGTCGAAGCTTGAATTCACGGAGTCGATCAAACAACTTTTCAAGGTTTCGATGTGGCTTTTTCCGGTCGACTTTTGGCGATCATATCATCAACATAGACCTCGATCTCTTGATGCATCATGTCGTGGAACAGTGCTACCATGGCTCGCTGATAAGTTGCCCCTGCGTTCTTGAGCCCAAAGGGCATAACCTTGTAATGAAAGGTCCCCCATGGGGTGATAAATGCAGTTTTCTCCTTGTCTTCCTCCTTCATCCTTATCTGATTGTACCCAGAAAAACCATCCATAAATGAGAATAGTTCAAATCCGGTACTATCAACAAGGACATCTATGTGAGGTAGCGGGAAGTCATCTTTTGGGCTAGCCTTATTCAAATCCCGATAATCAACACAAACTCGAACCCGACCATCCTTCTTCATTACCGGCACGATGTTTGCTACCCATTCGGGATATTGCGAGACTTCAATGAATCGACTTTTAGAAGCTTCATCACCTCTTCCTCTATCTTCTTCGAGAGCTCAGGCTTAGTTCTCCGCAGCCTTTGCTTCTTAGGAGGCAGGTCCGGGTTAGTAGGCAAACAATGCTCCACAATTGACGAGTCTAACCCAGGCATGTCAGCGTAGGTCCACGCGAAGATGTCCTGATATTCCTTCAGTAACTGAATTAGGCGCTCAGCCTCGTCTTTGGAGAGATTCGCCCCTATTTTCACCTCCTTGGCTTCTTCAATGTCACTTAAATTAATAGTGACGGTCTGCTCGGATGTGAGAGTCTTGGTTTTTTCATATTGTTCCCAGCTTCGCTGCACCTCAATGGAATCTTCGATTGAATCTTCAGGATCATTATTATCATCACTTGTTGCATTGGATTAGACCATTTCCATACCTTTGCATGCTATATGATCATCCCTGAAACATGAAATAGAAGGGTAAAAAAATACAAACGGGGTAAATCATATTTTATTTTTTGTGAATATTTTTGGAAACTCTTTTGCAAAAGCATGTTTCGAAACATTTTGACATGAGGAAACATGATGAAGCCCAGGCCTCGAGTTCTCCTTGGATTTTGATTTTGTTTTATCGGCTGGATATCATCACCGGGTTTACAAGTCAAGAATCCTGCAAAATGAAAAAGAAATAATCTTGCTCGCACTTCTTCGAGCGATGCTTATAAACATATGAACTCCTACGTTAATTCAAATGCTCTAATCTGAAGAGACTTCGTAAGGGACGTAACGTAGGTTGGGTTCATGGGTTGAGAAATGAAAGGATCATTAGGCTCAAAATGTGTGTAAAATGTGAGAGTTGATGATCATCTTGGCATTGCCACCGGTTTTCTTTTTCACTATCGGGGATTGTCTTTATGAAGTGCCCCATTGATTGTAAAAACTCAACATTTGAGTTCTTTGACTATTGCTCCATTGGGTCTTGTATTCCTGCTTCGAAACTACTACCTCAGGTAAAGCAGGTGTAGGAGTCAAATCCGCTCGGAGGGATTGGATTTGGGCTGTCATGAGTTGCATAGAGGTGAGCAACTATTGGAGTTGGTATTCCATAGCGGAGATACGATCATGCATTTCAGTTTGGTCGGCCATTTTAGCTCTTGATCGTGTAATGATAGGCAAACGTGAGGGATCCGTTATCACCTAATTCAAATGAATGAAAATATATAAGTACAAAGTGCAAATAAAGAATCAATCCATGACAATGATCTATCAACTTTTTTTTTTTCATCATTTTTCATGAAAAGCTCTTACAAGGAGGGAATTTCCTAAAGAGAGCTAGAAAAATAGACATCCTAGTAAGATCAAATTTCCTAGACATGAATTGAAAACAAATTCTCCAAAGTTTTTTATTTTTCCAAATGATTTATGGCAATTTCCTCATTTCATTCTTGAAAGGAATTAGATCAAATGATTATTCTAGATTGTCATGGACAGACCAAAAGCATGACAAAATAAATTGCATGGTATAGGGATAGAAAACTTACTTTACCAAGAAAAATCGACGGCAATCACATAGACATGCACATGAGATGTGAGGCTCGATTTCTGTCTAAATGGCTTAACAAGGTGGAGCTAAGAGGATAATCTGACCGTTGCAGTCTCGCATTAACGTGTCAGGTCCCCTAACTCCGGCTTAGTCGAATGGAATACCCAATAATCACGCAGTCTCGCGGATATGGACAAACACATTCGACACCATGAAAGAAATTTCGGGGAAGAGAAGGTCAACCTCTACATAGCAGTCTCGCTTTGGAGGAAGTATCCTTCTCAACACCATCCTAGAAATCCTATCGCAGCCCAGGTCTGACCGCAGGTTATGTGTGCAATAGTGTAGTGCTAAAGCAATAAAGCATGCACAACAGTTTAAATGCAAACAACACTTCTATAGTTTTAATTCAAGCATTCATCCCTAACTCCAACCTACAAGACAGGAGTTAGCAAAGACTACTCCCCTTATACCTCCCATCTGCAAGAACATTTAACACTTAAATTAGGGACGTACCTGGGATCCTCACTGCCAAACAAAAACATTTTTAAAAGAAAAAGAAACATTTGCAGTGAGCCCTTCTTTGCTCGCTTGCTACTGCTCACGGTCGAGCGAGCAGAGCAGCGAGCGTCTGCTCGCTTGCTTCTCTGCTCGCTCGCTGCTGCTCATGCTCGAGCGAGCAGAGCAGCGAGCAGACTTGCTGCTTTGCTCGCTCGCCGCTGATCACGCTCGAGCGAGCAGAGCAGTGAGCGTCTGCTCGCTTGCTTCTCTGCTCGCTGCTCTGCTCGCTCGCTGCTGCTCACGCTCGAGCGAGCAGACTTGCTTCTCTGCTCGCTGCTGCTCACGCTCGAACGAGCAAAGCAGCGAGTAGACTTGCTTCTCTCGCTTGCCGCTCGCTCGCTACTCGCTCGCTCGCTCGCTGCTCACGCTTGAGCGAGCGGAGCGGCCAGCGTCTGCTCGCCGCTGCTGCTCACGCTTGAGCGAGCGGAGCGAAGCGCGTCTGCTCGCTCGCCGCTTCTCTACTCGCTCCTCTGCTTGCTCGCTGCTACTCACGCTCGAGCGAGCAGAGTAGTGAGCGTTTGCTCGCTTGCTTCTCTGCTCGCTGCTGCTCACGCTCGAGCGAGCAGGCTTGCTTCTCTGCTCACTGCTCTGCTTGCTCACTGCTACTCTAGATTGCACGGACACGTTCAGAGGACCTCCGAGTCGTGTCCGACACGTGTCGGAGTGTGTCGGACACGTCGACACGCTCGGACACGCTCGGACACGCGTTGACCGCGTGTCGGATTTGTCGACACGTGGTCAACTTTTGTCGACACGTTTCGACACGCGTGTCTGAGGGTGGAGGTGAGGGCGAGGGAGCAGAGATGAGATGAGGCCGCGAGCGAAGGCGAGCCTGTGACGGAGAGAGATGGCGAGAGACGGCGAGAGAAAGAGTAGAGACGAGGCGAGGGCCGTGAGGAGGAACTTCACGAGGGAGGTGCGCGTGGGGAGGGCGGCGTCATCGAGTGGGGGCGGCGGCGGTGGCAAGGGGGAGGAGGAGGAGGAGTTTGCGGCGGTGTGTAGCCTCTCGGCGCACAAGGACCGCGTGTTCCATCCCACGCGAGCGAGATCGGGAGGAAGAGGAGAGGAAAGGCGTTGTGCGGCGAGGAGAAGGAGAAGAAGAAGGCCTCGCTAGGGTTTTGAGAAGAAAAATAAAAGAATAAAAAGGGGACTTGGCGTGTTGGAGGGAGGGGGAAGTGACGCTGGGCGATAGCTTGTCGAGTGGAGGGAAAAAAAAAGTGAAAAAAAAAAAAAATTGGGGGTGGGGAAAGACTAGAAAGAGACGAGGGAAAAAAGTGGTGTTTGGGCGCCCGCGGGTGGGGGGGTAGAGGGAGGGGGGTTGGGTGCTTTTTATTTAATCAAAAAGTTATTAAATGAAATTAAAAAATAATTTCGAAAAATAAAAATATTGTATTTTGAATTATTAGTGTAAATCTATCTTAAGTTCTTTTTTTTTTAAAATTAAATTTGAATCAAATTAATTAAAAATAAAAATATTTATTTAATATACAATGTGTCCCAGCGTGTCGGAATTTGCTATTTTTGAGAAATGACGTGTCGTGTTGTGTCGTGTCGCGTGTCGCGTGTCCGTGTCGGTGCAACCTAGCTGCTACTCACGCTCGAGCGAGCATAGCAGCGAGCGTCTACTCGCTTGCTTCTCTGCTCGCTGCTCACGCTTGAGCGAGCAGAGCAGCGAGTTGCTCACGCTCCAGCGAGCAGAGTAGCGAGCGCCTAATGATATTGATTATTGAACTTCTTGAAGATCTTTGGATTGTGTTGCAACTAGGAGAGATTGATGCATAGGTGGATGCATCCTAATACTGTTAATTCCTGTATTAGTGTCAATCCTGTTGATCAAACGATAAGGTAACATGATTGTATGAATGACACATTAAACAGAGAGAGTATTGTTTGATGACTAACATGTATGTCGTTCCTTAAGCGGAAGTTTAGAATATCCCAAAATTTTAGATTGCATGGAAGAGTCCCAGTTGAAAAAACACCTAATTCTAAATTGTCATCACATTATGTGATTACTAGGGTACTCTTTTTGGGAGCTTAGGCGACATAAACCAAATTGGGTTCTTACAAATATTGACAAGATAATCATTGGATAAAATAAATGTAATTATAAGAAGCGAGTCAATTTTTCTTATTGATCAAACGATAAATGGAAAAATCATACAAGTAGTATTAAAAACACACAAATACTTTCAAATGATAGACTTGGAGTTTATTTTACATAACTAAAGAGAGGAAAAGGACCTCTCAAAATCTCATCCCTTCTATTACAGTAACACGTTACATTTTCTGGCAAGTTAAGTCATTGAAATCATTTAACTAATTACTTTATAAAAGTTGTGAAACTTAAATAATCATTTTCAAAGGACTTTTTTTTGCCAAAATAGGCTTGGTACAGTGATTTTTAGCAATGATAATGTCCGTCTCCATCATTTGATTTTTGTTGCAATGTGGAATTAAAATTTATCCTGTATTGTGGAAGCCTCTTGCATATTTGCACTCATTTTGGTGACTGTTTCCTTCTCTTTTCCTTGTTTCTCACTCTATCTCAATTAGTTGTCTCCTTCCCAGGTGAACAATGCTGGTGTTGGTGGATCCATTATCGACGCTAATGCTTTGAGAACTTCGGTGGATCCATCCAAAGTTCCGCCTTGCCGGTACCAATCCACGAAGATGTATTTTTTTTCCCTTGCTCTGTCCGCAGTTTGCCAGTCCCTGCCACATAAATCACAATTTGCTGACTTTTGTAATTTTGTTTTTAAGTACTCACTTATCAAATTCAATGTGATGAAGTTGAACAATGAACTATATTACTTTATTATTGTGATGTTATGTATGAAAGGGTCTATGTAGAGATCTATAAGATATTCTTCTTTTAGCTAGCTCTTATTGTACAAATTTTACTTACAAAATTTTGTTCCAAGTATGCACATGATCATGTTCAGAATGTTTGTCTTCACCCACCATGAACAAAATTAAATTGATGAGCATTTCATGAGAATGATAATGCAATACCAAGTTTACACTTTATTGAAAAAAAGGCACGTGAGAAAAATTTGGTACAAAGTTTATTTATAAAATTTTCTTCAAAGTATGCACTTATAACCATGTTCAGAATGTTTGACTTTACTCACCATGAACAAAATTAAATTGATGAGCATTTTATGAGAATGAGAATTCAAAACCAAGTTTACACTTTATTAAAAAAAAAAAAAAAAAGCAAATGGGAAAATTTTGGTACAAACTTAAAAAATTTTCTTCCAAGTAAGCAAATATGATCATGTTTAGAATGTTTGTTTTCACTCACTATGAACAAAATTAAATTGATGAGCATTTCATGAGAATGATAATTCAATACCAAGTTTACACTTTATTAAAAAAAAAACACTTGAAAAAAAATTGGAACAGAAATTTTGTGCAATTATCAAACGTGTTTCTGTTCTTTTTCTATTCTAAGAACAGAAATTTTGTGCAGTTACCAAACGTGTTTCTGTTCCTTTTCTATTCCAGAAACATAAATTTTATACAGTTATCAAATGCGTTTTTTTGTTAAAAAATTATTCCCTGGAACAGAAACACTTTTTTCTATTTCTGTTTCCTGGAACAATTTTTAAACAGAAACGTTACCAAACGCACCCTTAGTGTTCCCTCCTCCGACCTCCGCACATCATGGCTCTTGCCGCCATCATCCTCTTATTCCTCCGTGGCTGGCCAGCTCCTTGCCACCACTATGAACCCCTCTCCCATTTTTTGCTTTCCTTTCGGTTCACGCATGTCACCATCCGATGTGCTACCTCTGTGGCTCGCCAGAGAAAGCGACATCGGTGCTGCCTTTACACATGGGCAATTTGTTGGCGACTCCATGGATTGGACCTTTCAAGACCACAGCGTATGTAGTTAGTGTTGCATCTGGTTTCTGTAATTTTTATCTTGTGCCGTGGTCCAGGTCTTGGGGGCCATAGCCCAGATACCTAAAACTCATTTTTAAGGTTGAATCCAACAAAAAAAAGACCGTGTTAGGAAATTTTTTATTTTCCGAAATAATTTTTACTTAGAAATAGTTTTTTTAGATTTTGTATTTTGAACGAGTCTCCGAGCATTTGAATGTATTTGGTAACTGTACAAAATTTATATTCCCGAAAAAAAAGGGAACAGGAATGCGTTTAATACAACACTCAATTTTTTTTTGTGACTGAGAATTTCTTTTAATTTTTAATAATTTTGTGAGATTTTTCTTTTTCCTTCTCTTCTTTTTCCTCCTCTAGCCGACAACCTTGCCCGCCTTTGGGAAGCCTCGTTGGCCTTGGCGAGGTTAATCCTTGCCCAACCACCGAAAAGTTGGACCTTGCCAGATTTGGGTGAGGTCGAGCCCCTTGCCCACCAAAGTGAAAGTGACCTCACCCAACCATCACAAGGCTTCGACGAGGTCATTGGAGTTCGCATCGGCTGCCTGCCGCCCATCGTCAAGCCCGATGATCGGCTAGAGGAGGCAAAAGAAGAAGAAAAAGAATAGAGAAAAAGCAAGAAAATGCTTAATTCTAGAATTATTTTCGGAAATAAAGAAGTAATTTTTTTATGCTTTTTGATTATATTCCAAATCTATTCCTAGGAGTAGAAAAATTAGTTAATATTACCAAATAGATTTCTTTATTTTTTGCTTGGAAGAACAAAAAAAAAACGGAAATAGCCAAGAATTGACCACTTACTAAACATGCTGCACGAAAAATTAGCCTCGCCTTTCAAACTTATAAGGAGAATAAAAACACAGAGTTATCATTTCAAGAGAAAAGCAAGCACACTTTTAACAGGACCCAAAACAAAGGGACCAACTTGTACTCAAGGACAAAAATAGCACGGTTGACTTGTATGTCCAAAGAAGCTCATGTGACGATCTAACTTGGCAGACGGCTATGACATGTAAAATGAACACTTTAGTTGAGTCAAACTGATGGCGTCTCTTTAGAAACAAACATGGCATTGTCTGAGTATGATTGTAGATCCCTTACCCGACAACCGAGAGGGGAAGAGTTCAGTATCAAATTGAATCTGCAAATTGGATGGTCATGGTTTCGTGATTCATGGAGTTCGAGCAAGTCATTGGACCATGCAAGATGACCTTAACCTCTCGTTGCCACCGTCGTCCATCGGGTCTCGTGATTCGATTCACGATCGACTACCCTCCAAGTTAACATCTAGGGTTTCAATCTCGCTGACAGACCAAACACGATTTAATGTCAACTCATTTTTTCCTTTTTTTGGTTTATTTCCTTAAGTTCTCCTTTTATTTTAGGGTTAATACCACGAAAAATCTTAAACTGGTACACTTATGAGAAATATACTATAAACTAATTTTTTGACCAACAAAAATCCTTAAATTTGTACACATGTGATAAATTTATCCTCTATTAATTTTTGTTAAATTTTATAATCGAATTATTGAATTGGATGGTGTGTGGCAGTTAACAGACATACCCGTTTGAAGTTCTACCCTCCCTCTATCATAGGTGTAATAGTCTATAGTTTTTCATGATATTAATATAATTTAACGGAAACTAATGGATAGTAAATCTGTTATAGATGCACTAGTTTTAGGTTTTTTGTAATTAAAAAAATTATTTTTGGGTAAATTTGTCCTGTGTGCCAATTTGAGATTTTTCGTGATATTAACCCTTTGCTTTATCTTAATTTTTTTCTAAAATGGCTAACAGGACTACAACATTAGTGCATATCACTTCGAAAAACAATAAAAAGTCACGTCAGCTTCTTCAATCAATGAAATTGAACGAAGTTAATGAATAGACTTGATTAGGGTTTGATAGTACTTATTGAAAATTTTAAAACTTAATTGCATTTTAGCAACAAATTTTAGAACTTCCAGTATACTTATTTATTTATTTTGTATAGTTATTCATTGAATTTGTAACATTCATTTGTTTGTAAGGGATGGGCCATAATTCTTCAGTGATGAATTTCTTTTATTGAACCTTTGATGTTATTTATTAGTCAGATAGATGGTGTCATGTTATTAACTCTTTTAAAGATCCTCTAACACAATATATTGACGATATATGGACTATTATGTCATAGAAACATTTTTGAGTTTTCTTCAATAAATTGCGTGTTTTAGTCAGTAATTCTTTTCAACCAAAAAATAAAATGAAATTAGTAGTTCTTCTTTAATTTGCTAATGTTCATATTATCAAATAGGCGCAACCATGGAATATTACTTTCAGCCTATATGGATATTTTTAAATAGTATATATCTATAGATAAGTAAGAGAACATTTAAATATTATCCCAAACTATAACTTTTTCATCTAAATAAATATTAATATTGCAAAATATAGCATATATATGTATATATCTTACAAAAATAGAGTCAAGTAAAAGAACATTTACATATTAATTACCAAGATAGTTGCGACCACAGACTATAACTTTTTCATCTAACTATATATTAATATTGCAAAGTATAGCATATAGATCTATGTATCTTACAAAAATAGAGTTTGTGTTGAGTACGTCTTGAATTTTTTTATTTATTTAATGGGCTTGGGCCAATGTTAGGGCTTGAGGACAATATAAATATTATTTTTCTCAAATTATTAGTTCAAGAAGTTGAGACATATAAAGTTTTAGTTTTTCATAGCCATCTTTTGTAATTCTTGAAATGCTATAGTGGATTTTGCTTCTCCTCCCCTATGTTTTTCCTGCAAGGGTTTCCATGAAAAATCCAATATTCTTTTATTATTCTCAACTTCAATTTCATTTTAGTTTCCGCATCTACCATAACAAACTGGTATTAGAGGCTTAGGGTTTTCTTGATCTTCTGATTATGGCTTCAAGTTCAACAACGAAATTTGATATTGGGGAGTTTGATTGGAGCGGAAATTTCAATCTATGGCAAGTTCATATGTTGGCTGTTCTTACACAGTAGGGTTAAGAAAACTCTGTTTAGAAAAAGGGAAGAAATTGGAAAGCACGTTAGATGAAACATGAGAAGAACTGGATGAAAGAGGCATGTCTGCTATTTAGTTGTGCCTCACAAATGGTGTTATGTAGGAGATACTAGATCAGAAAATAGTTACGGGTTTATGGAATAAATTGGAAAGTATTTTTTTATAACACCTCTCACCAATCGGTTGAGGCTTAAGTAACGACTCTTCACTCTTCATATGGCTAAAGGTGCTTCTTTTAAATCTCATATTTATTAATTCAATGCTATCATCTCTGAATTAAGAAGTATTGATATTAGGGTTGAGAATGAGAATCAGGCTCTCTTATTGTTAGTTTCATTACTTTTTTCTCATAAGAATTTTAGAGAAACCAAGATTGTTAGTAAAGAAACTATTGATGTTGAAGATGTCAAGACTAGTCTCCTAAATAAGCAGAAACGAGATACATAATTGACTTTTGAAGGAAGTAATGATCATGGGGCTGGTTTAGTTGCTAGATGAAAGTTTGTTGAGAGAAGTAATGATGGCGAATTCAGATCAAAATCAAAGCATATGGATCTAATTTGCAACTATTGTAAGTCTAAGGGGTATATCGAGATAAATTGTCTAATAGTAAAAGAAAAACAACAAAGAGAAAATATGAATAAGCAAAATCAAAGAAATGCAAATTGACAAAACAATAAGAACTAGTAGATCAGACAAAATCAGGAAAACGAAAACCCTACTTAAGTTGGCGTTGCTTAAAAAAGAAAACGAAGATTGGTTATTGGTTGCAGATGATAAATAAAAATACAAATTCAATGATAGCTGGATTCTTAATTTAGGTTGTTCGTATCACATGTGCCTTAATTGTGACTAGTTCTTCACGTACAAATAATTTAATGGTGGAATTATTCTAATGGGAAACAATGCTAAATGAAAAGTAATTGGGATTGGGAATGTCAACATTAAGATGTACGACGGCATCATCAAGACTTTGGATAATGTTAGACACATTCTTGATTGGAAGAAAACCTCATTTCTTTGGATACACTTGATGCTAATGGTTGTAAGTTTATAGCTAAAGGTAGAGTTATGAAGATTATGAGAGGTTCATTTTTATTGTTGAAAGGATTGAAAACTGTATCAACCGCAATGCACTACAGTTATTGGTTCAATTGCAATCTCATCCACTATGATAGAATCAAACAATATTAAATTATGGTATATAAAATTAGGCCATATGACTATCAGAGGAATGGAGGAGCTGAGTAAGAGAGGTTTTTTGTGTGATTCGAAAATTGAAAAATTGGATTTCTGTGAACATTGTGTCTTCAGAAAATAGAAAATGATCAATTTCAAGACATGAATTCACACAACAAATGGCACTTAGGATTATATTCACTTTGATTTTCAGGGTCAAAGAAAGTTCCTTCGAAAGGCCTTGGTTTGAGTATTTACTCACTTTCATTAATGACTTTTAAAGAAAGGTTTAGGTTTATTTTTTAAAACAAAAAAGTGTGTTTTTCATTACACTTAAATAATGGAAAACATTAATTGAGAAACAAACTGGTAAGAAGATTAAGCTGTTGAGAACATATATTGGGTTGGAATTTTGTGGAGGTAAGTTTAATGAGTTTTGCAAAGTTGAAGGTATTATGAGGCATTATACAACAGTGAATACACTACAATAGAATGGTATTGTAGAACACATGAGCAGAATCTTATTAGAAAAGACTAGATGTCTATTGTCTAACGCTAGTTTAGGCAAGAAGTTTTGGGCTAAAGCAGTCAATACGGTTGCTTGGTTGATAAATCGTTCTCCTTGCACATCTATTGAGTGCTCACACTTGAGGAGGTTTGGTTAGGTAAACCTACTGATTATTCTTCTTTTCGAGGATTTGGATTTTCAGCATATGCACATGTTAATGAAGGCAAATTAGAGCCTAGAGCAAAAAAATGCATCATTATTGGTTATGCTTCTGGTGTAAAATGTTATAGATTTTGGTATGCTAACTTATCTAAGATTATTATCAACAAAGATATTACTTTTGATGAGTTTACTATGTTTCATCCTAAGAAAGAATCATTTATTTCTTGTGATGAAAATTCGGAAAGCGTTGCAAAGAAAGTAGAGCTTGAAATAATTTCTTTGCAAAAAATTTAGTCATCTACAAATAATATTGAGTTTGAAAAACCTGAAGAGGAATAGTATTCTATTGTCAGAGATAGACCAAGAAGGACGGTGAAACCTCCATAGAAATATGGATTCTCAAATTTTGTTGTTTATGCTCTTTCCATTGCAAAGTCAATAGTAATATCTTTCTGAGATGAAGGATTTGAAGGCATAGTTGAGCATTGAATTTGAGATGAAGGATTTAGGTGCAGTGAAGAAAATTATAAGCATCGAAATTTAGTGAGATCGAAAAAGAGAAAAATTATATCTCTCCTAGAAAAGCTACATCGAGAAGGTGTTAGATTGTTTTGGCATGAAAATACCAAACTAATAAGTACTCATCTTGCTGCATTTTAGATTATCAACTAATTTATGTCCACAAATAGATGATGACATAAAATATATGTCACATGTTCCATACTCTAGTGCAATTGGTAGCATTATGTATGCCATGGTTTGTACTAGACTAGACTTTTCACATGATGTTAGCATGATAAGTAGATATTTATCATACCTAGGCAAAATTCATTGGCAAGCTGTGAAGTGAATTTTGAAATATTTCAAGGGTACTTTTGATTTTGGTTTAGAGTTTAGGAAAATTGGTGACATTCTGACAGGATATGTTGATTATGATTATACTGGTGACCTTGATAAGAGAAGGTCTTTGACTAGGTACATCTTTATCATTAGAGGTTGTGCAATCAGTTGAAAAGCTACTTTGCAACATGCAATTGCTTAGTTTACTACAAAAGCAAAGTATTTGGCTATTATTGTAGAGGTTAAAGAGGTCATATGATTAAAAGGCTTATTGAAGAGCTCAATATGAATCATGATGTGATTGTTGTCTATTGTGATAGTCAGAGGTCTATACATCTTACTAAAGATCATATATATCATAAGAGGACAAAGCACATTGATGTATGATATCATTTCATTCGAGACATTTTTGTTGATGACAATATTTTTCACGCCCCAAATCTCAAGCATGTGCCCATCCTTTAGTGGTTGATAAAATTTGTGACATCCCAGGACACGTCACTGACTCATTCATTTTAATGTACATGTGGAAACGAACTAATACCCTTGACAACAACCAACATGGGATAGAAAAACAAGAAACATATTCACAACCAAAATACTTTTATAAACACCCCGGTTTATATACAAGACTAGTCTCAAGACAAAAGTCTACAAAAGACCGACTCTCAAACGAAGCTATCCTATGACCAACTAGCTGGACACATTCACCGATCCTTCGGTCTCCATAGGCTCCGGGGGCGTTGGGTCCTCCACAACACCATTAGGAGGTTCAGCTGTGTTCTCACCTAGAGTGGCGTTGAGCTCAATGGCAGGGATATCAAATCCCTGGATGGGACCTATCCTATACCCATTGAGTCCATGGAGGTACCATGCCCTGAATTGATGAGGTATCGTTTCAGGTAGGCCCTCATCGACCTAGACGGTGGTCACCACTAGCTCATGGACCTAATGACTACTGGGGACTGAGACGTCCGTACCTTGCTCAGTAATAGCCCGCGACTGTCCAAAATATTCTGGAGGAACCGCCATCTAAGGAGTTGAAAAGATTGAGCCCATGACAGGGTGAGACAGTGTCTTAGCAAATTCACCCTCTAAACTTCGACTAGGAAGGAAATATGCCTAAAGGCAGTTTATGCACACACAAGAAAGAAGACTTACCTTGCCTTAGTTCATTCCTACAAGTTAGTAAAATTCATATACTCAACTAATCAATTTAAATCAAATCATCGATTAGCTCAGTCAATCAACTTAATTCGACACAATCGATTTGATCCATACTATCTATTAATTCAATATGACCACTGCTCACACAAGCTGAAATAGGTGGTCATAGTTCTGACAAGCTGATATAGATAGATAGTAGCTCGCATAAGCTGATATATAGATCGTGCTTCCCCAAGCTGATAAACGATCATAGCTCACCCAAGTTGATAAGATATACTGCTCTCACAAGCTGACATATGAAGCTCATAGGCTGATATAGTATACTGCTCTCACAAGCTGACGTGCAATTATGCTCTCACAAGCTGACGTGCAATTATGCTCTCACAAGCTGATAAAGTATATTACTCTCACAAGCTGACGTGCAAAAGAACTCTCACAAGCTGACGATAAATGCTCTCACAAGCTGACGTGCAATAATTTTTTTTATAGAAAATCCCACTATTTATATAGTCCACAACGACATTTTCCGCATTAAAAACTGACACCCGATATTTTCTAATTAAAATACCGAAATTCCACAATTTTGGAATAAATAACCAAAATCACAAATTTCACTTAATTTGCACAATTTATCATTCAATTAAATAAACTAAACACACCATTACAATCAGTACAAAATTTCAGTCACTGGCTATTCCGGTATAATTTCCGGAAAATAATAAATAATTAAATAAATACCAAAAATAATTAAATAAATGCAATTAAATGCCAAAAATAGAAACTTAGGCGGGAAATACCTAATTAAATACCAAAACAGGCCTGAAAAATTTCCAAACCTATTTAGATAAATAGCACGATCTATCTAGTTCCTAATTAAGCCGTTATAACCACCTAACATGCATAAACAAATAATTAAATTGCTAATCCGTTCTAACTAACCACATAAACCGTACTTAACCTAAATTAATCAATCATTAAGCATCATTAACTCCTTAAGCAGAGTTTAGTGAGTAAACTCACTGGTTTTGCGATCCGGTGAGTCCACGGCAACAGTAGTGCGACGGCGGCCGAAACTCGAGCTTACGATGGCACCAACGGGAGCTTGGGAGGGCCCGAAAAAGGTCACAAAGCCCATGGTTGGCTGCTCAGTTCTAGATTTGGGGGCTGGTTGCGCGGAGAAGTTGATGTGGTGGAATCAACTTCGTGAGGGATTGTTGGTTCGACTTCGAGAGAGGGACGATGGAGCTAAAACTTGCGTGGGCTGTAGCATGGGCTTCGAGTGGGCTGGATTGGTGTGGGCTGCACGGTCAAACGGAGGAGAGGACAGAAACGGAGGGGAGCTCGTGGCTTGATTCGGTGGGAAGCAATGGGGGAGAGATTCACTAGTGTTGACTGGAGGGGTGTGAGCTACAGACGTGTGCCAGCTACAACTGAGGGAGAAAGAGGGCTGACTTTACTAGTGGGGTGACTTTGGTGGAGATGCAGGCGCTGGAAGACCTGTTGCAGTTGGGGACGCTGATTGGTGGAGGACGCGCGTCATGAAAGTGGAAAAGAAGCAGGCTGGTGGCGTTGATTTGGTGGGGGAGCAGCGAAGAAAAGGAAAATGAAAGAAGGCAGAAGCGGTTCCATTTTAAGGAGAAGGAGTTGGCTTCCAAAGAAATAAAGAGAAGACAACGAAGAGGGGGGCAGCTAGCTTGGCGTGCGCAAGAAGAGAGGGAGGAGAGAAAGATGTTGGCGGAGAGGGGGAAAGAACGTGCGAAATAAAGAAAAGGGAGAGAGAGGGAGAGACGTGTGTGAGAAGTCGATTGGGGGGAGAAAGAAAGTCAAAACAAATATCTTGAACACTTGAGTGTTTATTCATCCTTATCTTGAACCCATCTTCAGCCAACAATGTCAATTGGTCACCCAAGGCCAATTTCAACACCAACTTACCCCAATTGAAGTCCAAATGAAGACCAAAATATGACAGCCCCTCTAGCCTACGAATTTCATCCAATAGGACTTCAATTCAACCCAATTTGGTCCCCAAAAATCTCTGTGCTAATGTACTTAGTCCGCACTTACTTTCTTGCATGCAAACTCCCACAAATAACAAGTCTTAGACAGCAAAAATGACCACTCTCACTCCTATCCGAATTTACTTTCATTTTCCAATATATCCGAAATTCAATTTCTTAACAAATCTCTCCAATTTGATGGCCAAATTATTGAGGAGGGTGCCCATGCCAATTTCCACACTTGTCTTCACAAACTAGTCCTTTTTGAAAGGCCAAAAATCCACTTGAAAATGACCAACCAAATTTCTTTTCTTTTCCGAATCGTTCGAAATTGATTTTCTGAAAAATTCCAAGCTTGCCAAAAATTCTTTGAAGGATAAGTCAACATTCTTAAAATAAATCGTGACGTGACAGAACTTTCAACTTCTAAAATCGGGTTCAAATTCACAGTTAATTTCAATCTAACGTGATTTTAGCGTGACCTAACCTATCGGGTAGCTTTTAGGATTTTTTAGCGCAATTGACCCGTGGTCGATTATTTTCGAGACACATTGTACATCTTCGACACATTGACGACTCTTGGTTATCGTGAAAATCTCGAGATTTCAAATACGGACACAAGGTACCAAAACGACAAAAAAATTGGTCTAGTGCTGATCGACGAGAATTTTGCAATTAGGTGGAATCACCCACACATAATCACATGACTCAGTCGAGTTGGCCCATCTCCAATCTCTAATCGATTTTTAAATGTGCTATAATGACCATTGTAGATTAATACAGTTGAGCAGTCGGTTTCTAGTTGAATTCTCAAGTCTATTGCGTTTATATTCTTTAACGACTTCACCTGATAAGCTAGTTATCTTGTGAGTGGCCAACTCAGAGAAAAGAACTATAAGTGCGTCGATATGTTAATCGAAAACAGAACCTGAAAATCAGGATGTCACAATATTAATGTCTTGAAGATTGACACAGGAAACAATCCAGTTGATATGTTGATGAAACCTTTGCCTATTGCCAAATTCAAGCATTGCTTGATTTTGGTTAATGTTTGCTACAACTAAGTTTTACTCTAATAGGAGTAGAAGATTATTTGTTACTTATGTAGAATTCAAGCCAAGGTCGAAATTTGTTGAGTATGTCTTGATTTTTTTTTTTTTTTATAGGCTTGGGGACAATATAAATATTGTTTATCTCAAGTTATTAGGTCAAGAAGTTGTGATAGAAAAAGTCCTAGTTTTTCAAAGTTACCTTTGTAATCCTTGAAATTAATGGATTTCACTTCTTTTCCCCCTGGTTTCTACGTAAATTAGGTGTTCTTTTATTCTTCTCAATTTCAATTCGGTTTTAGTTTCCACATTTGCCATAACAATTTATATATAGTATATGCATATCGATTAGAGACTCACTAAAACATGCACAATAATCTCTATACGAAATATAATAAAAATGCATCATGCAACACTTTTAAACATGTAATTTTTCTCTTTAATTTGTACTTTTCTTTTGGCAACTTAGATGTAGGAAAGTCTTGTTAACATCTAAATTTTTCTTTTTCCTTTTATAACTTAGATGTAAGAACTTATTGTTTTTAGAAAACTTCAGGCTTACTTTTAAATAATTATTTCAAAGAATTCCTATTCACATGAGAAGAATTTCTTCTTCATTTTCAGAAGGCCTTACATCTTTGTCTTCTAAAAAGGCTAGATAAAGTTTGCATCCTAATGGCAATTACCTGTATGAGGGTTTTTGAAGTAGACAAGAGGATGTACTTCAAAATTGAAAGACTTTATTTCAAGTCTTTCTCCTTCAACTTCATCTTGTGGGATGCATAGCTGCATCATCAAAATGGTGGGAGAAATGGAAGAATTCATCCTTTTTCCTTTGAATAGTCAAATTTAATGACCACATTGTACTCTTTCTTCTTAGTGAATTTAGATTCTAAAGACTGAATTCTCAGGATATTCTAGTGAAGCTTCTCATACAAAGTCAATCATTCAAGTGTCTAAGAGAAGCTTAATCAACTATAAAGGAGGGATCTACCTTAGAATATGAATGCATGAAGTTGTTTGATTATTATCTACAGAGATCAAAGGAGCATGTTCTGCTCTCGAAAGAGCCAATCAAGGGCATGATTTAGGACTTTGTACACCATCTAATGATAAAGGGTTGCATAACAAAGTCAGGAGTTTAGGGGGCTAGAATGATTTGTAACTGGACTTTCAAAGCATTGCCTAAGCGAGGTTTGAAAGAGCCATATAAGGGTTCGAAAATAATGTTATAAATATTGTCCTAGCATTGCAAGTGGTTTCAATTGTTCTAATACATGCATGTTGGTTTAGACATTCTGATTTTCAAACCATGCTTTCGACTAAATGAAATGGGCTTTTCATCAACGTGCTTATAGTTCTTTTCTCTGAGTTGGCACTCATGAGATAATTAGCCTATTAGGTGAAGCCGTTAAGAAATATAAACGCGACCGACTTGAGAATTTGACCAGGAATCAAGTGCTTGACCATGCTAATCTGCAAGAGTCACTACGGCGCAGTTAAAAATCGATTAGAGACCAGAGATAGGTCGACCTGATAGAACCATGTGATTAAGTGTGGGTGATTCCACCTAATTGCAAAATTCTTTTCGACCGGCACTATATCGATTTTTCTATCGTTTTGGTACCTTGTGTTCGTTTTTGAAACCTTGAGATTTTCACAACAACTAAGAGTCGCCAATGTGTCGAAGATGTACAACGTGGTTAAAAAATAATCGACCACGGGTCAGTTGCGCTAAAAATTCATAAAAGCTACCCGGTAGGTTATGTCACGCTAAAATCGCGTCCGGTTGAAATTAATCGCGAATTTGAACCCGATTTCAAAAATTGAAAGTTCTGTGATGTCATGATTCATTTTAGGAACATTGACTCATCCTCCAAAGATTTTTCTACAAACCCGAGTTTTCAGCGAAAAATCAAATTTAGGCATTTTGGACTGGGAAAATTAGATGATCGTTTTTTGTTGCACTTTTGACATTCAAGTTGGACTAATTGCAAGGAAAAATGTGGAATATGATGTGGGTACCTTGGCTGAATTTTTGGGCTTCAATTTGGATTGATTTGAGTTGAAATTGAAGAGAGAAATGTCCAAATTCGTAGGTCCTTGGGGTGTGCAACATTTCAGCCCTCTCTTGGCTTGCTAAGGAAGCTTGGATGAAGGAAAATGGCTATGGATGACAGCCATGGGTGGTGGGGGCAAGGTTAATGAGTGAAATTGATATTTTTGGTGGACTTTGGAGGCCAATTGGGTCCCCCTCTTTAGCAGCTATCTTCTTCTCCTTCCCTTGGCTGCTTTATCCATTGTTGAAATTGTTGAAAGCTCAAAAATCTAGAGAGAACTAGCTAGCAACCCCCCCTTGCTATCAATCGTCCCTATTCGCCGTCCAACCGCCGCTTGTCCGCCTGTTGCAAGCCCGAGCCCGTGTCATCCTCTGCTTTCGTGCCCGCTGTCTGCGAGCCTAGGCCACCGTCCCGAGTAGCTCGTGCCTCTATCCAGCTGTCGAGGCCGCGCCACCGTCGCCGTCCAACCGCCAAAACCACTGCCTGGCCTCGCTACAGCCGCGTGTCTGCCCCCTCGTCGTTTCTAGCCAAGCCGAGCTTCGGTCTAGCTCTCTCGGCCCAAGACCAGAATCGAACTCCCACAGTGGGCTTTGGGCTTTGTGAGGCTTTTCTGGGCTTGTCCAGACCTCGCTTGGTGTTGCCGCAGGCTTGTTTATCGCTTGTCTTCGCATCACCATCGCTATGGACTCACCGGCCCGCTAAACCGATGAGTTTGCTCACTAAACCTTGCTTAGGAGGTTAATGACACTTAAGTGGTGTTTAGATTAAATTAAGATTAGATTAGTGTAGTTATTAGCTTGTTTAGTTAATTTAGGTTAGTTAAATTAGTGAATTGGGTGGTTAGAAATTAAATAAGTGAATTGGGTGGTTAGAAATTGTAGTTAGATAGTTTATTATGTGGCATTGTAGTTAGAATGGTTAGGATAAATTAATTAGTCCAATATGTGGTTAGATTAGCAATTTTTAGCCTAAGTATGCATTTATTGATTTAATTTGCATTATTTAATTATTTTTGTAATTTATTTAATTATTTATTATTTTCCGAAAATTATACCGGGATAGCCGGTGACCGGAATTTCGTGCTAATTGCAGTGGTGTGCTTAGTTTAGGCAATTGATTGTTAAATTGTGCAATTGAGTGGTGTTTGTGATTTTTGATTAATCAATTAAAAAATTATGAAATTTTGGTATTTAATTAGAAAATACCTGGTGTCGGGTTTTGACACCAAAAATGATTTTTAAGTACTATATAAAATACTTATACTTTTAAAAGGAAGGATATCAATTTTCTGGTTCAAGTTGACCGTGTACCCACACACGATTATTTTACCGAGTTTTTTAATATGAAAAAAAATAGGCTAAGTTCGTTATCTTAATTAAGGCATTTAAGTACAAAGTACAATGCCCTTGGCCGTGATTAAATGATCGTGTTATGGTTTATAGTCACGGCAAGTTGACTATTGAAAGATGAGGTGACATATGTTGTGTTGAGGAAACCCAATGGGTTGTGATGAAATTTTGTGTGAGCCACCTCTAGTACCTTGCATCATTGCTTATTTGTAGTCAAGGTCTAAGTGCTACATGGGGACTTGAGTCACATGGGAGCCACCTCTAGAAGCCTTGTAGTATCGTCATGCATAGTCAAGAACTAAGTGCTACACGATAGTGAGACTTCGTGTGAGTTACCTCTAGAACCTTGTAATAGGCTTTTCGTGGCCAAGAACTAAGTGCTACACGACAGCGTGACTTCGTGAAAGCTACCTCTAGTACCTTGAGCTATTGCTTATGATAGTTGAGAACTAAGTGCTAAACGATAGTGTGACTTTGTGGGAGCCACCTCTAGTACCTCGAGCTATTGCTGATTGTGATCAAGAACTAAGTACCACACAATATTGGAACTTCGTGGGGATAGGGCACCTCTAGAACCTTGAGTCTGGTATTGAGTATTGAGTTGGAATGTAGAGTCGGAATATTGAGTGGGGATGTTGAGTTTGAATATTGAGAGTGAATATTGGGTGTGAATTGAACCATCGATATGAGTTACCCACACCTGATTATGGGACGAAATTATGCGGCACAGTATGGGACGTGTTATAACGATTTGGCCTTATAATCGGGACTCTTGTGTTTGATTGGTTTGATAGTGAGATGTTCCAATTGATGAGTGCATTGATTATATGCATATGTTTTATGAACTGTACTAATGTGCAGGAAGGAACTAAGGTGAGGTGAGTCTCATTGGTTGTGTGTGTAGGCTGCTTCTAGGTGTATTATCTTCTTAATTGGGGTTTAGGCGTGAACTCGCTGAGATTTATATTTCACCCCGTCAGAAGTTACCATTTTCAAATCCCTAGTGTAAAGAACCCAAAGCTTTAAGCGGAAGGGTCAAGAGCATGGGTGGCTCAATAGTTCTTTTTAGAGATAGACCTCTTGTACTTAGACCTTAGAGTTGGCCTCTGTGTACAAACTAGTTTGTTTATAAAAATGCGGTTTGTTTTATATGGTTGTCCTCTTTTTCTATCCCATGTTTGTTGTTGTCAGGGGATTAGTTAATTTGCTTCTGCATGTGCATAATCAATTGGGTCGGTGACGCGTCTTGGGAACATTACAATTTTATTAACCATTGAGGGATGTGTGCGCACTCAAGATTGTGCTACTCGGATCGCTACCGAGAGACCTTTATGACCATGAAAGTTAAGTGCAAAGTGAATAGCACTAAAGTGGAGGTACATATATACTTGTTGGCGCCACTATTGGAGAAATTATGAGGAATTATATTTAGTTGCTCCAACTCGAGATATTGCCTAGCAAACGAGCCAAGTAATACATGAATAGAAATATGTCTTACAAAAGAGAGAACACGTTATTTTAGTTAATGCCCTCTTGCTAAGTATACCTCTTTGCAACAAGTCTTGCCTTATATTTCACTACATTGACAATTGGATTTCCCTCCTTTCATTTGTAGATTAATTTGCACTCGACAATCTTCTATCTTTTGGGTAGTTTGATGAATTCACATGTTTGATTCTGATAGAGTGATTCAATCTCTTTACTCAAAGCTTCTAGCCACTGAGATGACTCAACACCAACCATCACCTTAGAGTTAAACAAAGGCTCATTTGTTTCTACCTCATCGCCTACATTCAATACAAAAGTAATATAAGAATAATCGTAACGTTCCAGTGGCTTAAATTACGTTCTCTGTCTGCTCATGGCTATACTATGATGTGGCTCTATTAGTTGTTTTGTATAATCGACTTGCAGTCTTAGTCTCCATTACCTCTAAGGTCTCTAGAGGCTCCACTTGAAACTCCACCTCATTACTGACATCATGATCCATTTGCTTTGCTAGTTGAGTCTCAAAATTCATATTTGGAAGCATAGCAATTTTAATGAAGATAATGTCTCTAATTACTAGAAACCAAGTGATATGGAATCTATGCACCACAATCAGTAGCCTTTCACCTCTTGTGCATAACCTATAAATATGCACTTCTTTAACCTTTGCTCAAGCACCATCACTTGTATGGCATATGAAGGAAATTTGAATATTTGTAATTCAGTTAATAGGTTTCCCCAACCATGCTTCCTGAGGAGTCTCTGACTGGATAATAGATGATAGAGATTAATTAACTTGGTAATAGATCATGTTTATCACTTTGTCCCAAAATTACTTGTTTGTCTTGCATGTGAAAGCATGCACCAAGCGTGCTCAAGTAGAGTTCTGCTCTTCCGTTCGACAACACCATTCTATCGTGATGTTTTGGGAATTGTGCGATGTCTCACAATCTCCTCTCTAACAAAATTTGGTAAAATCATTACCATAGAAATCCATGCCATTGCTTAAGTACTTGATCTATCTACTTGACTGCTTTTTAATCAATTTTTTAAATTTCTTAAACTGATTGAGCATCTCAAATTTGTGCTTTAGGAAGCATACCCGCACCTTTTTCGAAAAAAAATGTCAATGAATGTCAACGTATATTGGGTACCTCCTTTAAAATTAAACGGTAGAGACGACCCTAGACGTTTGAATTGGTTGCTTAGTTGAATGATTAGTTGTACTGAATTTTATCCTATGCTACTTCTCAAAGATGTTTTACTCTCATAGGTCCAACTTCCTTGTCTTTTGACCTTTCAACAACCCTCTTCTCACTCAGTATTGTCACACATGTCTCATTCATGTGCTACAATTGCATATGCTATAATTGAGTCAACTTTGTTTGACTCACTTGATGAAACTTCACCAGAACCTATCACGATTTTTTTTTCCAGTAAATGAAAGAAAATCACTTCTCTCTCTCTCTCTCTCTCTCTCTTTTTCCATTCATCATTGTTATGGTATCTCAAGAAATCTTTAACACTCCACCCTCAGTGGTTTACTTGCACCAATGTCATCAAGTATCCGTAGAGAAATAAGGTTCTTCTTGAACTCCATTACATGCCTCACATCTATCAATGTGTGCTTTACGCCATTGTACATCTGAATTCAGACTATCCCCATTCCCACAAACGAACAAGCTGTGTTGTTCCCCATAAGAACTCAACTACCATTTGTAGTATTGTAAGTAGTGAGTTAGTTCCTATGAGGAGTCATGTGATAGGAACTCACACAATCTAGTACCTACTCATCTTCTTGAGTTTCGGTACATGCCTCATGTCTATCGGTGTGCACTCTACGCTCATACATTTGAATTCAAACTTTAGACAACCTAGCAAGCTGTGTCATTCCCCATAAGAACTCTTATCACCGTTTGTAGTATAGTAAGTAGGGAGCCAGTTCCTATGAGGAGTCATGTGATAGGAACATTCGAAATCTAGCACCTGCTCGTCTCCTGATGAACCAGTCACAAAGGACAACCTCGGCATCATTGATGCTCTCCTTGGCTACATTTGTCACATTGCTTGAGGAATCTTGCTCTCCACCTTTATATCTTAACTTTGGATAATCCTTATAATACTTAAAATAATTCACGCGGCCCTTAGACTTTCTGTGTTGCGACTTTGATATGCTTTTACCTCTATTGCCAGGCCTCCAATGTGTATCTCTACCTCAAATCATCGGCTCTTGCGTGACATTGTATTCTAGATTGTCATCACACAACTCTCTCTATCACTCTTTAGAGAACAACACAAAATTTACTTCTTTTGTGGTAATCGTAGTATGCCCTTATAATAGTGAGTTGGTAAAATGCTCCCATAACTTTGGTGGATACACTAACAATGTCATGCCTATTTCATCGGTTGGGATCTCACTAATGTTCTTTAGATCCATCATCAGTTTGTTAAATTCATTTAGTTTGACTCTGATAGATGTATCTTCAGCATATTGGAATTGAACAATCATCTTCAACAAATATTGGCGATTATTCAAACCTTTTGTTACATAGAGGGCTTGAAGTTTTACACATAAATATGCAGCATGCTTCTCTTTAGCCACCTCTATTAACACCTCACCCTATAGGTTCAACAAGATTATATCTTCGCCCTCTCCATTTGCTCATTTTGATTGGTATGTTTCATTGCTTTCGACAACTTATCATTGCCATCCAACGCCTTGGCTAAACCTTAGGTTATTAATAGCACACGTATATTAGTGCTCCACAACCCAAAGTTATTCCTTTCGTTAGATTTCTCAATTTCTACTTGATAGGGCTAGTAAGGACACCTAGAGGGGGGTGAATAGGTGCTAAAAGAAGTTTAGCAAGATTTAATAAATTAGCTCATCTTTTTGAAGATAATAGACTAAAGATGTAAAAGACTATAAGCAGTTATATAAAACTACGAATTAAAGTAAAGAGTTCAGGGAAAGAAAATTGAAACACAAAGTTTATAGTAGTTCGGCGTAGACTAAACCAACGTCCACTCTCCTGCACTGATGGTCCATTGGCTGGATTTCACTAAGAATCAAAAGAGATTTTACAGTCTCACATCCTTGATTCCACAGTGTAGAAACTCTACTACACTTCCTCAAGGTCTCACAAGTGTCTGATCCCTCTTTTGAGTACAACTTAAGCTCAGCGATTGAAATAGCAAAGAACTAAGAGTTTCAGCCTTTGGAATTTTTCTTTCACGCACACACTTGAATAACTTGAGTGTCTTCCCTATATACTCCTTCATGTCTTTATAACCGTTAGCACATTCCAAATAAGTTTTTCCAATCTACCCACTGGACAGAATCAATCAAGGAGATCTCGAGTTATTTAAGGAATGTGATGATAGCCCACCAATCCTGCTCGTCCATACAATCAGGATCTAGGTTTCCATAAGTAGAACCTTCCAAGTATATTTCTCTTTTCAACAGATTTTGATTATCCGAATTGATTCCAATAAGAATAATTGATCTCGATGTGCTATCTCTAGCCGTAAGAGCTTCTATAAACCGTACGAACCGAATCCTTGAAGATAAGCTCGCGTCCAGATAAGTCTTCTCTTCGTTGGTCTAGAAACTGTCAGTGTGGGTTGACTTTGAGTCTTGAGTCTTGCGATCTTCAGACTTTGACAACAGAGTCTGGAATTCATCAGACTTTAACAGTCGAGTCTTGAAGTCTTCAGACTAGACTGATGAAAACGTTTTGTCAACTTCAAAATAATAAGAGAGTTTTCTCCAACAATCTCCCCATTTTTGATGGTGACAAAACTTTCCTACAGATTTGAAAACTTTTGTCCTGCAAAACAACACTTAAGCAAAATAAGATATCTCATAAAAGATAAGTAGATTAGGACATGGATAGTAATGATTCTGCAACCATAGAAAACATGTTAGTCCTGCAAAATAACGATCATTCCATAATCATTGTCACGGCCTAAGTTACTGCAAGCATCAAAAGATCAAATCAAACAGTCTAAAGTCAAAAAGTCCAATCCACAACCAAACAAAAATAAGTCCAAACCAAAGTTAAATCTGCATCAAACTTCTCCTCCTTTTTGTTAACAGCAAAAAGTGGAGAACAAATAAAAAGAGTTGTTTGAAAATAGTGGGGTTTGAATCAAGGCTGTTTGGGTAGGCGAATAAGTTGGAATTCCCCCATAGAGCTCACTGTCTTCTCAAGCTTCCCAATAGTCTCCTTCAGTTGTTGGAAATCTTCACCCTTCACATAATCTTGCACTTGAGTCTTCAGGGTAAGTAATTGATCTTGCAATGAAATTGAAGTAGCCAAGAAAGCCGTTTTGAGATTTTTTATCTCATAGCTCAGACCATATTGACCCTTTTTTAAATCCAGCAGAACATCCATTATGTGTGAAAAGTCTGTTGAATGAGTTAATGAGGCACTGGGTCCGGCCAAATCTGTTCCTGGGGTTTTGAGAATGGAGGGATCTTCAGTAGTTTGTCTACTGTGACTTAGAGTGAACGCTGCAAATTCTGGTTCTAGATGGTGAGAAGCATACACATCCCCTGGATCTGCTTCAGATCGACTAACATCACTAGTGAGAATACGCAAAGAAATACGTCGTTTTTCCGCAATTCCCCCTGTTTGTGTGTCTTTAGGAGGAGAAATAGATTCTTCTTCCTGTCTGCTTCAGTAAGAGAGTGATGTTTTTCTTTTGCTTTCTCACTAGTAGTTCCACTCCTTGTTTTTTCAGAGTTGCTTGACAAAGATACAGCCAATGTAGGCTCAAAAGAGTCATCTCGAGCCTCTTCTTCCTCTCATTCTTTTCTTCCTTCCTCTTCCTCTTCTTCTTCTCCTCTTCTTTCTTCATCTCTTCTCTCAATCTCTTATTCAGTCTCGTGAAAGCTGACGAAACTCTTCAAGTTCCTTAAGGCTGAAAGAGTCATCTCGTGAAAGCTGACGAAACTCTTCAAATTCGAATGGAAGTATGCTGTGAGTTCAGGATAATTAATTGTAGATTCAGAACAAAAATGCTCCAATTGAAGAAGTGCAAACTTGTCTCGCAGATTTACTTTTACTGAATCAAGAAAATCAAAGTCGACACTCCTAGGGTTCATCACCCCTCTTTTTAGCAAATTCAAATAAACTTTCTTGTGCTCCTTAGAGCGGAAAATGCTCGCTCCATCACTAACAGCATTAACAGCCACTCCCATCCTAGGCTGAAAATGTGCAAACATTCGTTGATCGTCATCCTGTTCTTGGGGTTGATTAGCAGTATCAAAACGTGGGTCACTTGGAAAATTTGCAAAGGTCTTTTCAGCCATCCCTTTTTTTGTAACACCTAACTTTTCCATTTCTCGCAAAAGTAAGGTTTCATTTTTTAATCCTCTTTCTCTAAGAAACTCGTCAATCAAAGACATCGCAATACCTCCTTCCTTCAACTTAGAATAAAGCGAGAAAGCAACATTAAGTCTCAACGTTCTTACAGGTTCAATTTCTTCCACTATTTCTTCTTCTGGTTGAGGCGGTGGAGGAGATTGACGCTGTTGAGAATGTTGTTGCTTACTTGGTTGTTGCTGATGAGGAGAATCTTCTTCCTCGATCAAGTTGAAGTGAGTAGGACTCTCGGGCATGTGTCGTGGTCCCTTGCTTGCGATTCTCGAAGACTTTCTTGAAGACATTGTCGCTTCAAGAGAGAAATTCTCAAACTTACTCGAAAAGGTGGGAACTTTTTGGGTTAATGGAGAGTAAAAGTGAAAGCAAATGGGAGTTTAGAATTTTAGGGTTTGGGAGTGAAAACGGAAAAGACGAATTTCAACAGTATATAAAGCAAGTGAAGCAAGGAAAACGAATCGTCATAAAAATGCCTTTTTCGAAGATGAATAACTTCCTTTTTGAAAATGAATAACTGCCTTTTTGAAAATTTCATAAATTCAAAAACTTGGAAAGACAATTTCTATCAATTAGCGATTAAAAAGAAACTGTACCTTTTCAAGTCTTTAAACAAAAAATTAAATTGTTAGTACCGAAATAACTTACAGTCGTAACTCTTGGTCTTATGAGTCTAAACACCTTCAGACTTTACCTCTGAGTCTGAGCACCTTCAAACTTTACTAGATAAAAGATGTAATGTTCAGTCTGGTGCGAGTAAACTCAAATAGGTTTTTCTCCAATGGCTTTGTAAATATGTCTGTCATTTATTCTTTGAATCAATGAATTGAATCATAACTTCTCCATTTTGAACATGATATCTAATAAAGTGATGTCGAATCTCTATGTGCTTTGCCCTTGAATGAAGAATTGGATTCTTTGTGAGATTAATTGCATTGGTGTTGTCACATTTGATCTCGGTGCACGAGTCTTCGATTCCAAAGTCTCTCAGTTGTTGTTTTATCCATCAGATTTGAGAGCAGCAACTCCCAAGAGCCACATACCCTGCTTCTGTTGTTGAAAGAGCTACAGTACTTTGGGATACCACAGACCTAAATTTGAAGTAATTGCAACATATTTGATGAAGCGTTTTGCAGCACTTAGATGAGACTCTTTGGGATCTGATTGAAATCTAGCACAAATGCAAACACTAAACAAAATGTCAAGTCTAAAAACAATAAGATAAAGAAGTGAACCAATAATACTCCTGTAAAGCTTCTGGTCGACTTTCTTTCCTCCTTCGTCTTTGTCCAGCTTCGAAGAACTTGACATTGGTATCTCAGTCTATTTGCAATTTTCCAATCCGAACTTTTTAACGAGATCTTTTGCATATATTTTCTTGGTGAATGAAAATTCATTCCTTCAATTGTTTCACTTGTAATCCGAGAAAGAAAGATAGTTCACTCATCATGCCCATCTCAAATTTATCTTGCATAGATTTAGAAAACTTCTTGCATAGGTTTTTGTTAGGTGATCCAAATATGATATCATTAACATAGATTTGAACAAGTAAAAAGTTTATACATTCTCTTTTAATAAACAAGGTAGTATCCACTTTTCCTTTGACAAAACTATTTTGAATTAAAAACTTACTTAACCTGTCGTACCATGCTCGAGGTGTTTGCTTTAATCCATATAGAGCCTTTTTTAGTATAAATACAGAGTCTGGTCTCTTTGGGTCATCAAATCTGGGAGATTGTTCCACATAGACTTCGTCTTGGATAAATCGATTTAGGAATGCACTTTTGACGTCCATTTGGAATAACTTGAAATTTTTATAACAGGCAAAAGCAAGCAATAATCTAATTGCTTCTAATCTTACTACCGGTGCGTAGGTCTCATCATAGTCTATCCCTTTTTCTTGTGTATATCCTTTGGCCACGACTTTTGCTTTGTTTTTTACCACCTTTCCTTTTTCGTCCATCTTGTTCTTGAAAACCCATTTAGCTCCAATAATAGATTTACCTTTTGGTTTTGGAGTTAGTTCCCAAACATCGTTAATGCTGAACTGTCTGAGTTCTTCTTGCATAGCTTCAATCCAGCTTTCATCAGCTAAATCTTTTTCTATGCTTTTGGGTTCTATTTCAGAAATAAGTGCTACGATGCTAGACTCTTATTGCTTTTTGGATCTGGTGCGAATCCTTTCATCAATATCACCGATGATGAGTTCTTTGGGATGACTAGACTTGTGCTTCTAGTTGTTGGTCGGTCTGACAGTTTGCTGATCTTTTACTTCAATTGATTCTTCAACTTTCATTTGTTGTTGTTCTTTGGAAGTCTGAGCCACTTCATGGGAGGTAGACTTTGTAAAGTTTGGAGCAGGTTCAGATTCTTCAGTTGAGTATGAATCAATTGATTTTGCAAAGAATCTTGGAATTTGATATTCATAGATTCTTCTACGTATGAGTCTTCTTGTTGAATACTTTGTAGGCTTTGCCTGAAGTTGAGTAGCCAAGGAAAATTCCTTCTCTTCAAACTTACCAGTTCGATCATTTGCATTTTTCAAGATAAAACATTTGCAACCAAATACATGAAAATAAGAAACAATTGACTTCTTTCCTTTGAATAACTCATAGGGAGTTTTCTCCAGAATATGCCTTAAGAATACTCTATTAATAATATAACAAGCTGTAGAAACTGCTTCAGCAAAAAAACGAGAAGAAATATTATTTTCAATTAAAATTGTTCTTGCCATTTTTTGCAAAGATCTATTCTTTCTTTCCACAACTTCATTTTGTTCTGGAGTGTATGGAGAGGAGAAAACATGTTGAAAACCAGATTCATCACAGAATTTGGCAAAGTCTTGATTTTTAAACTCACCTCCAAAATCTGTCCATATGTTTGAAATAGCATATCCTTTCTCATTCTGAACTTTCTTGGCAAACTTTGAGAAGTGAAAAAATGTTTCAGACTTACTTGACAGAAAGTAAATCCAAGTAAATCAAGAATAATCATCCACAATTATTAGGCAATATCTCTTTCCACCAATGCTTTGAGTTTTGGTTGGTCCAAAGAGATCCATATGCAGAAACTGCAAAACACGATTAATAGAAATCTGATTTATTGATTTAAAAAAACTTCTAACCTGTTTTCCTAACACACATGGTGTGCATAAGTCAGATTTTTTATACTTCAGGTTGGGCAGTCCACAAACAAGCTTCTTGGATGAAATCTTGGCAATTTACTTCATATTGACATGGCCAAGCTTTCGATGCCAAAGATTCGCTTAATCTTGAATTGATATTAGACATTGAAATCTTTATGGTTTTATATCCAGAAGATAAATATTCCCATGTTTTCATCCAGTAAAAGATTGAGAAAGATCTTTACTAGTTCCCGAACATATTCCTTCTTGGAAATTGATTTTGAATCAAGTGTCGCACAATTGGCTAATGCTAAGTAGATTGTAATTTAGTCCTTCCACTAATGAGACATTGTTGATTGTGAGACTTCCAATCTTCACAGTTCCACACCTAACAATTCTTCATTTGCTGTTTTCATCAAAAGAGACTTTTCCATCATTTATTTGCATAAGTTTTATAAAACAACTTGAATCTCCAGTCATGTGTCTCGAACAGCTACTATTCAAATACCATTTAACATTTTTCTTGATAGTGACTTGCTATTAAAGAAGGAACTCAAGCTTTCTTTGGTACCCATATTTTCTTGGGTTCAGGAGAGTTAGTGCAATATACAGTCTTTGCCCATTCCTTCTTAACAGGTCTCCAAACCATAGGACATTCTTTCTCAAAATGTTCTAAGCTGTTGCATTTTAGACATTTGAGAGCACTTCAGCCAACAGGTTTTACAATGACTTTTTGAAAATGGTTTCTATAAAAAGTTTTTGTAGGTCTTTATTTGATTCTTTCCTTTACTCTTAGAAAATCAATTAGAGGAATAGTTTCCGAAGTCATTCCCAAGCCTGATTTGTTGAAATAAGGTCTTTGTACTGAAAGAATCTTTTTCAACTTTTCAGATCCTATTAAAAACCTTTTTAAGATATTTGAAATGTCTTTTTTTAAAACTGTATTTTCTTTTGAAAGAGAGTCTGCATTTTCCTTTAAAATTAAAAAAAAAACTTTTGTCTAGATTTTCAAACTTTTCTTTCCAAGAATTTTCCTATTATTTAAGTGTAGAATTCTCCATTTTTAGCTCGGAAATCCTTTTAAGAGAGGTTTTGAGATTAAGACAAAGTTCATCAATGTATTTCGAGACTTTAGTAGGAATTTTGAAATTGCTTACCTTGATTTCACTATCTGAGTCTGAGTCTGAGTCTGAATCTATCTCGAATCGAGCCTAATTCTGATTTTGCCATTAGACAAATATTGGCATAATCTTCATCACTTTTTTCGTATTCAGTATCACTCTATGTCTCTGCTTTGAGTGCCTTTCTGTACTCAGCTCTTCCCTTCTTTTTCTTCAACAGAGGACAATTGGGTCTAATGTGTCCCTTTTTCTTGCATTAAAAACAGATCATATCTTTGTTGGCTTTATCATCCTCAGTTGATTTGTTTTGAAATTTTTGAGTGTTTTGCTTCTTCCCATTTAATTTTCTTCCATTTTTGTTCAGTTTCCTGAACCTCTTTATCATAAGTGCTAACTCTTCATCGTTCATATCATCTTCAGAGTCTGTAACATTAGAATCATTGTTAGATTTTAAAGCAATTGACTTCTTACCTTTAGGATCTTCTTTCTCGTTGATTTGCTCCACTTTATAAGAATGAAGTGTGCCAACCAGCTCGTCTACGGAAAGTGGCATGATCCTTTGAGTTTCCTTTATTGAAGTTTTCAAGTGATTTCAGTCTTTGGAGAGTCCACTCAGCAATTTGTTAACCTTCATTGATCCTGAGATTGGCTATTCCTAATACTCTAGACCGTTTACAATCTCTATAAAATGACTAAACATGTCAGTGATAGATTCTCCTGGCTTCATCTTGAAGGCTTCATACTGTCTGAGTAGAATATTGATCTTTGTTTCTTTCACTCGATCAGTTCCTTCATAGGTAATGTGCAGCCTATCCCAGACTTCTTTGGTTGTTTTACAAGAAGAAATTATATTATACTCAGTAGAAGATAAAGCACAATATAAAGAGTAAATTACTTTAGCATCAAGAGCTTGTTTCTTGATTATTTCTTCTTGTGTCATCTCGCTAGCGTCTGCAACTTCTTTTCCTCTTTCTGAAACTGATGCAGCTTTAGAAATGATTCATTTTTTCTACCACATCTCATTCTAGAGGATCTTTCGATCTTAGGAATGCCTTCATCTTGTTTTTCCATGCGCTATATTTCTTTTCATTAAAGTAAGGAGGTTTGGTGTTACTCTGGCCTTCAACCAACCCTGGAGCCAACATACTAGCCATAGATCTTTAACTCAGAAGTAAAAACACTTCAATTGAATGAGCACACAGGCTTTGATACCAATTGATAAGGCTAGTAAGGACACTAGAGGGGGTGAATAGAGGTGTTAAAAGAAGTTTTGCAAGATTTAATAAATTAGCTCATCTTTTTGAGGATAATAGACTGAATATGTAAAAGACTATAAGCAGTTATACAAAACTACAAATTAAAGTAAAGAGTTTAGGGAAAGAAAATTGAAATACAAGGTTTATAGTGGTTCGGCTTAGACTAAGCCTACGTCCATTCTCCCGCACTAACAGCCCACTGGCTGGATTTTACCAAGAATCAAAAGAGATTTTATAGTCTCACGTCCTTGATTCCACAGTGTAGAAATTCTACTACACTTCTTGAAGGTCTCACAAGTGTTTGATCCCTCTTTTGAATACAACTTAAGCTCAGCAATTAAAATAGCGAAGAACTAAGAGTTTCAGACTTTGAAATTTTTCTTTCATGCACACACTCGAATAACTTGAGCGTCTTCCTTATATATTCCTTCATGCCTTTATAACCGTCGGCACATTCCAAATGATTTCTTCCAATCTACCAATTGGATAGAATCAATTAAGGAGATCTCGAGTTATTTAAAAAATGTGATTACAGCCCACCAATCTTGCTCGCCCATATAATCAAGATCTAGGTTTCCATAAGTAGAACCTTTCAAGTATACTTTGTTTTTCAACCAATATTGATTATCTGAATTGATTCCAATAAGAATAATTGATCTCAATTTGCTATCTCTAGCAACTTCTATAAACCGTACGAACCGAATCCTTGAAGATAAACTCGCATCTAGATAAGTCTTCTCTTCGTTGGTCTAGAAACTGTTAGTATGGGTTGACTTTGAGTCTTGAGTCTTGCGATCTTCAGACTTTGATGATAGAGTCTGGAGTTCATCGTACTTTAACGGTTGAGTCTTGAAGTCTTCGACTAGACCGATGGAAATGTATTGTTAACTTCAAAATAATAAAATAATTTTCTCCAACACTCTTTCCCCTCCAAACATAATTGGAAAACCTCAGCTCGAATTCCAATTGTTGAAATATTTTAACATGGAAGCTGCCGGAATCTTAATATCATGAGCGATAGAAATCAAGAGAGATATAAAAGGAGGAATAATAAAAGATATGAGAGATTTCTATGATTCGATCGGAATATCGATATCTACATTTATAAAGAGAGCAAACTGCAAATAATTCACTAATTAATCAAAGAATTACACGATAACAATCTCTCATACGCTCAAGTATTTATTTTTAAAATTTTAAAATTACACCTTATGTCCATGGTGTTTTCAGCACAAATCTCCCGATTAATTCACTAATTAATCAAAAAAATAATAAAAGATACGAGAGATTTATGTGATTCAATCCTAGAGAGAGCCAACTATAAATAATTTACTAATTAATCAAAGAATTACACGATAATAATCTCTCATACACTCAAGTTTTTTTTTTTTTAATTTAAAAATTACACCTTATGTCCACGGTGTTTTCTGCACAAATCTCCCGATCCGCCAAAGAGGGGAGTCCCTTCTGGTTGGATAAATAGAAGAAAGCTGAAGATAACAAAAGGACCAAGAGACCACTCCAATAAAATAATGATTTGGACTTTTCCTTTTATCGTTAATGGCTTTCCTCTTCGTGTCCTATGAGAGCTATACTCCTTTCATAATAGCAAAGCAAGGTGTCTCCATCATTGCCGGTGGACCCTCTTCAATAAATGTCATGGTCTAAATGTCTAAGGCGTCTGACGGGAGTTGTCGTCTCCGCTGCCACCTCGTAAAAAATATACCATCTCATTTATTTTCAATAGAAACATGTCTCTCGCATGATTTGTGACTGGAGAGCAAGTCTCTCTTCTATGCCCAAACTTAAATGAAATCCATGAGTAGTTTGTCACAGTTAAAGAAATTAATGTTAGAACCCTTATACTTCTTTCTTCTACAAAAGCAGATAGAATTAACGTTAGCAGGAAAAAATAACCAACTCTAAGATTTCACAAGAGTCCAACTTGGACCTCATTTATGTGCATGTTATGGGCCATGTTTAATTGACAAGCTTAAATTTGAGAAATAATTTAATAGATTGAAATGAGGTATTGGTTTTTGATAATATTAAAAAGGGGTATTGGATCCCTGAATTTTTTTAACTTCCTTTGGAGTGTGGTGGATCATTTTTTTGATGATTTGATGGGAGAGAAGGAAGTAGGCTTGTCAAAGGAGCAATAAGGATTTCAAGAGAAAGTTGAGAAGTGGTAATCTTCTCATCTTCATTGTGGTAGAAAACCTGATAAAAAATAATCAATCTTAGAGGAATTCGATTTACATAGTGGAATTAGAGAGTCTAAATAACAAGGGCATTGACACATATAGGGGTGGTATTTCCCATAGATTCAGTCGTGATGAAATGGATCTTTCTCTTAGTATAGACACATTTTAATTCACAGAGTTATAATCTTAGCCCAATCTAAACGAAGCTGTCTTTGATACCATGATAGGGCTACACCTGTAAGATATGGCATTGTGGGACCCAGCAAAACAAAAAAAAAAATAAAAGGAAAAGAAATGTTGAAAAGTCAAAGAAAAGAGGAGAAAGGAAGAAGGATGAGGAGGCACCGAGAACATTTGGGAAAAGAAGGAAAGAGAGAGAAAAAAAAAAAAAGAAAGGGGAGGAGATAAAAGGAAAAGGAGAAGCACGTTCGAACAGAAAAAAAAAGGGAGAGGAGAGAAAGGAAAGGAAAGAAGAAGAAGAAGGAGGAGGAGGAGGAGAAGGAAGAAAAGAGACGGGATTCTCATCATGGACGCCTCCCCAAGCCGATTCAACTCCGATTTGCAACGCCTGTTAAACGCTAACACTTATCGTTCTTCTAATCGGATTATTTTTCAAGGTTAGGACTAAAATTCGGAATTTTTGGAGATTCATGCGGCGAAGTCCGATTTTTGAGTCATTGAGCTGCGTATTTTTATAGAAATGATAGTTTAAGGTGTTGTGAAGTCATAGAATTTTACAGATCTCAATTTGAGCTTATGGTTTGCCCGGAACAAAAATTTCGAAGTTCGTTGCTCGCACTGGTGGGGTTCCGAACAGTAACTTTCAGGCCTGAATTTCAGCTGTTTTCAATGAGTTTTTGGGGTGGCTGAGTCGGGGCTTTTGTAATACATCGAAATGGCTTTCTATGGATTGTATGTTCGTTTGAAAAGAACCTATGTAGAGGAAATTATGGCTCGAACAAATTTAGAGCACGATGGGACAACAATAGATTTTTGGTATGGGCAAGCGTTGGTTGGCGCATGGATGTCGTTTTCTCAATGAATAGGCATAGTGTAATAGAGTCATTTATAAAAATATCGTTTTACTCAATCTTTTGATAGTGTTCTTTGGTTATTTGTTAGGAATTCGAGTACGTAGGCTCGAGTAACTGTAGTAGGTTGGTTTGGGCTTTCCTAGGTGAGTGATACTATTTCTTCTAAGAATTTATAAGCTCATGTCTTCAAAATGATAAATATTTGATATTTTGTGAGTTATAAATAAGCATGTTTATTGCATAAAAGTTGGATCGGGCATTTACTAAGTTTTTATATTTGAAAATAGTGCGAGAACTTTTTATGAATATATATTCTGTTTGATGAACGAAGTTGAGAAATATTACATGTTTTGGGTTTATGAAACCATTTCACGAAAAGCTCGACTTTGAGATGATTTATGGAAGGTTACATAGATATTGATTTGTGATAAGCTTTTTGAAATGTATTTGATTTGAAATTGATTTATGAGACGGATCTTAAAATTATTTGATAATGTTTTATGAAAAGTATTTCTGGCGGATAAGTTGAGTTGCGAAATCTTTTCATGATATATGAAATGTTTTATGGATTTGGTTTGAGAATTATGGATGGTGTGGTTCTGGATTGTTGTGGATGCTCAATATTGCTGTGAGCCCAGCGAGGGGCTTGTGGGTATGCGCATATTATTCTAGGATATCCTTGTGGGCCGAGCCACCGGCTAATAATAGGTGGAGACCTTGCCAATGGGGGAATCTTGGTCGCCTCGTCACCAAGCGTGTATCGTGACTATGGTTTGATATTGAGCAATGAATTGGTCAATAGAGTGGACCATTGACATGTGATATGAGTTGGGTCGATGAAATGGACCATCGACATGTAATTTGAGATTAGTCGATGGAATGGCATCGACGTGTAATTAGAGATTAGTCGTTGGAATGGACCATCGACATGTAATTTGAGATTAGTTGATGGAATGGACCATCGACGTGTAATTTGAGATTAGTCGTTGGAATGGACCATCGACGTGTAATTTCATTTGATTATTAATGTGTGGTTTGATGAGATTAATCAATGGAAATAGACTATTGATACATGTTTTATGAGATTGATCAATGGATTTGACCATTGGCGTTTGCCTATTATTATCTTGAATAATTTTTCTTTGAAACATATTGTGCTAAAGTAAAAAAGGTTACATTTTGGCTTTGAAGGTTTGTTAAATTTCTGAGTTTGGTGAAAGTGAGTTATATTGTGTTTTAACGGTGCATAGTGATTGCTCGATCCGCTTAGAAGAAATGTATTGCTCACTGGGCCGTGGTAGCTCATTCCTTTCTTCTTATCATGTTTTTCAGGTCCCTCAATTAGTGGCCATTAGAGCGAGAGCGTCATCACGAGGGCTTTTGAGAAATGGATTTTGAGTGATTTGAGGCTGCGTCCTTTAGAAGGAAGGACGGCCGTGTAACCCCCATCCCTTTAGGATTTGGGTTGTGACAACAGCATAAGCTAATGATTCCTGAGATGCTTATGCTATCTCACAACACATGGCCCTTCTCTCAGCCTTTCAATGGAACTGCCTCTTAATCTTCATAAATGATTAATCTATTTTATAAGGCTCTCAAGTTTTGGAAACTTTCTAATTCACTAGATCCATAGAGTGGTGAATGAAGGTTATTTTTGTGGAACCAACTTATCGTATTTAACTAACAGTACAAACCTAAGCTTCTTACTAACATTAGAGTTCAAGGAAGAAGAGAAAGTGTTGATAAGGTCATTACGGAATTGCATATAAAAGAGATTTTCAAAACGCTAATCTTGTTTTAACTTCTTACGGAAGTAACCTTTATATAGACAAAGCCAAGGGTAATATTGTAACGGTATACACACACTATTACAATAATACAAGCATACTTAGGACCACTAGGCATAAAGGACCGCGTTATTATGCAAGATGCTTTTACAAGAGGAAGGACACTAATAAGACACTTTGGCCAAAAGCAATGGCCCTCATATAGAAGCAAAAGAGGTTTGCCAAAGTGACATCAAAGCAAGTCATGCGTGAGCGTCAAAGGCCACTCGGTCTCATGCGTATTTTACCCATTATATTTATATATATATATATGCAAAACAGTGAATCTTGATATTTAGTGTTGGTTAATGAGACTGTTAGTTAAAAGAATGGATTGGTGGTCCGCGACAATGCCCAGACGCTATATATATGCAAAACAGTGAATCTTGATATTTAGTGTTGGTTAATGAGACTGTTAGTTAAAAGAATGGATTGGTGGTCCGCAACAATGCCCAGACGCTATATATATGCAAAACAGTGAATCTTGATGTTTAGTGTTGGTTAATGAGACTGTTAGTTAAAAGAATGGATTGGTGGTCCGCGACAATACCCAGACGCTGGACCAGTAAGTACCATACTCGTTATCTTTCTTTTCATTGCAAAAGAAATATGATTTTTCTAAATCGTTCGAAGTCCCCTTTGTTTTTTCAAGCTTTATGAAAAGATCCTCATTCCAAGATTCGACCCTGCAGACTGAAAGGTCGCAACCACGCGGAAAGAATCATATTGAAGGTGGGAGATGAATTTGTACTGTTGCGTATAGTAATAATTGACAATTAGAGGAGTTGCAATCTTCGGCGGTATTTGACAACCGATGTAGATCTGCGTTTTTTGTGGAAAATGAAGGGGCACGTGGCTCCTAAAAGCACCGATGACAACGTAGGACTTCAAGTGTGCTTCAAAACAGGACTTCAAGTGTGCTTCAAAACGTAATCTGCAAACTGCTCACGAAAAGCCTCAGAGGGAGAGAGAGAGAGAGAGAGAGAGAGAGAGAGAGCGGGAGAGGGAAGAGAGATGCAGAAAGGATCGTCGTTCGGATTGAGGAAAGGTTCGTGGACGGAAGAGGAAGATGTTCTCTTGAGGAGCTGTGTCCAGAGGTACGGAGAAGGAGAGTGGCATCGAGTTCCTCAGAGAGCAGGTATTGTATCATTGTATGTGAAGGTTATTCTTGTTTTTTATTTGCATATACTTGTGCGTGCGTAAATTTGTATAATGATGGGGATCCTTGTTTTCTTGTTGCATCCCTATCTGTATAATCCACTTGGATTTGCGTGTGTCAAATCATCTTGTGTCATCATATTTTATTTTTGTCAAATATTTGTGTTATCGTTCAGATACTTTTACTTAAAAGTTTTCTTTTGTTAAAATGGGTGGATGGGTCTTTCGTTAGTTTTGAGATAGTGGAATCAAGTCGGATTAGATTTGACTTCTTTAAGTGAAACTTCTCGTGTGCTCCAATAATATTTCATGGATTTTTTAAAATTAGACAAAAAGGGGACGTGTATTGATATTTTACTCATGTCAACGGATTGATTTGCACTAAGAGCATCTCTATGCTATGTATACACATGCGCGCAAAGAGAGAGAGAGAGAGATCGCTAAGTTCATGTTTGCATTTCTTGAGCTTGTAGGTTTGAATAGGTGCAGGAAGAGCTGCAGATTGAGGTGGTTGAACTATCTGAAGCCCAACATTAAGAGGGGGAAATTCCAAGATGATGAGGTCGATATGATCATCAGGCTTCACAAACTTCTTGGGAACAGGCCAGTACATGCTAAGAAAAGGTCACATGTGAAGTGCATTTGTCTGTTTTAATAGTTACTTATATGGTGTTGAGCCTACCTGCGTTATTCACAACAGCTTCTCGCTCTTACTTCTCCAAAATTGATTAGGGTTTGCATTGATGGAAAAAAATGACGACCGCATGTATAAACTATGTTAAGGATTAGGTTATTTCATTTTAGGAAAAATTTTAAAAAAATCTTAAACCTATTATAATTGTGTCAATTCAGTTTTAAACCTTTTAATTTGGCCAATCTAGTGCTAAACCTTTGACATGTTGTCAAATTAGTCCTAAATTTTTTAATTTTGTCAATTTAATCATAAAACTTTCGATAATTTCTCAATTTAGTCATTGCAATAAATTTTGGTCGAAAATCGTTGATGTGACAATCTAGTCAAGACCAGTCATTTTACATGATATAGCCACTATTAATATAAACAATTTCTTTTTAAAATTATTTTATTATTTTTTCGTCTTTTCTTTATTTTCCTAACACTGGGTCAGTTGCCGGCTGTTCCTTGTTGGCGATACTCACCTAGTTGAGACGAGGCATCGTGGCCCTCACCCATGGCCTTAGTATCCTTGTCAACCACAAGTGAACCCTTGCCCAAATCCAAGCGAGGGCTATGACTCCGTTGCTGGCCAGTGGGCTAGGGTCATGGCCCTCACCTTGATTTGGGCGAGGGTGTTGTGGCCTTCGCCTATGACTGGTGAGGGCCACAATTCCCTCGCCAACCTTGGGTCGAGCGAAAAGAAAAGAAGAAAGTAATAAACAATTCATGAAAAACAAAAAGTTATCTACATCTCGCTGTATCACATAAGACAATCGACACTGACTAGATTGTCACGTCAATGATTTCCGAGTAAATTTGGTTAATTAGACTAACTTGATAAATCATCAAAAAGTTTGACAATTCATCAAAAGTTTTAAGGTAAAATTGGCAAAATTGAAGGTCCAGAATTAAATTGGTTCAATTAAAATGTTGAGAATTGAATTAATATCATTGTAATAAATTTAACAATTGTTTAGTAATTTTCCCTTTGATTTTTTTTTGTACGATTACCCTAGTTGGAAAGGGACAAGTGTCCAACTTTGGTATGTGTTTGGACAGCGTCGCTCGTGCATAGGCATAGCCATTTGTAGTGCACCTTTTCTCCGATTGACAACCGCTTGATGGGACAGGCTGATACGACCCCGATAAAGTCCATACAAGAGTCACTATTTCGGAATTGTTCAATGAATAACCGACTGTAAATATGGGCCACACGCACGAGAGAGACGAAAGTTGCCGACTACAGCTCATGTCATTCGGTTATTGATCTAACCAGTGAAACGTGACCCTTCAAATCCAACCATCTAGATACTGTTTAGTATATATTAGGGGTGATCATGGCTATATGGTATAACTGGGAACATGAGAACCCAATCAATGGGAATCGGTCCAATTGTAAATTTTAGGACATGCATGGTAGGTTGTAGGTGAAGCCAAAAATCTAGAATTTGCTGCAAGTCATTGTGTCTTTTTTTTTTTTTTTTTGTTCTATATCTTTGCACAATCTCATGGTATTTTATGACGTTTAATGATGAGTGTGTAATATGAAATCACTAACCCAAGCTTTCATTTCTAGCAATATACACGACTGTGACCCCTAGTACATATCGCACATTCTTCGACACTTGCTCACATGTGAAGATAGAGTCTCTCTCTAACTCTCCGTACCTATTTCTTCAGACAACATTAACTGAGTACCAATAATGGTTCTCATTAGCCGTCGTCGACTTCAGGAGGGATTGCTTACTAACTGCATGGTTGTTCATGTATTGTTCTTAGATCTAGTCACTCCCAATCATGGTTACAGGTATAGGAAACTCAGAGAGATTATTCGTCTGATGTCAATTCTTTTTATGTTGTCCAAAGAAAGGTAGACTAAACAACAGAAGCTTGAATTCGATCACAAACATGCATTTCATTCTTTGGGCCAAAAAAAGAACGACAGAGCAGGAATTAAACTGAGCAGGAATTAAACTATCATCTAGCAATTAAAATAACTATATCTTTGGATAGGGAGGCAAAGCATAATGGGCCGCATGCTCAGTAGGTGATTACTTAAATTCAATCATAGAAAATCAATTTATGAAAATCCGAATCTTGCTAAATATACTGATTTAACCTAACAACAGTCCTCTTTTTTTCTATGTTGGTAAGAGCTTAATGATATTCAGCTGTCAATTTTTAATTATCATAAAAAAAAAATTAACTCCATTTCCATTATTAAAGATTATTAACACTTAAAATTTGGCACTTAAAATTTTTAGTTTACCCAACAGACCCTAAATCTTAGTCATTTAATCAATCTCACTAGCATTGTTGCATGATATGGATTAAAATCAGGCACCAACTTATTGATTAGTTATGGCTCTAAAGGGCCATTTTTCCACATCTAAAAGTAATAATTGGTGAATCGACGGAAATTTATAGAATTTAACATAAAGGTGTTAATGGTGCGTACTTCAAATATATTAGAAGAGAAAGAAACTAGTTGTTCGTAACTCATTTATAACACTTCGCAGATTGGAGAGAGCTTATGAAAATTCCCATTCCTTGACTGTCGACATCAATTGGCCATTCCCACGATGGAAACCCTTATTTTGTCAGGATAGAACACTTATGGAAACAAAAAGAAATCACTACTTTGGATTGATTAATTTATTTATGAATCACTTGAGTGTCATAATTTTCTAAAAATATTCATCACAAGTGTCATGCCATATTAGATTTTGGGTATTTGGGTGAATGTTTTTAAGAAGTTATGGCATGCAAACAGTCAGTCGAAAGTTTCAATACTCAAATAAACGTTTTTGAGAAATTACGGCAATTTTATGGTCGAAAAAAAGTTTAGTTATACACTCATGAAGACCGTATTTAAAAATTATTTTCGATATCTTTCCTCATAATTTAACATTTCGTTTAGTTGAAATTATTGACGCAGGTGGTCCCTAATTGCTGGGAGACTCCCGGGTCGAACTGCGAATGATGTGAAGAACTATTGGAACACCCATCTACGGAAATTGATGACTTGCCAAGGGAAGCCGGAGAACGAGAAACCCCAAGATTTGGTAAAAGTTGAAGTCAAAAGGCCTCGCCCTCGGACCATCTCCAAGAACTTCTCTTCCTTGGGGTTCGAAGCCTATAGGGAGCTGAACGAGTCCCGAGAGCCGCGCATCCACGACGTGCCTCCAAACAGAAGCCCCTGGATCGATAACGACTTTGAGCTGCGTTTAGAGACGACGGAGGCATGGTTGGATTGTTGGAGCGGACTCTCCTTCGATGCAGAAAACATCTGGGACTGGCCGGTGTGATAGGATCTTGCCGGGCCCTTGGATATTACTTATGCATGTGTTGCCTTCATATGATTGGGGTTTGTATGAATAAGGACATGGGAGAACCAAGTGGTGTGTGTACTGCTTTTCTGCACGTGATCCCTTCGTACGCTTGTGGTCCGTATGACTGCGTACAAGGGAGAAAAATGACTCTAGAACATCAACGGTGACTATGAATCCTTCCGAGATTTGCTATATATTACGTTTCGAATAAAACGTCCCACATGCAAACATGACAAGATTTTCAGAATATCTACTGTGATTTTTAACGTTCGAGGAAATACTCGTTTGATGTTCCACCGTACCGTAAGTAGAACCTTTTTCAATAGTTAAAACCCTTCATCTGCATCAAAAGTTTCTGGTATGTCTCGAATGGCGGTGAAGGACACAAGTTCTCAAGAAACATGACGTGAAAGTTGGCCGACCAAAGAAGAAGAATTATGGCGATCAGAATCCTACCGTGACAGAAGAGAAAATGTTAGTTAAGAATCTGGTTTTGAATTTTTATGATGGTGCTCAAGGATATAAATGATCTGAAGGCCCGTACTTAACATGCAAACAAACAAACAAAATGAGCTCATTGAACTAATTTCATAGCTTGAGAAAAAAACTAAGATGATCCGTTTTCCTTCTTCTATCATCATCAATTGGCTTCAACTTAGTCAAGCCTAGCTCTAATATTAATTGTTGCAAAAAATAAGCAATCCAACGATATAATAAACAAAACAAAGATATAACTCAAACACTAGATTTTACGTAATTGGTTCAATGAGACCTACTATATGGGAAGAGTAGCATAGAATTCCCTTATAGATGAAGCGATACAACGGAGATAACAAGCACACTTGAATTTTTAAAATACTTCTAGTATTTCTTAGTCCTTAATTACCTCAAACAATTTATACAGTGTTTAGCTCTCATAATTCCTCACAAATAATTTTTCAATCGTACAAATGAATTCACTAAATATTAACACAAGACTTTCATGACTTCGAACACTTGAGATGTAATTTATGAACAAGCCATATAATTGATTGTCCTGATCAGAAACAATTCTTGGATACTCTTCACCCAAAAAATAAAAAATGAAAAACCTACTTGGATTGGGCTTCTTTCAGGAACTCAAACTCAAGTTATATTCTCAACTCAACAAAAATAAATAGAGGTGTGCATAGAATATTCTCTAATAGGGGCAATATCACTTTAATAAGTACTTGATTTACACCATAACTCCTCAGTTCATCCATGATGTCTGAATTCGTCACTACAACCTTATGGGCATTTCAAAAGGCTAGGAAGTCTCTTCAGGTTCATATGATGCCGTATGCAGTAAAATTGCGACAGCGACAAATTGATCATTAAATTTACTCACCCACGGATACTTTCAAATCTTCAAAAAGGTAGGGCTGGTCCTGGCATTGATTGCGAGACGTTATTGGACCATCCGATTATTTTCGAGAATAGACAAGATAATTACTTCCACTTTTGTCCACCCTTCATTCCGTGAAAAATAGAAGTCTGTGTGTCCCATATGTGGGGAAAGGACGGTTTGTCCTTTGCCCAGATATAGGAAAAGCACTGCAATAATGAAAGAGATTGCAACGTCTGACATGCCCTTTGGTGAGGGGACAGGCTCCGAGTAAAATTAAAATTCTGCCATTGTTTTAAGCAAACTCTAGGTGTTGTCACTTCTTTTCTAAGCTTCCCGCAGGATTTATGATTCCTTAAACGATTCGATGGTTGTAAGCAGGGAAGCGAACGGTCTGTTGTTTATCATGGTCTGCAGCTCATCTTATTTGACAGATCAAAGTAGTTGTGTATCATCATAAAGCTAATTCGTCTTAACTTTGAAACGTAAAATTTGAGAGTATTTTTAAGGGTGAGAAAGAAAAATTCTCTCTAATTAGGGATACAAGGTGTGCAGGCACTAATATATTAAAATAAAGAATGCATCTAGACTGGGCGCTAAGTTATCGGACTACCACTGAAAGCCCTTATCAAAAGCTTACTTCCTACTAATTCGACATGTGATTCGTACAATACTTAAAACTGGTACATCTAATCATTACCCTAGTTATAACTGAAGGCCATCCATTATGGATTTGGGAGTAGAAGCCCGTTCGGTAGCTTAGTGATCCCAATTGTTGTTACACTTTGAAAACTGTAGTTCCTCTGATCCTTCGAATGATGATTTCATTGGATTGGATATGACTCTAGCCACGAAAATCATGTTAACTTCGTGGATTATAGCTTAAAGATGAGACGAATCTTGACGAGTAATCCAATGCAAAAAGACTAATGCAATTCATAATGTGAGAAGTCAAATCTGTACCGTTTAGCAAATTAATTTACACACACATCCGCAACACTGCTAAGCTAACTATTTATCCAAATTTTAGCAAGAAACAGAAAACCTACTGGGTGATGATTCGCTTCATTAGATAAAACACAAGGAGATGGTTAGGTGGTCTTGCTTGCTCAATCGGTTATCGCAATTCATTCCAACTGAACTATGGCTAGTCTATTTAGCTCTTGAACTAACACACTCCCCTAGTGTGAACTAGTTGATTTTGAAGTTGATTTTCAGTCTGTAATTTCTCAAAATCTTTGATGGTAGGAGCAAGTTGAGAAATTCAAGAGAGCTTGCTTGTGCGGATCTTCAAGACGGTTCATCTGTGTGGGGAAGTCATTATCCGTCGTCCATACAAGGAAGCTAATGCATGTGTGGACTGGCTAGAAATTTCTCTTCTAGGATCGTCCCAAATTATCATATTGATTTTTTTTTTTTTTGGACCTTAGTACGTCCTTAAACTACTACGTCTGAACTTTGGGACTTAAAAAAAGGGCATTCCTTAGGGTGAGGAAAGAAAACTTTCTCTAAATTTGGGTATTTCTCTTTTAGAAGCATATCAAATTATAATATCAAAGCCTGTCCTCCTCATGATTTTCTTCCTTTGATCTTATGTCACTTCCTGATCCTCAAGCGTGTGCCTATCCCTCTATGGTTAATAATTTTGCGACTTCCCAGGACGAGTCGTCGATCTTTTCATTTTATTGCACATGCGGAAGCGAATAACAAATCCCCTGATAATAACTATCTTGGGATAGAAAAGTAGAACAACACATTCACAAACAAACATGATTTTATATACACATTGAGTCAGTTACAAAAGTCCATAACCAAAAGACTTGTTCTCAAAAAGAGATTGTCCTATCTGACCTACTCTTCAGGTTGCCTCAGCTCGGCTCCAAACCCTCCACTCCATGGTCTTGAAAATTTAAGCCCTCGACAGGGTGAGATATAAATCTCAGCGAACTCACGCTCTAAACCCCGATTAGGAGAGTAATACGCCTAGAAGCGTCCTAACCATACAACCACACAAATAGAACATAGGACTCACCTCGCCTCATAGGACTCACCTCGTCTCAGTTCCTTCCTACACGTCAACTCGGTTCATATCGCAATGTATATAATCAATGCATATAACAATTGAAACACCTCATCAACTCAATTAATCACAAGGGTCCCGATTATAAGGCTAAACCGTTATGATACGTCTCATACCATGCCCCACAGTTTTGTCTCATAATCAAGCGCATCACACTCAATTAATCATGCGTTTCAATTGTTAATTAAGCCCCTCAAGGCACAGCCGACTCCCATGTTCGATTGTCTACTAGCGTAGCTAGGCATTGTCTCTTCCCCATTGATCATGGCTTCGTCTCTCAAAGACAGCATTCTCGAAGGAGCATAGGTCCAGAATTTACTGCGACCTGCTACCCTAATGCATAGATAACCCGAAAAGGGATTTAATAACGTCTGGCATAATTGCTCATCAACACACGACCAATCAATCTCGGCCCAAGACACCATGGATTGTACTCAGATGCCTCAATTAAAATAGTGATTCCGGCATATTTTCTTTGTATTAAAAATACATGATAAAATAGTCGTGTGTGGGTATACGGTCAGATTGGACCTAGAAAATTCATAACCCCCAAATTTAAAATCCCATTGTTTTATATAATATATAAAACCAATTTCGGTGTTAAAATTCGATACTGGGATTTTCTAAATAAATAACGAAATTCACAAATTTTGGAATTAAATACTCAAAATTCCATTCAGCACTCAATTTGCACAATTTAACATCCAATTGCAGAAATTAACCACACCATTACAAATAGCATGAAATTCCAATCATTGGCTATCCTAGTCTAATTTCCAAAAATATTTAATAATTAAATAAATTATCGGCAAGTAAATAAATTACAAAATAAATAAATTAAAGCACTTAATTAAATTAACTTAAACTAACTAGGCTAATTAATCTAACTAACAATTAAATCTAACCATTCTATCTAATTCAATCTAATTACACTAACTACATAAACTAACTAATTCCTAACTAAATCCACCTAACTATTCTAACTAAACTAACTATATAACTAACTATATACTTAATCTAACTAAATTACTCTAAGCTTAATTAACCTAACTAATCCACCTCTAAGTGTCATTAGCCTACTAATTAGGGATTAGAGTGCAACTCACCAGTTTAGCACGAAAACCGACTCACGGCGACGGCGGGGCAACGGCAGCCGAGATTCGGGCTCACGGCAAGGCTGAGGGAAGCTCGGGCCGGTTGAAATCGGCCAAGACGGCTCGGCAAAGCTGAGTTTAGGTCTTGAATTGCGAAGGGCTGAAGCGAGCTTCGAGTGGCTGGCTTCGGATGGGCTGGGTTACGGACGAAGAGAGGAGCGACCGTGGACTGGTGTGAGCTGCTTCGGAGTCAATGGCGTGGGCTTAGGAGGTGCTGTAGTTGACCGGTGGAGATGAAAACAGACATGAGGCAACTTGGATGGTGATTTGGTGGAGAGAGGGACGGTGGTGTGTGGCTGTGTGGCGTGAGGTGAGCGGATGCAGGGAAATAGAGGCTTCGGTGGATGGTAGAGGAGACCGAAGATGGGGCAGGCGGCAGAGATTGAAGGAGAACGGCTGGCAGAGGGGTTGAGTTTCATCGAATGCAAAAGAAAGTGAGAAGCAGATGCGGTCGAGTAGGGAAACAGCGAAGGAGGGGGAACCAAATGAGGCGTGCAAGAGAAGCTTGGATGGAGGGGCCAAAAAGTCAAGATAAAATACCTAGGTGTTAATACTTGGTTCCCCCTAGGCTTGCATAAATATCCCAATGTCCCCAAAATACTTTCTTGAATAGAATTTCCATAAATAAACAAATTTTGGTGTCAAAATTCCAGCCTCAAGCCTAGATCTGAATTTTCTCATTTTGACTCTAATTTCTTCACGAAATTTCCCAATTCGACATCCAAATTTTTGTTGAAGAAAGGCCCACAAAATTTCTACAAGTTCCCATTAGCACATAGCTCGGCTTAGAAGCCCAAATTTCCTTTGACTTGGCCCATCCGAATTTCTGTTCGTTTTCTGAATTGTCCGAATTGATTTTTCTGTAAAATTCGTGGAATCTTCGAAAAATCTTCGAAGGATGAGTCGACGTTCCTAAAATGAATTGTGACACGACAGAACTTTTAATTACTGAAATCGAGTTCAATTTCGCGATTAATTTCAATCTGACGTGATTTTAGTGCGTCATAATCTACCGGATAACTTTTAGGAATTTTTAATGCAATTAACCTGTGGTTGATTATTTTCGAGCCACAACATACATCTTCGACACATTGGCAACTCTTAGTTGTCGTGAAAATCTCAAGGTTTTAAATACGGACACGGGGTTCGAAAATGACAGAAAAATCAGTTTAGTGCCATTCGACAGAAATTTTGCAATTAGGTGGAATCACCAGCGCACTAATTACATACCTCTATCGAATTGAACTATCTCCGGTCTCTAATCGAATTTGACGGTGTCATAATGACCTTAATAGATTAGCACGGTCAAGCAGTTGATTTTTGATCGGATTCTCAAATCTATTGCATTTAGATTCCTTAATGACTTCACCTGATAGGCTAGTTAACTCATGAGTGGCCAACTCAGAAAAAAAGGCTATAGGCACTCGATGGAAACCCCATTTCATCTCATCGAAATCAGACTCGAAAATCAGGATATCACATCTTAGGTTACCGAATTAGTGCTCTAACTCCATGGATGAGTTTAGACATGTAGCTTTGATTGGCTTTAAGCCCGTTTAATTACCGAAAAAGTAGGACACAAAGGGCGACTTCATTTATATTAGTCCAAAAGACATGAAGTCTTAATTGATTCACTAATCCTAGCAAATCTTATTCTTGCCTAGGAATATAACTAGAGAAACATAGATCTGGAGAGGGATTAGCGTCCCCCACAGTCCCTACATTTTTCAATTATATCTTTTAATGCAACCGTCAAAGTTATTTCCTAATATATTGGATGCAATGCCTTTATTATTTTTTTTTTCCGAATACATGTTTATGACTCCATGTATCGTGGATGCTTTGTGTTTTAAAAAGATTCAAATGATGTGTAAGTGTATTATTAGTATTCGTTGTGATGTGTATGTAAAATGCAATTGACTAAAAGACATTCTATTTGGTTATACACGCTTAATGTTTGGCCAACTTAGACATAATTATCTTTGTCTATTGAAAATATTATTAGAGAAAAAAAAAAGAATAATATCTTAGAAATAATTTATTTTGGAAAATTTATGACGTGTGGGACCTCGGTTCATTATCATGGGCCCCTCGGCTCTCCAGCTTTAGGCCCACCTAGACAATGGTCCGATATTGTGACCTATTGGGTCGGTCACATGCAACGGTTACTATCTAGTGCCCATATTTAAACAAGCATGACAATGATCTAGAAAAAAAAAATTATTAAACTTTGTAGATTTTATTTCAGCAAAATGATGGTAATAAAGAATTTTTTTTTATATATATACTTTTCGAAGACTAATTTTAGCACTGTGGAAATTCAGAAAATCCTCACGTGGTGTTTGTCCGATTTTTCTCGAATATCTACACGTCTGGGATAGGCCGGAATTTCGCCTTGTATCTCCAGAATTTTCTCTCCCCAAGAAATGATCGAAAGAGGTAGCAACTAGAATTGGAGAGCTTATAACGCAATGAAGGAGAACTTTGTACATGATCTAAACTTAAGTTGCACAATGGCCAAAAACTGCGAAACGGCCCTGGGCCAAGCAAGAGGGGCCCCCAGGCAAGTAAGAGGGGGCACTGGGCCAGGCCTTCAACGCATCGCACAAGCCCACCCGTTATCCAGCGTGGGCCCACTGTTGCATAGCACCGGATCCTTTTTCTCTCTTTTTAAAAATTCAATATTGAACATTTCTTCCTTTTTTCCCTTTGTTTCTTTTTTTTATTTTTCAAAATGTTAACAAAACTTTGATTGAACATAACTTTTGACTCGGTTTTCGTGCCCCATGGAGAGCTTGTGAACCAAAATTTTCAAAAAACGCAGCTTGCTCACCGAAAAATGCTAAGAATTCATATTCTTGAGAATTAATTGAAATGGATGGCCATGATGAAAAGATATGATATTATCTTCGTCAAAAAGTGTAATCACCATGATTCTTGTGGTGTTGGAAAGTTTATGACTTGATTTTTAAGGTGGGATTTATCGATTGGATCATATCATATATTCTAGACACCCATTGATCTAATGTTGATGGTTAAAAAATGTGATATCTTAACATCTAATAATTTAATTTGGGGAAATTGGTTTTTTTTCTTTTATTTTCTTTACTTTTTTTGGCAAAACTCTTTATGAGCACAACTCAATTGTACCAAAAATCAAACTTTTAAGGAAGTAACATTCTCGGTCATCTTTGGTCCCACCCTTAGTAGTAAG